>CM062805.1:47702240-48902240 GCA_031772625.1 Pinus tabuliformis | reverse complement strand
AAACATTATGACACACACGTATATATATACATATGCCTATGGTTTATTATTGTGTTTTCATGTGCTTGCTTGTATACTGTTTTGGTTACAAATTACGCAAATTTCTATCTAATATATGATTAGCCAATGCATCAGATAATGTGTTTAATTGTCGTGGAATATGTTGATATGTGATAAAATCAAAGTTCCTTTCTAACAATCTCACACGTAAATACAACCTTAGAATGCGATGGTCTCTGACGGAATATTGCCCGTTGAGCTGGTGGACGACAAGTTGAGAGTCCAGGTTCACTACCAATGCACGAATGCCAAGATTAATTGCTTCAGCAAGTAGCTCGATTACAGCACAGTATTCGGCGACATTGTTAGTAGTACGACCCAAACACACACCCTGACAATCTATCAACTCGCCATGAGGATCGTAGATCACCCACGCCGCAGAGGACAAGTTGCGAGTACTGCGGCAGGCACCATCAGCGAAACCAACATAAGGTGCATCAAACATCTGCACAAGAAGTGAAAACACAATAAGTGGCAGTTACGCCTTTGAAACTGACACACACACACACACAACACACTTGCTAGAGTACATGTATGTACAAAATAAAATGTACCAGCATCACGCATAGTACTTTTTCAAATAAAGCCCATTTCGGGGCTTCCCAAGAGGGTTCCCTTCATAATCAATCAGCTCGTAGGCCCCTTTTTGCAGAACTTTCTTGACAATGTAAGGGCCTAGCCACATAGACTCGAGTTTTCCTGCTCCTAGCTTATCTTTTGCCTGATCATAGAGCAGGACTAAGTCTCCCTCAACAAAAGAACGTGGACGTATGGTCTAATCGAAGTGAGTCTTGACTCGCTTCTTTTGTGTTTCGATGGCCAAAGAGGCCAAGCGACGAGTCTCATCTAGCCGTTCTAAGTAAATAAGGCGTTCTTCTAACGGAGTGGTGTTGGGAAGTAGCTCGACAGCTAATTTTAATGAAGGGATCTCACATTCAATTGGAAGGGTAGCCTCTAGTCCATAAACTAGTTGAAATGGAGTGAAACCAGTGGCATCCTTCACAGAGGTTCGGTAGGCCCACAAGGCAGGGAACAACATCAAATGCCAGTTAGACTTATGCATGCCAACGGTACGTTGAAGCATTGTAACGAAAATCTTATTGATAGCTTCAACTTGGCCATTGGACTGAGGGTAGTATGGAGTTGAACTATCGTGTTGCAAGCCTAGCTTGGTTGTTAATTCCGACATCATATGATTACGGAAATGCTTTCTTTGATCAGTGACGATGGCTTGAGGGACGCCGAATCGCGAAATAACGTGATTAAACAAAAATTGCGTCGTTGTGTGACCGTCTTCGGTTAATGTAGGCATCGCCTCGGCCCATTTAGTAAAGTAATCGACGGCAACGATAATAAACCCATGCCCCCCGGCCGAGCGAGGGTTACAGGTCATATAATCAATGCCCCATTTTGCAAAAGGGCCGACGGAGACAACAGGGTGCAATGGAGCAGGAGGCGCTCGCATCTTCCGCTGGTATATCTGGAACTCATGACAAGAGCGGACGGCAAGGATGCAATCCTTGAAGATAGAGGGCCAAAAGTAGCCAGCACGAAGGATTTTTTGGGCAGTAGCATATCCGGACATGTGACCGCCACAGGCACCGGAGTGGCAGTCATTCAATACCCGCTCAGCCTCCTCGAGAGTAAGACAACGGCGGAGAATAGAGTTGGCGCCGAGACGATATAATGTATCCCCAATGATACGGTATGGTTGAGATTGATGACGAATCCTTCGCCGATCGTCTTTGGACATGCCCGGGCGAAAGGAGGACGTTTGCAGATATATAATTATATCTCCGTACCATGGATCGAGGGTGCTAATGAGGAATAAGGTCTCATCTGGAATTTGATCCTCGACGTGAGAGGTCGGGAAGAAGATGGCAAAGAGCAAATTAACTCAGCAAACACAAGGGATTTCTTGGACTTGGCAGTGATAAATTCCAAGTCAAACTCTTGGAGGATAACAATCCACTTTGAGTACTTTCCCCCCAGCAACTGGCGTGACAATATATACGTCATGGGGTTGCAATCAGAAATCACAGTAGTAGTACGCAGCAGAATATAATGACGGAAACGTTGGACTGCACAAACAACGGCCAAAGCCAACTTCTCGACATAAGCATATCGAGTTTTCGTATCTAAAAGGTTGCGGCTGAGATAATAGATAACATGTTCAGTGCCATCATCGTCAGCTTGAACGAGAACCATGCCGATAGTGGTGTCGGCGGCGGCCAAATATAGAGTGTAGTCACGATGATAGTTCGGAGGACGGAGCAATGGAGCAGAAACAAGGAGGCCCTTGAGACGCTCAAAAGATTCCTGAGCAGTGGTATCCCAATGAAAAGGGACATCGCGCTTTAGTAATCGTGTAAAACCTTTGGCCACCTCGGCATAGTTTGGAATGAAACGACGCAAAAAATTTGCTTTACCCTGCAAGCTTTGCAATTGCTGTAAAGAAGCAGGGGGGGAAGATTCACTATAGCCTCAACTTTAAGGGGATCCAAACGGATGCCCTCTCAGGAAACGACAAACTCGAGAAGTCGGCCAGATTCAACGCAGAAGACACATTTGTGAGGATTAAGCCTGATTCGGTAGTATCGACAGTGAAGAAAGATTTCGCGAAGGTGCTTAGGGTGGTCCTGACGTTTGGCTGAATGAGCAGGGAGATCATCCAGGTAAGGCTGTACAATGTGTCGAATGTCATGGAACGCATAAGACATTGCACGCTGGAAGGTAGCACCGACATTTTTAAGACCGAAAGGGAGCTTCTTATAGGCAAAAGTGCCCCATGGACAGATAAAGGCAGTTTTGTGTTGATCAGCGGGAGCAATATTGATCTGGTTATAGCCAGAAAAACCGTCCATAAAAGAATACATTTCACTTCCGGCACACTCGTCAATAATTTGATCAATGAATGGTGTGGGAAAATTATCTTTAGGACAGGCCCGATTTATATCACGATAATCGACACAAACACGGATTGTACCCTGTTTTTTAGTCACAGGTACGATATTTGAAACCCAATCTGTGTGCGGAATAGGATAAATGAAACCGGCTTTAAGAAGCTTCTCGACTTCGGCCTTGATATCCGCAGCCTTTCGGGGGTGGACAGGGCGTAAACGTTTCCGAACAGGCTTAGCACCTGGGTACGTGATTATCTCATGCACCACTATGCTGGGATCAATGTCGGGCATTTCTTCATAGGACCACGCGAAGACATCACGAAATTCGTGAAAAAGGTTATAATACAGTTGAATCTCCTCCGGAGTACAAGTGACTCCAATGTGAAGATGCTCGACAATCCCTGGCTTGACAGAGATGTCGATGGGTTGGGTTTGCGTAATGTTCGCCAGATTTCCTTCAGAAGACACTTGACAAACTTGGTAGGTGTTTGAAGGATTTGAGATGGGAGACAAGGAGCAAACCGCTCGAGACAAGTGAGAAAATTCTGCGGGGCAGGTAGAAACGAGGAACGATGGTGAGAATCATGCCAAGGAAGTTCCTCGAGAGACATAGCCTCAATAATGGCTTCGTCGGAAGGGAACGTTTCTTTTAAAGAGTCCGAAGAAGTCTCTTCTAGAAGCCCTGAGGATGGAGCAAGTTCAGAAGAGGGAGCCGATGCAGCAATGATTTCGACACAGTTGAGCTCGGCAGGATTCAACGGCATCTGGTCGCCCCAAGAATCTACTTGGTCGGTGGGAGGAATAATCCACGGATCAGAACAAGTAGTAATCATATTAACAGAAGCGACGTTAGGAGGTGGGAGCGGAAAAACACCCATAAGGGCGGGATCTTTGAAAAGTCTGGCTCCCAGACTCTCAGATAATTGCGAGGTATGCTCCACAAAAGGGATATTACCTTCAGAAGAGGAAGCGAAGAAAGATAGCTGGTCTACGGTAATAATCTTCCCTTGATGAGGGAATCGGATGATACGAAACAGAGATGAAGCAACAGCTTTCATCGCGTAGATCCAGCTACGTCCGAGAAGGAGGTTGTAGGTAAGAGTAGCGTCAACGACTCCAACTTCCATTTCGACCATCTTCCCTTCCAAAGTGATGGGTAAACGTTGGAGTATACCATAAGGACGAGAGGCTCTTCCATCAAAAGCTTCCAAGGTTGTGGGAGACTGGCTCAGCATAGGAGATCCAATAGCTTTCCAACAAGCGACAGACATAATGCAGGTTGAAGCACCTTCATCAATGACTGTATGATGAATCGTTTTGGAATCAATGATAACCTGTATAAGGAAAGCGATTTGGGGAGGCAGTCTCTGCGCATGGCGTTCTAAGTCAAAAGTGATTAAATCTGAGTCGGCCGGGTCTATGCCACCAATAGCGGATAGCAAGGACTTCCTCTAAGAAGGGCAGCTCTGGAGAACTTCTAAAGCGGACATAGCCGATGGAGTCTGTGCTAAGTCCTCAACGATATTGTAGTGCTGGGCAGCACGAGCATGTGGGTCGTAAGAAGATTTCCGGAGTACTCCTTTTGGAGGGGGTCGAAAAGGCGTCTCAGTGGTAGGTCTCTCAATGTGGAGCGGACCTGAACTGAACAGTGGAGCACTAGAGGGGATCTCAGGCTCCTTCCCGGCAGATGGCGGATAATCTTTTGTTCGAGTACTGATATTGATAGGTATCGTTCCAGCCATAAACACTTGAGAACCGAAGCAAGAGGGAGGCTGAGAAGGGTCAGCCACCATTTGAGTTTTTTGAGTCTGTTGTGATGGAAAGGGTTCTTTGAGCACCGCAGGAGTCCCGGGGGCGCCTTTCAACAAACGACTAACTTCGGACCGCCTCGGGCAGTCCTTGGTATAGTGATCCTCATCACAGATAAGACAAGGATACTTAGGTTTGCGTTTAGCACCGTCCTCGGGCGGAGGTTTAGGGGCGTCCTACTTAGGTTGATCTGGTTTATTCTTCGCTTTCCCTTTCTTCTTTGCTTTCGAGGATTTGTCTGCCGTGGTGGATTGGACGGCATTGACCTCGGAAGTAACATTCGAAACGGGTGCTACCTCGGAAGGTTGTTCACTCGAAGCAGTTGGTTTTTACTTCCCAGGGTTCGCGGAATTTTTCTTTGAGGATGAACTAACCGAACCAATAATACCGTCAACAGTTGGTGTTGGCAGGGCTTTAGATGTTCCTGGTCTTGGGGCATCAGGCAGATAGTCATACAATGTACCTGACTGAGAGTAAACCAAGTCAAGGTACTGAGCGCGCGCGATAGCTTGCTCTTCAGTGACACACGCCCCCATGGCAATGTCCCGAGCTATTGGAGGAACGAACGAAGTCGTAAACCAATCGGTAAGAAGCTGGTCGGGAATCCAAAATTTAATCATACTTCTACGCCGTCTCCATTCATGGATATGATCAGAGATATGCGTAGCCGTCGTTTGTCTTAAGGATGTGAGGAGGTGCGTACCCATTTCATATCGAATGGGTAACTGAAAATGCGTGAGAAATGCCATAGCCAAGGAGTTAAAATCCTGAAAGGATCCGCGATTGAGCTCAATATACCACTTAGCTGCAGAGCCAGTGAGAGTCCTTTGAAAAAGGCGAACCCGAATTGAATCATCAAGCCAAGAATTGGATGAACACCATAGGTGATAAGTCATGACATGGGCTTGTGGATCTTCATTAGCTTTACCATCAAACTTTGGACAGTCACCGGGATATTTCTTTGGAACCGGAGGCCAATATGCGTTATGAAGAATAGGATCATTGGTCAATTTAGACACATCCGGTAATTCTAAAGTCGCTAAGAAAGGTAATTGAGGATTAAAGGACATCTGGGGTTGCTGGTGGGATGGAGCACCAGGGTTCCAACCAGCTGGCGGTTGCCCCCAAGGGCTTGGTCCGGACGGATTTGGCCCCATAGGGTTTTGTCCGTAGGGATTTGGGTTCTGCCCCCCAGCGTTCCATGGATTACCAAACGGTCCTGTAGAAGCACCATATGGTTGCGGATAAGTTTGATAAGGATTCGTTTGCAGTTGTTGGTAATTTTGATATGGGGCAAACAACGGTTGCCCTTGAGGTTGCTGGTGACCATAAGGTGGCTGGACTCCAAACTGAGTTTGAGAAACAGGCTGAGTTTGATAGGTCTGTTGAGATTGAACTCCAGCTTGCATTTGAAAGCCGGATGGGGTCTAGGGTCCAGCCTGGGGGAAAAACCCAGGTTGAGCAGTGCCAGAAGGATGTCCTGTAGGTTGGGCTATCTGGCCGGAAGGATAACCTTGTTGATATTGAGGTTGACCTCCCTGCCCAGAAGGTTGTACCTACTGGGAAAGGAGTTGTTGTTGCCCAACTAAAGGTTGTCCTAACGGACCAGATGGCTGAGTGGGCTGGGTAGTTGGTTGGCCTGATTGGATTTGAGGCTGACCGACTTGCCCAGAAGGTTGACTATATTGGACGGTAGGCTGACCATGTGGTTGAACAGCTTGTCCAGATATTGGACCATACTGGACATTGGGTTGGTTTGTGTTAGCAGATGATTGACCAATTTGTCCAGTAGGATAACCTTGCTGGATACCAGGTTGGACTTGTTGAACAGAAGATTGACCTGAGTTACCAGAAGGTTGAACATAAGAGGAGAAAAACGGACCACTAGAAGCAAAAGGGTTTCCATGGAATGATTTCCCTTGTTGGTCTTGAGGAGGTTGCCTGGGAGATCGCGCAGGCGATACTTGGCCACCATGAAAAGAGGTGGAACCCCAGTTAATTGACAATGGAACTGATACCTCAACAATCGGTTGAGACGGCAAATATTGATCGTATGGCCCCTCCGTTGGGACATTTGATGTAGGATCAAAGACTCCAAATAAAGAAGCCGAAGGATGACTAAAAATATGAGTCGAAGAGGCTGCACATACCATTGGAGCGGTTGTGATCGAGGTAACAGATGTACTGCGACTTTGTGGAGTAAAGGGCTCCGTGGTGGGAAAAGTGAGTGGTGACCAAATAGAACCTGTGAAAGGAGTTCCAGAGGGCATAGTATCCTTTAATGCTTTATACCCTGGTGGTAGGTTGCCAGTAGTAGGAGTGCTACTGACAAGTATAGTGTCCGTCGCGGTGGGAATTTCACCGCTCGTCGCAACAGACTCGTCAGTTGTAGTAGGGGACAAGTCTTCCATGTCAGAGGAAGAAGATGGGATGGAAACACGAGGAGAAGTATAGTCCCAAAAAGGGACACTGTCCTCAGAAGGTTCCCAAACAGGGTTCCAATGAAACTCGTAAGTCTCGTCACGGGGGCACGAGAACTAATTGGTTGTATACTTGGGACCAGAGAAAGAGTTGCACTCACAACCGGTATCTCGGAAGACGAAATTGGTAATTCCGCCAGGATGAAACTTCACAAAACCTAGGGAATCTACCGAGACAAAATCCCTACTCAAACTAACGCAAACAAAATCTAGTCGGGTAAATGTTATCGTGGCCGAATAAATTTTAGGACGCAAAGACACAACTTGACCTTTTCATGTTTTAAGAGTCGAGAAAAGGACAAAAAGATGACTCTAGTCTCCTTCGAATGTTTAATGAGCACGAAGTGACAAGACGCTCACTGGCACCTTTTCCTTTAAGGAGTCCGAAAAGGATCAAAAGTGACTACTCTGGAGACTCTAGGCAAAAGGTTTACCAAACAATCCGTAAAACTGCTTATACACCTTGGCAATCAGATGAAAACCAAGGACTTCCCGTACTGCAGTCAATCTTCCCGAATGCTGTGTTCAGTGCATTACGGCTTGTAAGGCGGCAGACTCGGCTTCCTATGGATAAAGGATGATAACCTAGTGGGGTCTCCCTTTTATACTCGACGGTACATGGGAGCTCAGTCCGTGCTAGACCACTATCGAGTCACAAGAGGAGGAATCACACAACCGTAGTGTGAAACAATAGTGACTAGGTTTAACGACGCCGGAACACGTCTCTAGCCTAGACCTCTAGAATATTTGCGTTAGGTTCCAATGCGTTGTTAGATTCATTCGGTTTATTTTACAGTTGATCTTCAATTAAGTTTCAGTTTTTTGGTCCTACCATATGTGATCTCTCAAAACTTCCTAAGTGCAAACTATATGCCAAAATTATATCATTTCGTTCAATGAATTCTAACTACAGGAGAGTTGAAATTTTCAAACAAACAAAATGAACAATAAACAATCAACAAAGATCCTAATGCAGCTAATAACAAGAAATGAAACTTTTTTTTCTTTTCTTTTTAAAAGCGACAAATAACAATAAATGCTAACTAATACAATGCAAAAAGATCTTTTGTTTTTTCTTCTTTTAAAATGGCATAATGCATTTAAACAAATCTCAAGAGATATTAACAAGCATAAACAAACAAAATGCACTCAATGCAAATAGAACCAAGTCTGAAACACCAAGATGAACTGTCAAAACAAGGAAAAACGCAAAGACTTTCAATGAACCGTGTGATCTAAGTCCAAATGAAGTCAAGCAAAATCCAAACACGCTAGAGGTGAATCGCTCGAAGCACAGAATAACAAGCTTTAACAACCACTAGATAGGTGTGGAAAACAACCAAAGAGTTGACTAGACAATCAAACAACCGAAAATTCCCACAGAAGGCTCGACATGCAAAGCCACTAGATACCCTAGGGCTAAGATACAAAATCGACAGAAATAAGCAAACAACTGAAGGATAAAGGTAAAAACCAGTCAAACAGAGGCCCAACACACTTCCAGAAGCTGCAAAGGATATAAAAAGACAAAAATCTGGTTTTAAAGAGCTTCCAACAAACACACTGGCAAAATTCACAGGACTGGCGCGACTGTCAGCCTGCAACTTGCGCTATTAAGGAATTGGCGCGAGTTGCTGTTGTGCAACGTGTGCCAACTGGCGCGACTGTCAGAGGAAAAAACGCGCCAACACAGTTTGCCGGCCCAAAAAATAAATAAAGGAACTCAGGGTCTGGTCAACAGTACTCAGACAGATCTAACAGCAATAAACAACTTTAAAGCTGACCCAGGAAGCTCATTTATGCAAGCAAGCAAGAGAAAACTAACATGCAAGACAAACTCCAAGTCGTTCGGTTCATAAACCAAACCGGAGATCGACTGAAGTGGCGTTGATCTACTCCGCTAATGCAAAGAAATAGCGTTTCAAAGGCTGCCTGGTCGTGCTTCAGACTCCGTCCAAGGTTTATGAATCAAACAACAAATAGCTCCTCCCCAGCGGAGTCGCCAAATTGTTGGAGAGGTAAATCCCCTCTGCGAACAGAGGCGATCCCACTAGCCCAAAATGGGTCTAGCAACAATCAATTCACGCTACCATGCAAGTTCCTAGTTGCATACTGAAAGTGGATTACGAGAACCAACCTGGAGTCCAACGCTAATGTCGAAGAAGAGTTGATACTCCTGTTCCCTTGCTCTGGCAGGTCACAATCCTTGCGATCCCCACGTATGGATACCTGCACATGCAAAGAACGAAACGAATACAAGCATAAAATCCACTAAAATACAACTATATTTCAGTCAGAAAGGAAATAAATCAAACATTATCATGAAGAACAATGAGATTAGAACCATAACAGTAGTCGTTTATTAATGAATAATCAACAGAGAAAGATACAACCAAGGTTCTGACGTTGAACCTCTCCTCTGGCTAGGCGAGCAGCTATGTATGTCTTGCAATAGACCTTCTCTCTCTCAGACTTCCGGCAGCATAACCTCCCTATGCTTCAAGACTCTTACTATCACTCAAGACAACCATAATCACAACTAGCATTACTCAAAAACTAGCTTGTCAAATGCATGAGGACAGACTTTTATAGATGGAGAAGGGAGGAAGATACAATGCATCAGGACACCCATTGTGGATTGACATTATCTCCGAAAAGCCGCTGTGGATAGATGTCAAGGATATATGATGACTCTCGACCTCTATCAGATAAACTTTATCCTCAAAAGACTTCGTGATCTGAAGGGAAAAAACATCTGGGCGCGCGTTTGTAAAAAATCATTACCAAACTTGGTTGGCGTGGGTGTTGTTCTAAGACAGAGCGCCAATGGTCGCACCCTCTTTTGAGGATCTCAATGATTGGCGCGGGTAAGACATTGTGGACCCGCGCTAATGGGAAAATGGCACTTTTCAGGGATATTTTGCAGAAGGTGTCTTCAGGGAACATGAAGTACATACTTAGGGGAACATAATGCAAGTGTTTTTAGGTTATGTCACTGTTCACAGGTCCCGGAATGCGTCCTCCAACGTACGTAAACAGGGGTAACAGGGACGGTGACCAATGGTGACAAATTGCTGTGTAACAGTTATATCAGGAATTTTGAAAAACACGGGAATACAAAGAAAATCCCACTCTGATCACTTACGCCGGACCTCAAATTTTATGTATCGGGGCCTATAAATATCGTCGGGTCCAACATATCGCATATCGCAATATGCACAAGCCTGGGGCTCCGCCGATTGCGATATGCGATATGGCCCCGGACTTGAAAACATATATATCATATTTGATAAGCTCGACGGGTCCGCCATATTGCCGCGCACATTGTGTATAAGGCCCGGGCTCCACTGATATGCGATATGCGATATGGCCCCGAACCCGACATATGTATGAAGTATGGTTAAAGGTGCCATCGGGTCCAGAGCATAATGGCGCACCTTATATATATAAGCCTTAGAACTAGGTCGATTGCGATATGCGACGGGGCTTTGGACTCGACATATATGTATATTGTGGTTTATAATGACATCGGATCCAGTGCCTTATGGTATGCATTATGTGCCAAGGTTGAGTGCAATAAGCAAAAAAGGAATGATTTATGCATGTTTGTGAAGTCTTTCATTGCAAAGAGTTAAAATGGAAATGAGGTGCGATAGAAGGTTTTGTGTGTCAAGTACACAAATGACTATAATGAGGGTGGGGGTGATTATGCGTGCGGGCATAAATATACTATGGATGCTTATGAGGATTTGAAAAGTCCTGACGAAGGGAATGAATGAAGGGCTAGGCTGGGTCATGAATGAACCATGCGGCAGAGATTTATTCAAGGGGCTCAACCATTAGGAATTAAAAATTTGACTCGTCATAGAGTTAAAATCACTGGGATGAAACCAATGTTTTAAAAAACAGCAGAATCGAATCTGAAACGACCGAGTTGATCCGAGTCGTTGGGATTTTTTGTGACCCGGTAGAAAAAACAGAACGGGAGGCCGAGTCAATCATGACTTGGTCAACCCGGCCAGTTCTGCAATAACTCGGCCGAGTCAATGAATGTGGCCTGCAACCCCAAAAAAATGCGATTTTTCATCTTTTTTAAAAGAAATTTAACTGTTAGCTGAGTGTTTGGGACTCCAAGGTGTTTTCTAAATTAGTTAAATGTTATTTGGGGTCCATTCTCCTCTCCTAGTATTGATATGCTATTCAAATTTCATGGTAATGTTAAATTCTTAAAGTAAAAGTGACATTCTCCTTAATCTTCATGTTCATCCTTTTACTTAAATTTTTAACATTACCATGAAATGACTCGGGATGTTTGAGAGTGGTTCCGGCCTCATTGGATTTCATATGGAGAAAGTAGAATTTTAGATTTCATTCAAAATTCAACAAACTTATCAGTTTTTCAGGATTTCAGGATTGTAGGATTGCAATGTTTCCATTGAATTTTTTCATGTATTAGGGTATGGAACTCGTATTTAATCAAGAGAACCAATCCCTCTATGTACCTTGATGTTCATGACATTGGTTGTCGAACTCCTCTGGGATTCGCTCCCAAACCAGGAGCTTCTGAAAATGTCGCTCTAGCTCCCGTTTTCGCTCTCACTCCCCACTTTCACTCCCGCTCCCAAGTAACACTGAGCCAGATGATGTTGGCAACCCTAGCAGTAGCCAGTAGTACTGGTCACAGATTTTTGTTGTAGAGGGCATTTATAGCCTCCTTGGTTATGTGTTTTTGTTTTGATCTCTATATCATCATCGTGTATGTATTGGAAAGTGCACTGGGTGCCATTTTGATATAATGGATATATTCATGAGCCTACTTTGATCATGTGTTGTCTACTATCTATATTCTAATGTTGTGTGTTTGGAAACATGAATGAAAATCTTTAAAATTATGTGTTTTTATAAAAGATAAATATTTAATGTATTTTTTACAACGACCAAGTCATTGAAATCAAGCTGGCCGAGTCGATACCGAGTCGGAGTCGGAGTCAGAGTCGACCCTCGGCCGAGTCAATACCGAGTCGGAGTTTTAAAACATTGGATGAAACAGATCATTCGGAGAGATGAAAGATCAGACTTCTAGGGGACCCATTTAAAATTCCTACCAGGGCAAGTTTTAATAGGGTGGTGGTTGTGGCCACAACACCTTGGTAATTTTTCATAACATTGGTAATATTTATATGCATTCTTGGCAAATGATATTTTATGATTTATCCATTTGCATTATGTAGTTTAAAGTTTTTATTTTTGTCAAAATATTAGATATTATTAAACTTTTTATACACTGGGATCTTTGGTCATTTTACCAATAGTTTATTTTGGAATGACTTTAAATCATTTATTATTATTTTAATGTTTCACTCTACATAACACCAAATCCTAGTACGTGAGCTTCCACAAGGAGTAATTTTGTTTGGACAATGTGAAAGAAAACTTTATTTTGTTTGTTTGGACTGTAGTTGAAAAGAATACATCTAGGTCTTTCTATAAGTTGGAAAAATATACTTTGATTTTGTTTCATGCAATATATAGGTAACAATAAGAATCTTTAGTTCAAATAGTACTGTAGGAATTTACAGGGTAAGTTCCTCAGACAGAACACCAAAGGACACCGCTCATAAACATATCACACATCAATACACCAGTA
This sequence comes from Pinus tabuliformis, assembly GCA_031772625.1. NCBI lineage: Eukaryota > Viridiplantae > Streptophyta > Pinopsida > Pinales > Pinaceae > Pinus > Pinus tabuliformis. The sequence goes on along the minus strand of CM062805.1, from coordinate 48,889,341 downwards.
TTGTTGACATGGTTAAAACCCTCAAAGAGGGAAATAGTCCACGACCTGAACTAACGCGGCCACTTCAGGCAATTTATTAATAAAAGAATGAAAAATTTACATAAGATTCTCTCATGAACAGTTCCCCTACAAATGACCCTCCATGCTCTTTAAATAGAGATCATGGACCAATCAGGTGTTAAGCCACGAATCAAGTGTCAGTAATACCGAGGAGAGAATGAACTGTCGAATCACTATATATCGTGACCATCGGATTGTAAGTTACAAAAGTACATAGTAAAGAAACACACTTTACCTAACTCTACACTAGACCAAGTCATACTTAACTATTCCTATGTGTCGGAATATCCTAACATCCCCCCTTAAGAACAACTTGGGATAGGATTAAAGGATGTACAAATATGACACAATAGGAGAAGGAAGGAGGCATTAGAGCCTATCCCCCCTTAGTGACAACTTCCTGAACTCCAACCATAAATCGAAGTTTAGTACACTTCGCCTCTATGAGAGCCTTTGTAAATATGTCTACAACTCGATCATATGTTGAATAATATTGCACTTCAAGAACATGGTCGTGAATGAGATTTCTAATGAAGTGCATGTGCAGTTCAATGTGTTTGTTGCGCTGATGTTGGACTGGATCTTTGCATATTGAATGGCACTTTGATTATCACACCAAAGCGTAGTCGGATGCTGCTGTTGAAAGCCAAAGTCTGACAAGATCTGACGAAGCCACAGGGCTTCCTTACTAGCTTCTACGACACCACGATACTCTGCTTCCGTTGAAGAAAGAGAAATGGCACTTTGTTTCTTGCAAGCACATGTAATAGGTCCTGAACCAAGATTGAACACATAACCTATAGTAGACTTCTGATCATCAGGGTCACCAGCCCAATCAAAATCAGTGAAACCAACCAATAAAGGAGATGCTTCTGCACTGTAATGAATCCCAAACTAGACTATACCTCGAACATAACAAAGTATTCTTTTAGCTGCTTTCCAATGACTTTCATGTGGGTTTTTCATAAACCGAGCAATAAGGCCAACAGCAAAGGAAAGGTCAGGACGAGTATGGGTCAGATACAAAATTTTTCCTACAAGTTGACGGTATAAGGTAGCATCAACTTCAGGGGAAGTACAAGTGACTGAAATTTTGGCTCCAGATTGAAAGGGAGAAGGGGCTGGCTTACAATCTTCCATGTGAAAATGGCGTAGAATATCACAGGCATACTTGGACTGGGAAAGGGCAATACCTTCCTTGGATTGCAAGACTTGAAGACCAAGAAAATAATGCAAGTGTCCTAAGTCTGTCATTTCAAACTTCTTTTTAAGGCTGGACTTCACATGGTTGATAAGGTTGGGATCACTACCAGTGAGGATAAGATTATCAACATAAAGAACAAGAATGATAAGAGACTTGCCCACTTTCTTGGTGTAGATAGTATTGTCAGAATGACACCTAGAAAAGCCAGATTCTAAAAGAAAGCTATCCATTTTGGCATACCAGGCCCGAGGAGCTTGCTTGAGACCATGGGATTTCTTAATCCGACATACAAGGCTGGAGTCTGTTTGTATAAAGCCAATAGGTTGTTCCATGTATATTTCTTCATGCAAGTCCCCATGCAAGAAGGCAAATTTAACATCCATCTGATGGACTTCCCATTTGAAAGAGGCAGCAAGGGAAAGAAAAAGGCGGATAGAGTTCATTTTGGCAACAGGGGAGAAGGTTTCAGTATATTCAATGCCTTCAACTTGTGAAAAACCCTTAGCAACAAGACGAGCTTTATGTTTATCGACTTTCCCATCTGATCCATTCTTGGTTCTGTAAACCCATTTGCATCTAACAAGTTTTCGTCCCTTTGGTAGAGGAACAAGATCCCATGTATCATTTGCCAATAATGAACGATATTCTTCATTCATAGCTTCGTCCCAATCCAGATGACCTAAAGCTTCTGCAAAGGTGTCAGGATCATAATTCACTGAAGCTTGAGCCAGTAAAGAAGAGGCTCTATCGAACTGAGAACGTGTACGTCGCAGATCTATAGGATCACCTGCAAGATCACCTGCTGCCTCTCGAGTAGCACAGACCCATTTTGGAAGCTGAGGAGCTAAAGGAGGATCTTGAGAAGGTGGGGGAGGATTGTCATCCTCGCTTTCATCATCTGAAGAAGAAATATTTTCAAAAGTAGAAGAGATAGAGAGAGGTGGCACATCCACTGAACTAGGCTCATAGGCCAATATATTTTCACCAAACTTTACATCTCTTCTAATGATAACATTTTTGGACTTAAGTGGAATAAGTCTATATCCATTGACATCTTCATAATATCCAACAAAAATATATTTTTCACTCTTAGGTTCTAAAGCTTTATGTTTCTCATCTGGAATATGGGCCCATGCTTCACTTCCAAAAACACGAAAGTGACTTACATCTAGTTTAATTGAGCTCCATGCTTCTTCTGCAGTGATGTTCTTTAAAACCTTAGTAGGAGTGTGATTTATTATGTAATTTGCACAGTTAATTTCTTCTGCCCAAAAATTAAGACTAAGTCCTTTAGATTGAAGCATACAATTAGCCATTTCCTTCAAGATGCGATTCTTCCTTTCAGCTACACCATTTTGTTGTGGAGTATATGGAACAGTATGTTGCATTTGAATTCCATTCTCAATGCAAAAGTTGATGAATTTGTTGGTAACATATTCTCCGCCATTATCAGATCTTAGCTTAAAAATTTGATGTCCAGATTGCTTTTCAACAAAGGCCTTAAAGGCCAAGAACATGTTAAATACTTCACTCTTGAGTTTTAAGAAGTATACCCAAGTGCGTCTGGAGAAATCATCAATAAAAGTTAAGAAATACTTGTAGCTAGAGAATGAAACAACTGGAAGTCGACCACATAAATCACTATGCACAAGCTGTAGAGGGGCTGAGACGTACCAAGAGGCACGTTTTTCAAAACTATCCCGATGATGTTTTCTGAGTACACATCCGGAACAAATACCATCTCTGCAAGATACCATTGGAAGACCTGTCACATATTTTCTTTACATAGATTCTAAAGCGAGTGATATTTTAAGTGACCAAATCGCTCATGCCAAAGTTTGCTCACTTCATCATTATGAGCAACAAATACCAAGGGAAGATTTGATGACCCAAAGTTGTTAAACTTATACAACCTTGTAGAATCATCAGTAATGCCAGTAGCTAAAATCTATCTAGGATCTCTTAGGTCCTTAATTACAACATCGTGAGGTGAAAATTCAACAATTTTACCTTCACCTGAATGAGTTATCTGATATACAGATAGAAGGTTGCAGGATAAGGTTGGAACACATAATACATCATTAAATTGATCATTGTCTATATGAACAGTTCCAGTCCCTACAACACTAAGAGATCTATCATCACCAACATATATATTTTTGGTGTTACAATCATTTAAAGAAGAAAACATGGCTTTGTTTTTGGCCATGTGATAAGAAGCTCCAGAATCAATGAGCCACTCATGAGAATGAGAAGAAGAAGATACATTAGTGCATAGTCAGACCAAGATGCTTGAAAATCACATGCAGAAAGTGTTATTCCTGAAGATGAAGTTGAAGTTGAAGAGTGCTCCAAATGGATGTTATTCTTCTTCATTGCTACTTCTAAGGCTTCCATCTTCTTAAAGCATTTGGATTCTAAGTGGCCATCTCGATTACAAAAGTGGCAATGTCTATCAGTCTTCTTCCCTTTCTATTTATTTGCCTTATCATTTTGTTGAAATGATTTTTTATTTTGAGACTGGAATTGCTTAGGACCCTTGTTTGGTTTAGGACCATTCCCTTTAGGATACGACTTCTTAGGATTCTTTGAATTTGGTTGTTGTTGAGCGGCTAAGACTTTCTTAGAAGAGTTTCCAAGATTAAGAAGACCGAGATGTAAGAGTTTTTCTTGTTCTCTTATTAAAGAATCACAAAAGGAATCAAAGGAAGGGGACTTGTAGGCTTTTCATTGAGAAATGAAGGCTTCTCTTATAGAATGGAAGGTGGAAACAAACACAGAGTAGGTTGGTCCCAACTTAGTAAGAATGGAATAGATAAGGTTACTATCTTCTTTCTTAAACTTAACACCTTCCAAGAGAAGTCTAAGGGTCTTGAACTTGGAAAAAAAATCTTTAATGGAAGAAAAATTATTGGGGTCCAATGTAAGCAACTCATTTTTGAGTTGATGGGCTCTAAGTTCATTTTTAATTCCAAAAACTTTAGTGATCTGTTTCATTGCTTCATCAGGAGTATCAAGTTCTACAATATGGAATCTAAGATCTGGAGAAATAGGCATCCTTATCAACCCACGTGCTTGATCTTGCCTATTTTCCCATTTAGTTGCCTTATCTTCATCTTTCGGTTTGGTTTCCTGGCCTGAGGCTATTCTGTAAAGACCTTTACTCCTAAGTAAATCCACAATGTAGGCCCACCATTGGAAGTAGTTGGTGCTGTCAAGAATAACTTGGCATGGACTTTCCATTTTAACAGAAACCGAAGCTATAGATGTTGAAACTAAGTGTTCCAATGGAAATATCTCGAAAAATTAGACTGATTCAAAAAAAAGGGCTCTGAAAACGGCTTCTGGATGAAGAAGTTATGGCTTTTTGAAGAAAAGTTGTTGAAGATGCCGACGAAGTGCGGGAATGTGCGGAAATAAATGATAATGTTATATTAAAAAAAAATCTGCCCCCTTTCCAAACTTAATCTAATAAAATAGCTTTGGACCAAGAAGGATTTGAACTCAAGACCTCTATTCTCATAAAGTAGCTTTGGACCAAGTGAGCTAGATTAAAAGGTTACAATTTTTGGAAAAGAGGAATGGGGGGTTGTTTTTTTTTTTTTTTAAGTCACTGAAGCTTTAGGTTGCGTGCTTACTTGAGAAAGCTCTTTTTTCCCTACAAAACAAAAAACACAAAACCCAACATGGACATACAAAAAAAAAAAACAAACCTTACGGCTTGAAGTTAGCTTTAGCCGGAAACTAAATATTTTCCTCAATGTTTCTGATTTTCCAAGATCACACTAAGGCACGACGGAAAAGAGCATATGCATGAGAAAAATTCTTCCTCTCTGTTTCTGATTTGCCCAAATCGCACAAAGTCACAGGGCAAAGATCATACACAAAAATGAAAGGTATAGATCCGGTAATAAAAAAAAACAAAGAGCTAAATAAACCGAAATAAACAGAGAGAAAATAACTAGAAACTGCAAATAAACATTGTATACCTCTAGATCTTAAAACTGATGTAGCTAGGGCTACCAGAAACCTTTTCGCGTGAAACGAAAGGGGTTCCTCACTGGAATAGATGCTCCTAACACAATAGCGCAGTCCTCTCAGCCCGAAAGCAGTCAGAAATAGTAGATCTAAAAAACGACAGTCGGATGCAGTTCTACCGACTTTAGATTTAGATCACCAACAGATGCGGCGCTTAAATAGCTCTGATACCATGTAGGAATTTATAGGGTAAGTTCGTCAGACTGAACACCAAAGGACACCACTCACAAACAGATCACAGATCAATACACCAGTATTGTTGACGTGGTTAAAACCCTCAAAGAGGGAAACAGTCCACGGTCTGAGCCAACGCAGCCACTTCAGGCAATTTATTAATAAAAGAATTAAAAATTTACTTAAGCTTCTCTCATGAATGGTTCCCCTACAAATGACCCTCCATGCTCTTTAAATTGAGATCATGGACCAATCGGGTGTTAAGCCACGGATCAAGTGTCGGTAAAACCGAGGAGAGAATGAAATGTCAGATCACTACATATTGTGACCGACGGATTGTAAGTTACAAAAGTACATAGTAAAGAAGCACACTTTACCTAACTCTACACTAGACCAAGTTATAATTAACTATTTCCTATGTGTCGTAATATCCTAACAAGTATGAATTTTGGTAATTATGGTCAATCACTTATGGACACCATACTTTGGTATCCTTCGTTAATAGGGATGTTCTTTGAATATTAAATTGAATTTATTTTACTAAGTTTGAGATTGGTAATTATGGGCAATCACTTATGGACACCATACTTTGGTATCCTTCTTTAACAAGGATGTTATTTGAACCATATTATTAAGTAATTGAAATTGATTGTAATTTATTAAGTATTGGAAATTGTATCATATGTTTTAAAACCTGAAATAAGAATTATGTTGGATTTTTCCTTTTAGGATATATATATATATATATATATATATATAATTCCCCCATGGAATATTTTTCATGTAAATTTATGGTATTGATGAAAGATTTTCAGAGTACATTGAGATTAATTTTAGTTGTTTGGGTAAATAAGATAACTAATTTGGAAGTAAGATAAATGGATTTGAAATTAGCAAGATTATTCAAGTTATAGTATTGAAGATTTAAAAAGAAAGCATTCTAGTGGGGTCAGCAATATATGAGCCAAAAGAAAAGGCAGTTTGCTTTCCATCACGAGTAAGAATCTTTGACAATGATGTCAGTGAATAAGTTATTGAGAAGAGGAAATGGAAATTAGTCCTCATGTTGTGAACATTTAATAGTTTCATAATGGTATCAAGTATTTCTAAAATGGCAGAATTTTATGTTTAAAATATAGGGTATTGTTGCAAAGAAAGATTCTTCACATGAATGGATCAAATGTTAAAATTCGAACTTTATGTTGCATGGATTGAATGTTTTAGGATATGATGATTTTTTCTTGATTTTTGGAAGACTTATAATTTATGTGAATGTTTTTTGATATGATGAGTTCTTCTTCATTTTTAGAAGACTTATAATTTATGTGATGATTAATGTTTTTAGTTTTCATGTACTATGAAAGGCCAAATACAAAGTCTATGTAGAGTATTGTTAACATATAGAAATAATATGGATCTATTTTCAATGTTTGTATGAAACATGGATGGGTTTTATATGTGAAGTCATATGTCATGATTTAAAACTCAACATTCAATATTATATTTGTATTTGAGACAATTTAATTATATATTCAAACATTTCTTAAGGATTTATATGATTTAATTAAAAAAAAAAAAACACATATTTTGTGTAACTTGAGTTACAGACCTAGTAGTTAGTCGAGGGATCTTACAGTTGAGATGTATCCCAACCTCACAATATGATCAATCACTTGTTCTCTAAGAAAATGATATTTTATGGGCATATGCTTGGTTTTAGAGTGAATAAAAAAATCTTGGAGATACTTGGCACTTGTGTTATCACACATGACGGGAATGGGTTCATCATAAGTTACATTCATGTTTTGCAATGTCTGCTTCATCCACAAAATATGAGTGCAACAAGCTACAGATGCTATGTACTCGACTCCAGTGGTAGAAAGTGAGATAGAAGTTTATTTTTTGCTCAACCATGCAACCAGGTAATTTCCTAGAAAGAAAACACTACCACTTGTGCTCTTTCTATCATCTACACTACTAGCCCAATTAGCATATGTGTATGCAGTCAATAAGAATTTCTCGCCCTTTGGATACCACAATTCATAATCCATTTTTCCTTTTAGATACCTGAAAAATTATCTTTGCAACGAAAAAATGGCTTTGCTTGGGAGTTTATTTGTATCTTTCTTCTAAACCAACTTGCATTACATCTGGTTGTGAGGTTGTTAGATACAACAAGATGTTAATCATTGATCTAAATAATTTTTGGTTTACCTTTGGTGACTCATCATCTTTGCAAGCTTACATCCAGTGACAATAGGAGTACTAACATGTGAACACTCTTCCATTTCAATCATTTTCAACACTTCCTTGAGTTACTTACCTTAGGAAATGACTATGCCTTTTGTTGATTGTGTAATTCGTAAACCAAGGAAAAATGAGAGTTTCCCAAGCATAGAAATCTGAAATTCAGCTTACATTTTAGCTGCAAGCTTTTGGCTTAAGGAATTTGCATTATTACCAAATATTATGTCATCAATATAAACAACAATGGCTAGAAGTTTTTCATCCTCAGATTTGATATGTAAACTATTGTCAGTTGTCCCTCTTTTGATGCCTTGTAGATATTTGTCTAATCTAGAATACCATGCCCTTGGTGCTTGATTTAGTCCATATAATTCTTTTTACATCTTGTATACATCCTCAAGATTTTTTGATAGATGAGAAAAATTCAAGTTGTTCTATATAAATCTCTTCTTCAAGTTCTTCATTCAAGAAAGTTGATTTTACATCTAATCGATATACTTTGGAATTCTTATGACATGAAAATGCTAGAAACATTCTAATTGTCTTTAATATTGCTACAAGAGCTAAATTTTCTTAAAAATATATTCCTTCAACCTCAGAATAACCTTTGCACACTAATCTACCTTCGTTTTTAACAACTTTTCTATCCTCATTTAACTTGTTCTGAAAACCCATTTTGTACGTATGACATTTTTATTTATTGGTCTTGTAACCATTTACCAAGTCTAATTATTTTCGATTTTATCTAATTCCCCATTCATGGAACTTATCCAATGCCTATCTTGACTTGCTTGAGAAAGTTTTTAGGTTCAACCATGGACAACATTGCAATATGTGATTGACTAGGAGTTCCTACTAGTTGTATTCTAGTTTGAACTCCTACTTCCTTATTACCAAGAATTTGACTTTCAAGGTGATTCTTGAAGTGTAATACCCCATATTAGTAAACAATAATAATAATAATGAATAAACAATAACAAATAACAAATAACGAAGAAAAGAAAATAATAAGTAATGAAGAAAAGATGATAATAATAATAGTAATAAAAAATAAATAAAATAAAAAATAACAAAGAAAATATAATAATAAATATTCGAACAAATATATATAAAATAAGCCTCGAGGGGGAGCTCAATTGGTAATTGAAGTAATGTGAAATCTGTGAAAGCTAAGAGATCCAAGGTTCAAAGCATCTTGTTTGCGACCTGGTTTATGGAGAGCAGGGTAGGTTGTAGACCCTCAAAAGCTTACTAGTAGTTACGTGTCAAGCGGGTTGTTGGGTTCCTCTGGAATATAATATATGTGTGTGTGTGTGTGTGTGTGTGTGTGTGTGTGTGTGTGTGTGTGTGTGTGCATTGTTCAGTGGAGTGTCGTCCCCAACACTTTGTTGTGGTTAACAGGATTTGGATGATGTTAAAACCAGTGATCACAGGTAAGATCTATTTTAATTCTTCACTTTATAGGTATGTCTTCTCTGTTAATGTTTTCTTTTTAAAATCCTATGGTAATTAGATGAAGATTTGTGTTGATGTATTTAATTGATTAGTTATGTTGATGGATAAAAGCAGGTTTGATGTATTAATTTTGTATATTCTAATGTAGGGGCATTACATGAAGTTTTGGATGAGAGAACTCTACCTCTTCTTCTTCTTCTCTTGATTCTTCAAGTTATTATGCTTCCTCTTCACTGCAGATCTGATCAGGTGAGCTGATAAACCTTAATTGTTTTATTTTGAGAGGTAACTCATGAACTTTCACATCAATGTTATCAGCTATTTTGCATAACCTTTTATTATAGCATAAACCTATTCTCTTAGTTGAATATCCTAAAAATATCCTTTCATCAGCTCTAGCATCAAATTTACCCAAATTGTCATCATTATTTTTGATGTAACACTTTTTTCCAAAGACTTTAAAGTGTTATATTGATGTTGGTTTTCCATGCCACAATACATAGGGAATCTTGTCACTTTTTGTCCTGAGTTGTGCTTTTTTTAAAATATGGATTTTTGCATGAACGGCTTCAGCACAAAAAGTATTTCACATATTTCATTCATCCAGCATTGCCCATGCCATTTGTTACACTGATCTATTTTTCCTTTCAACCACGCCATTTTGTTGTGGGGTGTTTGCAATTGTGAATTGTCTTTTTATGTCATTTTATTCACATGGGTTATCATACTTATTTGAAGTAAACTCCCCACCCCTATCTAACCTCAGACACTTGAATTTGAAACTAGTTTGGTTCTTAGTCAAGGCTTTGAAAATTTTGAACCTTTCAAATGTTTCTGACTTTTCCCTTAAAAATGCAACCCACATAAGCCCAATGTAATCGTCAATAATCAACATGAAGGATCTCTCACCACTTCAAGTCTCAATTCTTAAGGTCCCACACAAATATATATATGAACTAGTTGTAGAGGCTTGGTGGATTAGTTTTCTTTGGTATTGAAGGGCACTCAAACGTGCTTTCCAATTTGGCATGATTTGCAAATTGTATTGCTTAGCTTAGTAATTTTTGGTAAGTCCCTTACTGCATCCTTTTTTATGAGATTCACAATATGGTTAAACTTCATGTGTCTCAATCATTGTGCCACAACCAACTCTCATCAAGCTTCCAAAAATAACACTTCTCATTTTCTTCCTTGACTATGTACACATTAATCGAGGTTTAAACAAACTTTTCTACTACTTAGCTTGTGTTTGTTGACTTTATCTCACAACCTTGGGAGTGAAAAGTAGCATCCTACCCTTGGTTACACATTTGGCTCACACTCAATAGGTTGTGCTTGATTCCATCTATAGAAAGGATGTTCTAAGGTTTCCCTCTTACATTGTCCAAGCTCATTGTGCCTTTGTCCATGATCTTGCCTGGAGCATCATTGCCAAAAGCGACATTTCCTGTCTTATTTTAGTTTAGTGACAAGAATTTACTCCTATAACTAGTCATATTCTTGGAGCATCACTATCAACATACCAATGGATGCTTTGGTTTTTGGCATATAAAACAATGCCACAATTCATTTTCTTGTCTTACTTCTTATTCTTCCAAATCTTGTGTTCTTCTTGTATTTGTTTGATCTGAGAAGTTGATCTGAATTTTATAATTTTACACTTAGTTGCTCTATGTCCAAAGTTATAACAGTTATAACATTCAATAACATCGAATAAGGGATAAAAAGGATTGTTATCTCAAGGATCATTCCTTTGCGGATTTACAAATCACCTATCTATGTATCTTGTTGACTCAGAAAATTCATTTCTTTTATTTCTGATTTGATTATTTCTATGATAGGCTCTACAATTTACTATCTTGTAACCAAAATTATGTTGGAAAGGCTGAGAGGGGGGTGAATTAGTATTTCTTATCAATTAGCAAATTAATAAACTTTTCAGAGCATTAACAATAAGAAAAACATCAACACATTAAAAGAACAGTGCACAAGAAATTTGTTTAGGTGGAAACCATTTTGAGAGAAAAACCACCAAATACTTCTCTAATATTTTTATGAGTACACAATATGCTTCAACTCCAACTGAAAGGGAAGCTCTAAATCAATAGTACTCTAGAAAAGCATTCAAGTTTATTAGGTGGCTCCAACTCCTGAAAGAATGCTCCTTCACCCTAGTTTACCAACTCCAATAGGAAGGATGCTCCAACACCCTAGTTTTATCAGCTACAACTGATATGACGCTTCAACACTTTCCAAGTTCCAACTTGCCATAACTCCACCCTGCCATCCTGAAGTGTTCTCAAACTACAACCTGAAGGAGACTTCACTCTCATGCCTTGCACCACCCATTGCCCTGAAAATGAAAGAATGAATTGTTGGCTCTCATACCATGGATAATGACCCACTTATAAGGATATTCAATGAAGCTTCTTTGTTGTTTTCATACAACCTAACTTCAAGGACTCAAACACAATGATCCAAGCCCAACTGTTGATGGGTTCTACTAATGTATAATCAACTTACAAAATTTACTTTTGTATATACAGTCTTCGTTAATTTAAATCATACCTCTAGTGTGTTGAGTAGAGAATGCCATTGTTATGCCCTTGACTACCAAGTAATATGGTCCAGATTACCTTTTAATTCTCTGCCTTGGAATTGCAAAATTTGATAATTTCAAGATGTCTTTTGCAACACTACTTTGCCTTCACTGCTCTTGTATTTATTCACATTGTCCCTACTAGGCTTTAGAATTTTGTGGTCATAAACATTGCTTCAAAATGCCTCTTCTACAACAACCCTTAAATTTGAGACATCTAAATACAGCGATAAATGTATATTGTTCTATCACAATTCAAATCAAATGTTTTCGAGGCACTTCCTTGACTAGGGTGTAGATATGCTTTTGCAACCAATGATGAAAGATCAATTCCACAAAAATAGACTTCAAAACAAACCCTCATATATGCCACAACAAATCAGTCAATAGAAAACTTCAATATGCAAGATCAGTGCACTAGTTAGGGCATGGAAGTATGGGCTTGATTTACACCAAAATAGGCCTCTACAAACTTGAACCAACCACCAAATACTACACACAATCTAGTGATTGAAAAGTCTTCAAATGTGCCCTAGAAGAGGGTCGTAGGCATACCCTTCTTGAAAAATGCCAAACCTTGCACAATCATAGGATCAAAGAATAGCCATAATCAAGGTTTAAGCCTTTACCTTTAGAATAACACTAGAGATCCTTGACAGTACTCCCAAAAAAATGCTCAAAAATTTTTCCCTAGGCCACACATATCTGAATTAGTAACCACGCTTATAATCACATCTATAAGAATATTGTTAAGAGGGAAACAACCTGGGTTCAGCCCTTAATTGGGGCAATAGATCATAATCAAATTAGGATAACGAAGCCAAGAATTTCTTCATACGAACCTCTTATTAGGGCCACATCAAACATCATCTTAGACTTGTGAATTTTCAATGGTTTGCAACAAAATTGTGTGCCAAAGGGTGGGTGAATAGAGCCTTGAAACAACTGCCTCATAACCAATCAAAAGCAAGGTCGAATGGCCACAAAAATCCAACGAAGCCCACAATCCCAAAAGAGAAAAAATATACCATAAATAATGGAGGCCTAGTAGCCACATAATGTCATGCGAAAGGCACCTCATAATTACTTTAGATGGCCCAAATTCCCTCAGACACAAATCAACAAAGATGTAACAGACTTGAATTCACAATAGACTTTTACCTTCTTCAATATCTTCAGGACTCCCCCGACTGCAGAGTTAAAAATCAAATTGACATTAGACAAATTGATGGTCTTGGGGAGGATCCAAGCCTCTCTTTTATAGAGGTTGAGGAGGGTTGGCCAACCTTCAATTGGAGGGAAATGAAATTCAAACTTTTTAATTTAGTTGGAGCTAAAATCCCCACATAAAATGAGGTTGACTTATCATGCAAACATAATTTTGAAATTGAATTTTAAAATTTTATTTTAGAGCCAAATAATTTAACTCTTTTTTGAATCTAACTTGTTTTGGAGCCCAAATTTAATTTTTGGAGTCATAATATAAATTTTGGTTTTCCTTCCCTTGAAACAATCTTGCCACATCATCTAACTTGTTGGGGCTCTTGACAACAAGAAGGGAGCACCAACTTTGATTGGTTGTATCTCTCAAATCGTGAGAAGTCTCGTGACGTGCCACATATTGGTAGAATCAGCATGACGAGGAGAATCCAATGAAGGTGATCTTGACCCAAAAATTGTTATTTTTCATGTCATCTTTGTCAACAAAAGTAGGGTTCTTCTGGCATTGCTTGGGTTGACATCAATAACAATCACTTTTCAATAATCTCCCCCTTTGTCATTGATGGAAACACATGTACTTCCCCTGCAATCACTGCTCCCCTGACTCCATATGAATCCATGAATTCCTGACATGTTTTCTCTTTCCCTTTGACATCAATGGAAAAGGGTGTCTCCCCCTGACAAGATACTTGCTTCTCTTTTCTTGTAACATTCATTTGATCCCCCTGACTACTTGGCTGGTTGGAATACATATCAATGTGAATTGGTAGAATCTAAAGCATCTTCCTAGGATACTCAAAAGTCTCCTGAGGTAAAGGTTTGGTGAAGGTGTCAGCAATTTGTTCCTTTGTCCCAATGTATTCTACGTTGATATTCTTCTCTGCAATATGTTCCCATAGAAAGTGATATTTAATAGGGATGTGTTGTGTTTTCGAATGCATGACAAGATTCTTAGAGAGACTTATGGCATTGATGTTGTCACAGAACATTGGAATGGGCTCATAGAACTTCACTTGGAGATCCTATAAAGTTTACTTCATCCAAAGGACTTGAGTACAATATGCAATTGTTGTGATATATTATTCTTATGTTGTGGATAAAGAGATTGAAAACTGCTTCTTGTTTAACCATGATACAAGACAATTACCCAAGTAGAAGGTTGCTCCATTGGTGCTTTTACAATCATCAACAGTACCTTCCCAATCAGAATTTGTATAGGTTGTGATAGTTAGATTATTTCCTTTCAGATATCATAGACCAAAATTTGTTGTTTCTTTGAGGTATTGAAGGATCCTTTTCACTGCAACAACATAGGATTCTTTTGGTGTTGCTTAGAAACATGCTACTTGTCCAACTGCCTACATCACATCTCGACTTGAAGCTATTACGTATAGTAGACTACCAATCATTTATATATATACATTCTTTGGTCTGCATCCTTGTATATATCACCTTTGCTTAACTTACAACCGGTCACCATCGCACTGCTAACTAGTTTGTTGCCTTCCATCTGAAACCTCTTCAACATTTCTTTAATGTACTTGGTTGGACAAATGAATATGACATCATCTTCCTGAGATATTTGAAGCCCCAAGAAGAAGGTCAACTCATCAAGTAATGACATTTCAAACTCACTATGCATGTCTTTTGCAAACTTCATACTCATTTTGTCATTGTCGCTCCCAAAGATGATGTCGTCCACATAAACTTCAATGATAATCAAACTATCTTGTTCAACCTTTATATATAGGTTGTTATCGACATTTTCTCGTTCAAACCCTTGTTTATGTAAATACCTATCCAGATGGGCATACCAAGCTCTAGGACCCTACTTGAGATTGTATAAAGCCTTCTTTAACCTGCAAACATAATCCTTCTTGTCAATAAGTAAAAGGACCTTCAAGTTGTTATATGTATACTTCTTCTTCCAATTCTCCATTTAAGAAGGTTGACTTGATGTCCATCTGATACACCTCAATCTGTCTCGAGCAAGCATAAGACAAGAACATCTTAATGGATTCCATCCTGGCCACCGGTGCAAATGTTTCTTTGAAGTCTATTCCTTAACCCTACACATATCCTTTACAAACCAATCTTGCTTTGTTCCTAGTTACTTATCCATATTCATTCATCTTGTTCTTGAAGACCGATTTTGTACCAATGACATTTTCTTCCTTTGGCCTTGGAACCAATTCCCATGTGTCATTCTTTTCAATTTGATGTAGTTCTTCTTCCATGGCCTTGATCCAATTTTCATCATGTCTAGCTTCTTCAAAGTTGCTAGACTCAAGTGTGGATGATAAAGCAAGATGAATTTGTTTTGGCATGTTTCTTCTAGTTCTTATTCCTCCATTTACATCACCAATAACATGATATGATGGATGATTCTTTTCGTACCATCATTTGGGAGATTTAGATGGTGTTTGCTGATTATTTTCTTGATTGGTAGTTGACTCCTCTTGTTCTTCTGCTTCTTCCTTAACCTTTTCTTCTTGCTCTAGTTCCTATGTTTCTTCATTCCTTGAAGATGATCATTGCTTCGTCTTTGTTTCATCAAAGGTTACATCAATGCTCTCCACAATATTGTTGAGTCTTAAACTGTATCATATGTATGTTTTTCTCTTTTGTGAGTACCCAACAAATATGCCTTCGTCTAATGTAGAGACAAATTTCTCGATCTTCTTATCTTCCCTCTTAATGTAGCATTTATTCCCGAAAACTCTAAAGTGCTTGACATTTGTTGGTCTTCCTTTCCATAGTTTGTACAAGGTTTTGTCACTATGTCTTCTAAGCATTCCTCTATTTAGAATTTGCATTGTTGTCTCCACTACCTAGACCTAAAATACATCACCTAATTTGGAATCATTCAACATGATCCTAACCATTTTTTCAACTGTCCTATTCTTTCTTTCGACGCCTCCATTTTGTTGTGGTGTCCTTGTTGTTGATAATTGTTTTTTAATTCCCTGTTCCTTACAATAGTTTTGGAATTATTTAGCTGTGAACTCCCCTTCATTATTAGACCTCAGACATTTGATTTTCAAATCAATTTCATTCTCAACCATCTCCTTGTAGATTTTGAAGCATTCAAAGGCTTTAGATTTCTTCTTCAGAAAAATGACTATCGTCATCCTGGTATAATCTTCAAGCACTTGCATGAAGTATTGTTCACCATCCAATCCTTTGGTTCTCATCAGTCCACATAAGTCGATGTGCACCAACTCTAATGGTTTTGAAGTGGAATGTTCATTGGCCTTGAACTCAACTCTTGTATGTTTTCCATGCTTACAGTGCTTACATGAAGTGCTAATTGGTTTTGAAATCTTTGGCATTTCTCTCACAACTTCCTTTTGTTGATTCTGACTAGGTTGTCAAAATTCATCTGTCCCATACTTCCGTGCCAGATCCAACTTTCATCCTCTTTAGCCAAGAAACAACCTTCCTTTCCAATCTCATCCAAGGTGTATATAGCATTTGGAGTTCTTCTTGTTGTTGCCACCAACCTACTTGAGTTCTCCCTTCGTATTTCACATTTCTTTGATTCAAACAACAATGTGTGCCCTTGATCACACATTTGAGTCACACTCAGTAGATTGTGATTCAAGTTCTCAATGAGTAACACATATTTTGTTGTAGCTTTATTACTTCCAAGCTTAACTGCACTCTTGCCTATTACCTTTGCATAACCATCATTTTTGAATGATACCATTCCATCGCTATCTTCCTGCAGAGATACATTTTTTTCTTATTCCCTATCATATGTGTTGAGCAGTCACTATCAACACACCATACACTTTTATTGCTCTGAGCCTTTAAGGCAATGACACAACTTTCGTTTTTCTTTTCCTAAACCTTTAGAACAACCTTGGCATCATGTTGTGATTCCCTTAGAGGAATGATTAACCTATGTTCTTTAGACAGACATCTAAAATTGTTGCATTTGTAGCATTCTACTTCATTACCCAAGTATCCAAACCTATTATAATTATGCTTGTAATTATCTTGAAATTTTCCAGGATAATCATTCCTGGAGTAACTTTCAAAGTGGTATCCAAACCTATTATAATTATGCTTGTAATTATCTTGAAATTTTCTAGGATAATCATTCCTGGAGTAACTTTCAAAGTTGCTTATGTTCATAGCACAGGTTTTGCAATTTACAGCTCTATGTCCAAAATTATTGAAAGAATATCAAACACCAAGAAAGATGGTTTGATACCTGAGAAAAGGAAATCTTCTTTGTGATGTTTTACTAAAGCCTTCTTGAGATTTCTTCATTGTGGGTTGTTGATTATGCGTCTCTTGAACCGTCTGTTTTGTTAACAAGGTTTCCTCCTTGATGGAACCCTTAATAATTTATGCATAAGTTTTATGTTTGTCTTACTTTTCTGTCATTAAGGAACTTGAACCTTTCACTAATGTTTGCTTCTAGCCTAATCATGTCTTGTCACCACAAGAACTTTGACTACTAATGATTCCATACAATAATTTGGAGTTATTCGCAAAGTTTTGCTACACATTCTTTCTTTGTGCTTCCTTTTGCAGAGAGACTCTCTGATTCCAAATATTCCCTTGTCTTGTTGCTTTCTTCCAGTTCTCTTTTGAGTGATTCTTCAATTTTTTTGGCCTCTTCCAACTGTTCCTTAAGATTGATGATAATCTTCTATGAATATTTGGTCTTCTCACTGAGGCTTTTGGCATGTTCCCTCAATTCTCTTAACTCGACTTCCAATTCCTTGACATTTCTTCTTTCCACCTTAAGATCTTTTGAAGCACTGACAATCTCTCTTTCAAGATCAACCTAGTCTTCTTATTCAACTTCTTCTCTCTCTTTAGGAGTTTCCTTCATGCTTTCCCTTTTCATGAATAATACTCCTCCCGTGTCATTTTCACTGTCACTAGCACTCTCTTCTTTGGATGAAGAGTTGTCTTCTTTTGAATAGAAGCTTTTCTTTTTGTCTTGCTTCTTGTATCTTCTTTGATCCTTCTTTGCTTTCCTTAGAGCTTCTTCTTCATCATCATTGTTTGAGTTCTTGGCATAAGGACACTTAGAAGCAAAATGACGAATCTCACCACAATTAAAACATTTGAAGGGGAGCTTACCTTTATACCTGCATGTTCCTCTTTTCAGCTTCCTCGCAAAGTTTGCCATTTCTCCATCTGAAACTTCACTACCGCTGCAACTGGGGCTTGATTTCGATTGTTGTTTGTTTTTCCCTAGCTTCATGGATATCATAAAAGTTGCTTCTCTTTTGGACGAGTTCTCCTGCTATGTTCTCATTTCGTAGGCTATGAGTATTCCATGTAGCTCATATATGCCAACATTTTCGAAGTCCAATCTTTCCTCTAGCATTGAGACTTTAGCATTGAATCTCATCGGAAGTGATCTTAGTATTTTTCGAACAATGAAGCTTCTTTGTTATTGTCAGACAACCCATCTTCAAGGATTCAAACACAATGATCCAAGCTCCACTGTTGATGTTTTTTTCTAATGTATAATCAACTTACAAAACTGCCTTTTGTATATACAGTCTTCAATTTAAATTATACCTCTAGTGTGTTGAGTAGAGAATTCCACTGTTATGCCATTGACTGCCAAGTAATCTGCTCCATATTACCTTTGAATGCTCTACCCTGGAATTGCAAAATTTGATAATGTCAAGATGTCTTCTGCAACACTAGTTTTCCTTCACTGCCCTTGTTCACATTCTCCTTGCCATGCTTCAAAATTTTGTGGTCATAAACATTGCTTCAAAATACTCCTGAAACAGCCCTTAAATCTGAGACAGCTAAATACAGTGATAAGTCAAGATTGTTATATCACAGTTCAAATCAAATGTTGTCAAGCCACTTCTTTGATTAGGGTATAGATCTTTTTTTGCAACCAGTGATGAAAGATCAATGCCACAGAGCTAGACTTCAGAACAAGCCCTCATACATGCCACAACAAAACAGTTAATAAAAAACATCAGTATCCAAGATCAATGCACTGGTTAGGGCATGGAATAATGGGCTTGATTTACTCCAGATTAGGCCTCTACAAACTTGAACTAGCCACCAAATACCCCACACAATCTAGTGATTGAAAAGTCTTCAATGTGCCTTAAAAGAGGGCCGCAAGCATACCCTTCTTAACAAACACCAAATCTTGCACAAGCAAAACCATAGGATCAAAGCACAGCCATAATCAAGGTTAGCTTTTACCTTCAGAAGAACACCAGAGATCTTTGATAGTGTTCCCCCAAAATGCTCAGAAATTTTGTCCTAATCCACACAGATTTGAGTTAGTAACCACGCTTATGATTCACGTCTATAAGAATACTGTTGAGAGGGAAGTGACCTGAGTTTAGCCCTTAATTAAGGAAATAAAGCAGACTCAAATTAGCACCACAGGGCCAAGAATTTGTTCATAGTAACCTCATATTACGGCCACATCAAACAGCGTCTTAGACCTGTGAATTGTCAATGGCTTGCAATAGAATTGCGTACAAAAAGGGGGTTGAGTAGAACCTTCAAATAGTTGCCTCAAAACCAATCAAAAGGAGGGTCAAATGGCCACAGAAATTCAACGAAACCCACAATCCCAAAAGAGTAGAACTATACCACAAATAATGGAGGCCTAGTAGCCACAAACTGTCATGCGAAAGGTACCTTGTTTTAGATGGCCTGAATGCCCTCAAACACAAATCAGAAAATATGTAACAGACTTGAATGCCCCACATACTTCGACCTTCTTCAAGATCTTCAGGACTCCCTTGGTCGCAGAGTTAAAAAGCAAATTGACGTTAAACAATTTGATGTTTTTGTGGACGATCTGAGCCTCCCTTTTATAGAGGTTAAGGAGGGTTGGCCAACCTTCAATGGGAGGGAAATGAAATTCAAATTTTCTAATTTCGTTGGAGCCAAAAACCCCACACAAAATGAGATCAACTTATCATGGGAATATAGTTTTGAAATTGAATTTAAAATTTTATTTTGGAACCAAATAATTTAACTCATTTTAGAAGCCAACTTTCTTTGGAGCCCAAATTTAATTTTGATTCACCTTTCTTTGACCATCAATCAAAAAATAGTCTTGCCACATCATCTAACTTGTTGGGGTTCTTGACCACAAGAAGAGGAACCAACTTTGATTGGGTGTATCTCTCAAATCGTAAGGTGCCTCGTGGCATGCCCCATACCATTAGAATTGGCATGACGAGGAGCATTCAATGAAGGTGATCTTGACCCCAAAAATCGTGATTTTCCATGTCATGTTTGTCAACAAAAGTAGGAATTCTTCTGGCGTTGCTTGGGTTGACATCAATGCAACCACTTTTCAACAAATTCATGCATGAATAACAATAACCATAAAAAATACTTTTGCACCTAGAAGAAGTTTGCCTTAGAGAATACGACCATTTTAACTTTTTATGACTCTCTTTGAGGGGGATAAGGTGTCCGTTGATTTCTTGCTTTATCTTTTAGATTGTTCGAAATGTTATTATAAGCTTCCCTTTGTTGTTGTTGGATCGTATTGCTATTATTTTCCTTTCTTTGTTGTTGTTGGTTTTTCACTTAATCTGTGTGGTTGTTGTTATAAACTTTCATTGGTTGCTATTGAGTTGTATTAATGTCATTTTTCTTATTTGTGGTTGTTGATTGTAATCATTTCTTTGAATTCCATTGTTAAATTATTACATTCTATGAGTGCTTTAATGAAGTTGATTGGTCTTTTGTCTTCTAGTTTCTTGTAGCTTGTTTCTCCTAAATAACCCAAGCTAGTCTTGATGACGGGAGATCTTTGAATACTAAGGGTTTCATCTAATTTTTCATATATTTTAATATGTTTTAAGATCTGGTTCAACTAAAGCTTGGTTTTTCTAATTCCTTTCTAAGAGAGGTTGTCTTTTCCTCCAATTTTTTGACATTCATTTCCTTTCTCTCTCAGTTGTTGCAATAGAATGTATTCGATCTTCTTTGCTTCCTCCAACTCTACATTTAAAAGAAGACATGATGAATCCTCAAATTTGAGCTCTTCTCTTTCATATTTAATCAATCTCTCCTTTTGTTTCTCATTCTTTTTCCTAAGTCTATTGATTTCTTTGAAGGCACCGATTAATTCACTTTCCACATCTACTTCAGCCTCTTCTTCATTTAATTCACATTCATCATGTCCTTCATATTGGGTCTATATGGCCAAGAGCATGAAATCATTGATCTCTTTTTCTTCATAAGTTTGTTCATCATTATTCTTTGAGGAGCTATTGTCCTCGTAGGTGTAGAAGCTTTTCTTTTTGAATCTCTTCTCCTTCTTGACTCTCCCATACTTATTATTTTCCTTATTATCAGGTTTATTATCTTCCTTTTTATATGGGCATTTACATGCATAATGACCTACTTTTCCATAGTTAATAAAATTGAAAAGTAACTTACTTTTGTATTTGTTAGTTCCTTTCTTCAATATTTTGACAAACTTGGCTTCTTCTTCATCTGATCCAAAGCTTCAGCTTTCATGGTCATCTTTGGTTTTCCTATATGCTTTATAGGATGCTTCCCTTGATGTAAATTTTCATTTTTCCAATCCTATTTTATACGATGTTAATGTTCCACGTAATTGATCCATCGTTAATGTGATGAGATCTTTCATCTCCTCAATGGTTGTCACCTTGGCGTTGAATCTAGAAGGAAGAGATCTCAACACCTTTTGAACTATTGTGAAATTATCCATAGTTTCATCAACTCTCATGGTGTTCATTATTGCATACACAAAAGAAAAATTTTGCTATATCCTCATCCTCATTCATTTAAAGGCTCAAATTGCATTCTATAGACTTGGAGTTTGGTCATTTTTACCTTACTATAACTTCATAGTTGTTCTTAACCTTGTCTCACATCTCTTTACCAGATTTGCAATGCATAATTTTAACAAATTTGAATCAAGCAATCAACTTAGGATTGCATTCATTGCTTTAGCATTAAATGAAAACTCAACCTTGCCATCTCTGACAACCAATACAGATGGTTTTTCATAGCCATTCACCATTCATCCTAGACATCTACACCAAGGGACATTCAGTAAATCTTCATTCTTACTTTCCAAAATGTATAGTTCATTCCATTAAAAAGAGGGGCTTTGTTGGTAAGACTTCCATCTCGGTTGGCCATGTTTTAGATTTAGATCTACCTTCCAATTGTTAGATTGTTTCTAAAAGAAACTACTCTGATACCAAGTGTTGGAAACCATAATAATATTGAAATAGGGGGTGAATCAGTGTTATGTAAATTAACATTCAATACTACAACAATACATCAATCATATAAGAATTCGACACAAGATGTTTACATGGAAACCCATATAGGAGAAAACCACAAATCTTCTTTTAATTTAAGTGTAAATGCAAGCACCAACTTCAATTTACATTAATTTATGTAGGCACCAACCTACAGGAGGCTCCAACCTCCTTTTCTTTACAAGCACCAACTTGCTAGAAGCACAAACTGCAACACACCCTCTCTTAACCCCAACCCATAACATAGAGTAGAAGGAGGTGGTTATTGTGTTGACCTAAGATCTAAGGTAACGTTAAAAAAATAGTCTAAAATTTTCAAGATTTTTCAACTTCCTCGAAACTTCCCATGGATGATTTCGTTATGTTCATCTCATTGAGACAATTCAGAAGATATAAATTTCGTCCTGATCCGACCTCTGGATCGAAAGATATGACCATTTGAAAAAGTGGTCTATCAGACGACACCATGTCATCTTTTAACCTACCACGTGGCACCCACGTGGCTATCCAAGTCAAGCACAACGTCACGCCACATGGAAATTGTCGACCTATTCATAATGGTTCCGTAATGCCCCATCAAGAGTTCACATGGCCTACATTATCTCATACACCAAGCATGAAAGGTCATCGAGTGCAACCCCTTGAAGGCCACATCACCCCGAAGCTTATCTTCTCGGAGATTCTATTCACATGCACAACCACACATTTGAGTATTGAATAACATCAACACAAAACCGTAACCAACACAACATTTATGTAATTGATAAATGCAAGAATCAACATTCCTCAAGCATTAGCATGACATTATCTTGTTGTAAATAGCAAAGGCAATATGGTAATCACAAGCACCAACATAAGATGATACTTATCTTATGCAAGTTCTGGAAACTGAGAGTGGGACGCTAACTCTCCACCCAACCATAGACAGGTGCAACCAAGTCTTACTTGCCTTTGTCACCCTCGAGCCAGATTCCAAAGCTTGAGGTGGAGTGCTTTTGAGAGCTTTTAACCACCAAAACAACTGAAAGAAGATGCTACTAGGCCATATTGCCTTCATCTGCCAACTACACACATTATCATTCACTCTTTTCAAGGATATTCACATTCATGTCAGTGTACTACAATGTAGAGAACTCTAGCTCACTTTTAGGAAAAGAGATTCTACAATAAGGAAGGTTCATCAAGGGATAAGTTGTTGATGGGTAAAGAATTCGCTCTCCTAGTGGTTCCTTAATGAGTCAAGCACAAGAGCTTTAGCCCAAAGGCAACCCCTAGTGGTTCATCAACCCTCACAAGCACCTGAGTGATTCTTCCCAATCCTACATGTTCATCAATCCACAAGCTTCTAGTGGGTTCTTCAGCCCTATAGGCAAACCACTGTCGTCTATGATGTTTATGCCCAACAAGCCTCTAAGAGGGTTCTTCGGCTAGTTTTCAAAAATTCTCCACAATGCTTAACAACAATAGTAATGTAACAACCAAAAGTCGTATACACAGTGAAAATATTTAAAATACTTTGTAGACAAAGACATCCATCGTAGGATAGTAATTAAGGCTTCTGTGATCCATATTAAGTTTTTGAGACAAGTTTTCAGTGATAATCTCAAAATTCAATTGTCGACGCGTTCTGAACCATCAAGTGTGGTTCGTCGTCCGGACAAGACGAAGAATCAGATCAAAGAAGCAAGTAAAATAGAGAGACCAATCGTTGGAAACAATTGGTCTCTCTATTTAACTTGCTTCCTTGATCTGATTCTTCATCTTGTCCTGAGGATAGTAATTGTCAATTGTATATTGTATAAAGAATTGATGTATGGGGATACAAATGAGAATGAGGGTCTTGTATATATAGCCAGATAACTACCCTTTCACTAACGGTTATGTCTTTAGGGACATACCTTTTCATTAATTTCTAACTAATTAATCATTAATCTTATTTGTCGTATTTTACATTATTTGTGTTTATTTTTATATAAATTTAATTTGTTACATTACCTTCCCCTTCAAAAAGATTTGTCCTCAAAGCATACTGATGACGGATCAAATCTCTACTGTCGTTTGGAATATTTTCTCATCTCTGAACTTTCATCTTTGTTGATACAAGACTATATGATGTTCTAAGCGATAGACAAAATTGTCGTACTGAAAACGGATCAAACCATCCTAGATTAATCTTCTGGGAAATATTATGACCCTTGGAGATGTGTAGTGAATAGTTAGCGTATCACTGGATTGAGTTTATTTCAGCATTCTTCGGAAAATAAGTTTCTTTATGTTCTGCGTGATATAGATTTGTAGATTTATTAAGGCGTCTAATCTTGTGATTCAGATGTAGATAAGGAATTTTTCTTGTTTGAACTTCCTTAAACGTTTTTGATAGTAGTTTCATGATTTCCACCAGGGATTGTTGTTGTTGACTTAACTATTGAATCCTTATTTGGGGTGTCCTTTTTTGAACGACAACCTCTAAGTACATTTTTACTTCAATAGGGTTTTCATTTGCCTGAACTACTAGATTAGTGGTATTGATGTTTGTTTCTTTAGTTTGGATTGCTACATTTGGAGATTTTGATGCTTCCTTTACGACAATTCTTTAAACCTATTCGTCAATGAATTATTTTCATCCTTAAGTTTTTTAATCTGTTTGAACAGATTTTGATTATGATTTTTTAGACGTAAGCATTCCTCATTCTTTGTGTCAACTTTATTTTGGCCTTCATGCTTCTCGTCTTTCAAACACTTGATTTGTTCTACTAATGTTTGGTTAAGGCTCTTTAAATGTAAATTTTCTTCTTCTTGTTCTAATAAATGCTCCTTGAGTTCCTTCTTTGATGCTTTAGCTTTCTTGACTTGTTAGAGTAGTTTTTCTTGGTGATCTTTGAGGCGCAAAATTTCTTTGTCTTTGCTGCAAATGACTTCTTCAAGCTCTTTTTGTTTCTTTGATATAGTTTTTTCGTTGTCTTGAAACATCAAGTCTGAGATACCTTTAAGGTCTTTTAATGAAGATTTTATCTATTTTTATTTACTTGTTATGTCTCGAAACATGACCATCTTCCTTTTATAAAGAAACATCAAGACTTGTTTCTCTATGTTTAACATGAATGTACCCAAATCCTTGAACGAGGGTTGACCAAGTATGATTAGTTTTTTAATCCATCTTTACAACATGAAATTGAGATATGTATTGATAATGACATATATTCACTTGTAGATCATTAATTTTATACTCTTTTTGGTCAAAAATATTTTTGTTTACACTCGTGCTTAGCTCTGGAATTAATAGCGGATTTGTCAAGTTGATGATGGTATAATTTTTAGCGTTGCTTGAGCTAATGGCGAGATTAACTTATCTTCCTTGGGTAATTTTTAATGTAATTACTCTGTGATCTGTAACTGAAAGACCATTATAGGAAAACGTTTCTTCCTTGTCATTTTAGAATTGAGCTCCATCATTTTTTTCATTGATTGATCCCATTTTGTTTTGTCAAGATGACTTTAGGTATATATTTAAAATTCCTTTGTACTTTGTACTTCAAGCCTCCTTTAAAAGTGCATTTTTAATATATTTTTTTATAATTCTTCAATACTCTTTTAATTGATTTTCTTATTATATTTAATATTCCAAAACTCCTTTGTATTCTTTTTATATATTTCTACTTACGCTTTTTTCCATTTGTACTTTAAAAAGAATATTTAAATATTGTTTCAATTGGCTTCTTTTAAGTAACCTTATATAATAATACCCGCTTTGTACTTATATATATTTTCAATAATTTTATGACTTGGAATTTTCTTTAAATACCCCTTTATAATATAAAACTTCTCTTTACATATTTTTTCTTTATAATCTTTTCTTTTTCTTTTTGAAAAATTACAACCCTAGTGAAACGTGGCTATTCACCTCATTGGGTTATAATATAAAATATATGTCCACTTATGTGCTTTTGACTCATTTAATGTTCTCTACGTAAAAGGTAAAACTTATCATTCACATAAAGAATTTTGTATTCCTTTTCTTTTTCTTTTACCTTGAAAATACCATGGACAATTACCATGGGTTGGTAAAACCACAGGCTTATAAACTACTTAATGAAAAATCAAGATAATATTATCTACTCTTCCTTCTCTTACGTATAGTTTTAAATATATTTGGAAAGATTCCTCTTAACTTATCATGCACTTTTTATCAATAATCTAGAACATTTTTATAGATATAAATGTTCTCCTTCAAAATTTACATCGGACTGTATTTACTTATTTATTTTAAATCTTTTTTTTTAATCTTTATATGTACTTATTTATTTTCTTTTTTCTTTTATTTCTTTGACTATCATATTTTTTCTTCCTTTTTTTTACTTAATGGCCAAAGCCTGAATGACGAAAGGAGAATCTCCAAGATTGGTGTAGCGAAACACTTAAATCACGACTACAAGAAGGTTGACAATAGGTTGATGGCCAAACGCTGAATCAGACGTAGCTCTGATACTAATGTATGTTGATTTGAGGTAGCATCGGATGTGCTCTAGCCATGAAAATTGATGGACAAGCCAAAGCACATGAGATCTCCAAAACCCGGAAATGGTTTGGACAGATTGTACCCAGTTTGGGAGATATTAAAATAATTAATATTTTTAATGGAGTTCCTAAGTCTAAACTTAGGAAAAATAAAATATTAATGGGTATTAATATAAAATTGGGTTAGAAGGTTCCAAAAGTCATGGATCAAGCCAAATCTAATCTTAGTCGTTGATTAGAGATTTAATCTCAGTCGTGAAGGACCAACGAAAACAGTATAAGAAGAGGCTTGAGGGTTAGTTGTAGAACACACCAAAGTGATCAGTGATTCATTTTGCTAGAGCAGGGTTGCTAAGCAAAGTTGAATCAGTGATCAACAGCGAGGGGCAGTGAGTACGAGGCAGAGTGGCAGAGACAATACTAGAAGACCAACATAGAAGCGGAGAAAGCAAGAGCAGCAGTCATTCCATGTTACGCAGAGCCCAGCAGAGGCAGCACAAAGCCCAAAGAGGCTACATCATCCACGCAAAGGACAGAGGGAGTGACACAGAAGCCCCCAGAGGCTGCGCAATGCCTCAGAGGGCTGACGCAAAGGGTCCTGGGGCTGATGCAGGTCAGCAGGAGGCTGATGCAGAGACCAGAAGGGTCAGCGTTGAGCTTCAGTTGTGCCGGAGAGTGTTTCGTGGGACAGGTTTTCTAAATGCCTGTTTCCGAATATAAAGGTATTGTTGCTGTATATTTTTCTTTATCGGGTGAGCTGGTTTAGGCACCCAGTTGTACTCAAATAAACTGCATAATAATTAACCCTCTAAATAACTGCACCGGTTTTCCCACATTGGGTTTTTCTGGGGACATTGGTCTAAAATAACGGTGTCACTTGTTTGCTTGTTTTCTTTCAGTTGATGATCTGTAGATGTTGATATTGTACTTGTGTTTATTTTCAGTATTTACATGGTAAATAACTTGTTAAGTAATCAAACAAGTAAGTGAAATAAACCAGACAGCACAGGAGGAATTTCTAACGGATTAGACTTAGAAATTCCAGCTTGGTATCAGAGTGTGGTTGTAGATCATAGGAAAATTGAAGACATCAGCCGAGCAAAGCATTTGCTACAGATTCAACTATCCCGGGTGACAGAGCTGAGCCTTGCAGAAGGCGACAAAGGAAGGAGTGACGCAGAGGGACTCCGTCATCATTCTGGGCCAAAGAAAGGAAACGCATAGGCTAAGGGAAGTAGAATCAAGCTCACGCAAAGCCACGCATAGGCTAAGGGAGGCAAAATCAAGCTCACGCAGAGGCCAGGAGGGCTGACGCAATTGGTTGAGGGAGCTCATTTGTCGGTGTCGAGATTGCGCAGAGCCAAGTGGCTCAATCCTTCAGTGGTTGGGGTATAGGAGGTTGTGGGTAATTTGCGGAGTGAAGCTAGTGGGGTATTGTGGTCAAAACAGTACCTAACAGGGCAAGACCAAGGTAGAGGCAGTTGTTGTCGAGGCGGATTTCTAGCCAAGGAATCTGGATTAGTAATGCAATTGCACAGACGATCGAAGTGGTGCAACTTGATGTTGGCAGAGGGATTTCCAGAAGAGAAATCGAGACTCAAAGGGAGTCGAATCGAGAACTTCCAGACAGGCAGTTGAGAGACTCAACGGGAGTCGAACAGAGAACTTCCAGGAGGGAAATAGAGAGACTCGGAGGAGTCGAAAGAAGAGCAGCGAGATGGACGTGAATGGGCTAAGAGATCAGGATAGGTTGGACGGAGCATCCAACTTTGTGGTCTGGAAGGCCATGATCTTGTCCATTCTAGACAAACATCGCCTCAAGGGCTTTGTCACGAGAGTAATAGTTGTCCCAGTTGACCAGGTAGCTAATGAAAGGTATGAGGAGGTAATGGCTAAGGCTAAGTGCATCATCCTTAATGGGGTCAAGGATCATGTGGTACGACATAATGCCGAGAAGGAAACAACAAAGGAGATGTGGGATGCCTTGAAAACATTGTACCAACAAACTTCCATGCAGAGGAAGATGCTCTTGAAGAATCAGTTAAGGGCATACCAGATGCAGAGGGGAGAGCATATAGATGTCTTCCTCGGTCGCTTGAAGGAGATCTGTGACCAGCTAACTTCCATAGGGGCCACGTCGGATGAGGAATTGATGGTGAGGACCACACTGAACACAGTTTCCGAGGATTGGGAGGTATTTGTCCAAAGCATACTGGGCAGGACGAGTCTTCCAAATTGGGAAGAGCTATGGGCAGCTCTTAGTCAAGAAGAGATCAGACAGCTGACCAAGGCGGGGAATAACGGAAAAGGGGTCAAGATCAAGGAGGAAGAAGAGGATGCAACTCTAGCATCTGCGGGAAAGCAAGAGAAGAGGAAGAAGAAGGACCTCTCCAAGGTCAAGTGCTTCCATTGTGGGGAACTGGGTCATTTTGCAAACCAGTGTCCTAGGAAGAAGAGAAAGGGAGAGGCTTCGGACTCTAAGGCAGCGCCTGCAAAGGCAGAGAAAGAAGTCAAGGAGGAGGACGATTGTGCCATGAGTTCTCATGTACCACTTGAGAAGAAGTGGGGAGACATCGCGCTATAGTCAGGAGGACTACATGTGATAAGGGGCAGGATCCTTGAGGTACCCAACCTCTTGGATTATACCTTGCTACGGGAGCCCCAAAGAGGAGTAGCAAGATTAGTGGATGTTGGTAGAGACGGATGTGGATGGAGCGACAGAGAGTGCTACAGTGCAGGAGTCCCCGGACAGTGTGAGGTTAGTAGGTTGCAACAATGCGAGAGGCACGGGAGTGTTGCACCGGTGCAGGATGGCACAGAGAGGTGTGCAATAGTGCGAGATGCAGGGAGTTGTTACAACAGCACAGAGGTCAATCAAGGGGGCACTTGTTAGTGACAGAAGCAGCTTCAGCGTCAGGAGTGTTTCTAGCCTGACAAGGATGTCAGAAGTTGGGTGGATCAGTTACTTACTTCTTAGTAACGAAGTTGCAGTGCAGTAGCAGTATTCAGTAGCACGATGTAGCATGATGAGAGGGGATGCAATGCAGATGTAGTGCTAGGAGGATGGACCAGCAACACGGATGCAAAGGGAGTTGTCGTACGGATGCAGCAGTGGCAGTGGCAGGGCCATGGGCAGCAGTATAGGATGCAGCAATGCAAAAGATGTTGGGCAGGGAGGCTTAGCATCGACACAGGTACCAGTGCCGTATAATCAGAGTGATGCTCAGTAAGGAGTATTACTAGAGAACAATCCTCACTAAGAGGGAGTGTTGTTTTGAGGTAGCATCAGATGTGCTCTAGCCATGAAAATTGGTGGAGAGGCTAAAGCACATGAGACCTCCAAGACCCATAAATGGTTTGGATAGATTGTACCTGGTTTGGGAGATATTAAAATAATTAATATTTTTAATGGAGTTCCTAAGTCTAAACTTACGAAAAATAAAATATTAATGGGTATTAATATAAAACTAGGTTAGAAAGTTCCAAAAGTCATGGATCAAGCCAAATCTAATCTTAGCCGTTGATTAGAGATTTAATCTCGACCGTTGAAGGACCAACAAGAAAAGTATAAGAGGAGGCTTGAGGTTCAGTTGGAGAACACACCAGAGTGATCAGTCATTCATTTTGCTAGAACGGGGTTGTTAAGCAAAGTTGAATCAGTGATCAGCAGCGAGGGGCAGTGAGTACGAGTCAGAGAGGCAGAGACAATATTGGGAGACCAACACAGAAGCAGAGAGAGTGAGAGCAACAGCCAATCCAGGCTACGCAGAGCCCAGCAGAGGCAGCGCAGAGCCTAGAGAGACTGCGTCATCCATGCAAAGGGCAAAGGGAGTGACACAGAAGCTCCCAGAGGCTGCGCAGTGCCTCAAAGGGCTGACACAGAGGGTCCTGGGGCTGACGCAAGTCAGTAGGAGGCTGATGCAGAGGCCAGAAGGGCCAGTGCCGAGCTTCAGTTGTGTCGGAGAGGGTTTCGTGGAACAAGTTTTCTGAATACCTATTTCTGGATATAAAGGTATTGTTGCCATATATTTTTCTCTGTCGGGTGAGCCGGTTTAGGCACCCAGTTGTACTCAGATAAACTGCATAATAATATAACCCTTTGAATAGTTGCACCGCTTTTCCCGCATTGGGTTTTTCCAAAGACATTGGTCCAAAATAACAGTGTCACTTGTGTGCTTGTTTTTTTTCAGTTGATGATCTGTAGATGTTGATATTGTACTTGTGTTTATTTTCAGTATTTACATGGTAAATAACTTCAGTAATCAAACAAGTAGTTGAAATAAATCGAATAGTACAGAAAGAATTTCTAATGGGTTAGACTTAGAAATTCCAACAATGTAACGACCAAAAGTTATATGCAGCGGAAATATTTAAAATACTTCATAGACAAAGACATCCATCGTAGGATAGTAATTGTAAATTGTATACTTTATAAAGAATTGATGTAGGATGATATAAATGAGAATGAAGGTCCTGTATATATAGTCCGGTAAGTGCCCTTTCACTAGCGGTTATGTCCTTAGGGACATACCTTTTCATTAATTGCTAACTAATTAATCATTAATCTTATTTTTTGTCTTTTATATTATTTGTGTTTACTTTTATACAGATTTAGTTTGTTACAAGTAACCTTTGAATATTTTATTTTCTACCTTCTCACACAGAGTTCACACCCTAAGCTTTTCTCTGCCTCCACGCATTCTCAAAGGGTTTGCTCTCTCTCTTTCTGTGTGTTTTGCCCCAGCGCTCGCGTGCTCTCCTCTTCTTCCAACAAACTAACTGCACTTGTTTTCATGATTGCACAACAATCAACTCCTTGACAACTCAACCCATGTTGCCTCCTTAAATTTGTCCTTTGTTGCTTATGAATAGAGTTCAAAGGATACCTTCCTCTGTCCCTTCTTCCTTTAGTTAATTTACGGCATAGTCAACCCATTAAAACCACTCAGCCAACCAGAACTGATATTTAAAACAACCACTCCCTCAACCAATTTCGTACCTCTAGCAAAGGAATTTGTGTCCCTCTCAACCATTTTTAAAGTAATCACAATTATTTACAAAAGAAACATATTAAACAGGGGATGTTACACCAATTCCCACTATTTGCAGGAACCAACTTGTTGATCTTTTCAGGCACCTACCTAAAGGAGACACCAATCCCTTGATAAACAATTTTTAATATTTGTTTTACCCAACTTTTTTATCCTTCTTTTGCAGCACCCTCTCTATCTCAGAGACTACAATCTTTTTGTACACATCAACTTTAGATTTCACCCAATCTCCATTTACAACCTCTGCTCAGTTCTTCTCTACATATTGTCTCTTATTCGCTTCAAATTTATGGCATTCAGTAACTTCAGCGTTTACCCAAGCCTCTCGTGCCCATTGTCTCCCTTTCTCTCTCTTTTCATCAACATCAACGCAATTAGGAACTCATCTTTTACAAATCTCTATAACTTCACTCCCTCTTACGAACTACCACAATTTCATTTGTCTTATGTAATCTTTTCACTTTCACAATCATAAGAATTCAAGGTACTTCAAATTCTCTCATCATTTGATTTTGTCAATAGCTCAAATTTTGTGTGTTTGTCAACTTTAATTTGGATCTACTGGTGTTCCCATCTCTCGACTCTCGGATGAGCATAAGTTTAAACAATGTCGCTAATCCTTTGTCAGTGTTGATCCAAGACTCATCAACCTAATCTGTGAACTACTGGGAATGACAGACAAATATATCCCCAATGTTTGTAGTCCTGTCTACCACCACTGCCCTACCGATAAAGCATAGAAGAGTTGTGAGAGCATTGTTGACATGCTGATATCCCTAATGGCTGAGAAGCTAATAAGCCCCTGGGCACTTGTTCCTTAGCTCGAAGTGACCGAAAGCTAGTTCTTTGTCAGCCCACCACTCATCACTCGTCGTCCCTTGTTTAAACCTCTTGTTGCTCCAACTATAGAAGGTCGATACATCAATAGACCCTTGGGCGCTCACCTGCTAGCTCCTACAAACAGAGCTTGGGACCACTACTTGCTACTCACTGATCGTCACCTGAACTTTGAATCTTCCCTACCATCTACTAGTGGATCGATAAACAAATCGTCACAATATTGTGTTGCACTTGACGGACCTCACGGCTCGCCGCTCTGCCGCTACATAGCGCTCACATTGCTTGCTCCCATGTCGATGGCCGAGGGCGATGGCCGATGGCCCTACTACATGAGATCGCGAGAAAACAGCGAAATATTTTAACATCGCAAGGCCTTACAAAACTAGTCCTTAGCACAAATCTTGAGGCATCCCAAGCTTCCATGTCATGTCCACGTGCACTAATAAAAGCCTGCCACATGTCGTTCACTAACTTGTACGTGCCATGCCACTACCACATCATTACCACATGTCACTCACAAAGGTGCCACTTGGCCACCCAAAAAGGCCAAATACACCTGCCACATGTCATCATGTACACATGTATTTGTTAATTGTCTCCATGTCATCACCACCTGCCCCCTGTACTACCATGTTGTGACACCTGCTACTGATCGGTCATGCTTTGTGTGCACATCATTTAGACAGGGTGATCCGTTAAGCCCTTGGGTGTTTAGGCTAAGCACCCGGTGAGCCTCACCATCACCTATTGCTTATCGCTTGTAGCCCATTGTTGTTGTTTTCACGTCGAATGGATTGGGCGATCCAATAAGGGCATGGACGCTTTAGCCTAATGCCTTGTGATTGGGGGCTAGGACCAGCAGCTTACCACTCCACTGCTCGTTGGTCTTCGCACTTCCTCCTAAGCTTCTTTCAACTTTGGCACCGATCTGATGGGGGGCCCGCACTAGAACCATGACTAGATGGACCCTTGGTTAAACAGCGACACTTCAAGATTTAATTTCTCTTCGTTCTTTGGGGGTTAGCCTAAGTGCCATATACCATTAGAAAGCTCTTGGAGAGAATTATCCAACCAAACATGTTTCATGTATTTTGGAGCAAGTCAGATGTAGACAAAATGCCTTCAAAGATAGGCTACTCAACAATAACCAACGCATCATAGGCTTAGCTCATTGTTAATAGAAACAACCAAGACATCAATAACAATATAAGCCTCATGCATGAAAACTTCACCAAGCTCCCCTTGAATTTGACATTACTCGACATCAATGAAAACAATTGTCAACATACTCAATAGATAGTATATACATTAAAATAAATAATAAATTTAATAATTAACATACAAATAATTGTATATATAATAAAATAAATAATACATAATGATAATGTATATTATGTTATATTTATACAAATTTTATATAGTATTGTAGATATAGTAGAAAATAATCGCAGCCTCATTAGATATTGATATTATTAATGATATTAGTATCAAATTAAGGGGATATCATATCCATTCAAGGATTTATGTCCTAAAATTAAAAGTGTATTTCATAAAGTAGTGTTTTTTCACAATTATTAACCAAAAATATTCACAAAATTCAAAACGCGTAGTCTAAAAAACCCACAAAATAACCCAGAAATTCCAGCAAGATTATGAGAACTTATGGCATAAATTTTTTAAAATTTTGGTTACAGCGGTCAAACTTCAGGATTTTGGGTGCCCCAAGAATTTTTGATGGTGCTGAATCCATTTCCACATAACAAAAAAAAAATCAATTCAAACACAACTCCTCCCTGATTTTTTGAAATTTTTTTTACAGGATTGTGGCAAAAAAACTGCCGTCCCGGCTATTTTGTAGCGTTGGTAGACAAGTCCCATTCAAAACACACAAACACACCCCAAGGGAGAATAGTATTGTCGTGCAATAAATGAGGATAATATTAATGCCAAATGAGATCCCATTATATGGATATGCCATTGCAGTAAAATAGTTTTCATTATAAACATGGATAGATAAAAACCATAGGGCAAATGGGTTCACAATGGATGATGCCTAACTTATCAACGATGTTAATATCGCAGTAAGGGAAGATGCTATCAAATCAACTTGGAGACTTGCACCTGAGCTACAGTGTCTAGACTAGCAAAAGCTTTGGCAAGAATAATGTCACAAAAATCACCCTTCTCACAAGGTATGACTCCGAAGATGTCAATGATGTTCATCTTGGAGCGAGGGAGAATGCTATGATATCAAATTAGGAACTTACACCCCAAAACAAGCTTTTCAACAGCAAATATGTCAATGATGTTCATCTGGGAGTGAGGGAGTGATATCATATCAAAATAGGAATTAACACCTCAAAACACACTTTCCAATTGGAAAAGATTCTGATAGGGTAATGCCTCATTAATGACCCTTGCCTCACAGTTGTTACCATATATTCAACATAAACACAAATGACAAAGAGAGCATTAATCTGGAACAAAATCTCATCATAGTGATATACCATTGTTGTAAGATGGCTTGTAATTACAAACAATGCATAGAAAACAACCACAATCCCATGAAGGTCCAGAAGGCATGAAATTGAGACTGTTGATGATGTCAGTACAAGAATCAGGAAGAATGCTATTGCACAACATGGGGACGTGTACCCAAAATCCTGCCTCTGAATTGGTGAAGTGATTGTTGTAGGCAGGATTTTGGGATTATGTAAAACGTGCACACCCTAAACACACAATGCAAGTGTTACCCACCACTTTGGCATTTGGGATTTGTTCAGAAATGGTGTAGTATTATAGTGGATCCAACACATCAGGGATATTGCAATGTGATGGTCTCTTCCAAACAGACATTCAAAAAAATATGAGAGTTCCTAGGCATAGTAACCTCTGTGAAAAGTTTGTCAGTATTATAAAAGAATAGTGAAACTCTAATATAGTGCCCAAGAAGTGCTTCACTATGGAGTCTGTGGCTAGAGAGAACCATACACACATTTATCTATATTTTCCTAGGCATGTTTCAAGGTGTCCATCTCGATACGAAGCAGATCTGATACACCATTTGCTTTTAAAGAATATTGTGGGAAATTATTGATGCTGATGTTATGAAGAAACATTGTCAAAGTCCGTGTCTTGTAAGCTATTCAAGATCCTTATTGCAAGGAAAAGAGAAACTTTCAAGCTGAAGTAATCAGGGTTATCAGGTCCCTGCAAAATTGCAAATGGCATACTAGAAGAGACAAAAATGAAGAACTAGAACACCCCATTCCTGTTATTCCAACAGTGAACATGCGTATAATCCCAGAGTTTTTAAGTGTTGGCTGATATGATCATATATGGGAAAATTAGTGTAATCAAAGGGGATTCAGTCTGCATACCATG
Organism: Pinus tabuliformis; assembly: GCA_031772625.1. Classification (NCBI taxonomy): domain Eukaryota; kingdom Viridiplantae; phylum Streptophyta; class Pinopsida; order Pinales; family Pinaceae; genus Pinus; species Pinus tabuliformis. The sequence continues at coordinate 48,853,281 of CM062805.1, read as the reverse complement.
GGGCAATAGAACTAGAATCCAACGACAATAAAACATATAGTGATATATCTTTTTCATATTCAAATGGAAAATGGAAGCAACCGAAACGGAAACGGAAGGAACACTGGTACCATGACAGGTTCTGGCCAAGGAAGACTTTGGGTTACTTCAAAGATATCTTCTGCAACAAATCTTCACGGAAATGAAGACATCAAGGGATCTGGAGCACATATGCCTCTAGAGCAGAAAAGGCTCCTAATGCTTATGCTTCAACTAATATTGTTAATAAAAGTTTCTGTCAACCTTCAGATATGGTTCAATATATTGTCGGTTCAATTGCTTCATACAATGATCAAACTCAGACGATAAAGAAAGATATATCTTCCATATAGGAAGCTTCTGCAATGAGAATCAGCATTTACAATTATTTAAGATGAGATGAGGTCTACTTTTTTATTGTTATAAAATAAACTTCACTTTGCAAATGGAAGAAGTTACCATATCAGAATACCATGTGATATACATGTAACCTCATGAAAGCCAAATGACATACTTCCGTGTAATACTTTCAACATCAAAACCTCCATTTGATCACCTGCATATGATCAATTGCTGAACATTCTTCTGATATGCGTCTCATCATTACTAAATGGATGTAGCATGATGCCGTTGTAGAAGGTTGAAATAGGACATACATGTCCCCATACTACACCCTCAATGGCATAAAAAAAATTGCTTTAATTCGTATTCTCGCTTTACTCCACTTTATCTCTATGCAAATATACCCCTGGAATAATACTGAATCGAAAAAACCTATGTCCGTGAGCAATCCTTCAGTTACTGCTCCAAGATAATGGTAAAATAAAATTCAACAGTAAATGCACAATGTCATCACATACATCTTCATCCATCCCATGGAAGACCAGCATTGTCAGGCTCATCTCAATCGGTACATAATTTATGCTCCACCATACTTCAATATTTGAATGCTTCGCTATCCAAAATCTTTAATTGTTCTAGCTCCTTGCCATAAGCAATACCAGGATCAACATAACACAACTGCAGGAAACGATTCATCAACTCTTCATCCATACAAAATCAAGAAGACAAACCCAACATTAATCTAAGGCTTAGACTTTATTGTTTAAATAATAATAGGGAACCATATGAATGGTATCATAGAAGTATGACCTGATACTCTGGTTTTCTCAGTGTATGCACCCCTCGTTTAACAAGCTTTTGCCATCCAAAATTTCCCCTTAGTGCCCTGGCCAATTCTTCTGTGCGCTGCAGATAAAGCAAGCAAATTTTCTATTCTATATTAGAGACTCAACTCAATTGTTTACATAAATCCAACGGGCTACCATAAAGTTTTATTCCTCTTACCATTTGCAAGCAACCAAAATATAACTCAATTACTTGCAATGCTAGTTGAAGGAAACTCAATCTTGCAAACAATAAAACATCTGAAAGCCAACCACCTCCAAGCTCTTGACTCAATTGTCTACATAAATCTGACAGGCAAGCATAAATTTTAAATTCTTGTACCAATTTACAAGCAACCAAAATGCAAGTCAGTTACTTGCAAACAATAAAACATCTGAAAGCCAACCATCTCCAACCTCTTACCCAACATATTAAGCAAAGACATTAAAGTTTCAGTAGTAAGGGTTTATTTACTCATCGTGCGACGTGAACAAGTCCAATTGAATAGTATCACACAAATACAAGTAAAAGGTAACATATCCTCTCCAGGGAGATTTCTTTCCTGCATGACAGGTTCTCAAATGGAAATGGCAGCAGTAACTACTAATTGCTATTGTTCATTGGCAACATCACTTTCAACTGATATAGAGGAGCAGGATAAAACATGTTAGAAGCCATTGAGCTTCCTGACCATCCGAATTAGCTGCACGCTTGCAATTCAGGTAATCAATGAATTCCATTATCAGTTGAATACATGGTGTAGGAATCATAGTTTTAAAAACCGGTGGAAAAAACCGGTTACCGGCCTAACCGGCCGGTTGGAAGCCTGGCCGGTCCGAACCGGCCCTTCTAACCCGGTTTAGACCCCCTCGTGCCCAAAAAAAGGCCCTAACCGGTAAAAACCGGCCGGTTTAGGGCGGAACCGGCCGGTTTATAGCAAACCGGCCGGTTCCGTCCTAAACCGGCCGGTTTATGGACAGGCCGCCGGTTAAAGCAAAAAAGCGCAGCGGTTTTGGAAATGAGGGCGGTTTAGGGGTTTTGGGGGTGAGGGAAAGGTATTTTCCCTCCAAAAACACCCTCACACTTGCTATAAGACACCCCTCTCACTCTCATTTGTCTCACACAACTGATTTGGAGTGTTTGTGAGTGTTTGTGAGTTTGTTTGTGAGCTTGGAGAGTGTGGAGTTTTTGCTGAAGTAGTCATCTTGGAGTTGGAGTTGGAGCTATTTTGGAGATAGTGTGTAGCTGTCAGTGGAGTTGCCATCATCAAGAGGAGGCTAAGGGAGCTACTTTGCATTTCCAGGTAAGGATTTGCACTTGATAATTCCTCATTTGAGTCTGCTGTCCATGAATTATTTTTTTTGTGCTATAAACTTCTCACTTCAATGATCTATCATCTATGCTAAGCCTATGAACTCTCTAGCTCTATGCTATCAAATTTTGTAGCTTGCATGTGCATTTTTTTCCTACATTTATCATTGGTTTTCCATGTTCCTTAGCTGCAATTTTTTTTTTAAATGGCAGATTTATTTGCAAATTGTTATTATTTCAAGCAAACATGGCTCCAAAAGGAAACGACAGTGCATGGGTTCATTGTGATGTAATTGAGGGAAAAATGATATGCAAATTATGCCATAAATCTATTGGAGGTGGGGGTATTCTTAGGTTGAAACAACACTTGGCTGGGGTAAGAGGCCAAGTAAAGCCATGTGATGCACCAAAAGAACTGTTAGGTCCTATTAGGGCAGAATACATTGCCAAGCTTGAAAAATTTTATGAGGATAAGGCTAGGGAGAAGGCCATCCAAGATGAAATTGCAAGGAAGAGGGAATTAATGGAAACCATGAATGTTTTGAAACAGAGTGGGTATGATGATTATGAGATTCAAGACTCCACTTCTATCCCTTCCACCAATGACCCCTTTCACTATGTTCATCCTTCTGTTGGAGTTGGCCAACCATCAAAAGGAACAAAGAGACCAAACATCCAAAGTTATTTCTCATCTTCTGCCACCATTGCCTCTTCTAAATCTAATCCCACTTCCTCCCAGCCAAGTTCTCAACCCACTTTGGATCAGCATTGGAAAAAACAATGCAAAGAAACTTCTCACCAATACATTGCTAGATGGTGGTATGATTCAGATATCCCATTTAATGCTGTCGCTCACCTTATTACCAAGCTATGTGGGACTCTGTTATAGCTGCAGGAAAGGGCTTCAAAGGCCCTAGTATGCATGACTTGAGGGGAGCTCTTTTGCAAAAAGAGATATCTTCCATTGATGAGTATTTGGTTGAGTTTAAAGAGTCATGGGTCAAAACAGGTTGTTCCATTATGTCAGATGGATGGAATCATGGACCGATGGAAAGAACCGCACTATCATTAATTTCCTTGTTTCTTGCCCTCAAGGAACCATGTTTTTGAAATCAGTTGATGCATCTGATAGGGTAAAGGATGCAAGCCTTCTATTTGAGCTTTTGGATAACATTATTCAGGAAGTTGGGGAGCAGCATGTTGTGCAGGTCATCACTGATAATGCCTCAAACTATGTTCTTGCTGGAAAGATGCTTGAGGCCAAATATAAGACCATATTTTGGACTCCATGTGCTGCACATTGCATAGACCTCATGCTTGAGGATATAGGCAAGGTGGAGTGGGTAAAAAACACTGTAGAGCATGCCAAGTGCATTACAAAATACATTTACAACCACTCATGGGTATTGAGCCTAATGAGGAAACACACTGGAGGCAAAGAGCTTGTTAGGCCTGCAATTACGAGATTTGCAACTCACTTCCTCACGTTGCAATGTCTCAATGGTCAACATAGAAACTTGCAGAAAATGTTTTCCTCTGATGAATGGTCTGAATCTCGGTGGGCTCGTAGACCAGATGGAAAAGACACCAAAAAGAAAGTGTTAGACACTTATTTTTGGAAAAGGTCTGTAGAGCTTGTGAAAATTACCGAGCCCCTTGTTAAGGTGCTAAGGTTGGTGGATGGGGAAAGATTGGCCATGGGCTACATTTATGAAGCTATGGATCAGGCAAAGGAGCAGATACGGGCAGCTTACAATGACAGGTTAGCTAAATATGGCCGTATATGGGAGATCATTGATAACAGATGGAACAATCAACTCCATCGTCCTATACATGCAGCCGGGTATTTTTTGAACCCAAGGTATCACTATAAAAATCGGCTAGGAGATCAGCATGATGGGGAGGTCAGAGCTGGATTGATTGATTGCTTGGAGCGCATGGTCCCTAACCATGTAGACCAGTTGGATATACATAGACAGCTTACTATTTTCAATCAAGCAAGTGGTACTTTTGGCAAAAACTTGGCAAAGATGGCAAGAGATGTGGACCAACCAGGTAAGCAATTCCAATTTCCATTTTGTTTTTCATTTCAAGTTAAAATTGTTTACGTTCTTTACAATTCAAATTATAAACTAAGTTACTAATTATTGTCTTTTTCTTTGCAGCACATTGGTGGGAGTCATTTGGTGGCCAGTGTCCTCAATTGCAAAGGTTTGCAATTAGATTCCTCAGTCAAACTTGCAGTGCTTCAGGTTGTGAGCGCAATTGGTCTGTTTTTGAGCGCATACACACGAAGAAGAAAAACCGTTTGGAACAAAAACGGTTAAATGATCTTGTTTTTGTGCAATACAACCTTCGACTGAGGAGGAACCAAATGATGAGCAAATCACCTGATCTAGATCCCATTGTGTTGGACGATATTGATCCAACATCAGAATGGGTGGAGGAGACTGAAGATCCTGTGTTTGAGGCTGATTTTGATATCGACATGGCTTTAGCGGAGGATGAGGCAGATTATGTGGCGGCATCAGAACCAGGATCAGTAGCGGCATCAAGGAAAGGCAAGGAACCAATGGAAGGCACTAGTCGTGCAGGTCGACAAACTCGTGCCTCCATTAGGTCCACTTCTATTGTCATTGGTGGCATTGATACTGATGTTGCAGATGAGGCAGAGGCATCCTCAGACTCTGAACCAGATGATGTCTATGTAGCTCCTGATGATGATCATGTGTCTAGTAGTGGTGATGGACTTGATGATTGATCATGTGTACACTGTAGACTTGTAGTAGGCCAATGGCCTCATAGCTTGCAGCATTGTTTTTGGACTTTATAGGCCATTTAGAGCCTCATTTCTTATGTATTTTGCTATTTTGTCGATGATATGTATTGCACTCGGTGCCATTTTGATATATTCACCTTTGCATGGTATATAAATGAGCAAACTTTGCATATTTTGTCTCTATTGGCTTGGAATCATGGTTTTACATCTTAAAAATAGTTTTGTTTCATTAAAAATTAATTATTTAATGTATTTTTTAAAAACCGGTTCGTTTAGACCAAACCAGTCCCGGTTAGACCGGTTCCGGTCGGTAAACCGGTTCATTAGGTGGACCGGTTCGGTCACCGGTTCCGGTTTTAAAAACACTGGTAGGAATGATGCATCTCTATGTGGGAGATGTTACCCCTCATGTCAACAGGGGTACACATACATTTTCATGTTGTGTTTATCACCATTGTAGTCCCAAGGTCACAAATCTAAAGCCTTGTAACAACCATGTGAGATATTGTATTAGATTTCCTAGACCTTGTGATGGTCAGCCATGGCTTGTCATTTAGGGTTAAGTCCATCCCTTTGTCCTGTATAGGATAGAGGCATTGTAGATAGATCTCAGGGAAACTAATGGTTTAGAGGAGCCTTGGTTATGGAGGGGTGATCACCGGTGTATGGGCCAATCCAACCCGCATCAAGTTGCACGTATGTCTTACCATATGGTTATGAGTCATAGAGTCTTGAAATGTCCTTGGCATTGGTGTAGTATTCTTCATACAAATCTCAGCATGGCAATCTCACCAAATCAATATTTTCACATTTCCCAAGGCAGTTCATGTTTTACGATGCATGTGATCGCAGAAGTAAAAAAAGTCAACTTAGTCTCAAGATACTCAGCGAAAATTTTGGATGACATGTCACGTTGTAAATTTTCCAAAATGTGAAGGTATCATCCAGAAAATGGCTTCCAAGTGGCATAATAGGGGCAGATCTTGACAGAATTTGACATGCAATACATCAAGAGTGGTCTACAAAATCAGCCAGATAATACCCAAGTGGTAAATTCTCTAGGGTATTGGAGATCCCTCTCGAGGCATAATGACATGGCACATATGGGTCCAAGAGACTTGGCATAAAGGGGCATGCAAGACATCAAAAGTTATGTAAAACACTAGCCCGACCTCCTATGTTCTAAAATCCTCAAAATCTCAAGGGCATTGAAGATCTAGCAAAGGTAGCCAAATTGACCTTACTAACCATTAAAGTCAATTTAAGAGGAACTTTGGGGGTCAAACTAGTTATTTAAGGGACAAATGGTGATCCGGATTTAAACAGGAACACAACAAATTACAGAGATAACCATAAACACAGAGATGCAGTGGAAATAATACTTCATTTCATTAATGTAAAATACTGAAATATGCTTACAAACAGTGATGGAAATAAACCAGCTAAGGCGATGGTAGCTTATCTCTGAGAAGAGGTGTGGAGGCTACATGCCTCTGAATTGTGTTACAATGAGGCTCGAAGGCCTATTTATTGTTGAGAAACAGGAAAACCCTAAACATCCAAAAACCTAAACCTAGAAGATGAAACGCCAAACTGTGGGCCCCGTTTGGGTAAATTGGTACACAACTTCCCAAGGTCGTAACTTTGGCATACGATCTCCATTTGACACGTACAATAGCTCATTAGAAAGATCTATCCGAGCACTAAAACTTTGGGAAGAGCAACATCGATCTATGGACCCATGTTGCTCCCAGATTTCTGAAAAAACATCGTTTAGGGCCTCAAAACGGCTCCGAAAGTTCAGGACCCAAAAAACTGCTAAAAATAGTAAATTGTGCTACAATTACAGAAACTGAAAAACTGAAAGAGACAGTTGTGGGGGTCCAAGCAGGATAGGTGGGTGGCCACCAACATCCACCTGGATCATTCCTCCCCCATTAGGAAGCAATGGTCCCCATTGCGTTGAGTACCTCCATCCACTGAACTTGGTCCCTGGTGAGCTGTTCTGCAATCTCGGATGTGTCCAATAATGGTGGGAAGCATGGTTAAGGGCGGTACACATTGAACACTTGGTGTAGGCGAAGGAATGGAAGAATGTTGCACTCCAAAGCATTGTCTCCCACAACCTTGGTAATGTTGTAAGGACCATGTCGGAGTGGTCTGAGCTTCTGATGGGCTCTTGTAAGGCGTTCTTTCTGCATAAGTAACCAAACTTTGTCGCCCACCTGAAAATTGTGTGGTGCCCTTGTGGGTGAGGAGAGGTTGTTCCTGTGTTCTTTCATGACTGTATCCCTCTGTTGTTGCTGCTGCGTGGAGGAACCCTTCGCAAGGGTCATGGATGTGGCAACGATCTTCCCCTTACTTTGGGAGCGAACCAGACAGAAAATGAATTTCCTAGTCTGGGAGATGAGCTTGTTTCATTTCTTAGCAATGCTCAAAGAGGTGGCGGTAGGTGGGGCTACCTCTGGTATCCTGTATAATGAATTACCCAAAGAAATAATAACAACGCGAAGCCTTGACTCATACACAGCATGTCGCCTCCACAAGTATGGCTAGCCTAATAATACATCACAAACATCTAGAGGTGTAACATCACAAAATACCTCATCTGTGAAGGGCTTGATGCTGTAGGGAAGGTTGCACTACTGGCGAACTCGAAGATCTCGTCCTTGGTGAAGCCACTTGATACTGTACGACTATGGGTGTGGTGTAGTCGATAGGCCCAACCGCTTCACGACCTCTACTGAAATGAGGTTCTTTTGGCTGCCACTGTCAACAATGAATTGTAGCGGCAAACCCTTCACCCACATCTATGAGTGGAAAAGACGCTCCCCCTCCTCTGGATCTTCAGGCTCATTCTTCTGAACCTTGGCGGTGGCAACAGTGTCGTTAGGCTCCGCGTCAATGATCTACTTTCCTTTGCCATTCCCCTTGTCGGGTTTTGACTCAGGGTCAGAACATGCATCTGATTCAGAAGCCTTCAACTTGGCCACCAGCGACTGCTTGGTCTGACACTCACTTGTGTTGTAAGTGGGGCTCTTATGGAACTCACACCACTTTCCTGTGTCCTTCTTCGACTTCGCGGTGTTGTTCTTTTCTTGTGGCTTCGACGGGTTGTCTTGGGTTGCCCCGCCTTGGATTTGTCCTTGGTTTTGCGATTTGGGGAAGCCTTTCCCTTGCTTCGAATTCGCAGATCCAAAGTCCCGCTTCTTCTATTTAAACTTCTGCTCAATTTTGACAGCATATCGCTCCATGTTTTAAAAAATGACCGAATCGAATCCGAAACGGCCGAGTTGATCCGAGTCGTTGGGATTTTTTGTGAGCCGGCAGAAAAAACAGAACGAGAGGCCGAGTCATGATTGACTCAGTTGACCCGGCCAGTTCCGCAATAACTCGGCCGAGTCAATGAATGCGGCTTGTAACCCCAAAAAAATGTGATTTTTCATATTTAATACAAAAAAAAAAAAAAAAAAATTAACTGTTAGCTAAGTGTTGGGGACTCCAAGGTGTTTTCTAAATTAGTTAAATGCTATTTGGGGTCCATTCCCCTCTCCTAGTATTGATATGCTATTCAAATTTCACGGTAATGTTAAATTCTTAAAGTAAAAGTGACATTCTCCTTGATCTTCATTTTCATCCTTTTACTTAAATTTTTAACATTACCATGAAATGACTCAAGATGTTTGAGAGTGGTTCCGGCCTCATTGGATTTCATATGGACAAAGTAGAATTTTAGATTTCATTCAAAATCCAGCAGACTTATCAGTTTTTCAGGTTTTCAAGATTGGAGGATTGCAATGTTTCCATTGAATTTTGTCATGTATTAGGGTATGGAACTCGTATTTAATCAAGAGCACCAATCCCTCTATGTACCTTGATGTTAGTGACATTGGTTGTCGAACTCCTCTGGGATTAGCTCCCAAACCAGGAGCTTCTGAAAATGTCGCTCCCGCTCCTGTTTTCTCTCTCACTCCCCACTTTCGCTCCCGCTCCCAAGTAACACTGAGCCAGATGATGTTGGCAACTCTAGCAGTAGCCAGTAGTACTGGTCACAGACTTTTGTTGTAGAGACCATTTATAGCCTCCTTGGTTATGTGTTTTTGTTTTGATCTCCATATCATCATCGTGTATGTATTGGACAGTGCACTGGGTGCCATTTTGATATAATGGATATATTCATGAGCCTACTTTGATCATATGTTGTCTACTATCTATATTCTAATGCTGTGTGTTTGGAAACTTGAATGAAAATCTTTAAAATTATGTGTTTTTATAAAAAATAAATATTTAAAGTATTTTTTACAACGACCGAGTCATTGAAATCGAGCCGGCCAAGTCGATACTGAGTCAGAGTCGGAGTCGAAGTCGGCCCTTGACCAAGTCGGAGTTGGAGTCAGAGTTTTAAAACATTGGTATCGCTACGTCGTGTCGAGCGAGGAGATGTTCAGGAACTCCATCTCTTCCTGGATGTATCTGTGTAGGCAGCCACGGTATTTCAGTACCAGATGCAGCTCAGAATCTTTGATACCCAACTGTGTGTGAAGGGTATGAAAAATGTTTGTTAACTCTGGGACATCTTGGTCTCTTCCCTGCCGCAACGTGGTCCACTTTATGTATTTGTCCTCATAGCTTTTGACAGGGTAGTATTGCTCCTTGATGGCATCCCAGAATGAATTCCAATTGGGTGCAGCTGAAAATAGTGAGCCCGTACTTTCATCCTTCTACTCGCAACAGGTTTCCCACCAGTCCTTGACGTGTGGGGCTGCTTTGAGAAGAGCGAAAACAATCTTTTCCCAACTCGAAAATTCATGAACAGAAAAATACCCTTCTAGCAGATTTAACCATTTATCTACGACATCTACATCTACTGGCCCTCAAAGATGGGGATTTCAAAATTAACATGTACCTTAAAGGGTGTGGCGTTTCCAAAGTAGCTGTTGGAAGCCGATGCGTCGCCTCTGGGTAGCTGCTGAAGGATCTGGGCGAAGTTGTCCATCAACACGTTCCTTTGTTGCTCGAGGGCTTCTTTGAGCAAGATTTTGATAGGATCTCCTGCCCCCTCGTCTTTCTTTTCATCCGCCACGGGAGGCCGTCGGGATTTACGAGGCTAGTCTCGCAAAGGTTCGACCAGTTCAAGCCCTAACTCCTTATACCTCGACCTCGTTAGGGACATGCAAAGAAAAACAGAGAAAAAGCAGACCCCTCTGATACCACTGATTTGGATTTAAATAGGAATGCAACAAATTACAGAGATAACCATAAACACAAAGATGCAACGAAAATAATACTTCATTTCATTAATGTAAAATACTGAAATATGCTTACAAATAGCGATGGAAATAAACCAGCTAGGGCGATGGTAGCTTATCTCTGAGAAGAGATGTGGCGGCTACATGCCTCTGAATTGTGTTACAATGAGGCTTGAAGGCCTATTTATTGTTGAGAAACAATGGAAAACCCTAAACATCCAAAAACCTAACTCTAGAAGATGAAACGCCAAAATGTGGGCCCTGTTTGGGTAAATTGGTACACAACTTCGCGAGGTTGTAACTTTGGCATACGATCTTCATTTGACGCGTACAATAGCTCGTTAGAAAGATCTATCCGAGCACTACAACTTTGGGAAGAGCAACATCGGTCCATGGACCCATGTTGCTCCCAGATTTCCCAAAAAACGTCGTTTAGGGCCTCAAAACGGCTCTAGAAGTTCTAGACCTGAAAAATTGCTAAAAATATTAAATTGTGCTACGATTACGGAAACTAAAAAACTAAAAGAGACAGTTGTGGGGGTCCAAGTGGGATAGATGGGTGGCCACCAACATCCACCTGGATCAAATGGACCGTTGGACCATTGTGCAAACCAAAACTTCTATGGAGTCAAATTCCCAAGGGCCAAATTAAACCAAAATTAGTGGAGCAAGCCACTTCAAATAGTCATTGGAGTCTTCAAGGTGGAACGTTGAGCATCTTTTGACTACCATTCTTCATCTTTTTCTCTTCTAGGGTCAATATAAGTAGAATGTTGGACTTCTAAGGGGCAAATGAGCCAAGTGAAACCCCTTAGTGAGAAAAATCATTGTAATTAAAAAATTATTTTTGTAATTTAATTAGCCTTTGACATGTCGTTGACAAGTAAAAAAATATTATTTTGAGAGAAAGGTTGAATTGGATGTTAACTAGCCGTTAGAAAAGAAATTATAAAAGGCTGGCCTCTCCTCTCTTTCAAGTTGTTATTGATTTGTGAGATCATATTATGTCATTATAAAGAATCAGCTTGCTGGATATTGCATCGCTGGTATAATGCTTGGGGTTGACCCAAAGTGGCCCATCTTACAAACCCTAGCTTCTCCACCCCTAGATCTGTGATCTAGAGTGCTAACGCACTATTTGGATGGCTATTTTCAAGGGGAATTGTCTGTTGTACCTACATTTTTCTGCAGATTTCGCAGTCTACAATCACAGGACAGCAAACTAATTAACAAAGGAAACCCTCTAACCAAAACTATAATCATTAAAATTATCATAGATTTGGTTAGTATATTAATTAAACACACGTCAGTTATTTACATTGTTATATCTCTTGAATTTGAGTGATTAATCTTGTTGGTTTAGAAGTATTTGTTGCAGATTTTTACACAATAAACTAGTAGGGAAACAATTAATTCCACCACATCATCCAGACCCCATTTAAGGCATTGATACTCATTTGGTTGGGTGTACTTAAAGGGAATCCTCACATAGTCTTTCCATAGGAAGTTGGACTTGAAAAGTGAGGATTTGGGCCGAGGTGACAGTGGGCCCTTATCCTTTGTGCGCCAATCATAGCAAGTTGCATGGACCTTCACAACCTCCTTGCTAAAGTGATCAATGGCAGTTTTTGGCGTCATTGCCAGGGAGAAGACCATTTAACCTTGGTTGGACACAACAACACCCTTGGTAAGCTTTTGATTTTGTATTTGTACATGATGAGATATTTGTTTAAGGCAGGGTTGTTGGGGAGCGCTCCCGCTCCCAATTCGCGCTCCAAGCAGGAGAGGCTCTGGAGCGTGCTCTCGAAAACACTCCCGAGGAGGGAGTGTTTTTTGGGAGCGCGCTCCCTAGAAAAAAACGCTCCCTACCTTTTTGGGAGCGTTTAGCCATTTTTGCAAACAAAAAATTTGCAGTAATGTTCCAAATGCAATTTGTTTTCAAAGAAACAAATAAGTTTTCAGTGGGGCAGCTTAATGATCAAGCCTATGGCCCTAGTATTGATATGCGATTCAAGGTAATGTTTAAAAGAAAGTAAAAGTGACATTCTCCTTAATCTTCATTTTCATCCTTTTACTTAAATTTTTAACATTACCATGAAATGACTCAGGATGTTTGAGAGTGGTTCCGACCTCATTGGATTTCATATGGAGAAAATAGAATTTTCATTCAAAATCCAACAGACTTATCAGTTTTTCAGGATTTCATGATTGAGGGATTGCAATGTTTCCATTGAATTTTGTCATGTATTAGTGTATAGAACTCATATTTAATCAAGAGCACCAATCCTTCTATGTACCTTGATGTTAGTGACATTAGTTGTCGAACTCCTTTATCATGACCCTCCTAAAAATGTATGCATCACTCAAACAAAATCTTGACTTGACATGCTATGCTTTTTCCATCTTATGTTAATGCTTAGAGGGTGATATTAACGACAAAGATCCCTATACAGATACAGAGGTAATGACAAAGATACCTATGGATAGTAATACTTATAGGGTGATATTAATGACAAAGATCCTGATTTTCCAAAGAGACTAAAAAATTAGACATTTCTCGTGGTGGCAAGAGGCCCAAGCATAAGCAATAGATAATAGATTTACTTGTCTTTTCTAGTTTCTAGTAGTTTTTATAACTATTGACTCTTTCATATTTATTATGATATTTTTTTAAACAATATATGACAATTTAAGTTTGAAGTTGGCAATTATAACTCATTAGTAACGAATTATGAATATGATGCTTCATGAAAGTTGAAAGTTGTTTCATTTCATTTCATTTTATAACATTTCATTTCATGTTAGATATTATTTGTTGTAATGGTTACACTTAGCTTACAAGTACAACTTCGGCGATCAATGATGATAAATGTTATATATTGATTTTGAAAGCTTGAAACTTTAAGATTGATGAATCATGAGACTCAATATGTTGTATGTTACTATGTTACTAACTTGTGGACGTGGTTGATGAAGATTATAACTTCTAGATGATTGTTGTTATATGGTTCAATCTATGTTTTTTTTTTGTTTTATATATATATATATATATATATAAAAACACTCCGGGATTCGCTCCCAAATCGGGAGCTTCTAAAAATGTCGCTCCCGCACCCGTTTCCGCTCCCACTCCCCGCTTTCGCTCCCGCTCCCAAGTAACACTGGTTTAAGGACTAACTTGCAGGATCACGTCTAGCAACTCTACTTCAACAAAATCTAAAGAAGTATAGTATAAAATGCTTCTCTCCAAGGTAAGAATTAAGGTAAACATGGGCAACTCCACATTATGGTAATTGTTTCAATTTAAGAAATCATCATCCTCATGTATGAACTATGGGTTCTAATAAGGATTTATCTATTGACTACATATTTGAATTTTGTTCCTTTCAATTTATCATGCATTCCAAGATATCCTCGTTCTCCCATTGCTAATTTTCCTAAACATCCTCATTCTCCCATTGCTAATTTTCCTAAACATGTCTCTAAGTTTAATAAAAATCCATGGTTAGCTCTAGATTTCTTAAGAGTTTTTTTATGAATTATATTTTACTACTAACATTGTCTTTGAAGGTTACTTAATGAAATCCTTTTCATGGGTAATGCAACGATATGAAGCATGGAAATGGTACTATAGTTTTGAGCCCAAAGAGATTAAACCATTCCCTTAGTGCATTAAAAAAATTCAGAGGCAATGGGTCTATGGTTATGAAGAGATTGAAGATATTTGTGTCTTCATTGATATGCAAGGAAGAATGCAAGAAAAGATTAATGACTTCATGATGGAATATGATAGGTATCCCTCCTACGATCTTTGTATGGGAATAAATAAAAAGGAGAATACACTAAGTTTCCTACCAGACTAGGACAAAGAAAAATATGTTGAGCCTTGTGTGCAAAAGCTCAAGAAAACAGTGATCATAGAGGCTATTCCAAATCTTATCACTCTCTTAACCCAACAAATAAAAGAGCAATAAGCTCAATTTCATAATAAGATGAAGCGGATTTTGAGAGACTGGAAACAAAATTAGAGTGCAATACATCAAAGGCTCTTCAAGTTAGAAAAAGATTATGCAAGTAAAGAATATTTCCATGAAGAAGCTCAACCTTCTCCTCCCTCTCCTGAACTGTTATTGCATAATTTAAGGAATGATGATGAATGGATAGTTTATTTGAAAATGGCCCAAGAAATGGGTAACATAAGCGATAAGGGAGACATTGTTGAAGAAGGAAACCAAGAAACTACTTGTCTCCATCTTCAGAATGAAGAAATCAGTGAAGAGAGCATGGTAGAACCTCATCTAGAACCATGTCAAGACAAAGAATGGCCCATTTACCTTAAATGTCTTAAAGAAATCGGCGACAAAGAAAACCCTACAACAAAGTTGAGTGTGTCACTTCAAGAAGAGAACAGTAGTAGAGTCCAACCCCACTAAGGAGGGCAAGCTGATCGAACTGGAAGAAGATACTTCTACTAACTGTTGACACCTAATCCTTGTGATTGGGTAAATATATGTAAATAAATAAATGAGAAATATGAACAGTCATCGGGAAATGAACTGAACAGTCTCTTCCTCATGTATATAACAGACCTACCTGATGGAATAGATATACGAATCAGTTTTTGTTTTGTGGAGTTACTTCCTGGCCTGACATGGTATCAGAGCCAGCTCCTTTTTTAGCTCTCATGCTCCTTGTAACTCCTCTGTCTGTCTGCCATATTCCTTTACCTGCGCTCTCTGTCTACCAGAAGGCATCTATCCATAAACGTTTGTTGTTCTGCCATATTCCATTTATAAGACCTGCGTCTGTCAATCCACAGTGACTCTCTGATCTTGCGACATCTCTCCTGTCCAGAACCGAAATCCGAAATGATGGCACGTCTTCCGCCCTCACCGTCTTTCCGTAGACCTCAATTTTCAAGAATCGTTTTTCAAATCATCCACAGCCAAAGCAAGCGCGCTTGAATAGCTAACCTGTGGCTGATTTCTCTTTGCCGTAATCCAATTTTAAATATGCGCCGGTCGAAATCTGGAAACCTGTGCATTAAAAATCGTTGGTCGTTCATCTATACCATTGATTCATTGTGCTGCTCATCCATGCTACGATGGTAGATTTGGTATGTATGGTGTGCGTCATTGATGTGAAGATTAACTGTATGTATAGCCTGGAGACTTGTTGGTGCCCGAGCTACCCGCGTTTCATTATCAATGTCGATGGCTGTGGAGACTTGCTGGTGCCCGAGCTAAGCCTTCCATTCCTGCGTGGTACCTAAAGCGACTACCTCGCGATATCTGCTCGAGCTGCCTTCATCGCGGTATCTGCAAACAGAGACTCTTCGAACAGAGGCGGCGGCGAGCCCTGCATTCCGCCTTCTTGCTGGGTCCTCATTACTCCTCATGTGTTGTGCGTTGTTTTCCCCGTTGTGAAAGAACAACTGAGGCCCCAAGAACTCCACGCCTTTGCCAAATGCATTGAAACTTGGACTCAAAAATTTAGAGAACAATACTTTTATTAGTAGACTCATATTTAATTAAAATGTTGTGGGCGTTTACCAGTGAATTTGTTTTCATCCATAAAATTGCATAGCATATGTGACAATCGTTGTGGGGTTTATATACTTACTGGTTCTTAATCAAGCAAGAAAAGGCGTGGTATTGAGAGTCCAAATACGTCTAGACTACATTCTTCAGTTTTTTTTGGTGAACGCAGTACTGTTGAGGGTATTTTATACTGCCATATTTTGTGCTTTAACATTGTGCAGAAGCATGCAAATTGATATTTGAATCTGTTGTACCATTATATCAGAACTATATATTTTTTCCATTAAGAGTAAAAGTTTTGCAGCAAAGTTTTTTTTTGCTACAGAATGCATTCAATCATATCCATGGTGGGATTAGTTCTCACTGGCAAGGAGAACTATCCTGAATGGTCCCGGATGATAAAACACACCCTCATTTTCAATGAGTTGTGGAAAGGAGTGTGTGTCGGAGAAGGAGACAATGACCCAGTACAGCCTACCTCCGACAAAGAGCTCGTCATTTGGGAAAACAAGAACACCAAAGCTTATGCATTAATTGCAGCATCTGTAAATGAAGAGGTGAGTCGCCATATTTCATATTCAATTGCCTTTGAAGCCTTACAAAAGCTGAAAGAACTCTATGACTCACATTTTGCACTTGAAGTTGTCCAACTCATGATTAAACTCTTCACTCTTGAACTGCAAAATAATGATCCTCTTGCTCTTGCATTTGAAGTAAAATTTATAATGCATGATATCAAATCCACTAAGGATGAATTGGATATTCCTCTTATCGCTTTTCTCAAGGCACTTTATCCTACTTACTCCAATTATCTTGAGTCATTGCAAGCAAATGGAAATCTCAAAGATATAACCTTTGACTCTCTTGTGAAAAAGTTTGCTGAAAGAGAGAGCTTTTGGAAAGAAGACAGCCCCTAAATCTTTTGAAGAGACTGTGTGCCTTGCTCATAAAGAAAAGCATCCTGCTCAAGATTCTACAAGAGGAAGAGGTGGATGAAGAGGAAGAGGAAGATATTTCAGAGGGAGGGGGGGCAGACATTCTCAAGGACAAAAGGCAGATTTGCACTGCATTCGCTGCAAAAGAAATGGATCACATGATGCCTCTACATGCAAGCTACCATGGGACAAAATTGAGCAGAAAAGAAATCAACAGAAAGGTAAAGCTGATGATACAGACAAAGGTAAAGCACCTGAATCCGCTCACTATGTTGTGGCACAATGTAACATTGGAGTAAATGAAGATTTATTTAATGCTTCACTTGCTTCTTGGAATAATGATTGGTTGCTTGATTCAGAAGCAACCTGCCACATGACTCATAGAAAAGATTTTTTTGAAGATTTCACTGACAATGTTGATGGAGCAGTATACTTTGCAGATCAATCAAAAATCAAGCCATCAGGGCTTGGCACAATTAGGCTTAAACTGCCTGGTCTTCCAGACTTTCTTCTGGATCATGTTCTATATCTCCCACAGCTCAAGAGAAACTTGTTGTCCTTGGTCCACATCCGCCAGCAAGGTCACTCCATTCATATGTTTGATGGCAAGCTTGAGGTAAGAAAAGCATCTGACCACTCACTTGTCATGAGGAGAATAGAAGAAGAAAGGCTTCTCAAATTGCAAGGAACATCTGCTCATGCACAACATTTCTCATACAATTCTCATCATGAAGAAGGTACACTTCCATCAAGTTTATTATGGCATGCTAGATTTGGACATTTGAACTATGACAGTCTCCGCTTATTGAAGAAAAATGGTGTTGTTGGTTTGCCTACAATTCCTAGGAAACTTAAGCAATGTGATGCTTGCATTCTAGGAAAGCATAGCAAACAGTCTTTTCATGATTCACATTCAAAAGCACATAGGAAACTTGAACTCATTCATTCAGATTTATGTGGTCCAATACCTGTTCCTTCTGCAAATGGAAATAAATATATCATGACATTTATTGATGACTACACCAGAATGTGTTGGGTTTATTTATTGAAGAACAAATCTGATGCTTTTCAAACATTCAAGAATTTTCATCAATGGATTGAAAATGATGCACAATCTCATATTGGGTCTATTCGCACTGATAATGGAAAAGAATACACATCAAATGAATTTGAAAACTATCTTCGCCAACATGGAATCAAACATCAAACAACTGTGCCTTATAATCCCCAACAGAATGGTGTAACCGAAAGAATGAATAGGACAATCTTAAATATGGTACGATCCATGCTTTTCTTCAAAAATGTAAAGATAATGTTTTGGGCTGATGTTGTTCTATGTGCTGCATATATAAAGAATAGATGTCCATCTAATGCTATAAGAAACAAGACTCCTTATGAAATGTGGTATGGACATGTTCCTTCGGTAAAACATCTCAGGGTCTTTGGTTCCACCTGTTATGCTTTGATACCAAAGGTACATAGAAACAAACTTGGTGCTAGAAGTCGTAAGTGTATCTTCCTGGGATATTCAAACAACTCCAAAGCATACCGTCTCTATGATGAAGTAAATAAGAAGTTTGTTGTATCTAGAGATGTAATTTTTCTTGAATCATCCAAAACTGACAATGTTGTTGAGCGGCAACTTGATCGCTTGGATAGATTCGCAAAAACAAAATCATTTCAAGAATTTGATAATCAGATTCCACATCTTGAAGGGGGGATTCCTATACTAGTTCAACATGTGGAATTTTCTTCTGAAGAACACTCTCCCCCGCATGAAACTCCAACAACGGATGATGCTTTAAGTGATGTAATTGATAGAATTGGGAAACTGAATCTTGATTCAATCCCACCTCAATCAACGGCGCAGCCTGGACCATCTCAAAAAGGTCCCCCAAAGTGGCTGACAAAGACACTTGAAAGTTCTCATCCTGATGAAGTTCGAAAGACAGGAACCAGAAATTCAAACCAGCAAAATGGAGGTGATGTAGATGACTCTAATTCACCTATTGATATGGATGTTTCTTATGATTGTGAATTGAACTTGTCTACAGATTTTGAACCAACTTCCTTCAAAGAAGCTCCTTCTCATGATGAATGGAAAAAAGAGATGCAAAAGGAGTATGATGCCCTCATAAAGAACAGCACTTGGAAGCTGGTTGATCCTCCATTTGAAACCAAACCAATTGGCTGCAAGTGGGCCTACAAGAACAAGTATAAAGCTGATGGCTCACTTGACAAGCACAAAGCTAGGCTTGTGCAAAAGGTTTTGCACAGAAGGAAGGGGTCGATTATGAGGAGACTTTTGCCCCCATAGCAAAATGGGCTACCATCCGAACACTCTTTGCACTAACAACTCAGAACGGTTGGAAAGTCCATCAAATGGATGTAAAAACTGCTTTCTTGAATGGAGATCTAAAAGAGAATGTTTTTATGTCCCAGCCTGAAGGATTTGTTGTGAAAGGACATGAACATAAAGTATGCAAACTTGTGAAGTCCTTGTATGGCCTCAAACAAGCACCGCGAGCCTGGTATGAAAAACTAACTGAGCATCTTCTGAAACTCAATTTCAAACATTTTGATCTTGATGATGCAACTCTATTTGTCAAGAAATTTGGCAAAACAATTATATATCTTGTGGTATATGTAGATGATCTTTTGATGACAAGGAACAATGAAAGCTACATTGCATCCATAAAGAAGGAATTGGGGAAAAGTTTTGAAATGACTGATTTGGGCTATGTTCATTACTATCTTGGCATTGAAGTAACCCAACATCCAAAGTCCATATTTCTTTCTCAAAAGAAATACATTGGAGATTTGTTGAACAGGTTTGGCATGACAGAGTGCAATCCTCTTACTACTCCAATGGAACAAAACTTAAAGCTCACATCTATTGAAGGAAAAGAATTTGAGGATGCAACAAAGTATAGACAGCTTGTAGGAAGTCTCAACTATCTAACTACTACCAGACCAGACATTTCATTTGCTGTTGGAATCCTCTCCAGGTTTATGCAAAAGCCTTGTGAGTGACATTGGTCTGCTGCAAAAAAGGTTCTAAGGTACTTGAAGGGAACTCAAGACTTTGGAATCAAGTATACACAGGTAGACAACTTCAGCTTGATTGGATACTCTGATTCAGACTTCGATGGAGAAAAGAAAACTGGAGTATCAACTTCAAGATATGCTATGAGTCTTGGATCAGGAGTTGCCTCCTGGAGATCACGCAAACAATCAGTTCCAGCAGATTCCACAACAGAAGCAGAATACGTGGCAGCAGCTGAAGCAACAAAAGAAATTGTGTGGCTCAAGAAAATTCTTGAAGATTTGCAGGTAAAACAAGTACAATCAACTCCACTCATGATTGACAATACCTCTGCAATAAAGTTGGCCAAGAACCCAAAGTTCCATGATCGAACGAAGCACATCAAAACTAAATATCATCTGATTCGGCATCATGTTGAGGCCAAAACAATCCATCTCCATCATTGTTCCACAAATGAGCAAATTGCAGACATCTTCACCAAAGCGCTTGGAAGAGAAAAGCTTGAACGATTCAGAATGATGCTTGGACTCACCAACATCCCTTCAGATTAAGGGGGGGGAATGTTGACACCTAATCCTTGTGATTGGGTAAATATATGTAAATAAATAAATGAGAAATATGAACAGTCATCGGGAGATGAACTGAACTGTCTCTCCCTCATGTATATAACAAACCTACCTAATGGAATAGATATACGAATCAGTTTTTGTTTTGTGGAGTTACTGCCTGGCCTGACACTGACGAATAATCTGAGGCAAAGAGCAACTAATCTCCTTCTTCTTCCCATCAAAAATCAAGAAATAATTGAAGAACAAGGATATGAGGAGGACCTTGACGTCAGATAATTCATGAACTCACCATCCCTCCTCCAAATGAAAGCACAAGTTCAAAATCCTTCACTAATTTCCAGGCAATTGATCTGCATGACACATCTCCTACTGATTTGGAAGAGAAGGACTCAATAACCAGGCATGCACCTTAAAAGATTGATGACCACAAACAAATGGAACGTATTGATGCATTCATCAACGTTGACAGATGTAAATGGGATTTGAGATAATCTTTCTTCACCGATGATCCTATATATGACACAGAACTAAGGGATGTCAAATTGCAGATTTTTGGCCTCATGAACAATCAAGATATTCCATAGAGTATGAGCATCCATATCAACTCATACAAGAGCAGGCATATATATAGGTGCAGAAAGAGGACTTCTATGTTCAGGATACAAGAGAGACTTTTCAGCAGTGGATGTCCTTGATATATGATTCTCAGATATATGAAGACCTATTTGACAAGAAGGATCTCAACCTTGTAGCAGTGGATAAATCACAACATATGCAGTTCCAAACATATTTCATGAGCTCTCAGCCTCCCTTGCCAAAACAGATAATTGTAACTTGTGGATTCGAGTATGTCTTCAATTCTCACAAATTTTCTCATTGTAATGTTCCAAATTGGAATTTTAACAGTGATATTTAAGCAAGAACACAATGCAACACAGAAAATTCAAACAACAATTAACACCCATAAAATTTACACCAGAACTGCACCAAACTGAGCCATTTTATTATCAAGAGGAGAGTACAAGTATATGGAATATGTGCACCTGGGCTTGCCAAAGGAAGCTAAACAACCCCAGGTGAGAAAATATGATGCCCGGATGTAAGAAAATGTTTTCTCCTCTACTTTTGTGCTGGCCCTAGAATTCTGCAACTGCTAGCCAAAACGAATCCCTATTTGAGCCCCCTAGAATGCTCAGAAAATTCTGCCAAATTAATCTTAGGCTCTCCTCCACAAACCCAGAAAAACCTAGAAAGGGTTTGGGCAAATTTTACCAACCACCCGGGACCCCAAATTTAAGCTCACTCCTCCCAACTGGCTGCCAAATAACTCTACTATTTTGGGGCACCAAAACTCCTCCAAAAATTCTGCAAAATTAAGAGCAGACTCCTTGATGCTAGTCCAACAAAACCCAGAAATATTTTGGGCTAAATTTCAATCTCCCGGAATTACCCAAATTTGGTGCTACGCCCTCTTCCACTGGTTCTACGTCCCCACAAGCTACTACTGCAAATTTGGCCCTATTTCCACCCTTGAATGGCTGTAGAATTTTCTGCAAATTACTCCCGAAAGGTAAGAGGGAAATTCCTTCCTCAACCTTGCACAACTCAGCTAGCAACAGCTCCACGAAATTATGCCCAACAAAACACTGCGCAAGCCCTAGGAATGTTGAATTTGGTTCTCACCAGAGCAACAATCTCCAACTCTGAAATTCTCCACAAAATCTGGTCCAATATCAAGGGGCTTTCTCCTAAATTCTCCAGCTGAATTTTCCCTTGAAGACCCCTCAAACAAGCAAATCAATCTTTGCCACTACGTTCTCCAGGAAGTTCGAACTGGCTGAAGTATGCCTAGAAATAACCCACAATCTACAACAATCTCCTCTCCAATAAGCTCTAAAATTCTCTCCTCAGGTGGCACTATAAGTCCCCCGAAGAAAGAGCTGAGATTTTTGCCCGGAAATCTCCTTGTGCTAAGCAGCACTAGTAGTCTTGGCTAAGCACCGCAAGAGTACTCTAAATCAAAAATTCAATTTGTCAAGAAAAGCCCCCAAAATTATGCCTCTTCCTTCTATTTATCTGTGTTGCCCCCTTTCTCTCCATCTGGGCCCCACCAATTCCACCTCCTTCTCCCTAGCTCAATTTTCTTAAGGGGATCGAATTCCCCTTTTGGGTGGCCCCACATCCACTACCAATTTAATTTTTCTTTTTCTCTAATGTTGGGGACCTTCAACTTTCCAAAAATTAAGTGGGGACTCCCTCCACCCACTTTTCCTAAGTTTACACGTCAGAATATTTCCCAACACCTAAATTGCAAAAATGGAAATTTTTCTTAGCAAAATTAATTTAATTGGGGACATTACAGTCCTCCCCACCAAAATTGCTTGTCCTCAAGCAATTCTTCAAAAAGCACCCTCTCGATCAGTCGCCCCCAACAGTCTCTGCACACAATACCCGGGTCCCAAATGTACCACCCATCCATCCCTAATCTCTGTCTTGTCCTGCCAGGATACCAAGTCATCCTGGTCAGGATGAGGCATCCCTTGCTCTACTCGCTGTCCAGCTCAACATAGGTATTAGACACCTTCTGCATACCACCACTAAGTAGAGCATCATGATAGTATAAAATCCTGATCATCTCCTCGTGTAACTATTGTACCAAATAGTCCCTCTCGTGCACTGCAGGAGTGGACTCTGAAGATGCAATCCAATCCTGGTAGGACTGAACCCTCATCTGCCTGAGCTTCCCCTGATCACCTCCTGCTAAACACCCTCCCACACTCGTGAAGTTCCCCACACCATCAATGAATCACTAAAACCCAATGGAAGATTTGGATGACCCTCCCCTACAGAAACCAGCTCACCTCTACAGGTAGTTGAACTACTAAGCCCTGCTATGCCAAAATCTCAAGCTAGTCCAAAAAGGGTGCCACCATGTCATCATTGCGCCACTTTGACCATGACATCTTCTCGTCACATTCAAGTTGCATCCTCCTCTCCTAGGACCTGATGGAAAAATATCTATGGAGTCCCAATGCATCTGGCCCAAGCATCCCCACGATATCACAACCTATCCATCCAACACTCACCGTGATCCGTAGCAGCAACAAGGAAAACCAGCCTTGCCACGAGACAAAGGCCTCAACGCTCCCCCACATGTCAAACCAAGTGTGAGTTGGGTCATCCTCTGTCCTGCTCTCGCTCATCACGAAACAGAGTGTCCAATCAACCAACCAAATCCCTAGATCCCACAGCTAGAATAACTGCGGCATAGTCCTGATAGTTGTTGGCACCAAACTATACCACGTCTCAGGCCCCTGCATGCAATCAATATATGGACTCCATACATCACGAACAAATCTAGTGCGTGCGAAACTACCCTACGTCGGCCATACCACGCCCTGGGATCTGTCATCCTGCCTCCTAAAAGCACTCCCCAATACCGCCTGGAGTCTAAACATCCGCATGCATGTAAGGTCCACAAACTGTTGTATATGCTCCTAAGACACCTCAAAATGTCTCGCCCAAAGGGGGTCATGCCTCTCCCTGAGTGTGGGCTCAAGGGTGGTGCAAGTGTTACCTCTGCAGAAGATCAGACTACCCCCAAGATTACATCCACCAACTCGCGCCTTGACCATATGCCATAGCTGGAAAGTCTCTCTCCCGATGCACCGTGTCCCGTCTAACTGTCTTAGATGAACCTCTTGGGTTTCGTTGCTCGCAATGATAGCATCAAGAGACGATATCCAAGTCCCCAGTGTCAGTGTGCAACGCCGGAGAGTGATAAAGGGAAGCTCACAGTCGGCCCTGTGATCAGCTCGCTCTCCGAATCTAGTGTGCCAAACCCAATGGAGTGCCTAATGCCCTCGTTAGGAGATCTCTCTGGCAAAAACACCCCAATAACCTGTTGTTCATCATCATGCTTTGTTGCACACAAATACACACCCCTACACTCCTCTGCATAGCCCTGAACTCCGTGGCACAACTCCATGCACCACTGGACACCAATGCTCAATGCCATGCCACCATGTACCATAGGGCATCCCACATGCGCCCATGCATCTACCACTTTGCTAGTACACCCACCACGAAGTGATTTACACCTCCTCATCTACCCAAGTACACCTAAGTGGCCCCACTCCTCACATGCAATTGGGCATAACGCTACCGTGTTGAACCTCAATAGCTCCAATGCCCAATACATCAATGGGAGAGCATTGTCTCCATATGATGCCCTGTCTGGTGGCCTGTCGATGCCACCTCCTCCTACCAACTCCTACCAGAGTAGGCTAATCACCCTGTGATCCCATGCTCGATCAATATGCCAATATGACTCGTGAAATCTACATGCTCTCCTATCCAACCATCCTATCACTAGTGCTGATGTAGATCTGTAAATGTGGGTGTGCCCAATCATCAGATCCATTACACAGCTACTATTGTCACCCACCGACTCTATGATGTGATGGGAAACCCCCACCTGGATCCCAACAACAATCTGGCCCTCAAACCGCTCTGGTAATCCACAACCTCTGTTGAAATGCAGTCATGGATGTACCCATCCGCCTGACCTGCTCCATCAGGTACTAGCTCAACACCTCTCACCATCCAATTCGAAAGGAGGGATTGAATGTACAATCTCCTATGTATTGAACAAGCCCTCCATGTTGACGTTGTGCCCCACTCAACTCAATTCGTTGGCCCCTGCTGACCCGATCATCCCTTATGATCTGTCTAGACAACTCTGCCACTGTCAGTTCAATGCATAAGGGTGAGATAATAACGTTGTAGGCCCCGTCAACATGCCTCTAAAGTGAACTGTGCTAAAATCCCCATGCGTGCTCTCCACGCTGCCAATCATCAATGTCTAGCCCAAAGGACAATTGTGCACCCTCCTCCATCACAGCCTCAACTTGAGCCTCCAACTGCTCCTCCATCGGCAACCCATCATATAAAACATCCTAACCAATCAGTTGTAGATGACAGTCATCCGACAACTCTGTCATAGATCTAGGTGCCTTTGTACCTATCGGCTCCTCATCAACAACGGCGATGCATCAACTTGTTGTGCGCTACTATCACCTAAAAACTCGATCACGCCCCCGGATACCTCAACAATGAATGGCACCTCCTCAATGATGGACACCTTTGTGTCTGTTGGCACCTCGTCAATAGATGGCCTTATGGGTGTATGCTCTACTCTCTCCCCCAAGGGGTCAACTAGTGCTATCAAAGAGGTCTCCAACAATGGTGACTCCTGCGCCACACTAGGTATATCGATGTGCTCCTCACCATCCTGTGTGTCCACATACTCAACCTCCTCCTCAGGCTCTTGACATCTAAGGCCCGGTCTCCACCAACAGAAACGCCCCCTGGTCTCACCCTCTAACTGCCCTCCTCTACATGATGATCTAGCCTCTGACCTATGCTTCTCCTTCTCCGACTCATCCGGAAAATGAGGCATGGTAGGATGGCCAGACTGGCCATACGTATGGGTGTTGTACTACTAGGTTATGCGTGCACATGCTTGGCTTCTCTGTTGGTTATTTATCATTTGTTGCATCCCCTCTAAAATCTGTTGGTTCTACCTCACCAATTGTTGGCTCTCCCTCATCAACTCCTCCATGATCCCCTGTGTACTCTTCCTTTTCTCTGTCATTGAAGTGTCCATAAGTTCACCAATCATTGTGCTTGTGTGTCTAGCACCTCCATGATCTTGCTAGTTTCCCCACAGTTAGCCAAGATCATGCTCTGATACCACTGTAACGTTCCAAACTGGAATTTTAACAGTGATATTTAACCAAGAACACAATGCCACACAAAAAATTCAAACAACAATTAACACCCATAAAATTTACACCATAACTATGCCAAACGGAGCCATTTTATTATCAAGAGAGTACAAGTATATAGAATATGTGCACCTAGGCTTGCCAAAGGAAGCTAAACAACCCCAGGTGAGAAAATATGTTGCCCGGATGAGAGAAAATGTTTTCTCCTCAAGTTTTGCGCTGGCCCTAGAATTCTGCAAGTTTTGGCTGAAAAGAACTCCTGTTTGAGCCCCCTAGAATGGTCATAAAATTATGCCAAATGAATCTTAGGCTCTCCTCAACAAACCCAGAAAAACCTAAAAAGGATTTGGGAAAATTTTACCGACCATTTGTGACCCCAAATTTAAGCTCACTCCTCCCAACTGGTTGCCAAATAACTTTATTGTTTTGGGTCACCAAAACTCCTCCAAAATTCTGAAAAATTAAGAGCAGATTCCCTGATGCTAGTCCAACAAAACCCATAAATATTTTGGGCTATTTCTAATCTCCCAGAATTACCCAAATTTGGTGTTACGCCCTCCTCTACTGGTTTTGCATCTCCTCAAGCTATTGCTGCAAATTTGGCCCTGTTTCCACCCTCGAATCGCTGTAGAATTTTCTGCAAATTACTCCTGGAAGGTAAGAGGAAAATCCCTTCCTCAACCTTGCACAACTCATCTAGCAACAGTGCCACGAAATTCTGCCCAACAAAAGATTGCGCAAAACCTAGGAATGTTGAATTTGGTTCTCACCAGAGCAGCAACCAATATCAAGGGACTTTCTCCTAAATTCTCCTGCTGAATTTTCCCTTGAAGACCCTTCAACTAAGCAAACCGATCTCTGCCACTACGTCCTCCAGGAAGTTTGAACTTCAAACTAGCTGAAGTATGGCATGGAAATAAACCACAATCTCCAACAATCTCCTCTCCAATAAGCTCTAAAATTATCCTATGGTGGCACTCTAAGTCCACGAAGAAATTTGATATTTCCGCCCGAAAATCTCCTTGTGCTAAGCAACACTGGTAGTCTTGACTAAGCAGCTCGAGAGTACTCTAAATCAGAAATTCAATTTGTCAAAAGATGCCCCAAAATGATGCCTCTTCCTTCTATTTATCTTTGTTGCCCCCTTTTCTCTCCTTGTGGGCCCCACCAATTCGACCTCCTCCCTAGCTCGATTTTCCTAAGGGGTTCGAATTCCCCTTTTGGGTGGCCCTACATCCACTACCAATTTAATTTTTCCTTTTCTCTAATGTTGGGGGCCTCCATCTTTCCAAAAATTAAGTGGGGACTCCCTCCACCCACTTTTCCTAAGTTTACATGCCAA
Organism: Pinus tabuliformis; assembly: GCA_031772625.1. Classification (NCBI taxonomy): domain Eukaryota; kingdom Viridiplantae; phylum Streptophyta; class Pinopsida; order Pinales; family Pinaceae; genus Pinus; species Pinus tabuliformis. The sequence continues at coordinate 48,825,536 of CM062805.1, read as the reverse complement.
AATATTTCCCAACACCCAAATTGCAAAAATGGAAATTCTTCTTAGCAAAATTAATTTAATTGGGGACATTACACTCACCATATCTATATGCATGTTATTAAGGCCAGCCATGGAGGACAATGGTCTTTATGCAGGTTCCAATTTGAGGTGCCATCAACACCTTTCTTGTTTACCAATAAAACGAATAACATTGATGAGTGGCCTTACCCTTGCAATGGGAAAGAAAACTATATTAGCCCCATTGATCTATGGATCGAAGAAGCCTGCAGTAGCACAAAGGAACCTTGGCCTTTCTTCAAACATGAAAAACATTTTTCAGCAAACATGGTCCGAGCCAAAGTTCCAAAATATACTTATATCAAGTTTGACATTTCATTATTTTTCTTAGTGATCAAGCACAAAGGTAAAACCCAAGGTAATGATAAATTTATTTATTGATTACATTGGTTATATGATGTTACTTAACATATTTCATTTCTCTTATATTAGAGTAGGATTCAATGAATAAGCTCTTTAGCATGAGTATTAGGTTAGTTTAAATATTTGTTTTAATTTATCGCAATTTCGTTCCTAGCATGGTTCAATTTTTGTGTGTTTTAATTTCATTGATGTGTTGTTATTTACATACTAAATCAATTACATATTTTTGCCTTATGTTATTTCATTAACATTAGTTGTGCATGTTTGGTTTAGTTAGTTGCTATTTCATTTATTGCCATGTTAGGAAGGGATAGGAATCTGGTCCGACTCTCTCTCAATATTTTACCCCTATTTTGTGTGATTGTCTTGGGCAACAAGTGGAAAATTCTAGGGTTCTAACATACTCTAGAGTGGAGCATGTCTCCCACAATCGGAGTCGATCTTTACTACTCACGTAGGCAAGGGCACAAATAATTTTTCAAATTGCATTTAGAGGAGCCTTGTTTATGTAGAGGTGATCACCAATATATGGGCCAATCCAACATGCATCAAGGTGCTCCTATGTTTTAACATATGATTATGAGTCATAGAGTATGTACGTGTCTTCAACCTTGGTTTAATATTCCTTAAATAGTTTTCAACATGGAAGTCTCACAAAATCAACATTTTCACATTTCCGGAGGCATTTATGTTTTCTGATGCTTGTGGACTCAGAAGTCAAAAAGTCAACTTGGTCTCAAAATGCTAAGCAAAAAATTTAAATGACACACCACATTGAAATTTTTCCAAAATGTGAAGGCATCAACAAGAAAATAGCAGTAAAAGGTGGTCCGACAGTGTATGTGGCTTCCACGTTGCATAATAGGGGCGAGTCTCGATGGAATTTGACATGCAATATGTCAAAAGTGGTTTACAAAATCAGCTAGATAATACCCAGGTGGCAGATTCTCCCAATTCTCTAGGGTGTTGGAGATCCCTCTCTAGCCATAATGAAGTGGCATATATGGATCAAGAGACTTGGCATAGATGGGCATCCAATATGTCAAAAGTTATGTAAAAAATTAGTCGGACTAACCCCATGTGCCAGAATCCTAAAAATTTCAAGGATGTTAACGATCTAACAAAGGTGGCCAAATCGATCCTCTTATTAGTGGTTTAAATCAATTCAAAACGAACGTTGGGGGTCAAAACTAGTTGTTTGGTGTGAAAATTTCTGAACTAAAATTCTACTGCAGCAACTGATTTATTTCACCTACTTATTCTTCACAATAAGTTATTTATGAAATCCCTTCAACAAATAATAAAATAAATTCTACTACAGTTATCACATAATGATAGAAAAAATACATGCACAAGAACCAATCACATCGACATAGTTGTTTTCGATCAATTGTCCTCAGAAAAACCCAATGCGGGAAAACCGGTGCAACAGATGAGCGTTTTATTAATCTTTAGCAGCAATTGCTTTTACAAGGAATGATTTTACAGAGAAACTGAAAGAAAACACCTGAGACTTTCCCTTTGCAACTTTTTGACACTTTAGAGACCCTTCTCCCACTCCTGCGTCACCTATGTGTCACTCTGTGTGGCTTAGCGTGGCTCTAAGTAGCTCTGCGTCCCTCTACGTCAGCCTACGTGAGGGCTACGTATCTCCTCTGGACTGCATCTCTCTCTGCGTTGCATCTCACTGTCCCTGCGTCACCTCCTCCTCAGACACAACCTGTAGTTGATGCCCTCCTCTTCCTCCACCCTGCAACTCTCGCTCTGAAATCGATCTCTTCTCTTGAGAATCGATTTTCCTTGAGATACCGAGTATCTGTCAGTGTGTCTCCAAATGATCCTCAAGTCTTCTATTATACTTTTCCTGTTGATATATCAAGGGTCGAGATTAAGTCTCTAATCAACGACTAAGATTAAAACAGATTTGATCCTCATCTCTTAGAAGCTTCTCACCCTTATCTTTACTAATAACCATTAATATTTTTATTTTCATAAGTTTAAACTTAGGAACCCATTGAAAATATTAATTATTTTAATAACTCCTCATCCGGGTGGATTTTCTCAAAATGATTTCTAGGTCTTGGAGATCTCATGTGCCTTAGCCTCTCCACCAATTTCATGGCTAGAGCACATCTGGTGCTACCAAAAATCAACAATCCTTCTTACCGAGGAATGTGCTCTAGTAATGCTTCATCAGAGAAACATCACACTGACCTTCCGCATCGTTACCTGTGTTGATGCTTGGTCTATTGTCTCACATCCCCTGCACTGTTGCTTCCTGTACTTCTGCCCATGACACTGCCACTGCCACATATGTACTGCAGCTCCCTCACAACATGTTGCATCATGCTGCCCATAGCCCTGCCACTGCTAACTGTTGCACTGCAACTCCCAACACTTATCCATTTTTGCTATTGAAATGGATTCCTCACCATCCCCATCTTCCGTCTGAAATAAACAAACTTTGTTCTTCCTAGAGCCTTGGTGAGGATGTCTGTCGCCTGCTCTCCAGTAGGAGTGCTTTGTTCTTCCTAGAGCCTTGGTGAGGATGTCTGCCGCCTGTTCTCCAGTAGGAGTGTACCTCAAGTTTCAACTATACTGCTCCTCGTTGGACACAATGTCTGACAAAGTGACACCTAATATCAATGTGCTTCGACCAATCATGAAATACTGGATTCTCAGAGAGTTTGATGCAACTCTGATTATCACACAAGATCCTGGTCACTTCCATCCTTCTCCTGAATAGATTCACAAGCAGTTTCCTAAGCCATATGGCTTCACACGAAGTTGTGCTAGCTGCCATATATTCTGCTTCAGCTGAGCTCAGAGCCACGAATTTTTGTTTCTTACTACACTAGGAGATCATTCCTGATGCAATGTTGAAACAGTACCCAATTGTACTTTTCCGATCTACTGAACTTCCAGCCCAATCTGCGTCAGTGAACCCACTCAACCTGATGTCCCTTCAGCAAATATTAAAATAAATTCTACTGCAGTTATCACATAATTACACAGAGAAAAATACATGCACAAGAACCAATCACATCAACACAGATTTTTTTGGACAATTGTCCCCGGAAAAACCCAATGCGGGAAAACCGATGCAGCAGATGAGGGTTTTATTAATCTTAAGCAGCAATTGCTTTTACAAGGAATGATTTTACAGAGAAACTGAAAAAAACACCTAATACTTTCTCTCTGCAACTTTCTGACACTTTGGAGACCCTTCTCCCACTCCTACGTCACCTCTACGTCAGCGTGCGTGGCTCAGCGTGGCTTTGAGTAGCTATGCATCCCTTTGCGTCAGCCTGCGTGAGGGCTATGTCTCTCTCTACATTGTCTCTCACTGTCCCTGCATCACCTCCTCCTCAAACACAGCTTGTTGTTGATGCCCTCCTCTTCCTCCACCCTACAACTCTCCCTCTCAAATCAATCTCCTCTCTTGAGAATCAATTTTCCTTGAGATACGGAGTATCTGCTGGTGTGTCTCCAAATGATTCTCAAGTCTTCTCTTATACTTTTCCTGTTGATGAATCAACAGCCGAGATTAACTCTCTAATCAACGGCTAAGATTAAAACAGACTTGATCCTCGTCTCTTAGAAGCTTCTCACCCTTGTCTTTATTAATGCCCATTAATATTTTTATTTTCCTAAGTTTAGACTTAGGAACCCATTAAAAATATTAATTATTTTAATAACTCCTTATCCGGATGGAATTTCTCAAAACGATTTCTAGGTCTTCGAAATTTCATGTGCCTTAGCCTCTTCACCAATTTTCATGGCTAGAGCACATCCGATGCTACCAAAAATCAACATTTGGGAGTCAAATGGACCATTGGACCATTGTCTGGACAAAAAGTAGTCATTGCAAAGGTCAAATCATCTTCTTTTCAAATAAAATAAAAGAATTCCATGCATGAAGTTGAATTGCTAAAGACCAAATTAAACCAAAGTTAGTGGAACTATCCATTGGATATCTCATATGGTGGCGCAGTTCAGCTCGCAAAGTTGAATGGAGAATTATTTTTTGGGCGAGTAAATGGGAGTAGGTTGAAAACTCTGCAGGGACGATTCCGTCCCTGGGGCTGCACGATGACTATATGAACGAAGGAAAGTCTTAGTGCTACAGGCAGTTGGAAGGAAGCACGGGACTATAAAATACTCTGCCAATGAAGGACCCCGTCGAAGAAGGAGGGTTGCGCAGCATTCAGGAGGATGGCGCAGGTGGAAAAAGTTGCGACAAAGAAGGGAGGGGTCTGACGCAGTTCGTCCAGAATATGACCGTTGGGGTTGATTTGACAGGGAAATTGTCATTAAAAGGAGCAGGGGAAACGCATTTAAGGAGCATATATGGGCAAATATGTCGCCAAATCCGCATTTATGAGGAGGATCTGGAGGGGATTGAGTGGTTTGAATTTGAAAAAGATTATAAATATGGCACCCCGCTCCACATTCGAACACTTTGTTTGTTGAGAATTTGCTGTGTGATTTTGCGCCTAAGTGTGAGTCGAGCATTCTGCTGCATGTCTGGTTGGAGTTGGAAGGAGCTTGAGCAAGAGTTTCTGAGTCGAGGGCTAGAATCCATCATGACCGCTTCACAGCCAGTGCATACTACTGCACCAAGATCACCAAGAACTAAGCCTATTGTCGCAGCAGCAGCGGCCAAGAAGCAGAAGAAGCCCCAAAAGACCCCGGTTAGGCAATCACCGAGGAAAATCCCCACAAAGCAACAAAGTAAGGAGAGAATGGATACACAGAAGCAACCAATGGAGCCCCAAGATTTGGATGAGGAAGAAATAGCTAGCAGATTTGAGGATATCAGCGCAGACGAGGTGGAACCAATCTCCAGGTTGCCACCCTATATGCCGCCGAGGAAGCAAAGGTGACAAAGGACCCAGATTCTATCAAATACAAGATATTTACACCCCTGTTACCAAAGGAAGTGTCGATTAAGGGAGAGTTGTTGGCCAGGGTGCCACAATTGCACATGGAGGATTGGGATTTCAATGATCGCAGTAAGTATCCCCAATTTGAGCCCAGCAAGTACCTCCAATCTGTTTATTACAAAGAAGTTGGAGTGACAAGGGTTGAGCCGATGAAGTGGGTAGCAGGGATTCAGCACGTTGGGTTGTTGAATATGCTTTATGTTCCACACTTTGGGCACAGCAACATAAACACAATTTGTGTGTGCCAACTATTGGCATTGGTACATGATGGGTGTCTGTGGCTCGGAACGCCAATCCCGATTGACGATATGTTAATCCGAAGGATTAATATGCTGCCTCACCAAGGAGTGAACCTCGATGACGCATTTGTCGAGAAATCTCAAGAGAAAAAGCTGGTTGATCAGATGAAGAATGACTTCGGCTTAGTCAAGAAGTCTCGAGGCTATGCTATTAGTTCTATTAATGATGAAGTTGTGTGTTTTTCCGCATCCATTTTTGCCGGTAAGATCATGAGGAAGTGTCACGGGGACGAAGTGTCGACCTCCGTTGTATCCTTGGTTGCACAGTGCAACAAGGGGGTCTAGTTTAACTGGGTCAGGTATCTATGTCAGGAGTTTTTGGATGATTGCCGAGAAGCGCAGGAAGAAGGGAAGCCATTCCACTACGCATGGCTATTACTCTTAATCACATTGGTAGCATGGTGAACACCGGAGGATTCGCAGTTCCCCAATGTGGACCCTAATGTGTGTGAGGCTGCGAAGTTTGCCTCGCTGTGGGCATCTAAGGAACCAACCCGGGTTACAAAGAACAAAATATTTTGGGTTCTATTTGAGATGGATCTGCGCACAGTCATCAACCAAAGGCCATGGCTATCACCCACATTATTTCAACAATATAGCAACATTGTCGACTTTAAAGTGGATTTTCACAGTGTCTTTATCCACGCCAAGAAAGATTTGGAGAAGGTATGGCATGAGCTACCATACTTAGTTTCTGAAGAGGACATCTTGATGGTCATCAGTAAGTGGTCGAGTAATTGGATTACCCCAATTGTAACAAAGACAAAGAAGGCAGACACAAGTAAGACCACTACAGGTACGTAGGCCGAAAAATCAACAGCCAAGAAGGATACAAAGAAGGTGCCTCCAATGGTCACAATTGACCTCGAGGAAAAGACTGCATAGGAAACTGAGTGTGTAGTTGAGCAATTGACGAGGGGGATCAGGGTGGTGAAGACCTTGTTGTGGACACGGAGGACGTTGATTCCCCGTTTATAATAAGGAAGCAGCAGAAGAAGAGTGTTGGTTGTGCGCAGAAGAAGCAAAAGTCAGATAAATCCACTAGCGCAAAACCATTGGTCCTCACTGAGGGGGACTTTGACGAAATTGGCGACACTGTCCGAGCTGCAACGGAGGAGATGTGGGGGAATATTGAAGATCAATACAGGGTAGTATTGACAAAGGTCCAGCAGGGCCTTAAAGAATTGCAGGTTCAGATGAGCGTGATCCAAGCGAGCGTGGTTCAAGCGTGCATGAATCAAGCGAGCACAGTACCTTCGACAGCAGATCTTACCACAAACCTCCAAGCAGTACATTTGCCAGAAGGATCACTACACATCGAGACTGCAAAAGAAAGGGAGAGCACACAAAAATTAAAGAATCTGCGCCTCAATCTTGCGGTGCTCCCCCTTCAGACGTTGCACAAGCTCCATCAGGGCGTCACAGATGAGCTCAAGGTACGGGAGCAGCGAGCTCTGTTGGTCATCAACGAAGTCAAAATCAACAACCAACAAATGTTCGAAGAAAAGAATAAAGTGATGCAAGATCACGAGGAGGTAGCTGCACATACCCAGTGGCTGGTAGAGGCCATAACCAAAGTATGCAGTGAACTTCCAGAGCTCCAGATCCCAGCCGAGGCAGCTTCAGCAGAAAAACTTCAGAAACTGGCAACAGCAGTCAGAGAATTGAAGGAAGAGGTGGGCAAGGTTAGATTTGAACTACAGATGCAGATTACAGAACTTCAGATGAAGCTACAACCTACAATGCCACCGAAAGTTCGAGAGCAGCGCGAAGCTACCATAAAAGCTTATATGGAATAGATAGCGATTGCAGTCAAGGACTGTAGTCAACTTTTTGAAGATATAATGGAAGTGTGGGCCTCGCTGCAGGAGGACCCACATGTGCAGAAGATCGAAGTGGAAATCAGAGACAAGCAACTGCAATTCGATGAGCTTAAAGCAACGGCGCGGACCTTAGCACCTATGCAACGGTTCGCCCGTCTTCAGGAAGGAACACTTCTGCAGGGACAAATTGATGAGTTGCGGAGGAAGGCACAGATCATCTCTTCGTGGACGCAACCTTGGGCAGATGAGGCCTGCCAACTCTCACAAGAAGTAGAGGGAAAATTTAAGAGCATGTAGCAAACACAGCGGACAATTGGCCTTGCAGTAGCAGGGCCAACAACAAAGAAGCTCGTGGACGAAGTTCGATAGGTCGCAGAGCAATGCACAGCAACACTTCATCCATTGAAGTCTGCATACGCAGGCCTGAAAGCAACGATCGAGAGCATACCAGCTGAGTGACTCGAGGACGAGTCACATCTTTGTGTTGGGGGCTTGTTGTGTAAGGTCCCCCAGATCTAATTTTTTGTCCATGTCATGTAAAGTCTCTGCATTTTGAGGAGCGGAGTGCAATTAGCGCAGGGTTATAAGAGTCAGAGGGGCTTTAGGGTGGGTCAAAGGCCCTTCTTTCGTAATGGGGTGGGATTATCTAGAGTATTTTGAGTTTCGCCCATGGTTTGCAGACCATGTTATTATAAGGGTAAAGGAATATATAAAGGGATGTCTTAGCAAGTCTAAGGTAATGAAGCTAAGTGAATGTAATGTTTTGAGTTTGTAATTAGGAGATCTTTCTATATTCGGGCAAAGAGGAAGGCAACTGTAGCCATGTGCACGGAGACTTTGGTAAGTCTACAACCGTGTGCGCAGGGTCAGAAAGATTGTATTTGTGAAGACTTGAACTAATAAAGAAGAATTTGAGACAGATCTATGTATTTCCTTATGTTTGCCTAGTTTCTGTGTTTTAGCCTGTTTATGGTTTGTTTTTGTACATTTCTTCTGCAATTACATCAGGAAGGTTCAAACACTGTTCTATATGATGAATAATACATGTTAGACTAGTTACAAGCAGCTCGCAAGTCTGTTAAGTATGATGAATAATACATGTTATGTTGGAATTTCTAATTCTAACCCATTAGAAATTCTTCCTGTACTATCGGGTTTATTTCTTCCTACTTGTTTTAATTACTTAACAAGTTAATTACCATGTAAATACTGAAAATAAACACAAGTACAGTATCAACATCTACAGATCATCAACTGAAAGAAAACAAGCACACAAGTGACACCGTTATTTTTGGACCAATGTCCCCGGAAAAACCCAATGCTGGAAGTGCAGCTATTCAAAGGGTTTTATTATTATGCAGGTTTCAGAATACAACTAGGGTGCTAGAAATGGCTCACCCAATAGAGAATGCCCTCGACAATAGTACCACTCCTCGGAGACAGATATTCTGACTGATTAATCACCGAATGAACGATCCTACAACAACAATTGCAGCTTTCACTGCTCTGCGTCACTCTGATAGCGATTGTGTCACCCTACCCAACTCACCAGCACCTAGTCTGTCCTACAAAAATCCTCCCATCATCAGCGCTTGCTAGCCTTTGCGCAGCTACTGAAGCTTTTGCGTCAACGCTTAAACCCTCTGCGTCACACACGCTAGCCTCTTCTGGCTCTGCGCAGCTCCCAGCTGCCTCTGCGTCAACCTCTCCAGGATCTGCGCTGTCTTTCTGGTACTAACTCTACCTCTCTGCTATGTATTCACTGCCCCTCGATGTTGATCACTGATTCACTTTTTCTTAGCAACCCCGCTCTAGCAAAATGAATGATTGATCACTCTGGTGTATTCTCCAACTGACCCTCAAGCCTCCTCTTATACTTTTCTCTTTGGTCCATCAACGGCCGAGATTAAATCTCTAATCAATAGCTAGTATTAGATTTGGCTTGAACCATGACTTTTGGAACATTCTAACCCAATGTTATATTAATACCCATTAATATTTTACTTTTCCTAAGTTTAGACTTAGGAACTCCACTAAAAATATTAATTATTTTCTTATCTCCCAAACCGATTAGAATCTGCTCAAACCATTTCTAGGTCTTGGAGATCTCATGTGCTTTAGCCTCTCCACCAATTTTCATGGCTAGAGCACATTCGATGCTACCCCAAATCAACATGTTAGACTAGTTACAATAAGGTCAACGGTTCGCGAAGGTCGGATTAAGCCCTAAACTAATAAAAACATTACAGCCACATTGCATAATCCCTCTGGATGCAGAAACATGGTTCTAGCATCTCCCAATATCGCCTCGGATGAGACTATGGTCTGCGCAAACAGGTCGTTGCCGAGAGGGTCGGTGGTATAGGGTTTTGTTGGTTAACGCAGCTAACTCGAACCCTGGGTCTAAGCTCATGAAGCCAACAGTGTGTGTGTGTGTGTGTGTGCATGTATGTATGGATTAAATTTTGAACTTCCTGTGCACTTTACTATGCATCCATCACATAATACTTCTTGTTTTGTATCTCCATGACTATGATTATGATATGTACCTAGATGCCTATGTTGACCAGTTAAGTGTGCACAATGTGAGCCTTCACTCTTGTGCAAGAACTATTGAAGGTCCTAACAATTTTGCATAAATCACACCACCATTCCCATGTACCCCCAGCACCCATTTGCTTGACTTCGGTAACATTCTTCCCAAGAGGATAGTATCCTTATTGCCTGGCTGCTTGAGTACATCTAAGGCACTAGAAATACCAATTTGAGAAGCCATGAATACTGCAAAAATAGAAAATAGCTCAGTGACCAAACCGCTACTACCCACGCGCTTCTTATCGCTAGAAATGCACCAAAGCTTGCTCTTGATGCTTCGAAACAACTAAAATGTTTGTTGTTTCTGGGGGAAGCTCCTCTTACTAAAGAATGTGTGAGAAAAGAGTGAATGAAGTGAATTTTTATACAACAGAGGGTTTCTAGAGAAATCCAATATTACATTTTTCTAGAGAATTCTAATTCTAATTTTTTTAAAGTGAAATTAGCTTAGGAGTAAAATAAAGTTTACGAATAATAGTTTAATTAAGTGTTTTTGGGCCATATAAGGGACCCATGCCCTTCTTGGCCACTTCAGCAAACTCGAAATAGTGAGTTCACTCACTGAAACATCACGAAATGTCGTTAAAAGGTCCTCGAAACGTCAACGAACGTACCATATTGCGTTTGCAAATCACGAAATGTCATACAATACAGTTGATGGCATTTCAAGCCTATTTTGGTACACTTAAGACATTTCCCGCAACATAGAACAAAACCCACATCTAAGTTTATCCAAATTCCCAAGAGCATTAGAGAACAAGGATAGGGCGTATTGATGTGGATAGGGTAGTGATAATGAGGCAACGCAAGGCATAATTTTGTCAAATGAAGCAACACCCAAATTAAATCAAGTCAAGTTACAGCAAACCCAAGTGACAGAATTGGTAAAATTATCAAAGCATTGGAGATTAAGCAAAAAGGTGGCAATATCGAGTTTACTAGTCATTAGAAGTCAAGTCAACTAGTCATTTATGTATGTTTGTAGCTCAGGTAGGTACTTCTACATAGGCCTAAGCGTCTAGGCGTGCAAAAATCAGCTAAAGTCTCATTAGGACACTTGCTCAAGTGTAAGCAAGTTGCTATCATAACTTAGCCTAAGTCTAACTTAGGAAAAGCACATAAATTGTGAGCTATGGGGTTGGCTTATAACCCCTTATCTTGATGAACACTCAAAATTAAACTTGTTATAGGGCTTGTTCGTGGAATAAATAAAAAAATTATCTTTGTAATCCTTTTTAACTCAAAATATAACCTTTTTCATCGTAAAACTTTCCCTTGGAGCGTTGATGTCATCATTCTCTAAACAAGTTTGTGCCTTGAAAAGCTTAAACATAGCTTAGCTTCAACTTGAGGCTTATCTTGAGGGTTTGCTCTATCGTTTTGTTGACCCTATCTTTTAGTAAACCCTTTCTTTGGCTCATATGTGTCTCACTACTCCTTTACTGTAGCATATCAACGAACCCTATGTCATATAAGTCCTTACTAGTTTAGGTGCATGATACGTTGTTCCTTGTTGAGAGGTATTGAGCCTTTGTCCATTGAATGTCTTCACCTAGCCTATGCTTTCCTCACCTTGAACCCTATAACTTAGTGTTAATTTTGGATAACAATGGTATGTTCTATGCTTAGCATAATTTACTTCAATGTTCCTTTAGCAACCCAATGACAATTTCCAATTATTTTCAGTAGCAATCACATTAACTTAATCACATTGACAGTGAATGCAGATAGAACATAAAAACATACACAGAAGACAAGCCAAGACAAGAGGACACTAGATTTAGTGGATGCCAGGGAAAAACCCCAATGTGGGGAAAACCCTTTGATCAAATCTTCTTATTATTATTCAATAGTTCAGTAGAGAGAGAGTACAAAAATCAAATTCACTTGCCCAATACACGGTCAAAACAGCCCTGTAAAATTCTGCAGTCAACTGCAGTCAAACATGCCCTAACGAGAAAGTCAACGTTGGTCAAGACAGCAGCAAAACTTCACCAATGCAGCTCGGTCTTCCTTGGTCAAACTTGGCCTGAATAGGAGGTCAAATGCAGCCCAAAACAATTCAGTCAAACTTGGTCAAAGGAGAGCAAAAATATGTTGTGATTTTTTGCGGTCAAAACAGAAGTCAATATGCTCAAAAAATATCGGTTTTTGTGCCCAGAAATGCGGCCTAAGGAGATCAAACTTCTGCCCTCAAATACACAGTCAGACTTGGTCAATATCCCTTCGGTCAACGCTGGTCAACGTTGTCCTAAAACTCTGAAATTTTCGGCCTGCAAACTATCCCAGAAATTCGTCCACACATGTGAGAGAGAGAGATGATCACCAAGCTATACGAACCAATTTGATTAGGAGAGAGAAGAATAGATGAGTGAGTGATGTCCAAATGAGGTGAGAGGTCACTCTTGTTCATACAATTAGATGAGGGTGAAAGGACACATCTATTGGGCTTCTTGAGCCTACATTAAGCTGAGGCCGACCTTAAGAATTTGTGCATGTGAGAGAATAAATTCAAAATTTCACTTCTGCTTGTCCGAATGAGATGATTTTTATATCAAACTTGGAGCTCTCGAAAAGAGGAATCTAATGCAATAATCATCTCCATCATATGGGTCGTCCCAAGGTGGAATTTGGCCCTATTTGCCAATTTTAACACTCCCTCTCAACTAGGGAGAATTCCACCTACCAATCCATTTGTCATCATCATGCCATCCTGTCATCATGTACCATCTCTGTCATCACTGCTTTGCTTAACCATGAAGTAATAATGAAGAAGTGATCGAGAATGAGTCACAAGACCTTACCACTCTCCACTGACAAAAGTCAATCCTTGATCCCAGATCAAGTTGTTGAACACCATGCATCCTAGTCATAGGGAGTACGGCAGTACACGATGCGTCCATCGGTAGTGCTATGGTCCCTAACCACTTTTCCCAACTCATTGGCTAGATGAGAGGTACTTCCCATGAGTCCCGGACTCCATGGGTAGGATGTGTGTTGGGGCATCGGCAAGAGAAGGTGAACCACTCATCCTGCTCATATGCCATAGGAGAAGGTGAGGGAAGGTGAACCACTCACCCTACATAAATCTGCCCGCAATCGTAGGGGAAGGTGAACCACTCACCCTACACACATGTCAACCATCATGGGTATCACAAGGGAAGGTGAACCACTTACCATGTACATAGCGCACCACTAGGGGAAGGTGAACCACTCACCCTACACACGTCAACCATCATGGGTATCACAAGGGAAGGTGAACCACTCACCATGTACATAGCGCACCACTAGGGGAAGGTGAACCACTCACCCTATGGTCGCTCATAGCTCCAAGAACTACCCCAAGCCCCCAAGAGCTCCTAGAGCTCAGTGTCCAACTCATGCAGGACCCTCATATGAGGGTCTTTCCACGACTCCAAGTTTCTCTCAGAAGGTTAAGAATTTGACCTTCCCTAAAGGCTTTGTGAGAATGTTTGTGATCTACTCATCCGTCGTGATGTGTTGGGGCCTTATTGCTCCCTGTTGTACCATATCCCGAATAAAGTGATACTTGATATCAATGTGCTAAGAGCGGTCGCGGAACACGGGATTCCCTAAAAGGCGAATCACACTCTTGGTTATTGCAGAAGATCACGGTGGTATCTAGCATGTGCTCAAATAGCTCACTGAAGAGCTTCCTCAACCAAACAGCTTCACAACAGGCCATACTCGCAGCAATGTATTCAGCCTCGACGGTGCTTAAAGCAACCGATTTTTGCTTCCTACTCATCCAAGATATTGAAGCAAACCCTAAAGAGAAGCAACACCCAAACGTGCTCTTACGATCCACCACACTGCCAGCCCAATCAGCATTTGTATATCCATGTAGCCTCAAATTCCCGACAGTGTATCTCAATCCATAGTGGATTGTGCCCTGGAGATATCTCAAGAGATTCTTAGCAGCAATCCAATGAATGTGATGAGGCTCAACCATAAATTGACTCAACGTGTTCACAACAAATCATATGTCAGGATGGGAGTTTACCAAGAACATTAGGGCCCCCACAAGTTGACGATACTCAGAAGGGTCTGCTAATCCGGGCCCGGCAGCACTTCCACATAGCTTCTTGAAGTTGAGTTCCATCAGAGTAAACACGGACTTGCAATCCACCATCTCACATCTTTCAAGCAGCTTCACAATGTATTTTCCTTGAGAAAGGAAAATCTCACCTGGCTTTTGCCAGACCTCCAACCCTGCGAAATAGTGCATCAGTCCTAGGTCTTTCATTTCGAATTCGAAAGCCAACTCCCTCTTGCATTGATGAATGAGAGGGTCAGGTTCACTCCTTGTAAATCCCAGCTTCATAAGATAGCTATATATCCTCTCATACCAACCCATGGGGGCTTGCTTCAACCCATAGAGGGCTTTCTTCAACCTGCACACATGTGTCTTACGATCTTGAACTTCGAAACCCTCAAGTTGTTCTACATAGACTTCCTCCTTAAGCGAGCCATGCAAGAAGGCAGTTTTGACATCCATTTGGTGTAGGCTCCATCCTTGCGAGGCAGCAAGGGCTATGATCGAACAGATGGTGGTATATCGGGAAACCAGTGCAAATATCTCATCATAGTCCACTCCTTCCTTTTGAGAGAAGCCTCGAGCAACGAACCTGGCCTTGAACTTTTCAGCACTCCCATCAGCTCCATGTTTGATTTTGTAAAGCCATTTTGAAGTGACCACTAACTTGTCCTTGGGTCTAGGAACCACATCCCATACATCATTCTTCATGATCTACTCATATTCCTTGTTCATCGCATCCTTCCAAACTTGGGGCTTCATGGCTTCTTCGAACGTGCATGGCTCAGATTGAACTATGGTACTCATAGCAACTAAGTACCCTTGGTACCTATTCGGCTTCTTGCTTTCACGAAAAGTCCCCCTTGGTGCAATATGTCTCTCAGCATATTCAAGAGTATCTTTGAGCCACAAAGGTCTTTTTCTTGAAGTAGAGGACTCACTAGGAGGTGGATCAATGGGATCCATCAGACCTTCAACATAGGGCATCGGATCATGAGTCAAAGATTCATCCTGCTTTCCTGCATCATCATCATTGTCCTTCCTAGGGATAGAAAGATCTTGGACTTTCCCAAGGGCAAAGCCTTCATCGAAAGTGACATCATGACTTATTTCCACTTCTCTTTGACCAGACACATAAATTATATATGCCTTCGAAGTTTCACTGTAGCCCACAAATGTTCATTTCTTCTCAAATGCATCTAGCTTGTTTCTTTTCTCCTTCAGTACATGAAAATATATAGGACAACCAAAAATTCTTAAATGAGAAACATCAGGCTTCTTACCGATGAAAACTTCTTCGGGTGTCTTCAAGTCCAATGCTTGATGTGGGCATCTATTTTGAACATACACAGCGGTGTTGGCAGCTTCTCCCCATAAGAACTTCAGTAGGCCTCGGTCATGAAGCATGGCACGGGTGGCTTCTATCATAGTTCGATTCTTCCTTCCGGCAATTCCATTTTGCTCAGGAGTATATGTAGTAGTGGTTTCCCTCTTAATGCCAACTTCTCTACAATAGTCATTGAATTCATTTGACTCATATTCAATTCCATTATCGGTCCTCAATATTTTGATCTTCTTCCCTATTTGATTCTCGACCATGGCATTCGAAAGAGTGGAACCATTTGAACACTTCGCCCTTCTTCTTTAAGAAA
Organism: Pinus tabuliformis; assembly: GCA_031772625.1. Lineage (NCBI taxonomy): Eukaryota > Viridiplantae > Streptophyta > Pinopsida > Pinales > Pinaceae > Pinus > Pinus tabuliformis. The sequence goes on along the minus strand of CM062805.1, from coordinate 48,809,744 downwards.
TAGAACCATGTTTTGCGTGAGAAGTCATCCACAAAAATTGCATAGTACAAATATCCACCCAAAGAGGTTACAGGCAACATACCTGATAGATTAGAATGGATCAATTGAAGAATATCGGTGGTTTGACTTTCACTTGAGGAGAATGGTCCCCTTGTATGTTTTCCAATGGCACAACCTTGACACACTCCTTCATGATCTAAGTTGAATTCGCGAATACCTGTGACCATCTTCCTTCCATCAGGTAAGGTTTTATAATGAAGGTGAACAAATATTCAGTGCCATAATTCAGATTGAAGAGAAGTATCGCAAGTCATTGCTCCCAACGGACTTCCTCCAACCTGATAGAGACCTTCAACCCTAAATCCAAGTGTGAATGCATATTTCAGGTTCCTTTGCCAAACACGAACCTTCCCATCAACGAATGTCACTTTGAAACCTTTATCTTCCATCGCAGAAATAAAGATCGGGTTGTTTTTCAAATCAGGTACATACAACACTTGTAAATGAAGGGTTTGACCTTGATTTAGGTGAAGAGTAACAGTCCCAATTCCTTTCACAGGATAAGTGGCATTATCCCCAAGTATAATCTCCATATTTGTCTTCTTTTCAATCAAGTTTGAGAGGGCCTCCTTGTACCCAGTGAAGTGCCTTGAGGCACCACTATCAATCAACCAATGATCCAATGTATCCGGAGGAGAGGCAGTGATGAGGGCAGAAATAAGATAAAATTCTTTTTGCTTTTCTACAACATTAACTTATTCATACCTAGAGTTTCTCGACTTCTTGGGAAGACGACCATTTCAATATCGAGCAGCGAGAGCATTTCTCTTTCCTTTGTTGTTGAACCTGTTGTTCCTTTGACTGCCATTGCCTTTGTAGTTGTTGTTATTGTTGTCATCATCTCTTGGAGTATCCTTCTTGTGAGGACAATCTCTAGCAAAGTGGCCAAACCTGTTGCAATTGAAGCATCTTCCTTTTCTTCCTTCTTCGAATCTCGACTTGAACCCTTGACCTTGTCTTCTTGGACCAGCGTTGTTCTTCCTTTTTGCATGAGCGAAGAAGGCGGTAGTATTGTTTCCATTTGAGGGCTTGTCTCTTTCCATAATCCTAATTTCTTCTTGAGTGCATCTAGCCAATAATTTATCAAATCCTTAGATCCTGTCATTATTGAGGATGGTAGTATTAAACACATCCCATTCTCTTGTAAGCCCTCCAAGTGGAATAAGAGTGAGCCCCTTATCACCAACAACTTCTCCAATAGATAGGAGATCATTCTTGATTTCGATAATCCTCATGAAGTAGGATTGAATGGATTCTCCTTTATCCATCTTGATGTCTTTCAAGTTGTTCTTGAGATAGAGAACTTGATTTGCATTATTTACTTTGAACATTTCAACCAGCTTATCATACATCTTCTTAGAGGTTTCCAAATCAGAAATATAGGCAACCAAAGGCTTGTGAACAGAATCAACAATAATTTTCTTAGCCTTAACCTCACCTTTCTTGTACTTTGTTTTTGCAGCAGTGGGTGCATTTGAAGGAGGCTCCACTACACTTCCTTTGAAATAGTCCATAGCATCATTTTCTTCCAAGGTCAAATCCAAAGACATCTTCCATGCATGATAGTCAGATTTGTCCTTAAGCTTGTCCTCGGATTTGAAGTAAGATGTCGTCGTCATTGGGACTAGTTTCAAATTCTTGTCCAACAACTTCCCTTGGTGATTGTTTTTCCTCACTCTTGATTGGGCTTTGCCTTTCACCTGAGCTCTGAAACCATGTTAATTTTGGATAAAAATGGTATGTTCTATGCATAGCACAATTTACTTCAATGTTCCTTTAACAGCCCAAGAAAATTTTCCAATTATTTTTAATAGCAATCACATTAACTTAATCACATTAACAGTAAATGCAGATAGAACATAAAAACATATGCAGAAAACAAGCCAAGACAAGAAGACACCAGATTTGGCGGATGCCAGGGAAAAACCCCAATGTGGGGAGAACCATTTGATCAAATCTTCTTAGTATTATTCAATAGTTCAGCAGAGAGAGAGAGAGTACAAAAATCAATTTCACTTGCCCAATACATAGTCAAAACAGCACTGTAAAATTTTGTGGTCAACTGCAATCAAACTTGCGTTAACCAAAAATTCAACGTTGGTCAAAACAATAGCAAAACTTCCCCAATGCAGCTCAGTCTTTATTGGTCAAACTCGGCTTGAACAGGAGGTCAAATGCATCCCAAAACTATTTGGTCAAAGGAGAGAGAAAATATGTTGTGATTTTATGCGGTCAAAACAGAAGTCAACCTAAAGTCAACACTGGTCAATATGCTCATAAAATCTCTGTTTTTGTGCCCAGAAATGCAGCCTAAGGAGATCGAACTTTTGCCCTAAAAAATGCAGTCCAACTTGGTCAATATCCCTTCGGTCAACGTTGTCCTGAAACTCAGAAATTTTCAGCTTACAAACTATCCCAAAAATTTGTCCTTCGTCCACACGTGAGAGAGAGAGAGAGAGAGATGATCACCAAGTTGTACGAACCAATCTGATTAGGAGAGAGAAGAATAGATGAGTAAGTGATGTCCAAATGAGGTGAGATGTCACTCCTATTTATACAATTCGATGAGGGTGAAAGGACATGTTGTCGCTCGGAATGTACAACCACCGCGACAACGCTCAAGACGAGGGTTCTCACTCTGATCCCCGCCCACTTTGTTCTAGTTGTCTCCAAACAATAGGCTATGGGGAGTAGACACTATGGAATGAAGTGAAGGAAAACATGTTGAGAATCAACTTACTTGGAAGACACAGATGGGTGGTTTAGCCACTTGGTTGAAATTAAGCAAGATTATTAATTAAATTAGATTTTCTATTAGGAGACCAGTGCCTTAATGGAGTCACAAATTCTTGCTTCTTATGAATTGGAACCAAATGACCAAATGGACACTCGTTGCTTGAATGATTAACTAATCTATATGATATGCAAGTTCCAGGACCTATGTGAGATGTAATGATCTTGGTAAATTTTAGTTAAATGCCTAGTCTAAGTGTAACCTTCCTTTAACTATTTTGAAGTTGGGCTCCAAGGTAAGTTATGGGAAGGAGGCTAACAGGAAGCAGACTAGGGCTTGATTAACGATACTTTATGTTAAGCTTCTATCATTCGTTGCCTCTGGCACTACAGAGATTGTGGGTCTGACGACTGCAAGGTCACCGTGTTAACCACCAAAGAGTTGTCGAGACCCCTCAAGCTAGATAGGAAGGGTTGTCCTATACCTCTATCAACCTAGCTTATGCTAGGAGGTAAATTATTAATGCAAATCTAGATCTAGTATGCTTATGCAAGAGATTATGAGTGAGATTTATCTTGAGTTAAGATTTCCTTCAGTTGTTTAAATACTTAATTAGAATCCTTTTAAAAGTACTTAACAATAGCGAATTGCAATCTTAGACAAGATAAAATGCTTAGAGATACAAGTGTAAATTTCAACAATATTCCATAAGATACCAAGTAACCCAAGATGCCAAATGCTTAAAATAGTCAATCAAGATGTTGATCACAAATTTATACCAGCAACACTACTTCAGAAAATTCAGATCTTATCAATGTTGTAACAGCAATGCATAAACCACTTTAAATGATGAAACTTGCCCAACACAAAACACTGAAATTCCAATGACCAGCAAATGTACTTCAATCTGCTTAGATCACTTTAAGATGACGTATTCAATCAAACTTCAGATCTGATTTTTTTAATTACAGCAGCAAGTAAAGACATATCAACAAGATAAAACTGCCAAAAATATATGGTCTCTATGCCCAAAAATAGTAAAATTCACCAGAACCTGAAAATTTCGATTTTAGGGCTTTTAGAGAGTTTGACTTAGCAATTTTCAGAACTGATATGTTTGTTACAGTGGTGAGTTAACCACAGATCAACAAACTAATCAAGCCAAAAATAGATGCCCAATATTTCCAAAAATATAAAAAATTTGCCAAACTTGAAAATTTTAATTTTTGGAGTTATTTAGAAGATGTGATTCAAAAATTTCAGAACTGATATGTTATTACAGCAGTGAAACAGTGATAGATCAGCAACCCAGCAATGCTTAAGACAAGCCCTAATATTTCCAGAAATAGTAAAATTTTACGGAAATAGAAAAATTTCAATTCTTGGCTCTTATTAAGTATCTGATTCAAAATTTTCAGAACTACGGAAAATTTCAATTATGCAAAAAATCCAGCAAGCTTAAATGTTAGATCTAGGCCAAAACTCAAATACTCCAGACACCAAAATTTGTGAAAATGAAGATTTTGCAATTTTAAATGATCTTGACCATTTAGTATGTGATTTTAGGGCCTAATTATTAGCAATTTGTTTGCTGTAATAAAACTACAGAAAACAAAGGTTTACAGATCAAACCCCAGGCCCAAGGCCTTGAAGATCCCCCCTTTGAAAATCGATGAAACTTTGGGATCACTTTCCCGCTTGAAAAATAAGAATTTTGAGACTTTAATCCTGCAAAACTGCCAAGTATTTAGCTTTAAAACTTCAATTTAGGGTTTCACGTCAATTTTGGGGCAAAAGAGGCCAATAATCGAAGAACAAGGCTAAGGGAAGCAAATTTGCAAGGATAAATGGGCTAGGATGGTAGATCGGGGGCTGAAATGACAAAAGAGGCCAAAAATTGAAAACCCGTGTCTCAAAAAAAAATTCTTGCGGATCTTAATTTTGTCGTCAAATCTTCAATAAATGTCCCTGCAAAATTGTCTAGAGACTAGATCTTACCCTCAAAGACCTAGATCTAGCTCTTCTCTGAATTGATTCATTGATCCAACCTGCATGAAAATAAAAACACCCAAACCCCAGATATATACAAAATACTAAAAATCCCCAAAACCCAAGTTAGAAAAATTAATTTACAAGTTAGATCTACAAAATTATTTACAAGATCTACAAATATACAAGGATTTTAGAAATTTTAAATTTTTGAGAAAATTATTTTTATGGAGTTTTTTCCTTTGAAGAATGGCTAAAAAATACTTTAGAAACCTCAATGCATACTATAGCCTTAGTGAAGATTTAATCCACCATATAAATATTTGGAATCCAAGTAACAGTGGTTCTTGCCCAAGTTTGTGAACTTGGAAGCCAAGGACTGAAGCACCTGCAAACACTATGAATTTATCTCAAAATAATTTGTTAGATCACATGGGGAATCAAACCACCTAAGGTTAGCCCAAAATTATCAATAGTATGCTTCTATCTCCATCTAATGAAAAACAAATCTTACCAATATTCAGCACAACATAGAGATCCTCGTAATCAGCACATACCACAAATCAATAAACAAGAACACATTGAATTGCACCCCAAAGTCTTTATTATGATTGAAAAAATAGTTCACAGCAGAACGCTAGTTACAAAACTACTTCAGCAGAAATTTTCTAGCCAGAGATCAAGATGAATAACGACTCAAATGACTCTCTAATTTATAAACAAATCCTCCAAACGGAAAAATAATAGCTAATTTCTTTGATCCTTGTCAAAATAATCTTGGATGTTGATAAACACTTCAAGATCTTTTAATCTTGGCCTTTGATTTTTTATTTTTGAGGGATTTTCGAATTTATCATTTAATTTCATTTTAATTAGCACAAAATTAATTATTTAGAGCTAATTTCCTCAAAATTTTGACTTTGATATATCCTCCAAATGGAAAAATAATAGCTAATTTCTTTGATCCTTGTCAAAATAATCTTGGATGTTGATAAACACTTCAAGATCTTTTAATTTTGGCCTTTGATTTTTTTATTTTTGAGGAATTTTCGAATTTATCATTTAATTTCATTTTAATTAACTCAAAATTAATTATTTAGAGCTAATTTCCTCAAAAATTTAACTTTGACTTAACCACCAAAGTCCAAGGATCCAAATTTTCTTGAAAAAGACAATATTCTCTTGGTGTAGACCTTTAAAAATTGATTCTTTTAAGACCCACGAACTTTTCCATATGGAAAATTTATTTTCCTAAGACAATTTAACTTGACTTAAATTAATTAATTTTCTAGCTTAGGATTTAATTTTATTTTGCCAGAAAAATTAATTAATTTACACATGAGGGGATTAATTATTTTTCTAACCCTCCAATATATATGATTTTTCTTTTACAAGACTCAAAGAGGGAATACACATTTGTCTTAAACCTTCAAGACACAACTCATCTGCGATTCAATATGATCTAATAAACCAAGTGGTTTGTAATAAAATAATTAAGCCAATTTGTTTAAATTATTCCCAAACCACTTTTACATCAGACTCTACTAAAACACTAAGAATCGCCTGATAATTCAACAATGAATTTCACCCTAGCTTTGGGGTTTAAGCTGGAGGGGAAAGAATCTTCTGGTTAGTCGTGTCGTAAAACACAAGCAATCAATGAGGTTAAAAAACCTCCTAGGATGGAATTCGTCATCAAATTATAGGCTTACCTAGGTTCTTACATAGATTCAAGGTTTTACTAAGATCATTTACAATATATAACCTACATAATGGCATGACCATGACACAGACTATTGATATGTGATCCGATCCTTGTTGAAAAAGTTGGCACTTATGTTTCCTTGGAACTTTGGCAATTTGAGTGCAAAAGGACACATCTATTGGGCTTCTTGAGCCTACGTTAAGTTGAGACCGACCTTAACAATATGTGCATGTGAAAGAATAAATTCAAAATTTCACTTCTGCTTGTCCGAATGAGATGACCTTTATATCAAACTTGGACCTCTCGAAAAGAGGAATCCAATGCAATAATCATCTCCATCATATGAGCTGTCCCAAGGTGGAATTTGGCCCTAGTTTCCAATGTTAACACTTAGAATATCCTTATAGGTGATCACTAGGAAGCCCCCCTTATGGTGAAATTCCACTAAAGAACAAGAGGAAGAATACTGAGGTAACAGTGTCAATCTCCCTCATTGTTGCAAATGGCTCTAGCACCTGCCTTGTGAGTCCCCTCACAAGGCTTACTAGATTTTGAGGCAACAATCCTACTAGAGTAGAGGCAAAGACTAACACCTCAAGTGAAGCGTGGGAACAAGAATACAATCGAGATCGATGAATATCTAGTTTGCCCTATGATCCGTATCAATATTCCCATAACATTAAATTAAAGCACATGATTGCAAAAATTGTTAGAGTACCTACCAAGAGATGAACCACGTTCCTTCAAGAAGAAATGAGAGATAGGGGAGAGATCTGATCAGAGCACTAGGTGGAAAACTCTAACATAGTGTTATGTGCTTGACCATGATGGGGCTGTTGGTTGGCTGGCTGTCAAATTAGGAGAAAATTTTCTCCCATGAATTACCCACTTTTGGTAGGTAACAAGTACCACCTCTAAATTTTGCAAAGATGTCTCTCTAAATGACTCTAAACACCAACATCATGAGGTATGATAGCCAATAACCCTCCAGTTTGCAAAGGAGCAAACCTAGGGTTTAACAAGTAGCAACCAAACCAAATTGACTTAGTCTAGTTGCTCTTTTCATTCTTCCTGACACCTTTGCCTCTTTATCTTAAGTACTATCTTCTAGGAGGGTTTCTACTATATATGTCTTCCATCTAAGATGCTTGAATGCTTATGTGGTTTCACAGTGATGTTTAATAGTTAAGAGTATTTTTCTTGCAGTAAGCATTTGTGTTTTAATCTTTTCTCAAATCTTCTCTAACTATGATATCTTATATACTCACAATTTCACACATAGAAGCATCTCTAAAACTGCATTTTTCCCATAGTGATTTGTCGGAATATTGTTGTATTGTACTGCTTAGTCAAATAACATTAAAACTGTCTAATCTTGCTTAGTCTAATAACATTAAAAATGTCTTATGTTCATGAATTTGAAACAAGGTTTTCAAATATGACAATCAAAATTCATTATGTTTTTGTTAAGCCTTAAACTCAATATTTTAAGATTGAAAGAATACTGATACTATAGAGTTTACACTTCTAAAGCTAAGTTTGAAAGGCAAAAATTTATAAATTTTAATGGAATTATATTGATCAGAAATCAAAGATTCTAGTTCTATTGAGAGTGATTTTTCATGTGTGAATAATTACTATCCATTTCTAATTTTAAGGAACCCCTAAAACTAACAGATAGAGGTCCAATGCATATCTTTATCACCAGTACCATCGCCTTAGTGGGCAAACAATGGCAGTGCTCACTTAAAAAATAATATTGCAGGTTGTCTAATGCAAGGAAGTACTACCTTCCAATGTTTAACCTAGTGGAAATATTTATATAGTATAAAATTCAATCTATTATTGGAGTTAGATTGAAACCATTTTACTTGGAACAAGTACACAATATCTCATATTATTTGGTGGGGGCTCTAAATGGAGAGTTATAAATCTGAGACTGAAGTAGTGGTCGTCAACCTTCAACACTGAACAGTACGCACTGCATGTTGGAATTTCTAAGTCTAACTGTTAGAAACCCTTCATGTACTTTACTGATTTATTCCTACCTACTTGTTTTGTTAATTAACAAGTTATTTACCATGTAAATACTGGAAATAAATACAAGTACATCAACTGAAGGAAACAGAAACAAGCACACAAATGACACCGTTGTTTTTGGACTAATGTCCTCGAAAAAACCCAATGCGGGAAAACCGGTGCAGCGATCTGAGGCTTGATCTATCAAGCAATTTCAGAATACAATTTGGGTGCCAAATCTGGCTCACCCAACAAAGAAAAATCTCAGCAGTAGTACCTGTCTACTCGGAAGCAAATATTCCAACAGCTCCACAGCTCCAATCTGCCCCACGAAACCCCAGCGTCAGCCTCTAGGGACTGCGTCAACTCTCTCTGGCCCAGCATTAGCCCAGTGTCACTCTGGCTTGGCTTACGTCAGCCTCTGGAGGCACTGCGTCAATCCTATGGCCCTCTGCATCACTCACGCTGACCCTCTGAGGCACTACGCAGCTACTGGCTGCCTCTGCGTGAGCCTTGGCTGGCTCTGCGTGAGCCTTGGCTTGTTCTTCGTCCCTCTCTCATGCTACTGCACTAATCCTCCCAGTGTTATCTCTGCCTCTCTGCTTCTGTATTCACTGCCCCTCAGCTGCAACTCTGATCACTCTCTCAACTTTCTCAGCAAACCCAGCCCCAGAAAGTCGAAATCTTGATCTCTTGGTGTGTTCTCCAAGTGACCTTAAGCCTCCTCTTATACTTTTCTCGTTGACAAATCAACGGCTAAGATTAGATCTGGCTTGATCCATGTCTTTTGGACCATTCTAACACAGTTTTATATTAATCCACATTAATATTTTAATTTCCCTAAGTTTAGACTTAGGGACTCCATTAAAAATATTAAATATTTCAATATCTCCTGAACTATTTAGAATCTACCCAAACCCTTTCTGGGTATTGGAGATCTCATGTGCCCCAACCTCTCCACAAAATTTCGTGGCTAGAGCACATCCGATGCTACCCCAAACCAACACTCCCTCTTAGCGAGAATTGTTCTCTAGCAATACTCCTCATTGAGTATTAATCTGATCATCCGGCATCAGTCCCTGTGTTGATGCTAGGCCTGCTGCCCATCATCTGCATTGTTGCATCATGTACTGCTACTCATGCCCCTGTTATTGCCACTGTTGCATCCGTACTGCAACTCCCTCTCATCCTGTTGCATTGTGTTGCCCATAGCACTATCACTGCTAACTGCTATAGCTATCGTCCTCAAGGCGAAGTGCTTGACATGATTTATGTCTAGAACGGATAGGATTCTGGCCTTCCAGACTAGGAAGTTTGAAGCTCTGTCCAGTCTGTCCTGGTCTCTTACCCCGTTCACTGCCATCTCGCTGCTCCTCTACTTCCCTCTTGGAAGTTCTTGGTGTGACTCCCTCTAAGCCTCGATTTCCCTCCTGGAAACCCTTCTACCAATGTCGAGATGCCCCCACTCCGATCGTTAGTGCAGCTGCACCACTGATCTGGATTTCTCGGCTAGAAATCCTCAGTAGCAACTCCCTCCTCCTTGGCCTTGCCCTATTAGGTATTGTTCTAACTACAGTACCCCACCAACTCCACTGCAACTTACCCACAACCTCCTAAACCCCAACAAACTGAAGGTTAGAGCTCCTACGCTCTGCGCAATCCCGACATCGGCAAATCAGCTTCCTCAGCCAACTGCGTCAGCCCTCTTGGCCTCTGCGTGAGCCTATCTTTGACTCGCTCAGCCTCTGCAATGCCTCTTCTTGGCTCGAACTTGATGACACAATTACTGCGTCACCCCTTCCTTGTTACTTCTCTGCTAGGAACAACTTTTGTCACTCATAAACCGCTGTTTTTTGTTGTTGCTGCTCTGCTCGGTTGATGTCCTCAGTGCTCCTGTGATCTGCAACCACACTCTGATACCATGTTGGAATTTCTAAGTTTAACTGTTAGAAACCCTTCATGTACTTTACTGATTTATTCCTACCTACTTGTTTTGTTAATTAACAAGTTATTTACCATGTAAATACTAGAAATAAATACAAGTACATGCTCAACACATTACAAATCATCAACTAAAGGAAATAGAAACAAGCACACAATTGACACCATTGTTTTTGGACTAATGTCCCCAGAAAAACCCAATGCAGGAAAACCAGTGCAGCTATCTGAGGATTTGAATTATTAAGCAGTTTCAGAATACAATCTGGGTGCCAAATCCGACTCACCCAATAGAGAAAAATCTCGGCAGTAGTACCTCTCTACTTGGAAGCAGATATTCCAGCTGAAACCCCAGATAAACACTCCGGCAACTCCACAGCTCCAATCAGCCCCACGAAACCCCAGTGTCAGCCACTAAGGACTGCGTCAGCTCTCTCTAGCCCAGCGTCACTCTGAATTGGCCTACGTCAGCCTCTAGAGGCACTGCGTCAGTCCTCTAGCCCTCTGGCTCACTCACACTGACTCTTTGAGGCATTGTGCAGCTCCTGGCTGCCTCTGCGTGAGCCCTAGCTAGCTTTGCCTGAACCCTTGGCTGGTTCTGCGTCCCTCTCTCTGACTACTACGCTGATCCTCCCGATGCTATTTTTGCCTTTCTGCTTCTGTATTCACTTCCCCTCAACTGCAACTCTAATCATTCTCTCAACTTTCTCAGCAAGCCTAGCACCAGAAAGTCGAAATCTTGATCTCTTGGTGTGTTCTCCAAGTGACCCTCAAGCCTCCTCTTATACTTTTCTTGTTGACAAATCAACGGCCAAGATTAAGTCCCTAATCAACGGCTACGGTTAGATCTGGCTTGATCCATGACTTTTAGACCATACTAACACAGTTTTATATTAATTCACATTAATATTTTATTCTAAACTTAAGGACTCCATTAAAAATATTAATTATTTTAATATCTCCCAAACTGTTTAAAATCTGCCCAAACCCTTTCTGGGTATTGGAGATCTCATGTGCCTTAGCCTCTCCACCAATTTTCATGGCTAGAGCACATCCGATGGTACCCCAAATGAACATTGTATACTCATGTAGGATTAGTAACTACTATACAAAGCCAATCGTTGAGAATGAATGGGCTCAAAGCATTGGGATATGTACTCGAAATAGTTTAGTTTGGTATCCCTCTTTCTTCCTTGATCCAATATATTCATAAATTATAAACTAAGTTTACCAGGTGGATTTTGTACATTGATTTCAAATGCAACAACAACACAGTGATCACAGGTTTGAAATTTGTGGAGCTATTTTTTATCTTGGAGGCCCCACCACAATATGTAACTACCACTAGATACGTGTTCTTAATGCATAGGCTCACAACCAGGATAATTTTTAAGCTGTTTAAACTTATCTATTATTTAGGAAGGACCATTGTAAGCTCAGAACACCCTAAAGTAAAATGTGATTCATATCCTTAATTTGGTAGGTCTTCCCAGTCCGTTAGGTCCTCTGTGCTTTCATGTGTCAAACAGCTGAGACTTAAGCTGGTTGAACTCATGAGCAACAATTAGAAACTATTTCCTTCAAAGAAATATAACACCCATCCTTTGTTTAAAAAGCAGATTTGCCAATGTAATTCAGACATCATCTAGTAAAATTAATAAATTACAATAGAGAAGACCCTCTACTGTTTAAGAAAAACTGGAAAGACACTGTTTGCTAATACAGGAATATGGGATAAATTATTTTTGTAGTTTATTACCTGAGCAGGATCCAGAACAAGAAGAATAGCTTCTTCATCTTTGGCACTTCCTGACTTGCGTCTCCGTTGAATTCCAACAATTGTTCTTGAATGTCCATTATGTTGAAAATACAAAGGCCTGCTTGTAGCAATCATGAATCAAAATTAACAACCATTATTTGTCTCGTATTATTAAGCTTTAGTTCTCATAGAATTTACAAATACATCATACTTGAATTTTGAAGAGAACGAAATCTCTTGAGATACAGGGAACACAATGTTCAGTCAAACATAGATAAAACACAAATACAATACTCCGGACAGAAATTTGTTTGTCTGAGATGTTGATGACTGTCGTGATTTTGTGAATCATGAAATATACAATTACTCACGTCTGTTGGCTGGTGATAACGCGTTCTTTAAACTGCTCAACAGATGCTTTGGAATGCACACTTTTTTCCCCCACAAAATAGTTCCAGACCCAGTCAAAAAGCACCTGATGATTGTTACTTTTGCCTGCATTAAATTCTTTACCAGAACAGCTAGTACTGCTATAGGCTGTATCAAATTTCACAAACTCTAAGGAAGAATATTTTCCAGTATTGATACAATCAGAACAAAGATGAAAGTTCTCTCTTTGAGTACTTTCAAATATGAAGCCTCTAATTGGAAATGCTTCGCAGCCATCACATTGAACCTCAAAATGAAGAAACTTATCTAGCGGTCCATTAGTTTTAATTGCTGGTGTGCCTCTAGCTCTTCCTTGAACTATCTGACTCTGTCCATCAGCTGAATGCGTCTTGTTCTTCACTGCTTCACATCCAAAATCTACAATATGTGCTCTAAGGCCAAAGGAACGTAAAAGAGCAGCACACTCTGTTGTTCCAATCCATTTTCTGCATCCATATATTTCGAAATCTAGTGAATCAGCACCCATTACATCAAAACCCCTCATCCAAGCAATCTCCAACCATTTTTGCAGTGATGGAATATCTGGGACAAACCCTGAACCTCCAAATAACATTTCTTTTGCACCATATGTTTGTGTTAAGAGGTGGGAGCTCAACATTTGAATATTTCGCCATCCACATCCCCATCCCAAGTCTTCTGAGCTCGTACTCTGAAAATGATCAATATGGCCTGAAATTGCACTGCATGTAAGGCCATGTTCCTCCTCCAAACACTTTCTAAGTAGAGACATTAAACCTTCTTCAATCCTGTAAAAGTTGCTTTTAATTTGGCAACTAACTAGAAGAGATACTTGATCGTGAATATGCTCCCCTTCCAATATCTCAAGAAGGCCTTTTTGTCCACAAGTACCCTTATTAGACGAAGCGATATCATTTGAAAATCTTGCATAATCTCCAGGCCTCCTATCTTGACCTGCAAGCTGGTTCACCAACATAGGCTTAAAATCTTCAGTAGTAAATCAAGTAACCCATACCGACAAAAGCTGATGAATTTAAGAAATAAGCCAGTTCACAAACATGTCATACAGATCCAAGGATCATAGGATTTGGAATCAACGCTGGATTTAGAAGGACCCAATAACATGTAGAAACTTGAAAGCACTGACACCACAATGAACATACAGACTATTTTCCAAAAGAAAAATGGGAAGCCCATATCTTGGTGTCGAACTTATGTCTTAGTAGATGAAGAAAAATTAGCACAAATAACTGGTCAAAGGAATTGATGTTGTCGGTGTCATGTGAAACGTGCAGGATGGCACATAAAATTAGATTGTCAAACGCTGTTTAGTAGGCCTTGCATAAGCTACTATTACAATACAATCATTCAAGGATGTTAGCAGATAGATCACAATTGCGTATTTGGAATCAAATTGGGAATAACACTTGTCCACAAATATCATGATCTTGTAACATTTGATATCACAGAAAATGAAATGTCATATTGTTTGCTCAAGTATTTAATAGTCGAAGAAGCAAGCTCGTGAGCATTAGGCAATCTTCCCAACAGTTTTACTGTTGTCTCCTTCATGCCTTCCCATACTAAAAATGAAGGCAAGGACTAACCTTTATTTCGATTATAACTCCCTTTGAAACCATCATAAATACTCCATTGGTATAACAAGATGGCCAAGGGCACTTACTAACTGTCAAAGCATGTGTTAAGTGTGGATCCACCTAAGATTACAAGTTTATAAATGACAATGAAAGAATCACAAAATAGTGTGTACACTTGATTTAAATAAATAAGAAAGACATAAGGATCACAACATTTTTTTACAAAAACATACTAATTGTCATGCGGCTCTTATTCAAATCAGTTTTATTTACAAGAAATCAAACTTACAGGATTTAGACTTCAGTTTTTACTGCACAGTTGTTGGCACAATCAATACCAGCACTACCCATGAGGAATGCAGAAGGGCGTGGTTTGTGGGGTAGTTCCTTGGATGGCCTCCTGTATTCTTGACAGTGCACAAGGATATTTCTGATCTCCTGTATTCTTGACAGTGCACAAGGATATTTCTGATAGATTCTAGTGGATCGCCACTGTACCCGCCAAAACTGATGGGAAATTTGCTTTGTGTATGCTCACAGCAATCCCGGTAGCAGACTCCAATTTCAAGATTCGATGTCTCACCCCTTGCCCACAGTTGAATCGATTTTTGTTCACAATTTTAACACAATGGAATTGGATAGTGATTGAGATGGCGGAAGCATTATCAATCAGATTAGCAAAGTTGATAAGGTCCTGGCAACCTGCTGGATGTGCACACACAGAGCAGCGACCCACTATTACCTTGGCCCAAGTCACCGCTCTTTAGACCTAACTACCTCCCAAAAGGTCAAAGGATGATTCACAATAGTAACTCCAAGTAAGACTAGTGCCTCCTATAGGGTCAAGGAGTGAAGGAGTTAATGTATGGGGCTGTTCACTGTTTCTATGTATGATTTAGCAGTAGAAAACTAAACAGCATATACAATGACACCAAATGACAGAAAATATATCATATAACCAGTCAATTTTGATGTACAGATATTATCCTAACCTAATATGGTCTAACTTTTTCAGTTTGGACTGTTGATTAGGAATATATGGGATGGATAAACTTGTTGTCCTGTTATATCCACCTGCAAAAATGCAGGAAATGACAGGGACAGCAACCTATATGGTCCAATTTACCCACGCAATGAGTGCCAAAGCACTCCTAGATGTTAGATGTAGGGCTGGAAAGTTTGGAGGGTAAAAGATAAGGCTTGTGACACCTCTCCTCAACCTGTGACAGCTTAAAAAAAACCAATTTCCAGCAAGCTGAAAATAGTTTTTTATGGAAAGGGGTTTAACTTCCTCAGGTAAAGTGCCCAAAAATTTCCAAATCTTAGAATATTATTTAATTATGGCTGGAAATTGAATAGATTGGACTCTAAACAGTAAAATAGACAAGTATAAGCAAGCTGCAGCCACTTGAAAGATTTTTGCAAAGATTACTTGTAGAGTGCCAGAAATCTCGATCTTTAACGCAGATCTTGTGTGCTACAGCCAATAAAAGCTTCAACTCGACTAGATACAAGTGTAAGGTATCCCCAATGGAACAATGTATCTGTTGAAAAATCTAGGGCATAGCAATTAAGTGATTTCTCTTCTATTAGTAACTGCTTATGAGTGCTTTTTACTTCTTTAGATTAGGATCTTCTATTACTTCGGTTAGTAGTGTTCTTCATTAAACGGCTACTAATGCATAAACCATAAAAAGACAAGAGACACAAAATATAGGCTATCAGCCAGGGCCAAAACCTCTCCCACTTCAGAGGAAAACCCGCACAAATTCTTCTTCTTATAGAGATTCCAATTGACGAATACCAAGGCCAAGACCCTTGACCTATCTGCCACTCCAAGATCAAGACACAAGATCCTTAGTCAACGATAGTCAACCTCCATCTCGGGCTCTTCTTCGACCTAGGCTTTCTTCTGCTTTAGACCTTCGGCCTTCTTCCACTTCGGTTCCCTAGGAGGACTTCACTTCTCCTTAGCTTCCACTGCTGCAACAGACTTCTCCTCGGCCTTCACTGCTGCAACAGACTTCTCCTCGTCCTTCACTGCTGCAACAGACTTCTAGCATGTATAGAGTTTTTCTACCCTTAAAACAATCCAAAGAAATACCCTAAGAACCTCGCTCTTCTTTCTTCTTTACTTCGCAGGTTGGGAGGCTTCTCCTTTTACCCTTTTCACACTTCTATTTCAGATCACTGTTCCACCGAAATTCTGTCTCAGAAGTGATGCCGAGCAGCCCTATTTATAGTTGTTTCCTCCTTAAATAAGTCGACTTGAAGAGGGTGAGCCGACATGTCTGTTGGAGGAGATAATTAATTCCACTTTGAAGCCGACTTGAGGTTAATGCTTGTGCTTGGTCTTAGAGGGCTACTTGACATTTTCATTGACTCATATACAAATATAATATGCCCAAGAAGGGTCCTTCATACATGACATAGACTCAAATTGACTTGTATGACTAGATGACAAATCCTAAAGGCTCACAATGGGAGCCATCACTAAAAATAAAATTCCTTGCTCATGAAACCCATGAGACAAGCATTAATAATAATTTTATTTTTCTTCTTTTCATCAATTACATAAAATCATATTTCCACATGTCATCACGAACACCGAACCTAGTTACATTTTTCAACACTCCCTCTTAACTAGGGAGGCATTCATAATGGTACTTGGTCATTCTCAATCTAAAGAATTTCTCATAAGAAGAGTGGGATTGGTAACCCATATGTTTAGCATCATATCAACCAGCATTGTCACATAGCAAGGCCTTGACTAAAAGCTCTATCTGTTGGTTTGGGGTAGCATCGGATGTGCTCTGGCCATGAAATTTCGTAGAGAGGTTAGGGCATGTGAGATCTCCAATACCTAGAAAGGATTTGGGCAGATTCTAAACAGTTTAGGAGATATTAAAATAATTAATATTTTTAATGGAGTCCCTAAGTCTAAACTTAAGGAAATTAAAATATTAATGTGGATTAATATAAAACTATGTTAGAATGGTCCAAAAGACATGGATCAAGCCAGATCTAATATTAGCCGTTGATTAAGGACTTAATCTCCGCCGTTGATATGTCAACAAGAAAAGAAAAGAGGAGGCTTGAGGGTCACTTGGAGAGTACACCAGAATGATCAATCATTCTAATCTCTAGAGCGGAGTTTGCTAAGAGAGATAGAATCAGTGATTAGAGTTGCAACTGAGGAGCATTGAGTACAGAGAGACAGAGATAGTGTCGGGAGAGCAGCGCAGGAGCCAGAGAGAGTGGCGCAGTAGCAGCCAGGGTTCACGCAGAGGCAATCGTGAGTTGCGCATTGCTTCAGAGAGGCCAGCATTGCTGACGCAGAGGGCCAGAAGGCTAACGCAGGGCCTCCTGAGGCTGACGCAGGCCCATTCAGGGTGACACAGGGCCAGTGCTGAGCAAAGAAAGGCTGACGCAGTCCAGAAAGGCAGACGTTGGGGTTTCTGGGGCAGATTGGAGCTGAGGAGTTGCCGGAAGGTTTATCCGGGGTTTTAGCCGGGACATTTGTCTCAGACTAAGAGGTACTACTGCCAAGGAAATTCTCTATTGGGTAAGCCGAATTTGGCACACAAATTGTACTCTAAAATTGCTTAATAATAAAACCCTCAAATAGCTGCACCGGTTTTCCCACATTGGGTTTTTCCGAGGACATTGGTCCAAAAATAACGGTGTCATTTGATGTGATTGTTTTTGTTTCCTTCAGTTGTTGATCTGTAATATGTTGAGCATGCACTAGTGCTTATTTTCAGTATTTACATTGTAAATAACTTGTTAAGTAACAAAACAAGTAGGTAGGAATAAATCAGTAAAGTGCATTGAGAGTTTCTAACTGGTAGACTTAGAAACTTCAACATGGTATCAGAGCATGGTTGCAAATCACAGGAGAACTGAGGACATCAGCCGAGCAGAGCAATAGCAACAGAAAACAGTTGTCTCGAGTGACAGAAGTTTCTAGCAGAGCAGCAACAAGGGAAGGGTGACGCAGTGCCTGCGTCATCAAGGGTGAGCCAAGAAGAGGCAGCGCAGAGGCTAAGGGAGGCAAAGGGAGCCTCACGCAGAGCCACGGAGAAGATAGGAGGGCTGACACAGTTGGCTAAGGAGGTCGGGTCGCTGGTGTCGGGATTACGCAGAGCCTAGGAGCTCTGACCTTTAGGTTGTTGGCGTTTAGCAAACTGTGGGAACGTTGCGGAGTGGAGTTGGTGAGGTACTGTAGTCAGAACAGTACCTGACAGGGCAAGGGCAAGAGGAGGGAGTTTCTACTGAGGGTTTCTAGCCGAGAAATCCAGATCAGTGGTGTGGTTGCACAGATGATCAAAGTAGGGGGCATCTCAACATCGGCAAAGGGATTTCCAGGAGGGAAATCGAGACTCAGAGGGAGTCAGATCGAGAACTTCCAAGGAGGAAGTAGAAGAGCATCATGGCACTACACGAAGTAAGAGACCAGGACAAACTGGATGGAGCGTCAAACTTCGCAAGTCTGGAAGGCCAGAATCTTATCCGTACTTGGCAGAAATCATGTCAAGCACTTCGCCTTGAAGACGATAGCTATCCCAGTCGACCGAGATGAGAACGACAAGGACGAGGAGGCAATAGTGAGGGCCAAGAGCATCATCCTTAACGAGGTCATGGACCATGTAGTACCACACATTGCCGAAAAGGAAACAGCGTATGAGATGTCGGAGGCCCTAAAGAAATTGTACCAGCATACTTCTGTGCAGAGAAGGATGTTGTAGAGAATCAGCTGAGGTCATATGAGATGAAGAAGGGAGAATCGATTGACACCTTCCTCGAAGGACTGAATGAGATCCGAGATTAGTTGACTACTATAGAAGCCACACCGAATCAGGAATTGATGGTGAGGACAGCCCTGAATGCAGTCTCAGAAGACTGGGAGGTATTTGTCTAGAGTATACTGGGCAGAGGGACACTTCTACCTTGGGATGAGATGTGGGCAGCTCTTTGCCAAGAAGAGATCAGACGGCAATCAAAGGCGAGAAGCAGCAGTAAGGGGATCAAAGTTAAAGAGGAGGAAGATGTTGCCCTAGCATTTGAGGGAAAGTAAGAAAAGCGAAAGAAGAAGAATCTCTACAAGATCAAGTGCTTCCACTGTGGGGAGCTGGGTCATTATGCAACCCAGTATCCAAGGAAGAATAGTAAGGGAGAGTCTTCCGAGACTAAGGCAGTGCCAACAAGGGCAGAGAAGGAAGTGGAGACAGACAATGATTATGCCATGAGTTCACATGCACCACTTGAGCGTAAGTGAGGAGACGTCGAGCTGTAGTCAGGCGGACTACATGCGATGGGGGGCAGGATCCTCGAGGTACCCAACCTCCTGGATTAGACCTTGCTACGAGAGCCCCGATGAGGAGTAACGGGACTCGTTGATGTGGGTAGAGACGGATGTGGATGAAGCAGTAGAGAGAGCTATAGGGTAGGATTCCTAAGACAGCGCGAGGCTTGCAGGCTGCAATAGTGCGAGAGGCACAGGAGTGTTTCACCAGTGCAAGATGGCACAGAGAGGTGTGCAACGGTGCAAGATGAAGGGAGTTGTTGCAGCAACGCAGAGGTCAGAGAGGGAGCACTTCTCAGCAGCAGAGGGAGCTTCAGCATCAGGAGGGTCTCTAGCCCAACAGAGGGGTCAGAGTTGGGAGATCAGTTACTTACATCTCCGTAACTGAGTTGCAATGCAACAGTGGGCAGCATGATGCAGCATGATGAGAGGAGATGCAATGCAGATGCAACAGTGGCAGTGGCAAAGCCATGGGCAGTAGCACAGATGCAGAGGGAGCTATCGTACAGATGCAGCGGTGGTAGTGGCAGAACCATGGGCAGCAATGCAGAGGATGGTGGGCAATAGGCCCAGCATCATCACAGGGACTGATGCCGGATGATCAGAGTAATACTCAGTGAGTATTGCTAGAGCACAGTCTTCGCTAAGAGGGAGTCTTGGATTGGGGTAGCATCGGATGTGCTCTAGCCACAAAATTTTGTGGAGAGGTTGGGGCACATGAGATCTCCAATACCCAAAAAGGGTTTGGGCAGATTCTGAACAGTTCAGGAGATATTAAAATAATTAATATTTTTAATGGAGTCCCTAAGTCTAAACTTAGGGAAATTAAAATATTAATGTGGATTAATATAAAGTTGTGTTAGAATGGTCCAAAAGACATGGATCAAGCCAAATCTAATCTTAGTCGTTGATTAGGGACTTAATCTCGGTCGTTGATATGTCAACAAGGAAAGTATAAGAGGAGGCTTGAGGGTCACTTGGAGAGTACACCAGAATGATCAGTGATTCTATTCTCAAGAGCGGGGTTTGCTAAGAGAGATAGAATCAGTGATCAGAGTTGCAGCTGAGGGGCATTGAGTACAGAGAGGCAGAGATAGTGCTGGGAGAGCAGCGCAGGAGCCAACGAGAGTGGCGCAGTACCAGCCAGGGTTCATGCAGAGGCAATCGGGAGTTGCGCAATGCTTCAAAGAGGCCAGAAGGCTGACACAGGGCCTCCTGAGGCTGATGCGGGCCCATTCAGGATGACGCAAGGCCAGTGCTGGGCAGAGAGAGCCTGACGCAGTCCAGAAAGGCAGACGTTGGGGTTTCTGGGGCAGATTGGAGCTGAGGAGTTACTGGAAGGTTTATCCGAGGTTTCAACCAGGACATTTGTCTCAAACTAAGAGGTACTACTGCCAAGGAAATTCCCTGTTGGGTAAGCCAGATTTGACACCCAGATTGTACTCTGAAATTGCTTAATAAGAAAACCCTCAGATAGCTGCACCAATTTTCTCGCATTGGGTTTTTCCGGGGACATTGGTCCAAAAATAACGATGTCATTTGGTGTGATTGTTTCTGTTTCCTTCAGTTGTTGATCTGTAATATGTTGAGCATGCACTCGTGTTTATTTTTAGTACTTACATTGTAAATAACTTGTTAAGTAACGTAACAAGTAGGTAGGAATAAATCAGTAACGTGCACGGAGGGTTTCTAACTGGTAGACTTAGAAACTTCAACACCATCTCTCCACGAGATCTTAGCACAATGTTGGCGAGATCAATGATGTATAGACACCCTCATCATTGTCTCTCTTGGAACATACCCCACCTGGTTCTCAAGGTTTGTTCCACCAGGACTATTCTTATCTTGGATTCCCAGTCCTCGAAGAATATCGGTCCTCTATGACTACTCTTGTCTTGGATGCCCTAACACATCCTCAAAGACCATTGGATGCCAGATGCTTACCTAATCCTCCATTTTGTCTTCCCAAGTGAAGACAAGATTGATGTATCTATCTCTCCCTCTTAATTAGGGAGGACATATCTATTCCAATAAAGGAATGTACTCATTTCTACAGAAGGAATGTACCTAAGCTCCCTCTTGGCTTAGGAATTTCCAAGTTTCTTCCAAGTAAGAAACTTGTTTCCAAGATCCCTCTTAATTAGGGACCTACAATAGCTCCTTAGGTGGAGATGATGGGAAAACTAGCTACTTGAAGAACTCCTCTTCCCAATGTCATGAATTTCTTTTCGTTATCTAGTAGTCTTCATGTCATCATCGGAAAGTGATCCATCAGTACATATCTGGCCTTCCTTCATGCCATGCTTCTTTCTTCATGCCATGTTTACTTAAGGATATTTCATCCTACTACATGTGCATTGGTGGTGGAAAACATCCATAGATCTTCCCTTGGCAGTCCTGCATAAACAGATCTAGATATTTGTAAAAATAAAGGAATGAACATTAACATCAACATTACCTTTTTGATGGTCTTTCATCATTATATCTTCTACTTTGCATCAACATCCTGCATACATATCGACACATCTCCCAAAGATATATATATATATATATATATATATTGTCAAGGGTCTCTTTCTTTTTCAAACTTCATCAAAGTCTTCATATCTTCCATGGAGATATCCTATTCAAGTCTTATTGGTTTTTTGGATGTTGATATTGTGGGTGAATCTTCTAGATAAAGACAGAGATCAAGTCAAAACGATCTGAGCTTTTGATTAGGAGTTAATCTAGGTCGTTGGTTGTCCAACATGAAGATATAAGAAGGGCCTAAGGCTCATTTGGAAAATACACCAAGAGAGATCAAGAAATCAATTTTCTGAAGTGAGAAGTTCTTAGGAGGAAAAATCGATTGAGTAGATTTCTTGTAGCAGAGGGGCAATGACAATCCGGAAGAACGAATTTCCGGAGAGTGCGAGGCAGAGGGAGGACAGAAAGACATCCAGAGAGACACTGACGCTGGCCCAATCAGTGTTGACGCAAAGGCAGTGCAGTCCTTGAGGGGAAGTTGAGTTTTCTGCTAAGGGAAGTCAAGTTTCAATTGTTAGGAGCCTCGGTGTGAGTCTGGGAAGCAGACGATCAATTTTCTCAACCAGTAGAGGATCCGGAAGAGGGGCAGTGTAATACCCAGTAGGGATGACGCAGAAACTACCTAGAGTGACGCAATTCTGCGCAGAGGCCACGCAGAGGGTGACGCAGAGCCTCCAGTTCAGTAGGATCAGTCACTGATTCTCCCAGTGATAGGGTGAGATCATTTCACCATTCTTTTGTCCAGTATTCTCTCTATATCGGATTGCGAGTTGAGCATCCTAGAATTGTGCTCAAATTTTCTCCTGCATAATAATAAAACCCTCAGAGTTGCTGCACCAGTTTTCCCACATTGGGTTTTTCCGAGGACATTTGTCCAAAAATAACGGTGTCCTATGTGTTTGTATTTCCTTGCTCAGTTTCTAAGTTTCAGAATCATATTTAATTTGGTGTAAGGAGCTTCAATGATTTATTCAATATTTCAAGAACAAATCTAAAATAGCTTTGTAATGTAATTTATGATCTAGGTGAAGTAGCTTCAGCTGGTTGCAGTAGGATTCCAAAGATTGTTAGATCTAGGAATTTTGACATGGTATCAGAGTTGTTGATGTGAAACAGGAAGAGCAGATCTAGCACTGAAGCAAGGGCCAACTTATTGCAGCAAGCAGCAGTTCGAATCCCATGAGGGATTGCGTAGTTCTAGCCAAGAGGGCTATATTTTCGTGGGTGTCTCTCTCTGAGTGAGCCGACAGAGAGGTAAGACTGCCAAAACGAGAATTTGCAGAGGCTGAGGGAGCCACGCAGAGCCTCAGTGTAGAGCTAGAGGGACACAATTTTCTACAAGCTAAGTGCTGGGCAGAAAAGCCATCGAAAGGAGGACGCAAATTGCATAGTGAGGGAAAACTTCCTCAATGATTTATTGTCGAGGAAATCAGTATTTCTCATTTGCTGAACAACAAAGGAGTAGCAAACTTACTAGCTCCAGCAGGAAGTGCGTAAAGCAGCCTAGGAGCTACACAGTAGTGAGAAAGAGGGATTTGTTCGACATTTTTCGAAGGATACGACAATCAATGGCTTGAGCGATCAGGGCAGGTTGGACAAAGCTTCTAACTATGTCATCTGGAAGGCTAGAATGTCTTTCCTTCTAGATGAGCATGCCCTCAAGACATATTTTGATAGTGTGATATTTGAACCTGCAGACGCAGATTCGCTAAAGAAGTACAAGGTTGAGATGGCAAAGGCCAAGAGGATGATCCTGGATGGAGTCAAGGATCACGTGGTGTGCCACGTTACTAGCAGAGCAACTGCTAAGGAGATGTGGGATGCTTTGACCACATTGTATTAGGGATCTTCCGAGCAGCGGAAGATGTACTTGGAACAGAAGTTGAGATCTGCATAGATGGAGAAGGGAGAGTGTGTCGATCCATTCCTCACGAAGCTTAAGGAGACCCATGATGATTTGTCGGCTACGAGGCATACACCTCAGGATTCGGAGTTACTGAGACTGGCCCTAAATTCTGTCTCGAATGAATGGCAAGTCTTTGTCGAGAGTATCTTGGACAGAGCAGCATTGCCCAATTGGGATGAAATGTGGGCAGCCCTAAAACAGTAGGATTTGAGGAGAGACCTAGTCAAGGTCAAACTTCACAAAAGCAGCAGTAGCTATGGGTCGAAGCCCAAAGTAGAGGAGGAGGATAACGCAGCCCTTGCATCGAAGGGGCAGCAGGGGCAACATAGACAAAAGAAAGACGTCTCTAAGGTGAAGTGTTTCAGATGTGGCAAGATGGGCCACTATGCATCCCAGTATCCTTTGAAGAAAAAGGACAAGGATGAGAAGCACGATCCTAAGTTTGCAGCCGCAAAGATCAAAGAGGAGGAGAAGTTCTCCATGACAACCAAGATACCTCCAAGAGGGAGGTGGGCTAATATAGAACTGTAGTTCGATAGAGCTACAAATGGGCAGAATCCTTGAGTAGCCCACCTCTTGGATCATCACCTTGCTACGGGAACCCATGTTCAGGAGTTTTCAGGAGGTGCCATGGAGTGTTGGAGCGACAGATGCAATAGTTAGCAGCGCCAGAACTTGAGTAGCGCAGAGTAGAGCGGCGGCAGTGTGTGGAGGCACAATGTAGAGCTTCAACAGCATAGTGGCTTCAGAAGGCAGCGTGGGACTTGCAGCAGTTAGGCTTTCAGCACCAAGGTGTATCCACTAGACATTGTCCAGTTTTGGGTGTTTTTAGTTGCTTCTCTCAGCAACTGAGTTGCAATACGGATGCAGTGTTAGCAGTGGTAGTGCTAGCAGCATAGCAGATGCAACGTTTGAGAGGGAGTTGTAGTACAAATGTAGAATTGACAGTGGCAGTGTTAAAGGCAGCAGTATAGTTGCAGAAGCAGAGCAGTAGTTGGTGGACAGCATGTCAGACATTAGCAGCGCAAAGGACGATGCTTCAAAGTCAAAGCAATATGCAACAACAGTATATTGCTAGAGCACATTCCTCGCTAAGAGGAAGTGTTGATTTGGAGTGGCATCAAATGTGCTCTAGGCCTCAAATTTTGCAGGAAGGCTTGGGCACATGCATTCCAAAGAACCCAGAAACTGTTTTGGGAAATTCCACCCAGAGATGATTATATTAAAATAATTAATATTTTTAATGGGGTTCCTAAGTCTAAACTTAGGAAAATTAAAATATTAATGGGTATTAATATAATTGTGGGTATTAATATAATCTGAGCCTTTGATTAGGAGTTAATCTAGGTCGTTGTTTGTCCAACAGGAAGATATAAGAAGGGGCTTGAGGGTCATTTGAAAAATACACCAAGAGAGATCAAAAAATCGATTTTCTGAAGTGAGAAGTTCTCAGGAGGAAAAATCCATTGAGGAGATTTCTTGTAGCAAAGGGGTAGTGCGAATCCGAAAGAAAGAATTTCCGGAGAGTACGAGGCAGAGGGAGGACAGAAAGACATCCAGAGAGAGACTGATGTTGGCCCACGCAGTGTTGATGCAAAGGCAACACAATCCTTGAGGGGAAGTCAGGTTTCCTACTAAGGGAAGTCGAGTTTCAGTTACCGGGAGCCAGGGTGTGAGTCCAGTAGGCAGAAGATCGATTTTTTCAGCTAACAAAGGATCCGAAAGAGGGGCAGCGTAATACCCAACAGGGGTGAAGCAAAGACTGCCGAGAGTGATGCAATTCTGCGCAGAGGCCATGCAGAGGATGACCCAGAGCCTCCAGTTCAACAAGATCAATCACTGATTCTCCTAGTGACAGTGTGAGATCATTTCAACATTCTTTCGTCTAGTATTCTCTCTGTATCGGATTGCGAGTTGAGCATCCTAGAATTGTACTTAGATTTTCTCCTGCATAACAATAAAACCCTCAGAGTTGTTGCACCGGTTTTCCAGCATTGGTTGTTCCAGGGACATTTGTCCAAAAATAACAGTGTCCTATGTGTTTGTATTTCCTTGCTTAGTTTCTATGTTTCAGAATCATATTTAATTTGGTGTAGGCAGCTTCGGTAATTTATTCAATATTTCAAGAAGAAATCTGAAATAGGTTTGTAATGTAATTTACGATCTAGGTGAAGTAGATTCAGCTGGTTGTAGTAGGATTCCAGAGATTGTTAGATCTAGGAATTTTCACATTTCATTCCCAGGAGCTTCCAATCAGAGTTCCTCAGTTGTAGTCAACCACCTCATACTTCATATGAGGACATATTATGTTGATTTCATCTAGCAAATGTGTGACCCATGCATTCCTGCATCCCTTTGAGGGAGGAGATCCTTTCTTTTGATCATGCTCTTAAGATAGAGAATTGGTCCATGTTACCTACATCCATATGACATGACTCTTCAATATAGACTGTAACTACACATACCTCATTTTCCTTTGGGTCATCCAAACTTCCTGTATCAACTTCCTTGATTGAAAGAGCTTCAATCCCTTGACCTACTTCACTTTTATGTCATCATACTATCATCCCATGAATTCCACAAGTTTGAAATTCTTGATGAAACACTTGCTTTCACTCATGATCGATGAACCTTTCAATGAAGATTCCATCAGAGAATCTTGAGGATCTAAAGTATCCCCATCAGCAGATGTTTCCATTTGACAGATGTTCGATAAACCTTGTACTAGATGACCTTGGCACTTGTGTTTTCAATGAGATTCCCAAGAGCTATATCCTTGACTTCCATAGATTCTAATTGTCTTTCATGCTTCTCTATCATGATGTCCCAAGTTCTTTCTTTCAATGCTTCTATGATGCCTTGATGCATCCTATTATTTTACTTAGTGAATCATGATAACCATATCTTAGAAGATTTTGGAACTTGAAAAGAACTTATGTGAGGAAGACTATCTCAATAGTGGAGATATATTACTTCCTCCTTCTTGGATTTCTTCTTTTCAACTTCCTCCACTTCCTTGGTGATGTGGGCTTCTTCTCTTCTTCTTTTGTTATTGTCCTTCTTGAGCTTAGGACAATCTCTCCTATAGTGCCCATATTCTTGACACCCATAGCATTGTATTTTAGCCATGTTCTTCTTCTTTTTCTGAGGACCAAACTTTCCAAATTGTCCCTTTCTTTTTGTCATTGCAGCATAAGCTTGATTTTGCTCACCTGCTCCCACATCAGATTTGGCCTTTAGTCTAGATTCTTCAATCTTGCACAATGACCATAGATCCTGGAATGGAGTAGCTTCTTTCTTCCCATAAATACTTGAAGTAAAGTTACCCCACTCCTCTGGTAGTGCATTTAATACAATTGTAGTCATTTCTCTATCAAACATGACTTCTCCCAGATCTTGTAGTTGATACCAGATCTCAAATATCCTCATAAAGTATGAGGCTATTCCATTTTCCCTTGACATCTTTAGCTTGTAGAGTTCTTGCCTTAATGAGATGACTTCTCCAGCAGTGCTTACGGAATACAACTCTACCAGTTTGTCATAGATTTCTTTTGAAGTTTCGAGTTTAGATACGTATGGGATGATGGGATCCTTGATGGATTCTATGAGAATCCTTTGAGCCCTAACATCCCCTTTCATATACTTGGCAAGAGCTTCAGCATCTTCCTTTCTTGGTTTAGCGATAGAACCTTTGACATGTTCCATAACCTCATTTTCAATGAGATTCAGATCTGTCCTTTTCTTCCATGCAAGATAGTTTGAAGCCCCAACCAATTTGTTGCTTTCCTTGCAAAAAGACATTTTGACAGATTCAAATGTGGACATAAATATACTTACTTGATAGGATGCTCCTTCTTCTTGTTGCTTCCTTGATGTTGATGATGATATAGAGGATAAAAAACTTCTCCTTGATGAGGGTATTTTTCTTCAAGAGTGATCCTTGATCCCACAGAGAGTGAAATGACACCGCCTTTTGATCTAGCTTCTTTTGGATGAATAGTCTTCAAAACATTGAAACGAACAAAGTTCGTTCTTCAGGTTAAATACTTCAGAAGACTTGGAATATAAAGATCTCCATTGAGATACAAGAATATATATTAAAATTTATGAATAAGAATGATGATACAATGAGAGTGAGGGCCCTGTATATATAGCCAGGTAAGTACCCTTTCACGAACAGGTATGTTTGTAGAGACATGCCTCTTTGTTTAACTAATTATTAACTAACTAATCATTATTACAATTATTTATATTTATATTATTTATATATGTTCGTAACATTGCCTTCCTCCTCAACAAAGCATTGTCCTCAAAGCTTGTTAATGCACAAGGCTTGATCTCTTTTTCGGTTTCGAATGTCTTCTCATCTCGGCACTGTCATCTTTGTTGATGCAAGCTAATATGATCTTCTAAGTGAAACAAAATTGTCACACTGAGAATGCATCTGACCATCCTAAATTAATCTGTTGTGGAATCTTGCGGTGATTGGAAACTTGTGATGAATTGTTGTCACATGAGTGGATTGCACTGACATTAGTATTCTTCGGAACATCAATTTGTTGTTTCTGTGCTAAATAGTCTCGATACATAGCATGGATGAGTTGTCGACTCTCATGATTCAAATGTCGATAGGGAAGTTTTTTGTTTCGACTTTCCCTTATTAGGTGTGTGGAAATTTTTTGATTTTCTTCACGTGAAGATGTAGTTGAGATGGTTACAGAACCTTCACTTGAGATGTTCATCGTCTGCACTGTAACATCTACGTGTGTTTTTTCTTTAACCGGTTTGCCTTCTTGAGTTATGATATTCACCGAATCGATATTGATTCTCTTATCTTTAACTTGGATTGTTACGACTAGGGAATTTTGATACTTCTTCTTGAGTAAGTTGTTCTAACTTGTCTTTTAATGATTTATTATCGTCCTTAAGTTTCTTAATTTGAGTGAGTAGACTTTGATTATGGTTTCTCAAATGTAAAAGTTCTTTGGTTTTTGATTTATCAACCTTATTTTCAATGTCTTAACTTTTAAGTTTTTCATCTTTTAGATTTCTGATTTGTTCTAATAAAATTTTATTAAGGTTCTTTAAACGTAAATTTTCCTCTTCTTGTTCGGAAAGGTGCTCCTTGAGTTCCTTCTTTGTGACCTTAGTATTTTTTACTTGGGTAATTAATTTTTCAAGGTGGTCCTTGAGGCGAGAAATTTCTTCGCCCCTTTCCATTATTTCTTTGTAATGCATATCCGCAAGATTTTTATATTCATGTTGTCACGCTTTCTTATTTTGTCGAAGTTTGGTTCTTTTCTCTTTCTTTTGATCTTCCAACTGCACTTTCTCGGTACACTAGATTACATCATTTTGTAGGCGTGATGATGAGCATTCAACTTGCAATTTGGATTCCATTTTCTTTGTTTGCTTATTACAATCTGCATGTTCTCGCTTAAATATTGCCATTAATTGTTCTACATCTCTTGCCAATGATTGTTTTTGTGAATCACTTAGATATACATCTAAAGAAAAAGTTTTGTAACATTTTGTGCATACAACATTTTGATTAATAAGTGGCTCTGGACAATTAGGATATCCTTCCGAACCAAAAAGACATTTTGAAAAAAAACCATTGTTCTTTGTGGAAATCATCTTTTTACTCCCTTTTTTTTGCTTCAAAGATTAACTCCTTTTTTTTTAGATGGATTTAGGGGTTTTTAAAAGAAACCCTGTTAAATTAATTATTTTTTTTCCTTCAAAACTTTAATCTTCTTCCAACCTTATTATTGAATCCTTAATAAAAAAATTCATTCAATAATTTTCTTTATATATATATATATATATATATATATATATGCACACACTTTGATGAAACATACTTCAATACTTTATTAGAGTATTTCTTTCTTTTGGGTGCTCCTTTTTATAGGTAATATTCATTAGGTATATACACCCTCTTTTTATATATATAAATTCCTTCTTACAAAATTAAAACAAATATAATACTTCCTTTTTAAGTGCTTTTACCACTTCACCGACTATGTTTAAAAATCATTTTGATACTTCAACGATTTTGTTTAAGTTAGACTTTAAGCTTCTGTGGTCAATTTTTGGAAAAATATGATCCAGATTATCCACAGTACTATGTTCATTATGTCGACGTTAAAATATCGCTTTTATGTTAGTAATTTGTATTTAAGGAAATGTGAAAAATGTTATGTAACATCAAGGCTTAGAAAGTAAACGACCCTTCTCAATTTTATAATTTGTAGTAAACGAAACCCACGAAGAGTTGCATCTAGCAACGAAAAACCACGAGCACGTTTTGGCAACGAAAACCCCCGGAGAGTTGTGTTAAGCAACAAATTAATTTGGTATCTTTTATCAAATGATTCTATCAAATCAACCTCAAGTTGACAAGGTGGTGAGAGATGTCGTGAATAGCTGATGTAATTAATACAAGCGTATGTGGCAAGGTTAATGGCAACAGCAATGACGGTTGCGAACAATATGGTGTTGCGAATGGACCGGCGGGTCGTCATGCAGCTGCGAATTCGGTCTGCAATTAGCATAGACGGCTAGGTCGAAGTCGTCGACGAGGGAAAGGTGAGATGGCAGGCGAGGAAGGTGGAGCGGTTCAATGGACTGACGTAGTGGTGGACGGTAGTCGTGATGGTGATGCAGATTGTAAACGTAGTGGCAGTCAACGGACAGGAGCGGAGGGAGGTGATGGAAGGCGGCAGCGAACGAGGGAGGTCGGTCAGGGAGAAGTGGTAGCGGGGTCAGCACGGAGTAAGTCATCGGCAGCGGCGTCAGCTAGATAGTTGCGCACAAGCAGGGTAGCGAATGTTGGTTTTAATTTTTTATTGGTGATTGCAATTGTTAGCAGTGGACCCAATTGTGGCTATATCAAGTATATGAAACGATGTGTTGCTCGGTTAGTGATGGAGGCGGCGACGAGACTGCGCTGACGATAATGGACGCAGCGTAGCGCAGAAATAATGTGCAGTCAAAGGGTTACAGTCGGTTATGGTTGTATAACTTTATATATATATATATAATAAAAACAAAAAACAAGAAAAAACAAAAATTGATATTTTTTTTTGATAATCTTATTTTTCTTTTTTTTAAATATAGATATGTTGTTGCTTCTTTTTTTTGAACTCTTTTTTTTATATAATATTCTTTTTTGATTTATTTTTTTAATATTTTTATTTTTTTTTTTTTGGCCAAGGGCCTCTGACAAACTCAGCAACAGAGAAACTACAAAAGTTTGTAGCGAAACGTTTCAACGGTATCAAAATTGATGAATTTCAATGGTTAAAGACCTAGATCGGAGAACGAGCTTTGTGCAGCAGTGAAGCGACCAAAGGATCGAACTACTCTGATACCAAATGAAGCGAACAAAGTTCGTTCTTCAGGTTAAATACTCCAGAAGACTTGGAATATAAAGATCTCCATTGAGATACAAGAATATATATTAAAATGTATGAATAAGAAAGATGATACAATGAGAGTGAGGGCTATGTATATATAGCCAGGTAAGTACCCTTTCATGAACAGGTATGTTTGTAGAGACATGCCTCTTTGTTTAACTAATCATTATTACAATTATTTATATTTATATTATTTATATATGTTTTATTCGTTACAAACACTTTAACTTGAATAGATGTATGGTTTGTCCCTTCTCCCTCTTGATGATGATCCCAATACTTCTTTGTAGACTTCTTTGATCTAGGGTTATGATGCTTCCTTTAACTTCAAGATGATTTTCGCTTTGATACCTTCCTTGGGATTTGATCCTTGAGTGCCCCTTGATAAGACGCCCTTCCCTAACTTAGTCACCTTAGCTCTGATACCATGTTTAGAAATATAGGGCATAGCAATTAAGTGATTTCTCTTCTATTAGTAACTGCTTATGAGTCCTTTTTACTTCTTTAGATTAGGATCTTCTATTACTTAGTGTTGATTTGTGGTAGCAACGGATGTGCTCTAGCCATGAAAATTGGTGGAGAGGCTAAGGCACATAAGGTCTCCAAGACCCAGAAATGGTTTGGGGAAATGCCACCCGCTTGGAGAGATATTAAAATAATTAATATTTTTCGTGGGGTTCCTAAGTCTAAACTTGGGAAAATTAAAATATTAATGGGTATTAATATAAAACTGGGTGAAAATGTTCTAAATGACTTGGATCAAGCGAAATCTAATCTTAGCCGTTGATTAGGGACTTAATCTCGGTTGTTGAAGACAAAACAGGAGAAAGTATAAGAGGAGGCTTAAGGGTCAGTTGGAGATACACCAAGATTGATCAGTCAGTTCGATTTTTTGGAGCGGGGTTTGCTGAAAGAATCGAGCTAGTGATCTATTGCAACGAGGGGCAGTTTGGCACAAGGCCGAGAATACATAGCAAAGAGGCAGAGATAGTGTCAGAGAGACAGCGCAGAGCTTGGAGAGGTTGGCGCAGAGGCAGCTGGGAGCTACACAGAGGTTGAAGAGGCCAGCGTGGGTGACGCAGAGGATCTGAGGGTTGACGCAGAGAGCCAAGGGGCTGACGCAGAGGCTTCAGTAGCTGCGCAGAGGCTAGCAGAGCTGACGCAAGGCCAAGAGGCAGAGGCAGGAGATTTTTCGTGGGGTACACTGAGTGCTGGTGAGCTGGGAAGGGTGACTGAGTCCCTGTAGAGTGACGCAAAGCAATAGAGAAGCTTGGAGCAGCTTTCGTTGTCCAGCTAAAAAGTTGCCATAGTTGTTGTGGGATCGTTCATCCAGTGATTGATCAGCCAAATATCTGTCTCCGAGAAAAGGTATTACTGCCAAGGACATTCCCTGTTGGGTGAGCCATTTTTGGCAACCTAGTTGTATTTAGAAACTGCATAATAATAAAATCCTCATATCTGTTGCACCAGTTTTCCCGCATTGGGTTTTTCCGGGGACAATTGTCCAAAAATAACGGTGTCCCTTGTGTGTTTGTCTTAGTTATTTCAGTTGTTGATCTGCATATGAGTTAAGGTTGCATTTGTGTTTATTTCAGTATTTATATCTATAAATAACTTGTTAATGGAATAAACAAGTTGGAGAAATTAAACCAGATAGTGCAGTAGAGATTTCTAACGTGTCAGACTTAGAAATTTCAACACGTAGGTTATTAGTGTTCTTCTTCATCAAACAACTACTAATGCGTAAACCACAAAGAGATAAGAGACACAGAATATAGGCTATAAGCCAAGGCCAAAACCTCTCTCACTTGAGAGGAAAACCCGAACAAATTCTTCTTATAGAGATCCCAATTGACGAATACCAAGACCAAGACCCTTGACCTATCTGGCACTCCAAGACCAAGACACAAGATGCTTAGTAAACGATAGCCAACCTCCTTCTCGGCTTCTTCTTCAACCTTGGCTTTCTTCTGCTTTAGACCTCCGACCTTCTTCGGCTCCCTAGGAGGACTTCACTTCTCCTCAACGTCCACTACTGCAACAGACTTCTCCTTGTCCTTCACTGCTGCAACAGAATTCTAGCACGTATAGAGGTTTTCTGCCCTTAAAACAATCCAAAGAAATACCCTAACAACCTCGCTCTTCTTTCTTCTTTACTTCGCAAGTTGGGAGGCTTCTCCTTTTACCCTTTTCGCACTTCTATTTCAGATCACTGTTCCACCGAAATTTTGTCTCATAAGTGATGTCGAGCAACCCTATTCATAGTTGTTTCCTCCTTAAATAAGCCGACTTGAAGAAGGTGAGCCTACATGTCTGTTGGAGGAGATAATTAATTCCACTTTCACGACTTCTTGAGGTTAATGCTTGTGCTTGGTCTTGGAGGGCTACTTGACATTTTCATTGAAACATATACAAATATAATATGCCCAAGAAGGGTCCTTCATACATGACATAGACTCAAATTGACTTGTATGACTAGATGACAAATCCTAAAGGCTCACAATGGGAGCCATCACTAAAAATAAAATTCCTTGCTGATGAAACCCATGAGAAAAGCATTAATAATAATTTTATTTTTCTTCTTTTCATCAATTACATAAAATCGTATTTCCACATGTCATTATGAAGACCGGACCTAGTTACATTTTTCAACAATATATTTTTAGTTTTTGGTAGTATCGGGTGTGCTCTAGCCATGAAAATTGGTGGAGAGGCTAAGGCACATGAGTTCTAAAGAACCCAGAAACCATTTGGTGAAATTCCACCCGGATTGTCTTAAAATAATTAATAATTTTAATGGGGTTCCTAAGTCTAAACTTAGGAAAATTAAAATATTAATGGTTATTAATCAAAATATGGGTGAGAATGATCTAGAAGGCGGATCGAGTCATGTTTTAATCTTAGTCGTTGATTAGAGACTTAATCTCAATCGTTGAAGTCTCAACGAGAAAAGTATAAGAAGGAGGCTTGGGGTTCATTTAGAAACACACAGAGAGATTGAGGAAATCGATTTTCTGAGGTGAGAAGTTGTCAGGAGGAAAATCGATTAGGGAGATCTTGCAACAGAGGGGCAGTGAGAATCCGGGAGAAGTTATTTCCGGAGAGTACAAGGCAAAGAGAGGACAGAAAGGAATCCCGACGAGGAATGACGTTGGCCTACGCAGTGTTGACGCAGAGACAACGCAGCCAAAGAGGGGAAGTCGAGTTTCTGTTGAGGGAATTCGATGTTTACTTGCCGGAAGCTAGTGCGTGAGTCTGGGAGGCAGGAAAGTCGATTTCTCAGCCAGTAGAGGATCCAGAGCAGAGAGGCAACGTAATACCCAGTAGGGGTGATGCAGTTTGACGCAGAGACCATCAGAAGGTGACGTAGAGCCTCCAGAGCTAAGAATCAGTCAGTGATTCTCTAGTGACAGGGTGAGATCATTGCACTAGTCTTTTGTCTGGTATTTTCTCTGTAAAGGATTGCTAGTTGAGCATCCTAGATTTGTACTCAGAATTCTCCTGCATAATAATAAACCCTCAGAGTTGTTGCACCGGTTTTCCTGCATTGGGTTTTTCTGGGGACTATTTTGTCCAAAAATAACTGTGTCCTATATATCTTGTTCTTTGCTCAGTTTTATGTTTCATGTAATCAAATTTTAAGTATTGTAGGCTGCAAAAGTAATTTTCTTCAATATTCAGAGAATAACTTGATAATATATATTAAAATCAAGTAGGTGAAGTAGATTCAGATTTGTTGCAATAGGGGTTCCTTGAGACTAGGAATTTTCACATGGTATCAGAGGATTGATTTTGAAATAAGAAGAGAAAATCCAGCGCTGAGCAGAGAGGCCAATAGCTGCATTTGGTAGTAATTCGAATCCCCTTGAAGGGATTGTGCAATCCTTGTTGGGAAGCAGAGATTCCGAGGAAATCTCTCTGAGAGAGTCGACAAAGTGGTACGCTTCCAAGTTCGTGAGTTTGCAAAGGCAGAGGGAGCGACGCAAAGCCTCAGCACAGTGCTTGAAGGATGCAATTTCTGTCGGGGTAGAAATACGTCAAAAAAGAGTTAAGACACATAAAAGGGAAATTTTCTCCTTAGAGAACTTTTTGCCAAAAAGTTCGAATTTCTCACTTGTTGGGCAGTTGAGCAGTGACTAGAGGAGTCAGTTTGACAGTTTGGGTGAGATGGCATCGCATGGGCTCAGAGATCAAGACAAGTTGGGAGGAGCTTCCAACTATGTCATATGGAAGACCAGAATCTTAGATGTTCTGGAGGAGTACGATCTCAAAGCCTATGTCAAGAGTGTTGTGGTTGTTCCTGCTGACCATGATCAAAAGAAGAAGTACAAGGCAAAGCAGGGGAAGGCGAAGAGGTTCATACTCGATGGAGTTTGAGATCATGTGGTCTCACATCTGCAGGGCAAAGATACAACACGAGAGATGTGGGAAGCTTTGCCTTCACTGTATGAAGGCTCTCTTCCAAACAGCAGAAGATGCGCCAAAACAGAAGTTGCAGCGGAAATTGATGCAGAAGGGAGAAGGAG
Organism: Pinus tabuliformis; assembly: GCA_031772625.1. Classification (NCBI taxonomy): domain Eukaryota; kingdom Viridiplantae; phylum Streptophyta; class Pinopsida; order Pinales; family Pinaceae; genus Pinus; species Pinus tabuliformis. The sequence goes on along the minus strand of CM062805.1, from coordinate 48,773,847 downwards.
TCATCTCTTATTTTCAACGTCTTTAGGACACTAGAGACCAGCTTGTTGCAGTGGGGTCCACTCCTTATTCTACCGCGATGGTAAGGACGGCCCTGAATGGAGTCTCAGATGAATGGCAAGTCTTCGTCCAAAATATATTGGGCAAGGAAAGACTACCTTCATGGAAGGAGATGTGGGCAGCCCTTCAACAGGAGGAATTAAGGAGGGACCTAGTTAAGGTCAACCTCAATGGCAGCAGTGGGAGTGGCACAAAGACCAAGGAGGAGGAGGAGAACGCAGCTCTAGCATTGAAGGGATAGCAGAAGCAAAAGTGAAAGAAGGACATTTCGAAGGTGAAATGTTTCAGATGTGGTGAGATGGGCCACTTTGCATCCCAGTTTCTTTTGAAGCAAAAGGATAAGGATGAGAAACATGATCTTAAGGATGTTCCAGCAAAGATTGACGAAGTTGAGTATGCCATCAATGCCCACGCATCTCCAAGAGGGAAATGGGGCGATATTGAGTTGTAGTCGAGAGGACTACATATGGGCAAGATCCTTGAGGAGTCCACCTCTTGGATCAATTCCTTGCTACGGGAGCCCAAGATTCAACAGTAGTGAGATGGACATAGTGTCAGATGATGCAGTGGATTGTTTGGAGAGACAAATGCAGTTGCTTGACACTAGCGACTGATCAGCACAGAGTAAGGTTGGCAGCAGTGCAAATGGCACAGTGCAGAAGTCAGCGGCAGTGCAAATGGCACAGTGCAGAAGTCAGCGGCAGTGCAAATGGCACAGAGGGTCAGAGACTAGTAGCAGTCAAATTCCAACATTCATGGTATTATGCTGAACACAGTAAAGTCCAGTTAATTTTGGATGTTTTTCAGTTGCTTCTCTCAGCCACTGAGTTGCAGTACGAATGCAGTTTTAGCAGTGCCAGTGCTAACAACATCGCAGATGCAGCGTTTAAGAGGGAGTTGTAGTACAGATGCAGTAATGGCAGTGGTAGTGTCATGGGTAGCAGTACAGTAGTAGCAGCAGCACAGTGATGGTGGCAGCAACAGTGTGAAAAGGAGATGCTTCAGAAGCAGAGCAGCATGCAGTTGGACATTGTTGCTAGAGCACTTTCCTCGCTAAGAGAGAGTGTTAGTTTTTGGTAGCATCAGGTGTGCTCTAGCCATGAAAATTGGTGGAGAGGCTAAGGCACATGAGTGCTAAAGAACCCAGAAACCGTTTGGTGAAATTCCACCCGGAATTTATTAAAATAATTAATATTTTTAATGGGGTTCCTAAGTCTAAACTTAGGAAAATTAAAATATTAATGCGTATTAATAAAAATATGGGTGAGAATGATCTAGAAGGCGGATCAAGTCATGTTTTAATCTTAGTCGTTGATTAGAGATTTAATCTCGGTCGTTGAAGTCTCAACGAGAAAAGTATAAGAAGGAGGCTTGGGGTTCATTTAGAAACACACAAAGAGATTGAGGAAATCAATTTTCTGAGGTGAGAAGTTTTCAAAAGGAAAATCAACTAGGGAGATCTTGTAGCAGAGGGGCAATGAGAATCCAGTAGAAGTTATTTCCAGAGAGTACAAGGTAGAGAGAGGACAAAAAGACGTCCAAAGGAGGGATGACGCTGGCCTATGCAGTGTTGGCGCAGAGGCAGTGCAGTCAGAGAGGGGAAGTCGAGTTTCTACTGAGGGAATTCAAAGTTCAGTTGCCGGAAGCTAGGGTGTGAGTCTAGGAGGCAGGAAAGTCGATTTCTCAACCAGCAAAGGATCCAAAGCAAAGAGGCAGGGTAATACCCAGGAGGGGTGACGCAGTTTGACGCAGAGGCCATCAAAAGGTGACGCATAGCCTCCAGAGCTAAGTATCAGTCACTAATTCTCTAGTGACAAGGTGAGTTCATTTCACCAATCTTTTGTCCAGTATTTTCTCTGTAAAGGGTTGCTAATTGAGCATCCTAGATTTGTACTCAGAATTTTCTCCTACATAATAATAAACCCTCAGGGCTGCTACATTGGTTTTCCCGCATTGGGTTTTTCCGGGGACTATTTTGTCCAAAAATAATTGTGTCCTATGTATCTTGTTCTTTGCTTAGTTTTTTGTTTCATGTAATCAAATTTTAAGTAGTGTAGGCTGCAGAAGTAATTTACTCCAGTATTCAGAGAATAACTTGATAATGTATATTAAAATCAAGTAGGTGAAGTAGATTCAGATTTGTTGCAGTAGTGATTCCTTGAGACTAGGAATTTTCACATATCTATCCTCAGTTTATATCTAAAATTAAACTCAATTTTTCCAAGGTAGAACTTGCTAATGTCATGTAATCAATTAAAAACCAGCAAGTATTCCTACTCTAATGTTGAAAATAAAAGTTTTAAAATCTTATAAAAGAAGAGTGGTTGTTGGAATTATACCTTATACCAAGCTCACCTCACTTTGTTGGGATGTGAAACTTATACCTCCTTAGATAGATCTTGTAAATGGTCAAGGAGCTAGGTTTGGTCTACTAGGAGAATTCACCCACACTATTGAGTTAATACACTCTCTAACTTTTGAACCTTTTACCCACCAAAAGTGGATGAACCCATAGGAGAGTCTTTTCTCCTACCATCTCTTCCAGTTGACAGCCCCAGACAACCACTAGTAGCAAATGATGATGTGCCATTCACTTCTCCGCCACATGTATCAGTGGTATGTTTCCTCGCCCATTTGTCAAAAGTGCACGTTGGAAGGTGGGCTTCTGATCAAAAGGTACCTTATTCATTTTGCAATCGGGTGGTTATGCTTATTTGTATTTTGGGCATTTGACATGGATTATGGGGTGACCTAGAAGGAAAATGGGTTTTGACTGTCATCTTGTTCCCTCACCTTAAATGGCACCCTAGTCCACTGGCAACTCCCCTAATGGCCCAATGGGTATAGGAGGGTCACTACTTAAGAAACCTCGATTGAGATAGCGTAGTCCCATCTTTCACTATTTCTTACTTACCACTTTCCATCTTACATTATGAGCCCTATATTCCACCTCCTTTCTTCAAGTACAACTGACCACTAGTTCTCTGGGATTTGGCACCATACATCTTCATACCAAGGTAGAGCCTGAAACTTGGCCCTGGGAGGTTGATGCAGCTAAAAGAACAAGAAAAAGCATACGATGGCACAAGCAAAAACAAAATCTTAAAATGCAAAAAAATTGGCCAAGACATACACATTAACACGTGGCAAAAATCCTAGCATGAACTCTACCTCACTCATTATGGCCATCACCCAGTGCCTGAACACATGTTGCTCTTCATATTATGAGAAAAAAAACCTTGCACGTCCCAACCCCTAGTGGACGATGAGTTGCCTCACCATTAACGGGGTAATAACTGCTATACATCATACAAAGCAAGCTCTAGCCCTTTGAGCTACAAGCAGTAATACAAAGAAAAATCAAGAAAAAGTAGAAGGCGCACAAGAGGGTGGAAAAACAAAGGTTGAATCAATAACTCATGCATCCACGATTGCTCTCTCCCCACATCTATACACTCATGATGAGGAACCCATCATAGTTGGTCCCTTTGACCATGGCTCTTGGCCATGAGGTCTTCTCCCCTTCGTTCCATCACTATTCTCATGACACCTATCAATTGAATGGTGGACCAAGGATGTGTCACGTCCCCTTAGGGGCTGGAAACACCTAATAGGGTGGTCTATTAGCCTCTCCTACCTAGGGATGTAACACTATTATGAGTTCGAGGGGTTAATTCTGGAAGGGAATCCTTATTTGAAGTGTCCAATTGCCCATTACTTGCAAGCTTGGTTCACTTAGATACAAAAATGATTAAATGTACCTAATGATGTAGATTCTAAAACTAGATATTGTGTGTAATTGCCCGGTGGTTCCACAACCATGGTTTGGGTAGCTTAATTGGAGCCCAAGTCCTTCAGAGGAGCATATTGACACCCATAGGTGAAGTGTTGAGAGCCATGGATCTCCAAGCAGCAATAGAGCATCACACAAAGCCATGGGCACCTCCAGAGTCTAGCACCCACAGTGTTCCAGTACTTTACGCTACATTGAAGAATTTTATGGGATGATGCACATGGACACAGCAAGCTTAGTATTTCATGAAGGATCGACAGCTAATACACGACCAAGAGGAGGATGGTCTCACACCTTGAGACATGGTGGGGCTAGCACCACCTTGAAAGCCCCTTGAGAGCGGATACAGACATTTTGACCACCTGGAGACCCATGAGACCACTTTTGTGCCCAACAATCAAAAGCAGGGTCCACAAAGAGAGATTGACAAAGACCAAGGGGCCAACCCCTGGGACATGATTTTAGAGGGCTTCTACTCACATCATGGCACCCTCAAACCTCAATGCTTTCCCTAAGCAATCCTACGCATAGATGACGTCAGGTTTATTTCTCCTACAGCTCACACTTGTCGGTTGATTTGAGCTTTATTCATTGGCTACTAGGTCGGCTTGTGACCTAGCACATTATTTTATGGTTTTAGGGGCTAGTAGGCTAAAATTAGAGTTTGAATTCCTCATATAAGTAGAGGAATCATTCATTGTAACATTCATCATCACACACTTGAGAATTTCAGCATAATTGAGTAATTTAGTCCTCTTTTCTTCGGAGAATTTGGATCTATTGATGCATCTTTACATTTGGAGCTAAAACGTTTGTCTTTGGAGCTATTCTTTGGATCAATGGATGGAGTCTTTTGTCTGTTATCTTTTAAGTGCACTTGTTGAATATTTACTTTTCTACATGTCTAATGTATGGAATAATGTTGATTCTAGGTTATGTTAATTGTGCCCTAATTTGTTGAAAATATATTGAATGTGATCTAGATGATCTATTGCATGCATTACTCATACATAACATGAGAATTGAATGCCCTAGTGGTGAACTTTGATTAAGCTGTCTAATGAAAGGTTTGTTTTTCCATTGCATATATAATTGTTTAAAATCTTGTTGCTAGGGCACCAAAATTTTGGCCTCCTTCAAAAACCTTTCGTTGATATAATGCATCATAGACTCCATAATCCTAAGGAATAAGGCAATGGCCTACTTTGTTGGTGATCAATCTCTTTTCTCATCCATAAATTCTTCTCCTAATTTCGTCCTCTTCAAGGATAAGCCCATAATCTAAGACTTAGTGCAAATCCCTATGCAAGGGATGTTTTGGGATTGGAGAGCCTAAACATCAAGATGAGAATATTTTCCACAAAATCTCTCTCCTTGGTGGGCATCCACTTCAATAATATCCATATATTTATTTGCCCTAGTTTATGTTACTTCAACTTGGAGGCTTGTTTGAGGGTTTCATGCACCTTTGTTGCATTGAAAATCAATATTGGAAACCCATTCCTTGCAACTTGGCCCTGGGTCTCTCCAACATTCAGCCAATTAATTAAACCCTAAGTCATGGATTGCCTTCCCTAGTCCTCTATATAGAAAGTGAATTGCCTCGAATTGGATCCTTATACCATTGTTGTGTCTTTCTTGTAGAGTGCCTTTTCGAGTCACCTTGTACCCTAGCATTTGAATATCTATCTTAGGTTACCTTATCACATACTGGGACTCCTCCCATTGGTGAAAATCAGTAAAGTGCAACGGGTCTTGGCTATGGTGACAGTTGGGCCATCACCCCATGTTGTCACTTGGTCTAGTTTTAGCCTTGTAGGGTACCCCTCCCCAAGGCCTGCTAGATTTTACGACAACAAAACCCAACTAGGAGAGGCCCTTTATGTGGCATTCGCTAATCTTCAAATTAAAAGAGAGATGGAATACAAACTCTTTCCTAAATTGAAGTGCCCCTTTGAAATGGACCAAACGATTGAAGTGATCCACCTACAAAACAAAAAACAAAATGGGGTTTCCCCCTAGCTTGCCCCCTCAACGTGACTATGTAGTCCCTTGATGGCTCAACCTATTAACTATTGTGTGATTTTACTTATTAACGAGATTATTATATTATAGCTCCAATAACACAATTAATTAAAAAAGAAATGCAAATACAAACCATCCCACACAATAAACAAGAGAATATTGAACAAGGGTTTGCAAAAGTGAAGCTCTTTTTAATTATGGCACTTATCTCATATGACAACAACATCTATTACAAGAGGGGAGGCTAGCCTTTTATAGAACATTTTTAACGGCTAGTTGGACTCCTCAAAAAATATTTTTTTACTAGTCATCCACATGTTGGAGACTTAGTATTTTTTATAAAATATTAAATTACAAGGAATAATTTGACCCCTAAGGGGTCAACCTAGCTCACAATGCCCAACTTAGTCCACAATTCCCTTTGCCAATGGCCCAAAATGTTCAACAAGGAAGAATAGTAGACTTTAGTAGCTCAACGTCCCACTCATTGCTTTGATGAGGATCGACTTGGTCCTTGAAGAGTTTGACATGACTATGGAGTTCAACTTGGTCCATTGGAAGAGTATTTTGCTTTGCTCAAAATAACAGCTACTTTCTTGGTCCATGAACTCCCCAACAACTAGGTAGACCACTCAACGACTAGTTGACTTCTCTAATGGCTAGCTTGACTTGACTTTCCTTTCTTTACTAACTCGACTTGGCCACCTACTCAATGGATCTCCAACACCCTTGACATTTTAGCAATTCCAACACCTAGGTACGTTGAAACCGGCCATGATATAAACTACGTCTCTCTCTGAATCTTCATATCTTGCCTAGCATTGCCACATCATCTACCCCCTATGTTGAATCTGTAACGCTTGAGGAATTTGAGAAATCTGACACTTGGATATTGTTCCTCTTATTTTATTGATCATTTTTAATGCAATGCATGCCTCACTCTACCCAACACTAAACCTGTTTTGCCACCTAGAAACATGTAGGACCCATTGACCAAGTTTAACCAAGCCATAAATAGCCACTACTTCCTCTGATTAGAAAAATTCAACATGGCATGCACTCCTCTCATCAAACTGAATCATCTGAGACCAAGACTTTTTGACCACCAAGACCCCCATGCATTGGAAAATGTGAACTACCTCGAGACATGTGAAAAGATGTAAATATGAGACTACCATGCATGAGAGTTGTCTAAGAGATATTGCACCAAATCCAAGGCCACCTACAAACTCTCTAGACTCAGAGATAGGTTCATCTTGACGTAGGCTAAATTGGCCCATACCCCAGTGATCACCCTTATAAATGTAGGCTCCCATAAAACCACGAGTTCTCAAGTAAGCCTACCTAAGGCCCTCCAAACCTATACAAGATAAAAGGAACTCAAAAGGAACTACAAGGGACCAACCAAGGCAACAAGATACAACAATAAGAACAACACACAAGCTTATGATACCTAATACAGGGCCTCACATGGTTGTTACAATGTTTTTGACTTGTGACTTTGGACTTACAACGATGGTGAGATATGCTACAATTTTTTTATATGTACCCCTGTAGACATGCGAGGAAACAAGGTGTATAGATGATCTTTGCTCTATAAAATATTGAGTTTGGGGACATTGTATATCTGTGTTAGGAATTTTAGATATCAATATCAGGTAAAAATATTTGGAGTCCGGTCATGGTACACTCAGTCCCGTCACTCGCATGAATTAACCAAAATTCAAGCCCCATTTGCACCAGTTTTTTGCAATCTTGGCCAACTTATCAGTCAATCTCAACAAGCTACTTATGTCAAAGATGCTAATACAAGTTCAAATCATCTTCCCATTGGCACCAATCTCGTCACTAGAGAGATTGACAAGTTTGTATCCACCTTGTCATATGAACTTAACGTTTTACTTCTGAAGTCACAGGAAAGTATTCAAATTGTTGCCGAAGTATGGAATCTTGTTCCTAGAGTCTAGAACAATCAATACCTCAGATTGAATTTTATAGTGTCAGCGTTGTTCAGACTTCAGAGAACAAACTAGTATCTCAAGCGGTGGGGACAAATGATTGCAAAAGTTCATTAAGGAAAGGAACAACAACTTGGGCATCAATTAAGTCAATCCTAACAAGATTTGGAAGAGTGTGTCCATGGAGTTTAGACTGTTGAATTCTAACTTCCAATCTATGTGCAATTTAGGAGCTCCAAGGAGGTGAGGTAAATTGATTTGGGTTTACAAACCCCATTATTTGTGTCAGTGTCTCAGCCCCTCCTCATTCCAGAAGAAATTGAGCCAACACTCAAATATTTCAAATGCAAAGGAAAAATGGCTAGATCATTTATGGATGGTATGGTCATTCGTGCTAAACTTCAAGGAAGGAATGTGCTTCAGGCTCCTGGTTTTGCAAGGATTGCCCATTAATGAGTGATTCTCTCAATTGAGCTTAACAAATCCTTTGTGTACACTCTATGACCAAACCAAGAATGTTTGTCACCTCTTATAGAGTTGCAAAGTTGCAAAGGATTGTTGGGAGTTTATTTGGAATACATGGCAGTGTATCCTCCTGTTACTTACCAAAATGGGTAACCTTATAGGAGAAATCTTTTCTCCTATTCTTGATAGTCGGTCGGTTAACCACATAGTTAGCAGCCCTTGATAGCCACCACTGACTGATGATATGCCATTATATATCCACCACTTGCATCAGCCATATGCCTCTCATCCATCCATCATGAACACAAGGACGAGGGAGGGCTTCCTCTCAAAAGGTGCTTTGATCATTTTGCAATTGGGTACTCATGCTTGTTTGTTTTATGGGCATTTGATGTGGATTATGGGGTCATCAAGAAGAAGGATGGGTTTTGACCATGGTCTTGTTCTCTCACCTTAAATGGGGGGTTAATCTTCGATCCTAGTCCAATGGGACCTCCCCTAATGGCCCAATAGGTATAGGAGGGGCACTACTTGGGAAGCCCTAATTGAGATGGTGTAGTTCCATCTATCCATATGTCACACTTAACATTTTTTGTCATACATTACAAGCCCATATCTCACCTCCATATTTCAGGTTCCACTAACCATTGGTTCTTTGGGATTTCGCATCCATATGTCCATATACCTGAGTAGGGCTTGGAAACTTTGCCCTAGGAGGTTGATGCAACTAAAAGAAATGGAAAGAGAATATCATGGCCACAACAAAATTAAAAGAAAAAATATCAAAATGCAGAAGATGGCCAGGGACATACAACTAGCACGTGGGCAAAAGCCGAGCAAGAGCTTTACCTCACTAATTATGGCCATCGCTTGATTCCTAAGCACATGTTGCTCCATTACATCAAAAGAAGGAACCGTTGCATGTCTCAACCCCGATGAACGATAAATTGACTCATCATTAAGGGGTAATACAACTACTACATCATTCAAAGCAAGCTCTAACCCTTGAGCTATGAGCACTAATACAAAGAAAAAGTAAAAGGCGCACAAGAGGGGTGGAAAAACAAAGGCCGAGTTGGTAACTCGTGAATCCATGAATGCTCCTTCCTCACATCTATACACTCAGGATGTGGATATCCCCATCAATCTCCCTTTGACCATGGCACTTGGCCATAAGTTTTATCCCCTTTGTACCATCATTATTATTCAAAAACACTTATCAATTGAAGGGTGGACTAACGAAATGTTACTCCCCTTAGAGACTAGAAACACTTAATAGGGTTGTCCTTTAGCCAATCCTACCTATGGTGAAAACACCATTGCAATTTCAAGGCCCTGATTTTGGAAAGAGATCCTTATATGGAGTATTAAATAGCCCATGACATTCAAGCTTGGTTCACTTAGATGCAATAATGATTTTTGTCCCTAATGACTGGTTGCTTTCATTAGAATATACGTTGTGATTGTCGTGGTTCAGTCACCGATGTCTTGGGCACCTTCTCCATAGGTACCCAAGCCATAGGAGAAGCATATTGCCACAAACAGGTGAAGCGTTGAGACTCTTGGGCCTCCTAGTAGCAACAGCATATCACACATGTTCCAAGGCACCTCCTGCACCTAGGATGTTGTACCACTTTGCACTGGATTTGATGATTATTCAGGATGACACACATGGAACCAACATGCCCCCAAGTCTGCCTTAGCACCAATTATGGATGGCAATTGAATCAGGGCCCAGATGAGGATGGTCTCACCTTCAGAGACTAGGGAGGGCTAGTTGCACCTGAGAAGCCCCCGATGTTGGAGCAGATAAGGACACTTAGAGTTGTTGGAGACCCATGGAGACCACTTTATGGTGCCCTAGATGGATCTTGGGACCATAGGGAGCCATTGAGGTGGATTTGAGAGCCAGCCCTCAAATTTTGAGTTTTACATGCTTCTACACAACATTTGACACCTCATAACACTTCGACATGCCATTTGGAGCCTATTTCATGCTTGACATCAGCCCTAGAGAGCTAGTGGCTCACACATGTGGGCATATTCGAGCATTTATGATTGAAGCTAGTGGGTTGGTTGTAACCCAAGCATATTTTGTGATTAAACTTGTTTTAAGGGTGTCATTATACTAATATTAGGTCCTACTCCTCATATAAATAGAGATGCTCATTCATTTCTATTCATCATCACTTGTGACTATTTCAGTCGTCTTGGAGATTTTCGGCCCTCTTGTAGCTTGGAGAGATGTGATCTATGGAGAACTTTGTTTATTGGAGCTATTTTCTTAGCATTGGAGAAGTTATCTTGGATCAGTGAAAGGATTGTTCATGCATTTTATCTTGTAAGTGAGACTTGGATTTGATAAAATTTTAATCTTGTCGTCTAATGTACGGAATGAATTGATAATCTAGGGCTTTTATATAGTACCATTTTTATTGAAGATCAATTGTATAGAATCTAGATATCATCATTGTATGCATTACTTGAGAATGAAATGTGAATGGCAATCCCACTTGGTGCACTTTATTAGCTCTCCCGAATGAATATTGATCCCTCACAAAGGTAGTAGTTAGGGTATTGTGCTAAGGCATCAAAACATCCTTACTCCTTTGCACGATTTAAGCTAATTTATCAAACCCATAGTCTCCATCATCCCAAGGACTAGGCACTAGCCTTGTCAATTTGGTGATCAAACTTCATTTTGTCCATAAACTTGAATTTCGCTCTATTTCTCTCCTAATTTCGGCCCTCTTAAGGATAAGCGGCCTAACTAGGGCTTAGTGTGAATTGCCATAGAGGAAGAATTTTGAGTAGTGGAAGGATTCAACATCAAGAGGAGACTTGGTTGCCTCAAAATTAACCTTCTTTGGTGGCTAATTTTTCCATTTTAAGCTTGAATTCTCTTGCTCTAGCTAGTTCCCCCTAGGTAAACCCTAGCTTCGCTAAGCTTCAACTTAAGGACTTTTTGAAGGTTTCATGTGCCATTGGCTTGCTAATAATTATTGTTTGGAAACCTTTTCGTGGCATATTGACTTTATGATATTTCCAATTTGTTTGTTATTCCTCAAGCCCTAGGTCTAGTGTGCCCTAATTTGGCCTTTACAGAGGATGTGAATTGCCTTATTTCCCTTGGCTGAGCCATGTACTTAAGAAGCGCCACTTTCTAGTAGCCTCTTGAGTCTTGTGTCATCTTAACCTTTCAAACCTAGAATATCTCTCATACGTGACCTATCTACCGAGAAGCCTCCCATTGGTGAAAGTCCATAAAGAGCAGTGAGTAGTGGTTGTGGTGACAATGGGCCACACCTCATTGTTGTCACATAGTCTAGTGCTTTCCTTGTGGAGCACCTCTCTACAAGACCTGCTAGATTTTGAGGCAACACCTCCTTAGCGGGGTCCTCTAGAAATTTGTCCTACTTGGAGATGATTGGTTTCTTGTGTCATTTCATTTCAGAGGTTTTTGGCATTGTATCTTGTATGTTGCTCTACAGATTATGCAGAAAGGTCAATGTGAGTCTATTTTAAATGACACTCTCTACTCTCTTGGTGCTTTCTAAGTGAGGCAACTAAGACTGAAATTAGGGCTTTTAACAGACTCCTCTTACAAGATGTGTGAGGGTGTTACTTTGAGGCACACTCTGATATGAACGTTTATCTTTATTGACCTTCAGATAGTTGTGCCCACATGTAATTATCTCTTGTACCATATTTTTATTTTATATAAGCAACATTTTTCCAAAAAGAAACTTGCACTTAGGAAACTGAACATCAGCTTTATGGTTTCAAAGACTATCGGGCTCAAGGCATTCGATTAATTGAAATGAGGACAGGTAGGACACTAATAAAATGTACTTCCACTACTTCAAATAGAAACAGGCCTCTGAATTGATTGTTGTCCTTAACGTTACCAACGTAAAAATTTCACCTACAAGCTAGTCAATCTCTTGTATATGTTTCATCAAACACTTAGGCAAATTATGAGTTTTGTCTACAATAATTATTCAACAATAATGCATTTAATTCCCTTACACATTCAACTGTAAATTATGAGCAGAAATATAAATGACTAATTCTGGAAAATTTGCAGTGGAAAAGAACAGTAGATAAACACAACATTTGAGACATATTTTTGGGTAGTGCCCCTGGAAAAACCAGTACGCAGAGAGAAAATTTGATTAAAACCCTCTGAAAATTTATGGAGACTTACAACAGAAAATTTCCATCAATGAATGCTTGTGTTTATCTTGAAAACCGTCCAACCATAATCCTCAAAATCTGCGCCCAGATTTCTGTACAATTGTACAGCTACACAGCAGCAATAAATGCCTTGAAAACAGTGCCTGATTTTCTGTACCTTCTGTACAAAACTGCAAGGACCAGACAGCAATAAATGCCCCCTGGAAATCTGTGCCTGCTTGCCTTGATTTCTGTGCAAAAATCTGCCTCAATTTCTGTGCAAATTAATGCAGCAATTAATACTGTACTGTCACCTACAAATCTGTTCGGACTGCCTCATTAAAGCTGGTCAACTTCAATGGGATTCGTGCCCTCTTTCTCTGCTGCAATAAACGTATCCTTCCTCAATCTTCTTCAGTTGTCTCTCTCTCTCTCTCTCTCTCTCTCTCTCTCATTAAACGAATAATGAAAAATGTGGGCCTCTCACTTCTCTAGGTTTGCTTTTATAAACTTATTAATGACTAACTACCCTAACCATAAAATCTAATGGCCAAGACCAGATTTTGCCATCTCAAGACCAATGGTCATGACTCAATCTCTCATTGAGATAACTTAAATCGCTTAAGTCACTCAAACTTTACAAAGCCACTTTTAGTCATTAAATAATAAAAGTACACTTAGCAACTTTATAAAATCATTTTATAAAGTAAAGTGCCTAGAGAGTAAAATTTGTTCGGTCACTTTTGCGTGTTGAACACTGCCTAAGCAGAAGTACCTCCGAGCTACCAAAATCTAACACTCCCTCTTAGCGAGGGAGATACTTCTCGCACCTCCACCACTTGGATTTGTTTCCAAACTCGCCATGCTCCGAGGAGTCTTATCACACTCATAAGCACCTATCAATGTCATATCATACCGAGTCTCCTGACAGTACTGGAAGAACCTCACTATCACCTGTCCCTAACACTAATATTGAATCCAAGGTTCCCTTGAATCCCACCACAAGTTGTCCCAACACCCTGTATGACAGCCCCTGTCTAATGCCAAGCACTATTGCTGCATCTAAGGTGGCTCCCTCTGAACATAGAAGCACCTCCATTCCCAAGCAAAACTCTATATCCATCATCCTAAAAGTTGATACTGAGAGCAAGTTTAACATTAGCCTTGCAACAAACGACATCCTTGCCACCTCCAGAGACCCTCTTGACTCTAATTGGAATCTCACGCATCCAACCCCCTTTACGACATGTGTGGTACTAGTCCCACAAGTCACACTGCAATATGAGTCTTATCACACTCATGAGCAACTATCATGTCATATCATACAGTACTGGAAGAATCTTCACTATCACCTGTCCCTAACACTGATATTGAATTCAAGGTTCCCTTGAATCCCACCAAAAGTTGTCCCAACAACCTGTATGACTGCCCCTGTCTGATGCCAAACACTATTGTTGCATCTAAGGTGGCTCCCTCTGAACATAGAAGCACCTCCATCCCCAAGCAAAACTCTATATCCATCATCCTAAAACTTGATACTGAGAGCAAGTTTAGCATTAGCCTTGGAACAAACGACATCGTTGCCACCTCCAGAGACCCTCTTGACTCTAATTGGAATCTCACGCATCCAACCCCCTTTACTGCATGTGTGGTACTAGTCCCACAAGTCACACTGCAATATAAGTATGTCTCTGAAACACTACGGAATGCTGACCCCATCCCCATCATGTGACTGGATGCTCCACTATCCACTAGCCATAACCTGTTGTCCTCATACACAGTAGTATGACTACCTAAAATATAGGTGAAAAGAGAAAACTCTTTCTCAAATTTCTCCGCAAAGTCATCAATATTAGTTGGATGTTATTGCAGCCACCTGAGCCTCTTTCTTCTTCTTCTTACAAGTACATTGGCATGTATAGTGACCAGTGTTGTGACATACAAAATTTTTCACTTTGCTCATCTCCTTACTGAAAGTAGATCCCCTATTTCCCTTAACATTACCTTTGCCCTTTGCAGTGATAGCAACATTTTGCTCTCATGTTGGTCTACATTTCTGGAACCTCTCCTTGTCTCTTCTTGTATGAAATCATCCCACCATCTATCCCGATTCCCAACTGGGCAAATTTTCGCGTTCAACAATCCCATCAACAAAGACAAATCATTCCATAGGAAAACCACCATAGGTTGATCTAACCAACTCTTCACTATCAACAGTTTTCCCCACTGCTGTGAACTCATCTCTAATCTGTGTGATCTTGGTTAGGTATGATGCAATTGATCAGATTCAGACATCCTAGTATTTCTCAGTTTTTCTCTCAACACCATATTTTTGTTTTGGTTTGTACTCTAGTATAACTTGGTTAAAGACGCCCACATCTCACAGGCATTCTTCTTCCCTGTCACATGAGGTGTAGTATGATCTTTAATGGAATCCAAGATTATTCTCTTGGCATTAACATTCTGCTTGTTATATAGAGCTGTATTAGGTGATTAGGAATAGTAACTATCATTTCAACAATGTCCCACAGTTCACATTCCTCCAACAACAACACAATCCTCTCCTTCCATGGGCTAAAGTTTCCTACCCCATCCAACCTATTCTCAAACCTCAAACCAATAGACATACATGTATCACTGACCAACAATTATTTTCTCCTTCTTTTTAAACAAAACAAAACAAAACCCCTGCAATCCCTGCAATATTTCTTGTGCCAAAATCTGTCTATTGAACCTCAAAGCACTAGCTCTGATACCATGTAAAAATTTCACTTACAAGCTAGTCAATCTCTTGTATATGTTTTGTCAAACACTTGGGCAAACTATGATTTCTGTCTCAATAATTATTCAACAATAATGCATTTAATTCCTTACACATTCAACTGTAAATTATGAGCATAAATACAAACGACTAAGTTCTGGAAAATTTGCAGTGGAAAAGAACAGTAGACAAACACACCATTTGACACATATTTTTGGGCAATGCACTTGGAAAAACCCTGAAGGGAAAACCAGTACTCAGAGAGATAATTTTTTATTTAAATCCTCAGAAAATTTATGGATACTTACAGCAGAAAATTTCCAACAAGAATGCTTGTACTTATCTCGAAAACCGTGCAACCATAACCCTCTAAATTTGTGCCCAGATTTCCATACAGTTGTACAACCTACACAAGCAATAAATGCCTCGAAAGCAATGCCTAATTTTCTGTACCTGTTGTACGAAACTATAAGGACCAGAGCAATAAATGCCCCTCAAAATCTGTGCCTATTGGCCTTGATTTCTGTGCAAAAATATTCCTTGATTTCTATGCAAAATAATGCAGCAATTAATGTTGTACTGTTACCTTCAAATTCATATGCAGTGCCTCATTAAAGTTGGTCAATTTCCTTGGGATTCGTGCCCTCTTTCTCTACTGCAATAAATTTCTCCTCCTTCCTCTCTCTTCTTCAGTTCTCTCTCTCTCTCTCTCTCTCTTCATTAAAAGAATAATGAAAAATGTGTCTCACTTCTCTAGGATTTCTTTTATAAACTTATTAATGACTTACTACCCTAACCATAAAATCTAATGGCCAAGATTAGTTCTATCCATCTCAAGATCAATGGTCATAACTTAATTTCTCATTGACATGACATACATCACTTAAGTCACTCAAACTTTATAAAGTCACTTTTAGTCATTAAATAATAAAAATACACTTACCAAATTTATAAAATCACTTTATAAAGTAATGCGCCTAGAGAGTGAAATTTGCTCAATCACTTTTGCATGCTAGGCACCGCCAATGCAAAAGTACCTCTGAGCTACCACAATCCAACAACCAAGGGGGGTTTCACTAATTATAGTAATAGAATTAAGGACATTGTTTATGCTCATTTTCACAAGCCTCCTTCATCCTGCAGTTGTGACAATGATTGCCTTGTGTAGCATTAATGTTATTAAAGTCCCGAAGTATCAGCAATCTTTTTATCTTGGCCTTTGGATAACAATGAGCCATCATAAGCTTTAAGAGATATCACTAAGGGTAAGTAACTATGTTGCCAAGAAACGTGGGTTCGGGGACGGGGACAGCATTTTTGGAGATAGGGTGCATGGGTTCGTCGGGTAATATAATAATATTAAATTTTAATAATTATATTTTATAAATTATAAATTTATAGTTAATAATATATATGAAATTTGAATTTGTATATTTTTTCAACTTTAAACAATAAAACTTTAATGACAATCATTTAAACATGCACATCATTGAACATTCAACATTGACATCGAAATTTCAAAATTTATCACCAAAAAACTGTTCATTGTTTGCATATTAACATGAATCATGATATGGGACAGATTTTGTCACACACAGCTGACTGAGATACACTAGCCAAGTTTCCTACAAACTCAGGAGTACGCTCAAAAATCCTAGAGTATTCTGAGTTCTCAAAGACTCAACATTTTAAACTTTATTTTATTGGGCTGCCTTGTGTGTTTGGTGGGACAGCAGTGAAATATACGCTGCCAGCAGCCATAATTTATACTTTAATGTAGCCACAAGCCTAAAAAAAAACCACAGAATTTATATGTTAATGTAATGATTCAATTTTTCAAAAATTAAAATATATATACTATGAACTGTTTTACTTTTTCCTGAACAAATTCCGAACCATTTAATTGGATTTTGTTGATCCATGGTGAAATTGCATTCCAAGGGCAAGCAACACCATTGTTAGAGGGTAGATAATGAACTGGCTTGAATGTTGTGTAGATGATTGAGTTGAAATACATTCTCACTGAACGGTTTATACTGTAAAGAATAGCACAGAGCTATATTCAGTGTATGAATGCATTTATGTAATGCCATTCATTAATGCAAAAAATGATGAAGATTTTCTGCGCTTTATTAATCTAATTGCAACTATTTCAAGTTAAAAGAACTGAAACGTATACTTCTCATATTATAATATATAGTATAAAAAATTAAAAATTTAACTAGTCTGGGCTGAGTAGAGGTAAGTTTGTGGCATTGTCATCTCTGTTTAGGGCTTCGGTTCGGTACAGGAGTCTGCATAGGGAGGCCGAGGTCTGTTCCTTAGTGAACAGTGAGCTGTTTTGTGTAAACAGTGGCATGAATCAAGCCTTAAGCGCAGCGTTTGACAACAACAAGGAGGAGGGACTATGCCGCAGCTGTAGGAGGCAAATTGAGTGTATAAAAGTGGACTGACAGTTGTGGCTCATGTTGCAGACAGTCCGAAACAGCAAGAAATTGTGACATTCATTCCGGCAAGCCTTTTTAAGAACCCAAAGAACCCAACCCGAAGAACCCGAGAACCCAAGAACCCATTAAAGGAAAAGAACCCAAATTTTTTTTTTTTGAAGAACCCGGTACTTGGGTGCGGGAACCCGGGACGGGTTCGAGAACCCCACCCCCGGGTGCGGGAACCCGGGCAACATAGGTAAGTAACCTACTTGGATGGATTTGCTTGTGAGTTCTCTACAGCTCTTTGGCCCATTGTCAAGGATGATCTCTTTCATATTATCGCAAGAGGCTTTGGTAGATTGACCTGAGATCTTTCATTCGGTGATGTTAAACAGAATTGCTTAACGAACATGAAAATACCATAAAAGAAACATTATGAAGAAGCAATACAAAATGAAGACAGCATAGACAATACACCAAGATTTCTTAACGAAGTTTACTCACAATGTGTGAGCTACATCTACGGGCCGAGCTTCAAAGTGGAGAGGCCTTTATATTATCTCAGCAAAATAATGGCAAGTACATGGCAAAATATATGGCAATACCTCACTTCTAGGAGTGACCTGAAATTGTGTTGCTCAGATCTCAATTCTGACTACACCAGTGGATTCCTTGCAAATATTTGTGAAAAATGAGTACAAATTTGACCAAGTTCTGTAACTTTCACCTATGGACCCCTTAGGGAATTTTCAAGATGCCACAACAGTCAAAATATTCCAAGAATATTCGTACAAAATATAACCTAGAATATACCACGCAATCTTCCTTAAAAAGCACGCCCACCTCGTACGATTCCCGGTGCATAGAGTTCAGCTCAGCCCTCTCCATAGCTCAACCTCCTCCCATCTGAATGTCTTGGCATAGTTTATAAAGTGTTGGTCAAGCAGACTTTATAAAGTCCCGCCAGTTATTTGTTGGCAACTGGTTGTATTGATTCATGGGTGGCTTGAGGTCAAACCCCGTGGGCTCCCCACTTGGGCGATTGGTTATGTTTTATATGGTAATATGGTTCGTATGAACCATATATTTGTATATATATGGTTGCCACTATTAGCCACCATGTCGTTTAATTAAATCGTCGAACCACCAAATTTGACTCTGCGTGCCAATTTGTCATGTTGTTTGCCAAGTTGTGGTTTGGTTGGGCCCATGTGGCGCCAACTACGTGCCACGTGGCACCATTTTATTGGGCCACATGGCGCCTTCCATTGACCCACTTGTTGTTATGAATAATTAATTCATAAAATAAATAATGAATATTAATTAATTAATTAATTAATTAGTATTTTAATTATTATTAAGTTATGAAGGGTTATGGTCAAACTTTGTGACCAATCAACTACGTGACCAATCGCTACCGATTTGGGCATACCATCTAAGGGTTTGTAAATCATCATTTAAGTATTCAATTATTAATAAAAATATTACATTTACAGTGTGTAAATTTGCAAGTGTTTCCAACATTCAATCTGGCTTCTTAATAGTGGTATTAGAGCCAATTTCGCTCCTCTGCTAAGTCATTGGGTTGCCAACCCATTACACATCTCCTATTGTCCTGTTGTCTACTCCTTCCACTTCCACCGCTCACATTTCCGCTAGTGTACAATCTCTTCTCGTTGTTCCAAAAATTGCTCGCTATCCGCCTATGTTTTCCCACGTTGTCCCTCTCGAAAGTCCTACCCGTTGTGTATCTTATCTGCCACAGTTCGCGTCACATATCCTTGTGTTATCCACTGCTGAACAATCCCTATTCCGATGGTCCCGACCAACTCCCTGCTCCCATTCTCCGCCAACCCTGACTCCCATTCGCTTGCCCGCTGAAAAGTTTCCTGTCCCTGCCTTGACCATCACTCAGCGACAAACCCTCGAGCCAGTCAAATCCTTGTCCATCCTTCGTTTAGCAATCAAAAGTTGTTCACTCTCTATTTGTTGTCAAGTCCTCTGCCCACTCCAGTCACTTACTTTGTCTCGACAAACACCTTGGTCTAGTTGCCTGTCTCCCCCAACCATTTACCTACTGCAGCATGTTGTCGACTATCGTCTTTCGAGCGGGCCCATTGACCAACATACCTCCAAACATAACAAGTCAAGTCACAACATTTTTTTTTTCTCTCATTACATTGGGTTTAAAAGTTATAACTATATAGTGGTTTTATGTAGTTATAAGAACCTTATATTTATTTAACCATATTGTTTATATATATATATATATATATATATATATATATATATAATAAAATTGGTTCCACTAAGAAAAAAAAAGGGACAAATGGGGAATAATAATGAAGACTCGAAAAAATTTCAAGAACAACTTGATAAAATGCGACGACGCCTTGATAATGTCAAAAGGAAGGAAACAAAATTTGGAGAGGGTCAAGATAGGGTAATTGTAACTCAAGAGAAAATGGCAAGCGATATTAGAAAAATCGATAACGTTGAGAGAATGTTGAGCCAATTAATGGGAGGAATCAATCCAATTTTTAACCGCTTAATCGCTCAAGAACCAACACAAAGTCCCTAGGCTCTAGAAGGAAATCATGAAATTCCACAAATACCATAAATACACTTCCAAGGAAGTTCTTCCTATACGAAATTTCCAGATAAGGACTACCAACAAATTAAAAGAGAACTACCTAAGCACGATGGTAAAGATCATAGAGGTCCTATTGTGCGAGTTAATAAAATGGAGGCCATTTTTTAGTCAAACTTGCCAATAGGTGAGCGAGAAAAGATCATGACCACATCCAACAACTTGGAAGTTGAAGCATATGATTGGTTCCTATGGTGGTCCAACAAATGTGAAGCTTGTTCTTTTATTTGGAAGAATTTTGTGGATGCCTTACTAAAGCGATTTCATGACGAAGAAGAGGATGATGTCTACGAAAAAATTGTTCATCTCAAGCAAAAAAGAACTGTAAACGAATGCACCCACGAATGGGAAGTATTAGTTGTAAGACAAAGAGGATTCTTTGATGAAGAATTGCTAAAAATGTACAGATGTGGACTTAAGGAGTATATCCGAGTAGAATTGAAGTTGTACAAGCCCAAAACTATTGAAGAAGCAAGACATGCAGCAACAAATATTGAGCGAAAATATAAATTCCATAAAACACCACATGCCAATAATGAAAAATCCAGCACTTACTCGAAAGAAACGACGAGCAAGAATTCTCTGGACAAATCTAGCAAGTACATTCCACCCCCATTGTGAGAAGGAGGAAAACAATAGTCAAGTTTTGAAAAGAAAAAGGATGGCAAATGTTGGACATGCAGAGACAAATACTCTCCAAGACACAAGTGCAACACACAAAAACTCTACAACTGCGAAGCAAAACAAGAAGAGGAATCTTCAGATAGTGACTCCGACGAAGAAACTAATGAAGAAAATGAGACTCCTAATCCAGATCCAGAAGAAGAAAATATGCCAAGAATTTCTCTGGCAGCTATCACAGGGATAGCCCAGCCACAAACATTAAAGCTAAAGGGGCATATTAAGAAGCAAAACGTTATTGTGTTAATAGATTTAGGAAGCACCCACAATTTTATAGATGTCAATGTCGCAAAGAGGCTAAATCTATTTGCATATCTTGTGACAGATATAAAGGTTATGGTGGCAGATGGAAAAAGAATAGATGGAGTAGGGAAGTGCCATAAAGTTAAAATGCAACTAAATGATTACGAAATGGAGTCTAGCTTTTACACAGTTCCCTTGGGAGGTGTAGATGTCGTCTTGGGAATACAATGGTTACAAACGTTGGGGACATATTCCGCAAACCACCAGCAACAATTCATTAAGTTCAAGTGGAAAGTATAAATTGTTCAGTTTCCAGGCTCCTCCTACCTAAATCATATCGGCACAACAAATGAAGAAACTTATTCGCAAAGGAGCTATGGTATTCGTCGCCAACAGTTAGAGTTATTATCTATGAAGGGAACTCACCAATAGTCTGAAGTTACATCCCCAATCCAGAAATATGACAAAGTATTTCAGGAATTTCCCATGAAATTACCTTCCGAAAGGAAGATCAAACACATCATTGAAGTTAAACCGGATGTGGCACCTGTGAATGTCAAGCCATATCGCTATCCCCATCATCATAAAACAGAGATAGAAAGGCTAATACAAGATTTGCTAAAATGTGGAGTCATTACGAAAAGCAGAAGTCCATATGCAGCTCTATTGTGTTAGTCCAAAAGAAAGATGGATCCTTCCGGTTGTGTATAGATTATCGAGGATTAAACAAGATTACTATTAAACACAAATTTCCCATTCCATTTATTGATGAGATGCTGGACAAACTCCATGGCGCAAAATATTTTTCAAAATTAGATTTAAGGTCAGGCTATTATCAAATCTGAGTAAGATTAGAAGATGTCGAAAAGACAGCGTTCAGAACTTCTGAAGGGCATTATGAGTTTAAGGTAATGCCATTTGGTCTAACAAATGCATCGGCCACCTTCCAGGCAACCATATACGAACTCTTTCGCCCATATTTGCAAAAAATCGTATTGGTTTTCTTTGCTGATATCCTCGTCTATAGAAAAACATGGAAGGAGCACCTCGAGCATCTAGAAGTACATTATGTATTGGAAGAGAATCAATTTTATGCAAAATTATGAAAATGTACCTTTGGACTATGGTCAAAAGTTGTGACCAGTCACTGCCTATTTAGGCATACCGTCCGAGGGTTTGTAAATCATCATTCAAGTATTCAATTATTAATAAAATATTACATTCACAGTGTGTAAATTTGCAATTGTTTCCGGCATTCAATCTGGCTTCTTAACAGTGTGCCAAAAACATTGGTCCTACCATCCCATATGCCCAATATGATCCCACGTCATGCCACATGGAGCGTCAAATGGGTGACACATGGTGCCTCCTAAGGGTGCCATGTGGTGCCTCCTAAGGGTGCCACGTGGCGCCTCCTAGCTGTGCCACGTGGTGCCTCCTAAGGTGCCACGTGGTGCCTCCTAAGGTGCCACATGGCGCCTCCTGGCTGTGCCACGTGGTGCCTCCTAAGGTGCCACATGGCACCTCCTGGCTGTGCCACGTGGTGCCTCCTAAGGGTGCCACGGGGCATTATCAATACCAAATTTTTCTCTATTTACACAAAACTTCAAATGAGCATAACTTTGTCATACGAACTTGAATCGAGGTGTCGTTTGCGTCATTGGAATCGTCTCAACGAGATCTACGACTTGGTGTTGGTTTTATTGAGTTTTGAGGACTTCAAATTTTGAGCCTTTTGGGATCCTCCTGGATCATAAAGAGTTACATGAGCTTGTAAGTCAATGCATGACATGAGTTGCATTACTCAATCTCTTGCTCACAATTAATGTCCATCATTTTTTTCTAGTTGGCCTATATTGGCCCTCAGGGGTCACAAACTCTCACACGTAAAGTCTTATTAAGACTACTATGTCTCATAAAAAACCTAGAAATGCTTTAGTTATTGTTTCCTACTATTCTTGTCCAGTTACATTTCTTGATAATTTGAAAGATGGTGTAACCTAAATGCCACTGTAAGTTTGTCCAAGAGGTACTCCACAAGATAAAAAAATCTTTGAGCCTGAGGAAATCCCAATACATATTTCTATTTCTAAATATGATGATGTTTCAATCAATATTAACAATAGAAAATCCTTAGATATTTTTTCAGTTGAAATCCTCGTAAGGCCATGATTAAAGAGTGAGATTTCATCAGTCACGAACTACTGCAATTCTAAAACACTGAGCAAGCCTTTTATTCTAAGCAGTTATTGCAAATTGTAAATTGTCTCATTGTTCGATCTAAATTACATATGATAGTGCTACTTTCATTAGGATCCTCCTCAACCAGCTACACTACACACACCATTTACAATCCAATATTTATCACCAAATTCTGTGGGAAGGAAGGAATTGTCGATTTTGATCCCTCCAAGAGGTAGAGATGGAGGAGCACATCATTTCCAGGCACTTCCTCTATATCAAGATACAAGTGACACTTCCCTTATGTGTATTAATATGAATCTGTGTTAGAGTGGTCCAAAAGACATGGATCAAGCCAGATCTAATCTTAGCCGTTGATGAGGGACTCAATCCCGACCATTGAGATGTCAACAGGAAAAGTATAAGAGGAGGCTTGAGGGTCACTTGGAGAATACACCAAAGTGATCAGTCATTCTATTCTCTAAAGCGAGGTTTGCTAAGAGAGATAGAACCAATGATCGGGAGATGCAGTTAAGGGGCATTTGAGTACAGAGAGACAGAGAGGCAGAGATAGTGTCGGGAGAGCAGCGCATTAGCGAAGGAGAGTGACGCAGAGACAGCCAGGGATCACGCAGGGCCACGCAGAGGTAGCTAGGAGTTGCACAGAGCCTCAGAGAGGCCAGCGTTGATGATGCAAAGGGTTAGAGGGCTAGCGCAGACCCATCCAGGGTAACACAGGGCCAGCGTGAGGCAAAGAAGGGCTGACGCAATCCAAAGAGAGGCTGATGTTGGGGTTTTTGGGGTAGATTGGTGCTGAATAGCTGTCAGAAGGATTATCTGGGGTTTCAGCCAATAGATTTGTCAAAAACCTAGAGGTATTACTGCTAAGGAAATTCTTTGTTGGGTAGGCCAGTTTCGGCACCCAGATTGTACTCTGATATTGCTTAATAAGAAAACCCTCGAATAGTTGCACCTGTTTTCCCACATTGGGTTTTTCCAGGGACATTAGTCCAAAAATAATGGTGTCATGTGGTGTGTTTGTTCTTGTTTCTTTTAGTTGTTGATCTGTAATATGTTGAGCATGCACTGGTGTTTATTTTCAATATTTACTTTGTAAATAGCTTGTTAAGGAAAAATAACAAGTAGGTAGGAATAAATCAGAAAAAGAAAAAGTGAATGAAGGGTTTGTAACTAAGTAAACTTAGAAACTTCAACATGGTATCGGAGCGTGATTGCAGATCACAGGAGAACTAAAAGACATCAGCCAAGCAGAGCAATAGCAGCAGAAAACAGTTGTCCCAAGGTGACAGAAGTTGTTTCTAGCAACACAGAAGCCAAGGAGTGTGACGAAGAGCCAGCCAGGGCCACGCAGAGGAAGCTGGGAGCTACGCAGAACCCCAGAAAGGCCAGCGTTGTTGACGCAAAGGGCAAGAGGGCTAACGCAGGGCATCCTAGGGTTGACGTAGACCCATCAAGGGTGACGCAAAGCCAGCGTGAGGCAGAAAAGCACTGACGCAACTCACAAAGAGGCAGTTGATGGGGTCTAGAAGGCTGCAGGAATATTGCAGAGTGGAGCTGGTGAGGTATTGTATTCAGAACAGTACCTCACAGAGCAAGGCCAGAAAAGTTGTTACCAGGGGTTTCTAGCCGAAGAACCTGGATCAGCAGTGCAGCTGCACGAGTCGATCAAAGTAGGGGGCATCTCGACAAGCAGCAGAAGGATTTCCAAGAGGGAAATCAGGACTCAGAGGGAGTCCAGAAGAGAACTTCCAGACGGGAAGTAGAGACTCAGAGGAGTCGAACAGAGAACTTCCAGGAGGGAAGTAGAGGAGCATCATGGCACTACACGGGGTAAGAGACCAGGATAGACTGGACGGAGCATCGAACTTCGCAATCTGGAAGGCCAGAATCTTATCAGTGCTTGACAGGAATCGTGTCAAGAACTTCGCCTTGAAGGTAATAGTTGTCCCAGTCGACCCCAATGATAATGACAGGTACGAAGAGGCGATGGCGAGGGCCAAGTGCATTATCCTTGACGAGGTCAAGGATCATGTGGTACCACATATAGCCGAGAAGGAAACGGCATTTGAGATGTGGGAGGCTCTCAAGAAGCTGTATCAGCATACTTCTATGCAAAGAAGAATGTTGTTTGAGAACCAGATGAGGTCGTATCAGATGAAGAAGGGTCAATTGATTGACACCTTCCTCGGAGGACTGAAGGAGATCCGAGACCTGTTGACTGCTATAGGAGCGACACCGGATCAGGAGCTTATGGTGAGGACAACCCTGAATGTTGTCTCAGAAGATTGGGAAGTATTTGTCTAGAGTATCCTGGGCAGAGGGACTCTCCCACCTTAGGACGAGATGTGGGCAACTCCTCGCCAGGAAGAGATCAGACGACAATCGAAGACAGGTACCAACAGCAAAGGGATCAAGGTCAAGCAGGAGGAGGAGGATGTGGCCCTAGCATCTGAGGGAAAGCAAGAAAAGTGGAAGAAGAAAGATCTCTCCAACATCCAGTGCTTCTATTGTGGGGAGCTGGGTCATTATGCAACCCAGTGTCCAAGGAAGAAGAGTAAGGGAGAGTCTTCCGAGACTAAGGCAGTGCCAGCACGAGCAAAGAAGGAAGTTTTTACAGATGATGATTGTGCCATGGGTGCACACGCACCACTTGAGCGGAAGTGGGGAGACATCGAGTTGTAGTCAAGTGGACTATAGGCGATGAGGGGCAAGATCCTCGAGGTACCCAGCCTCTTGGATTAGACCTTGCTACGGGAGCCCCGACGAGAAGTAGCAGGACTGACTGAGTGGGTAGAGACAGATGCGGATGGAGCGACAAAGAGAGCTACAGTGCAGGAGTCCCAAGACAGCGTGAGGCTAGCAGGTTGCAGCAGTGCGAGAGGCACAAGAGTGCTGCACCAGTGCAGGATGGCACAGAGAGGTGTACAACGGTGTGAGATGCAGGGAGTTGTTGAAGCAACGCAGAGGTCAGAGAGGGAGCACTTGTTAGTGACAAAGGGAGCTTCAGCATCAGTGGGTGTCTCTAGCATCAGTCTCGGTATAATTATGATCACTTATAATAGATATTCTAGGCTTGAGGGTTCAAGGTGATGGAGCTAGAGCTCATTCTAAGAGAGGCTGAATAAAGTTACAAGGCTTCAAAGAAGTGAACCGCTCTCTAAGAAAAACCCTAGAAAAGAAAGCACAAGACTTAGGGTTTTGAGGTTTCTCAATGGTAATAGGTATTCATAAGGTCTGAGAGAAGAAAGAGTTTCTTATGATTTATTCCAATGAATACTAAGCTTATACAACCCTCAAAGAAGTCCCCAAGATGAGAGAGAAAGATGTAGGTTTTCCCTCTTGGAGTAGCACCTACGGCAAGAGATTTTATGGATGAAACTTGGGCGGATGCCCAACAAACTTGGAGCATAGGTAGCCTAGACCCTGAGCTTGATGTCTAGACCCTCGAATTCCCAAAAAATCATCTCCTTATAATTTCACTACAAGCCCTAGATTTTTGCCCTATCTTTAGGGGACCAAACTTTAGGAGAAGAAAATATGGAGAAAGAGAAGTTTGATCACCAAAATCCTTGTACTAGTGCCTAGTCCTTTGGGAAACGGAGTCTTGAGATTGTTGAAATTCCAATGTTCTATGTTGTAACAATCACTTATTACAAAACTTATTTATGCAATAATATTATATAAGCAATTGTAGATAAAACATAAATCAAATACACAATAGAAGATAGCCAAGAACAAAATGAGACACAGAGAATTTAGGTCCAATGACTAGAGCAAAACCCACAAGGGGAAAACCAACCAAATTCTCTTTCTATTAGAAATCAATTATTCAGCAAAGATATAGAGTACAATGAGAGATCAAGAGAATGAGTAAATTCACCCAAATCTAAACATGTTGTGACATGAAGATCATTGGTAGCAGCAGTAGATGCACACACTTAATCAACCTTCCCTTCAACTGAATCAACACTGAAACACTAAAGCACTAAATCAACCTTGGCTCACCGAGTTTTGCTCTTACTCTCCAAGTCTCTCTCTCACAATCTTCTTAAACTCTCTCCAACTCTCACTAATGTTCGAATTCTTCTTTCACAATGCACAAGTAGTGAGGGGAAAAAGAATGAGGCACATCTATATAGGAGGAGTAGCGAATCCATGCCATAAAGGAGGAGTAACTCGCATGCCAAGAGGAGTGTAACTCATGCCATAAAGGAGTTACACATGCCTTTGTAACTTATGCATTTAAGAAAGAGTGTAACATATGCATTAAAGAGTGCGTAAGAGGAATCTTTTATGACATGCTTTTATTGAGTGCAAGAGAGTAAGAAAATCTTTTATGATGTGCTTTAATGAGTGTAAGAGAATGTAACAGCATTAATGAGAGTGTAAGAGCATTAATGAAAGTAGTGCATCAAATAAAGATCTTTCATCTTAAATTCAAAAGCTAACTCCCTCTTACACTGGAGGATAAGAGGTTCACCACCTGTCAAAAATAAATCATCAACATATAATACCAAAGTCAAAGGCATACCTTAGACTATCTTGAAGTAAATATTTTGATCAACATTACTTCTAGTAAAACCAAGCCTCATCAAGAAGCTATCAATGCAGGCATACCAAGCTCTTGGAGATTGCTTCAAACCTTAGAGGGTGTTCTTCAGCCTACACACATGAGTTTTCCGGTCATGTACTTCAAAGCCTTGTGATTGCTCCACAAATATTTCTTTCTTGAGGAAGCCATGGAGAAAAACAGTCTTCACATCCATTTGGTGAAGAGACAATCCTTGGCTTACAATTAGAGCCATAATGGATCAAATGGTTGTATAACAGGGAACTAGTGCAAAGATCTCATCATAGTCTATTCCCTATTTTTGAGAAAAAACTCTGGCCACAAATCTAGCTTTATATTTTTCAATACTATCATCACCTCCATGTTTAATTTTATCTAACCATCTAGAAGACACAACAGATTTACCTTGGGGTCCTAGAACCACTTCCTGTTGACCATGTACATGTCAACAAAGAAGCATAGTACAGAAGTGTGAACAAAAAAATTTCAATCATTATCATCATTGTAATCCCAAATTCTACTTTTGTATTGTAAAAATGATTCTAATATGGCTATTAATCCATGTAACAAAACCTAGGTAAGCTTGTGATTCTCCCCAAAGGGTTTCACTTTAGGGAGTTTTTTAACTGTTGAAGTTTCTAAGTCTACCAGTTAGAAACCCTCCATGCACTTTACTGATTTATTCCTATCTACTTGTTCTGTTACTTAACAAGTTATTTACAATGTAAATACTGAAAATAAACACTAGTGCATGCTCAACATATTACAGATCATCAACAGATTGAAACAGATACAAGCACACAAAATGACACCATTATTTTTGGACCAATGTCCCTGGAAAAACCCAATGCGGGAAAACCAGTGCAGCTATCTCAAGGTTTTCTTATTAAGCAATTTCAGAGTACAATCTGGGTGCCAAATCCGGCTTACCCAGCAGAGAATGCTCTTGGCAATAGTACCTCTCAATCTGAGACAAATGTCCCGGCTCAAACCCCAGATAAACCCTCTGGCAGCTCCTCAGCTCCAACCTGCTCCAGAAACCCTAGCGTCTGCCTTTCTGGACTGCGTCAGCCTCTCTCTACCCAGCGCTGGCCCTGCGTCACCCTGAATGGGCCTGCGTCAGCCTCAGGAGGTCCTGCGTCAGCTTTATGGCCCTCTGCGTTAGCTACGCTGGCCCCTCCGAAGCACTACGCAGCTCCTGGATGCCTCTGCGTGAGCCCTAGCTGCTACTGCCTCACTCTCTCTAGCTCCTGCACTAATCTCGCGGCACTATCTCTGCCTCTCTGTCTCTCTGTACTCATTGCCCCTCAGCTGCAACTCCAATCACTGATTCTATCTCTCTTAGCAAACCCTGCTCTACAGAATAGAATGAATGATCATCTGGTATATTCTCCAAGTGACCCTCAAGCCTCCTCTTATACTTTTCTCGTTGACATATCAACGGTCGAGATTAAGTCCCTAATCAACGGCTAAGATTAGATCTGGCTTGATCCATGTCTTTTTGACCATTCTAACACAGTTTTATATTAATCCACATTAATATTTTAATTTCCCTAAGTTTAGACTTAGGGACTCCATTAAAAAATATTAATTATTTTAATATTTCTCAAACTATTTAGAATCTACCCAAACCCTTTCTGGGTATTGGAGATCTCATGTGCCCCAACCTCTCCACCAAATTTCGTGGCTAGAGCACATTCGATGCTACCCCAAATCAACACTCCCTCATAGCGAGAAGTGTGCTCTAGTAATACTCCTTACTGAGTATCACCCTGATCATCCGGCATTGATCCCTATACTGATGCTAGCACTGCTGCCCATCATCCTCTACATTGTTGCATCCTGTATTACTTCCCGTGGCTCTGCCACTGCCACTGCTACATTTGTATTGCAACTCCCTCTGCATCTGTGTTGCTACCCATGGCTCTGCCACTGTCACTGTTGCATCTGCATTGCATCTCCTCTCATCATGCTGCCCACTGCTGCACTGCAACTCAGTTACAGAGAATTAAGTAACTGATCTCCCAATTCTGACCTCTCTGTTGGGCTAGAGACCCTCCTGATGTTGGAGCTCCATTTGTCGCTGACAAGTGCTCCCTCTCTGACCTCTGCGTTGCTGCAACAACTCCTTGCATCTCGCACCGTTGCACACCTCTATGTGCCATCCTGCACTAGTGCAACACTCCCATGCCTCTTGCACAGTTGTAGCCTGCTAGCCTCGCGCTGTCTCGGGACTCCTGCACTGTAGCTCTATCTGTCGCTTCATCAGCATCCGTCTCTACCCACATCCGCCAGTCATGCTACTCCTCATCGGGGCTCCCATAGCAAGGTCTAATCCAAGAGGCTGGGTACCTCGAGGATCCTGCCCCTCATCGCCTGTAGTCCATCTGACTACAGCTCGATGTCTCCTCACTTCCGCTCAAGTGGTGTGTGTGCACTCATGCAACAGTCATCGTCTGTCTCCACTTCTTTCTCTGCCCTCGCTGGCGTTGCCTTAGTCTCGGAAGACTATCCCTTACTCTTCTTCCTTGGACACTGGGTCGCATAATGACCCAGCTCCCCACAGTGGAAGCACTTGATCTTGGAGAGATCCTTCTTCTTCCGCTTTTCTTACTTTCCCTCAGATGCTAGGGCAACATCTTCCTCCTCCTCCTTTTTGACTCTGATCCCCTTACTGTTGCTTCCTGCCTTTGTCTGCCGTCTGATCTCTTCTTGGTGAAGAGCCGCCCACATCTCATCCCAAGGTGGAAGTGTCCCTCTGCCCAGTATACTCTAGACAAATACCTCCAAGTCTTCTGAGAATACATTCAGGGCAGTCCTCACCATCAATTCCTGATCTGGCATGGCTCCTATGGAAGTCAACTGATCTCGGATCTCATTCAGTCCTCTGAGGAAGATGTCAATCAGTTCTCCCCTCTTCATCTGATATGACCTCCTCTGATTTTCTAGTAACATCCTTCTTTGCATAGAAGTATGCTGGTACAATTTCTTTAGGGCCTCCCACATCTCATTTGTCGTTTCCTTCTCAGCAATGTGTCGTACTACATGGTCCTTGACCCCGTCAAGGATGATGCTCTTGGCCCTTGCCATTGCCTCCTCGTACTTGTCGTTCTCAGTTGGGTCGATTGGGATAGCTATCGTCCTCAAGGCAAAGTGCTTGACACAATTTCTGTCAAGTATGGATAACATTCTGGCCTTCCAGACTGCAAAGTTTGAGGCTCCGTCCAGTCTGTTCTGGTCTCTTACTCCGTGTAATGCCATGCTGCTCTTCTACTTCCCTCCTGGAAGTTCTCGATGTGACTCCTTCTGAGTCTCGATTTCCCTCCTGGAAATCCTTTTGCCGATGTCGAGATGCCCCCTACTCTAATCATCTGTGCAACCACACTACTGATCTGGATTTCTCGGCCAAAAACCCTCGGTAGCAACTCCCTCCTCCTTGTCCTTGCCCTGTCATGCACTATTCTGACTACAATACCCCACCAGCTCCACTCTGCAACTTTCCCACAGCCTCCTAAACCCTAGCAACCTGAAAGTGAGAGCTCCTAGGCTCTGCGCAATCCCGGCACCAACAACTCTGCCTCCTCAGCCAACTACATCACAACCCTCTAGCCCTCTGCGTGGCTCTGCGTGAGCCTCCCTTTACCTCCCTTGGCCTTTGCACTGCCTCTTCCTGGCTCACCCTTGATGACACAGGCAGTGTGTCACCCTTCCCTTGTTGTTGCTCTGCTAGTAACAGCTTTTGTCACTCGGGACCACTGTTTTCTACTGCTATTGCTCCACTCAGCTGATGTCCTCAGTTCTCCTGTGATCTGCAACCATGTTTTGATACCATGTTGAAGTTTCTAAGTCTACCAGTTAGAAACCCTCCATGCACTTTACTGATTTATTCCTATCTACTTGTTCTGTTACTTAACAAGTTATTTACAATGTAAATACTGAAAATAAACACTAGTGCATGCTCAACATATTACAGACCATCAACTGAAGGAAACAGATACAAGCACACAAAATGACACCGTTATTTTTGGACCAATGTCCCCAGAAAAACCCAATGCAAGAAAACCGATGCAGCTATCTAAGGGTTTTCTTACTAAGCAATTTTAGAGTACAATCTGGGTGCCAAATCCGACTTACCCAACAGAGAATGCCCTTGGCAGTAGTGCCTTTTAGTCTGAGACAAATGTCACGGTTGAAACCCCAGATAAAACCTCCGGCAGCTCCTCAGCTCCAATCTACCCCAAAAACCCCAGCGTCTGCCTTTCTGGACTGTGTCTGCCCTTCTAGACTGCGTCAACCTCTCTCTTCCCAGCACTGGCCCTGCGTCACCCTGAATGGATCTGCGTCAGCTTTCTGGCCCTTTGCGTCAGCTACGCTGGCCCCTCTGAAGCACTGCGCATCTCCTGGCTACCTCTGCTTGGCCCTGCATGCACCCTAGCTGCTACTGCGTCACTCTCTCTGGCTCCTGCGCTGATCTCCAGACACTATCTCTGCCTCTCTGTCTCTCTGTACTCATTGCCCCTCAGCTGCAACTCCGATCACTGATTCTATCTCTCTTAGCAAACCCTGCTCTACAGAATAGAATGATTAATCATCTGGTCTATTCTCCAAGTGACCCTCAAGCCTCCTCTTATACTTTTCTCGTTGACATATCAACGGCCGAGATTAAGTCCCTAATCAATGGCTAAGATTAGATCTGGCTTGATCCATGTCTTTTGGACCATTCTAACACAGTTTTATATTAATCCACATTAATATTTTAATTTCCCTGAGTTTAGACTTAGGGACTCCACTAAAAAATATTAATTATTTTAATATTTCTCAAACTATTTAGAATCTGCCCAAACCCTTTCTGAGTATTGGAAATCTCATGTGCCCCAACCTCTCCACCAAATTTTGTGGCTAGAGCACATTCGATGCTACCCCAAATCAACATTAACCTCACCAAATTATTTGTGTTTGTAGCACAAATAATTGGTAGAGTTTTTCTCTCAAATATACCCCAAAGCTAGGGTGGAACTCATTGACAAGGTCTTAAGTGAGTCTTAATATTATGAAGTCAATGTATTTTTATCATACTAGATCATGTGTCTTGAGACATAGAAATTGGTTGTGTCTTAAGAGGTTTGTGTCTATTGTAAAATTCCCCTTTTAAGAGCTGAATTATTGTAATATCTTGACGTAAAAGTGTGTCTAGAAATATTTTTAGTGAATGGTTCCTCATAATTAAAACATCATTACCAAAATATTTTTTAAATACATTTAGAGGGTGGAAAATATTATAATCCCCTCTTGAGTCATTAATTTTATTTTATGGCAAAATAAAAAATAAAGTTAGCCAGAAATTGTCAAAAAATAAAATGAAAGGAAAAAATTCATTACCCTCCAAGTGGAAAAATTATTCAAAAAATTATTGAGGTTATTTTCAAACAAAAATATTCAAGTCAAAAATAAAAGCCTCATTCCTAAGGCAGGAAGGACTAGTCCATAAATTCGTTGGGCCAGAGAAGACTATTTTCCCAGCAAATCAAATTTTTGGGGCCAACTTGTGAATTATTTTGCACAAATAACGATAATTCTATTTTTGAAGATTCTCCAATGGTCCAGAAGTCAAAATTTGACCCCTCCATCACAATGAACAAGGAAAATCAAATTATTTTGGAGATTTGTGATGGCTAATCAAGGGTTCAAATTTTTTAGACAAGGATCAAGCCATGGATTGAGCTACTACCCATTATTTTCCACTTGCAGGGGTTGATCCCTCTCATTTTCTATATACAGAAGCTTTCAAGCTCTTCGTTGTAACTTAACTTGATTTGATGCACTGAGCTAATCTCTATAGATATTTTTCTGCATTAATAACTCTTTAGGGTTTCAATTCAAGGTGTTTCTCTCTTGATGATTCATGGTATGTGTTGAACGATTTTAATACTCTAATTGTGTTTATCATTGAAGATTGTTGTTTCATAAACAGTGGTTGGATTATTTATTAGCACAAATATCTTGTTTTAGGTATTGGGCTAGAGTAAACACATTTGAAGTTGGTAGATCTAGCAGGTATCTCTCAATCTCTAGTCTATTTGTGTGAATTGAACCCCTTTGAAAATAATAATCTATCTTTTAAGTGTGTAGAGATCTTCAGGTGATTCAGCGCGTGGGTATTCCCCAAGTACATGAACTTTGAGGTGACCACACCTTGCTAGGACTCTGGGCTTATCTAAAGATTTATGGTGCAATGTTTTGGCTTATACATTAAATAAAGACTATTCCTATCAATTATTTTCAAAAAAATCTAATTGGGTTAAAAATACTTATTTGCCTATTAGATCTTGAATTTAATTGTGAATAGTGTAAATAATTTCTAAATAATTTTGTAAATAATCTTCTAACCATGGTATATTATTTTTCTTAGTTGTAAATAACATTTTAGGGTTTTCATTTTAGAATTTTCTAGATCTTGTGGATTGGCTCTATTTATTTGACTTGCAGGTGACAAGGCCATGGAATTCAAAGGAAAATTCAAAGTTTGAAAGCTTACTCCCTCACCCAGCCTAGACGGCTAGGTTTGGGCAATATGCAGCTTAAAAAGGGACAATCTAGCCCAAAGAAAGAGAGCATTCTTCCAAGAAGGGTTGATTTAGGCTCTAGAGGCCCTAAGCTGTGAAAATTCTGAAAACTGAAATCTTATTGCAGCAACTAGAAATTATTCTCCTAATTGTGAATTTTATTTAACAATTTATTTGATGTTTGCTACGGCGAATATTGAATAACTCACACTGCAATCTACAAAAATAAAACTACGGAAGAATAAACACTAGAAGAAATGCTAGCGCACAAACATAAAAAAATAACAAAATTATTTTTGGACAAAAGTCCCTGGAAAAACCCAACTTGGGAAAACTGGTGCAGCAGCTGAGGGTTTTATTATTAAGTAGCAGTGAGAAATTTTGAGCACAATTGGATTCCGAAATCTGGCTATCCTACAAAGAAAAACACTGGCAAAAATCTAGTGAGGAATTTTCCTCACCCCACAGGGAATCTCCTGACTCGACTTGCCCTCAGAAATTCGGCCCTCTGACCCTCTAGGTCAGCCTCTACACGGCTTTGCGCAACCTGTTGGACGTCTAGCCTCAGGTTGGTCTTTGATGAAGTCGTTTTGCCTTCTGTTGACTAGAAAGATGCTTCTTCGACTCTATGGGACTCCTTCCCGACCTCTGGAACTGAAAATGTCAATCCCTCTCTGCAAATCGAACTTGCCTCTAGAGGTTGTTGCACTGCCCCAGTGCCGCCTCTTTGTGGCTCTTTTGCCTCTCTACAAATGCAGTTGCTGGATCTGGAATGCCTCCTCCAGCCTCACTGTCTCTACCTCTCTCACTGCTTCGATCTCTAGCTCTCTCTGGCAACTAACTATTGTTACTCTAGAAATCCATCCGCCAAGAAATCAAATTGCTCAAGTGTATTCTCCATCACCACATCGACCTCCTCTTATAATCCTTTGTTGGAGCACCGACGGCTGAG
This sequence comes from Pinus tabuliformis, assembly GCA_031772625.1. Lineage (NCBI taxonomy): Eukaryota > Viridiplantae > Streptophyta > Pinopsida > Pinales > Pinaceae > Pinus > Pinus tabuliformis. The sequence goes on along the minus strand of CM062805.1, from coordinate 48,738,321 downwards.
ATTAAAACATAATCGATGGCTAGGATCATCTCTGGATCGATCCATGTGAGTTTCTAGATGATTCACGCCTTCACTTAATTAATATTGATTAATTAACCATATTCCCTAAGTTTAGACTTATGAAATATTTAAAAACTGGTTAATAACCTAGTTAATTCATTTCTAGCCGGAATTTCCAGAAATGATTTCTTGATTATGGAGATCTCATGTATTCTAGCCTCTCCACAAAATTTCGAGGCTAGAACACATCCGAAGCTACAAAAACTAACACTCCCTCTTAGCGAGGAATGTGTTTTAGTGCCACTGCACCCCTTGTAGAAACACCCTGTCTCTGCATCATCTCCTGTCACGTTGTTGATGCCCGGTCATACTGCCCACCAACCACTGCACAACTCTGATATACGTTGCATCAGTACTACTGCTGACCTTGCTAAACTATTGCCAACACTGCATTTGCACTGCAACTCCCTCTCATCTGTTGTTGTTGCAATTGCAACATCTGCAACTGAAAAGCATCCAAAACACTGAATCAACTGTGATTAGTGTAATGCATTTGTCATCCAAGTCTCTAACTGCTGCTAGTATCTGCGCTATCAATGAAGAATCTGCGTTGTAGCTGACTCTGCATTGGCTCCCCAGCATTTAACTGCTACTAGTCTCTGCAACTGTCGCTCTGGCATCTGACTGCATCAACTGTTGATTTTAGGTAGCATCGGATGTGCTCTAGCCACGAAACTTGGTGGAGAGGCTAAGGCACATGAGATCTCCAATACCCAGAAAGGGTTTGGGCAGATTCTAAACAATTTGGGAGATATTAAAATAATTAATATTTTTAATGAAGTCCCCAAGTGTAAACTTAGGGAAAATAAAATATTAATGTGAATTAATATAAAACTGTGTTAGAATGGTCCAAAAGTCATGGATCAAGCCAGATCTAATCTTAGCAGTTGATTAAGGACTTAATCTCGACCGTTGATTTGTCAACGAGAAAAGTATAAGAAGAGGCTTGAGGGTCACTTGGAGAACACACTGAGGGAGACCAGACAATTCAATTTCTGGAGCGAGGTTAGCTGAGAAATTGAACTAGTGGTCTGGTGAGCAGCCAGGAGACAGCAAGTACAGAACAGAGAGACGAGATTAGCCACTAGAGATCAGCGCTAAGGCAAGAGAGGCAGACGCAGAGGCAGCAGGAGACTGCGCAGTCACTAACAGGGCCTGCGTGGGTGACGCAGAGAGGCCCAGGGCTGATGCAGTCAAGCAGGGGCTGACATGAGGGTCTGAGAGCCACGCAGAGGCTAGTCGAGCTGACGTTGGGATTGAAAGAAATGCTGGAAAAAAAATTTCTCTCTGTGGGTAAGCCAATTTGGCACCCTGTTGTACTGAAGAAATGTTGAATAATAAAAACCTCCCTTGCTGCACTGATTTTCCCACATTGGGTTTTTCCGGGGACTGTTGTCCAAAATAACTGTGTCAATGTGTTGATTCTTGTGCATATGTTTGTTTCTGTATTACAGTGTGATATCTGCAACAATATTTATTTTAATGTTTATTGAAATAATTTCCTAAATAACTTATTGTGGAATAAGTAGAAAAGTAAATCAATTGCTGCAGTGATAGAATTTTCACATCAACTGTCAATGATCCATCCTGCTACTGAATATTGTGGTCCCCGATAGCCAGGTAATGATCGATGAGGTGGACTCCTCAAGGATCCTGCCCATCTGCAACGCTCTGGGGCTACAACACCAAGTCACCCCACCTCACTCCTGGTGGTAAATTAGCGAACATCACAAAGTCTTCCTCCAGCTTGTAGGAAACCCTATCGATCTCTATTGAAAATTTGCCTGTTGGTCCTGCTTCTCCTTGTCCTTCTTCTTAAGAGGACACTGGGTATTGTAGTGACCAAGCTCACCACATCTGAAGCACATGACCTTTGACAGGTCCTTCTTCTTCTTCCTCGGCTCCACCTGTCCCTGACTGGGACCCTTAGATGCGAGGGCCACATTCTCCTCCTCCTTCACCTGCTTCAACCCGTTGTTGCTACCACTGATGAAGCTCTTCAATAGAGCTTGTCTCAACTCCTCCTGCTGCAAATCAGCCCACATCCTATCCCACCTTAACAAGGTATCTCTGCCCAAGATACTTTGGACGAATATCTGCAACTCCTCTAAGACACTGTTGAGTACCAATCGCACTAGCTCCGTGGGTGGAGGTGTTGCCCCAATAGCTAACAACTAGTCTCGGACCTCCTGAGTCCTAGTAAGGAAGGGATCTATGCCTTCCCCCTTCTGCATCATGATGCATCTCAGCTTCTGCTCTAAGTACATCTTCTGTTGCTCGGATGTACCTTGGTATAGCGAGGAGAGAGTCTCCCACATCTCTTTGGTCGTTCCTTTGCCTGCTATATGTGAGACAATACGATCCCGGCTTCGTCTAGGATCAACCTCTTCGCCCGTGCTATCTCCTTTCTGTACTCTTTCAGCTGATTTGCATCCATGGGAACTACTACCACCGCCTCGTTATAGACTTTCAGGCCATATTCATCTAGAAGAAAGGACATCCTTGCCTTCTAGATGACATAGTAGGAAGCTCCATCCAACTTGTCTTGATCACGAAGCTCAACAGCAGCCATCTCAATGATCTGTCGAAAACTTCCTCTTTCCTTCTACTCAGTTGCTGCTCTGTTATTCACGCACTCCCTTCTAGAGTGAGAAGATCTTCTCACAACCATTGTTGATCTACAAGGAAAAATCAATCTTATTGAGACTAGAAGTTCCCTGAGGAAAATTTTCCCTCTGTGTGTGCTCTTCTCCCTTCCACCCAACACTAGCTCTGCTCTAGCGTACTTCACAAAACCTCTGCGTTCAGCTAGAGATCTACTCAACAACAAAAAAATCTAAGTTTCTCCCTCTGCCCTTGGAATCACTCGATCTTGTAGGATGGGGTTTTTTTTGCCCTCACTCAAAAAAATCAAACCTCCACAAGTAACTCGGCCTCCTAGCAGAATGACTGCGCTGCCCTTGAGAATTTCGGCATGTTGCCCACAATGAGCAGCGAAATTCACTCTCTTTTCGCCTCTAAGTTCTCCGACTAATCAACAGCGTTCTGATACCATGTGAAAATTCTGAAAACCAGAATCCTATTGCAGCAACTAGAAATTATTCTCCTAATTGTTAATCTTATTTAACACTTTATTTGTTGTTTGCTACGGCAAATACTGAATAACTCACACTGCAATCTACACAAATAAAACTACGGAAGAATAAACGTTGGAAGAAATGCTAGCACACATAAAAAAATAACACAATTATTTTTGGACAAAAGTCCCCGCAAAAACTCAACTTGGGAAAATTGGTGCAGCAGCTGAGGATTTTATTATTAAGCAGCATTGAGAAATTTTGAATACAACCGGATGTCGAAATTTGGCTATCCTACAGAGAAAAACACTGGCAAAAATCTAGGGCAGAATTTTCTTCACCCCACAGGGAAACTCCCTGCTCGACTTGCCTTCAAAAATTCAGCCCTCTAACCCTCTCGTCAACCTCTGCGCAACCGATTGGACGTTTAGCCTCAGACTGGTCTTTAATTATGTCGTTTTGCCTTCTGCTGACTAGAAAGACTCTTCACCGACTCTCTGGGACTCCTTCCCAGCCTCTGGAACTGAAAACGTCAATCCCTCTCTACAAATATAACTTGCCTCTAGAGGCTACTACGCTGCCCTAGCGTCAGCCTCCCTGGGGCTCTTCTACCTCTCTGCAAATGCAATCGCTGAATCTGGAATGCCTCCTCCAACCTCACTATATCTGCCCCTCTCTCACTGATTCGATCTCTAGCTCTCTCTCCAGCAACTAACTACTGCTAATCTGGAAATCGATCTGCCAAGAAATCGAACTACTCAAGTGTAGTCTTCAAGACCACATCGACCTCCTCATATAATCCTTTGTTGGATCACCAACGACCAAGATTAAAACATAATCGATGGCTAGGATCATCTTTGGATCGATCCATGTGAGTTTCTAGATGATTCATGCCTTGACATAATTAATATTGATTAATTAACCATATTCCCTAAGTTTAGACTTAGAAAATATTTAAAAACTGGTTAATAATCTAATTACGTCATTTCTAGGTGGAATTTCCAAAAACAATTCTGCATTTTGGAGATCTCATGTATTCTAGCCTCTCCACAAAATTTCATGGCTAGAACACATCCGATGCTACAAAAACTAACATAAGCCACAAGACCCGAGTGCCAAATTTGCAACGCCTAGCCTCTTTGAGGGAGCCGCTAGCCCTAAAGGGTTTATTTGCTGTAAAAATTGGAGTTTTCTCAAGTATTGACATCTGAAGTGGTTTTGCAGGTGGATTTTCTGAGACTAGAGTCATTTTGAAGTTTGATCTTAACAAATTTTGCTTGCAGGTGTTGGAAATACTGAGAGGGGGGGTGAATCAGTGTTTATTTTCAACTGTTACTTTACCAGTTAAAACATTTATATTCAGAACACAAGATGAACAACAAGAATAAATGCTTTTATTAATATAATCTTTGCAATAAAATAGATACAATATATATATGGTTCCAATCTGTTGCCAAGCACCAACTTGGACTTTTGTGAGGCTCCAACCTCCAGAGCACCAACTCTGTTTTGTCAAGGCACCAATCTTGGACTTATAAGCACCAACTCCCAGGACACCAATCCTTCCAGTTTTGAGGCACCAACCTCAAGGGCTCCAACCCTCTGCTATCAAGGCACCAACCTTGGATATAGGAGTACCAACTCCAAGGACACCAATCCTTCCACTTCTGAGGCACCAACCCCAAGGACACCAATCCTTCCACTTCTAAGGCTCCAACCCCAAGGGCTCCGACCCAATCTTGTCAAGGCATGTTTGATAGTGATTCTCTACTCCCAAACCTCTTCTTTACTGAATCTTGTCTATTTACAGCTTCACTGTAGTCTCCATGCTACAGCATCAATGGCAACCAGTCTTCATATGAAGAAGTCTTTACAACTCTTCATACTGTCCACACAGAGTCTGCAAAAGTTATCTCATGATGATATCAAATAGCCATCATGATCTCTGATAATGTCTCCACACAGATTTAGTGAGTCTACTATTAGTTGTACTAAGCTCTGCACGAGAACCAACTCTCTGTTTCAAGCCTCTATTCTACCAGTCACAGTAAATTCTTCAGGCGTGACTACTTCTCACTGTTCTCTTACTTCCTAGAAACAAAATCACATATGCTTCAATGCCAGTGCTAGCTACTGCTCCTTTCAAACGATGTCAGATAAAACTTAATTCATTATATCACAGAATTGTTCTTCAGAATGCATCATGTACCTAATTAATTCATCACAGGTCTGAGTCTTTCATAGGGTAACACAATCAACAGAGTTGCTTGTCCTTCGACTGCCTCCTGTCCCGCTGGACCTTCGTCTTCCTTTTGTCCTGCTGGACCTTCGGCCTCTTTCTATCCTGCTGGACCGTCGGCTTCCTTCTTTCTTCCAGTTCGCCAACAACCACTCATAAAGGCAATTCTCTATTTTCTTATACTGATACGCCTGACCTTTGGCTTCCCTTTCGCTCGCTTGAACTTCCGCTTCCTCTGTGCTCGCTCGACCTTTTGGCTTCCCTCCTCTGGTCGCTTTAGCTTCCTCTGCGCTCGCTTGTCCATCTACGCTCGCTTGATTCTTCGGCTTCCCGATCCATGGCTTCCTCTGTCGGGAGGTCCCACATGCCACGTCACTATCTCAATCGCAATCAGCGGTCCGACAACGACAACCCTCATGATTTGCGTGACTTCCCCGATACCCGGACGCAATATTACGTAAAGGTATATTTTATGGAGCTATTGGGTTTGCGTAGTATATCGCAATCGGCGTTTTGACATAGTTACAGTTCTTCACGACTTGCGATATGCGATGGATGAGATATAACAATAAATAGAAGTTAATATACCTGTCGGGTCCGTGTATATATATCACAATCGCAGTTTATAGTGTACCATCCCTTTATAACTTGTGATACATAACTTCCAACACGGCAAACGTGATATAACATTAGGGCGTGTTGTAATAGTGGTCCTCGTTCTGCACCGTCGATTTCTTCTGTATTAGATCTGACGATCAACACTTGGTCCGATCAACATAATCCATCGGAAGCTCATTGCACCATAGATCTCTTCTCTCCAGATCTTAACGGTCCCAACTTAACCCGATCAACCCAAAACCGTCTGTTCATCCTTCATCGTCGATCAACCCACGCTAGATCCAATGGCCTACATGCATTTCAAGTGAGCCACTTGTAAGGGAAATAACCATCCGAAAAGGTGGTTTTCTCTCTCCACCCGAATGCTACGTGCCGCTCGGTTAATGAAATCAGGGGAGCTCCTCTAAATACCGCTTACTGCCTAGCATCCACCCGATAACCACTGCCACTATTACAAACCCGCTTTTTGGAATATAACCACGTGCAGTAATCAATCACTTAAATAAAGTGCTTAATCGTTTAACCACGAGATTAACACTTAATAACAAGATAATCATGATTTGTGAATAAAAGCGTTAAGCATTGATATTTATGTTTTTCAGTGGGAATACAAAGAAATACCTAGTTAACTATTGAACGCGGCTACACAGAGTAACGAGAGTCCACACCAGGCACGAGTCTTGCCCCTCGGCTTAATTACAACAAAAATTTACCTCTGTCTCAAACCCCCTCTAACACTCAACCTCTTGCTTCTCACTCAAAACCTAAACATCTCAGCTCCCTTGACTTTCTGCTCTTCTCTGGTCTGATATGGCTCCTCTGATACTCTGCAGTTCTTCTTTGGCACATATTACATGCTATACTCCCGATATGGCTCCTCCTCAATCTCCCGCTCTTACACTTACTTGGCTTTCTTGTGGCTTCCGATACCGCTCCAATACCACTTCTCTGCTTTGATAGCTCTGCTCTGATAGCTCCTATGATTTCCGATATTCTCTCCAATGGCTTGACTGTCTTGGCTTTCCTCTGGTTTCTCCTCATGGCTTGTTGCTCCTGTTTCTTCACAGATCTGCTCTACTTCTCCTTGGCTTCATATCATCATTTAGTATCCTAGAATATTGCCATATTGACATACTCCTGTTGCTTCATGGATCTGCTTTACTTAGCTTCACATCATTGTTTACTGTCCAGAATATTGGCATGTTGACATCAATGACAACCTAGATTAACAACAGGAGGGCATTAAGCCTTGGCCATAAGTCTAATAGGCCTATTTTAGCCTAGCCGCAACCCTTAAAGGACCTACAAACCCTAGTTGTGGGCCTATCTGGCCTCTAGGACTAGGTCGCAGGCCTAATTAGGCCATAAATACCTAGTCGCAACCTTTGGTAGCTTGGAGATATCATTGCAAATTGATTTTGGTGCTAATCCTTTGTGTTTGCAATCCTAATCACAAATTTGACAAGGGTTTGTAATGGTTCATAAGTAATTTGTCATCATTTTGTTTGAGGGCTAATAAATTTGTTTTGCAGGCTTGAGATTAAATTTGGAACAAGTTTGTGGGTTTGAAAATCCATTGTATCTATCAAATCAGCCCTACAAGCTTGGTCGTTAGCATTTGGAGGCCTTCTAGGCCTAGCCGCATGCATTAAAAGGTCTGATCTATCATTCTAATTGGTTTTGAAAACTAATCTTTGTGATTGCATGTGGCTAGAGGAGGTTTTCCTCTTTTTCCAAGGCTAAGATCACATTTTTGGGGCTTGTACTTGCTCATTTGTCCTAGCCGCAGGCCTAGGAGGTCATTCTAGCCCTAACCGTGGGGTTTGAGGGCCTTCTCCATTGGTTTTAAGATTGACATTCTGTGGTTGTAGGTGTTGGAGTACTCAAACATCACTTCTTTGGTGCCTCAACAACCCAAATTCGCCATTGGAGGAAGGTTGCTAAGCCTCAAGGGTTTGATCTCTCTAACCCTCACTCTTCTCTTGATTGTCATATCAATAACCAGATCTGAAACCAATTATAACAATGGCTTAATAACACAATAATCACATTAATAAGACCTAAAAGCACTCTCTAATAAGCCTAATAAATTGAAAGATTAACTCAAATTAAGCAAAGCTTGTGGACTATTCTAACAAAAAGGAGTGGCTGATCTGATTTGCATAAGTCTGGTGCATCTTTTTAATGATCATTGAATAAAAAGAGCATTGGTGCATTGGTCTTTGGGTCTTGAGGATAGGATAGCACTATTGCATATTTCCTCTTTACATTCTTGCATCATTGCATTGTGTTTCTCTTTCTAGCATCCATTGTGAGTTATTCTCGTCATACATTGCATATCACTGTTAGCAATCTCATTTCTCCTTGTGCTTATCCATATTTATGTTTATTACTATTGTGCCTAAGATTATCTATTGTATCTAATTGGTTCATAATCTAAGAAATAAGTAGATATTGTTCTCATAATTGTGATCTAGGTTGTTCTTGCTCCTAATTGCTAAAACATAAGAGGACCATAAGAAGATCTAATTGACACATTTATAAGCATCTTGGATAAGTGATATCACTATTCTTGTTTCATTGGGATTATTGCTTAAGTATTCCCAAAGTGCTTCAATCGTTTGATATTGTCATATTGCAATCTTTTGTTGAGAATTAACATTGTAATCTCTTGATTTCAATTGTCATATTGAAGCACTTTACATATTGTAATCTCATTGAAGCAATTAGTCGTAATCTACAGCATCACTCTAAGAAGTGCATCTCTAAAATATACCTGTTGAAATTTGGTACCGGAGGACAGGTGGTTCCCTAAGGCTTTGATCTTTGGCCTAGGGAAAAGTGTCCAAAAGAATTTAATTTTTCTCCTAAAGTGACTTTATAATTTTTATAAAGTCAAATCTAATTTAAAAGTGACTTTAAGTGATAAAGTTACTAAGTCTAATTTTAAAGTGACTTTAATAAAGTCAATGTAAAATTAGAAAGAAAAAGTGACTTTGGAAATAAATGACTAAGTGAGTCTTTATTAAAGTGGGGTGAATTAAAAAATAGAAAGTGAGATTTAAATGATCATTTAATCTCAGCCCTAGATCTCAATCTATTTCAGCCACTGAATTTAAGGATTCCCCAAAAGTCAATTAGGGTTATATTAAAGGAGGGAAAGGAGGAAAAAGCCATTCATTCTTTCATGAGCAAATTGAGAGAAGGAGAGCAAAAGAGCAAGGGAGATTTCTGGGCAGTGAGGAGAAGGAGGCAGCGGCTTGGCACACATTCCAAGGCAGCATTCCAGCAAGTCCGTACCGCTGAGTTAGCACACAGTGAAGGGCAAGTTTTGGGCACGATTTTCTAGAAAGGCCGTACAGCAGTTTTGGCTCAGATTCCAAGGAGGTCGTACAGCAAGGTTGCACAGAAATCGAGGAGCAGAAAGTCTGAAAATTGCTGGCACGTTTTTCAAGGGAGGCCTACAGCAAGTGGCTGTACCTTGGCACTCATTTCTAGGCATAAATCCGTACACTGTACTACTATTTTTTTCTGCGCAGAAATCGAGGAAACTGTACAGCAACATTTATGGCAGCTTGCACGCTTTTCTAGGCAAGCTGTAGAGCAGCATTTAACGCTGAAATTTGGCACAAAAATCGAGGAGGTCGTACAGCATTTATTGCTGTTCAGTTTTGTTATTTGCAAGTTTTTCCAGTTGGCTGTGAGGCACGGAAAACGAGATAAGTTGTAAAAGTTTGCTTGCTGATTTTTTGCTAAATATTTTCTCTCACTGTAAAAAGCATTTTCCAGAAATAAGGAGGAGCTTTCGCACTGGTTTTCCCCAAGAGTTGTAGGGAGTTTTTCCAGGGTCACCTTAACCAAAAATCACTGTGTTTAAATGTGTTGAATGGCTGTTTGTATGTGCTGATTTTTATTTCTGCATTTTCCAGCATTCTGTAATTTTTCCAGAATTTGTGTTTTCAGCAAAATTTATTTTCCAGCTGTTAAATCTATGGATATGGGAAAGGGCATTTAACTATTTTGGAGAAATAAGGTGAAACTAAAAACCGTGGCAGGAAATGAGAAATTTTTACATGGTATCAGAGCTTGAGTGCTGAAGTGCAGTTTAGGGCAGCAAGGAGGAAAATTACAGCCTGCTGATTTTTCACTCAGAAAATTCCAGCAAGCTGATTTTTCACAAACAACAGTTTTATCCTTACTACAGCAGTGCTATTTTTCAGTTTTAGGACGACAGGATGTCATTGGGATTGAGGGTGGAGGATAGGTTGGATGGGCATTCCAATTACAGCGTTTGGAAGGAGAGAATGCAGAGTATCTTTGAGGAGGCAAAAGTCTGGGACATCATGGTGCATACCACACAGAACCTTGTTGTTGTGCCTACTGATGCTACTCAGTTGGCTGCTTATAATAGAAAAAACAACAAGGGTAAGAGACTGATTCTAGACGGAGTCAAAGACCATTGCATTCCTCATGTGAGAGGAAAGAGAAATGCCCATGAGATGTGGACAGCATTGTCCAATCTCTACCAGAGTACCAATGAGAACCGGAAAACGGTCCTGAAGGAGAAGCTGAAGACCATTAAGATGGGCAATGATAGTGCAGCTGGATGTCTGACAAAGATTACTAATGTGAGAGATGAGTTGGCAGCAGTTGGAGAAGTCATTCCACCCACTGAGTTGGTGCAGATTGTAGTGAATGGCCTCCCCCGTTCATGGATGAACTTTGCTGATGGGGTTTGTGCACGTGAAACCCTTCCCACATGGGAGAGGTTTTGGGATGATTGCATTCAGACAGAGATCAGGAAAGGTCAGCTTGGGGCAACCAAGCCAGTTGAGCAGGATGAGGATGTAGCACTGTTGGCAGGAGGCAAGAAAGGCAAAGGGAAGAAGCAGGCTTCCACAAGCAATGGTGGGGCCAAAGGCAAAGGTAAAGGTAAACAGGGTAACACACAGAAGGACTATTCCAAGGTGAAGTGTTGGAATTGTCAAAATATGGGACACTATGCAGTTGTGTGTCCGGAGAAGAAGAAGAAGAAGGGGAAGAACCAGAGCATGGCAGCGTCAGCAGAGGTTGAGGACTTTGCAGATTGTTTTGACCGGGAGTTTGCGTTCACTGCGTGTAAGACCTCTAGTGCAAGATCACTTGCCACTCAAGTTCAGAGGGAGCATGCTTTTCCCTTGATTAGCGGAGCATCTTCAGGTATCTGGTATGTGGACAGTGGGGCTTCACGTCACATGACAGGAGTCCGTGAGTACTTCTCAGAGCTTTCAGAGAGTAGCACTGATATAGAGGTAGTACTCGGTGATGACAGAGTTGTTAGAGCAGTCGGTGTGGGGACACTGACATTTCAGAGGGAATCTAAACCTCCCTTGAAGGTGTCAGATGTTCTTTATGTGCCAGGGATGAGGAAGAACCTCATATCCGTCTCAGCTTTGGAGGACAGAGGATATGAGGTACTGTTCAAGGGAGGACAGGTGTTGATGTATCCCAGGGGCACTCCAGCTGATTCAGCTACAGTGATAGGTGTACGCCATGCAAAGATGTACAAGTTTGCATTCCAGCCCCTTTTGGCATTGAGCAGTAGTACCGACAGCAGAGCTAGCGGTTCTAAGCTGTGTGAGATTTGGCACTGCAGGATGGGGCATATGTATCATGGAGCCTTGAGGACCTTGCGGGAGATCACTACAGGTGTGCCAGATTTCAGTACTGACCACTTTGATACTTGCAGAGGATGTGCGATAGGCAAGTTTGCCAAATCCCCTTTTCCCAGCAGTGACAGCAGAGCAACTGGGATTCTTGATTTGATTCATTCCGATGTGAGCAGTCGGATGTCTCATGTTTCCTTGAGTGGATATGAGTACTATGTTTTATTCATTGATGATCACTCCAGGAGGACCTGGATTTATTTCTTGAAGACCAAGAGTGAGGTCTTCAAGCAGTTTCAGGAGTTCAAAGCTCTTGTGGAGACACAGACAGGTCGGAAGATCAAGTCCCTGAGGTCGGACAATGGGGGAGAATACACCCTTGGAGAGTTTGTTGACTATTGTGCGGAGGCAGGCATTAGGAGGGAGTTCACTGTTCCTTACAACCCCCAGCAGAACGGGGTTGCGGAGAGGAAAAACAGATCCATTGGAGGGGCTGCCAAAGCCATGTTACATGATCAAGGGTTGCCATTGTTCTTGTGGGCAGAGGCCTGCAACACAGTTGTTTATTTGCAGAACAGGAGTCTGCATCGTGCCTTGGGGCACATGACTCCGGAGGAGGCTTTTTCTGGGAAGAAGCCGGATATTGGTCATCTTCATATCTTTGGGTGCATTACATACTCCTACATACCCAAGGAGAAGAGGACCAAACTAGAGCCCACCACAGAGAAGGGTATCTTTGTGGGCTACAATGAGACCTCAAAGGCCTTTCGGATTTACATTCCTGCACAGAGGAAAGTTGTTGTCAGGCGGGATGTGAAGTTCGAGGAGGACAGGGCCTTTAGGAGATCACGAGAGTTAGAGTATCTGGATCAGCCAGACCCTCAGCAGCAGTTGAGTCAGTCGCAGGGATCCAGTGGGCAGAGATGAGGAGGATCCGAAGGTACATCTATGAGGATGTCAGGTCCGTCAATGAGCAGTGGCTCGCCGAGCCAGAGGGGTGGTGCTTCGGGCAGCATGCAAAGCAGTTCACTAGGGAGTCCACTGATGGACAGTTCACATGGTACCTCAGCTTCTACAGGTTCAGGTGCAGGCAGGAGGACAGCAGACAGACAGTCAGGAGTTCAGGCTCCTGATGATGATGAGGAGGAGGAGTTTCATTCTCCAATGGGAGAAGTACGCTCAGGGAAAAGGAAGCCCAAGTGGCTTCACGACACCTTGAGAGATGCCACATCTGTTGCTGAGCCTAAGAGGCCGGTCAGAGAGAGTAGACCACTTGAGAGGTTTCGTAGCTATATGGCAATGGCTACCAGCATCCTTGACTCTGAGCCTTCTAGCTATGAGGAGGCGGCTAGCCAGTAGGTCTGGAGAGAGGCCATGCAGGAGGAGTATTCTTCTATCATGAAGAATGATGTTTGGGAGGTGGTGCCGAGGCCTGAGGGCAAATCCGTGGTTACTTCCAGATGGTTTTACAAGGTAAAGCATGCTGCAGATGGCAGCATTGAGAAATTCAAAGCGAGGTTTGTGGCTAGAGGGTTCTCCCAAGTAGAGGGAGTTGATTATGAGGAGACCTTCGCTCCCGTGGCTCGATATACTTCGATCCGCTCCATTATATCGATAGCAGCAGAGATGGGTTGGAAGATCCACCAAATGGATGTGAAGACTGCATTTCTCAATGGCTTCATACAGGAGGTGTACATTGAGCAGCCACAGGGCTTTGAGGTGCATGGGAAGGAGTCCCATGTGTGCAGACTGAAGAAGGCCCTTTATGGCCTGAAGCAAGCTCCCAGAGCTTGGTACTCCAGGATAGATACGTACTTGCAGGGGATGGGTTTCACAAAGAGTGAGGTAGATCCGAACCTTTACTATATTGTGATATGTGAGGAGCCTCTCATTCTGGTGTTGTATGTGGATGACTTGGTCATTACAAGTGCAAAGAGACTCATAGAGCACTGCAAGAGAGATCTTGCGGGGAGTTTGAGATGAAGGACATCGACTTGATGCATTACTTTTTGGGTTTGGAGGTGTGGCAGGAGGAGGGGCATTTCTTCCTGGGGCAGGGGAAGTATATTGTGGACATCCTTGGCAGATTCCACATGGAGGATAGTAAACCATGTCGACACCGATGATCACCAACTGGAAGCAGCAATCAGTAGCATTGAGTTCAGCGGAAGCAGAGTATACGGCAGCCAGTCTAGCTAGTTGTGAGGCCATCTGGCTTCGCAAGATGTTGTTTGGCTTATTTGGTCAGCCGTTGAGATCTTCAGTGATTTACTGTGATAATCAGAGTTGCATTAAACTCACGGAGAATCCAGTATTTTATGACAGGTCAAAGCATATCGGGATCAAATATCATTTCATCGGAGACTGTGTTCAGAAAGGCGCTGTGAAGCTTGAGTATATTCCCACTGATGAGCAGGTTGCAGATATTCTTACCAAAGCCTTACCACGAGGCAAGCATGACTACTTCAGAGACAAGATGGGTGTGGTGAGGAACACCTTCCTCGGTAAGAGGGAGTGTTGAAATTTGGTACCGTAGGACAAGTGGTTCCCTAAGGCTTTGATCTTTGGCCTAGGGAAAAGTGTCCAAAAGAATTTAATTTTTCTCCTAAAGTGACTTGATAATTTTTATAAAGTAAAATCTAATTTAAAAGTGACTTTAAGTAATAAAGTTACTAAAGTCTAATTTTAAAGTGACTTTAATAAAGTCAATGTAAAATTAGAAAAGAAAAGTGACTTTGGAAATAAATGACTAAGTGGGTCTTTATTAAAGTGGGGTGAATTAAAAGATAGAAAGTGAGATTTAAATGAGCATTTAATCTCAGCCCTAGATCTCAATCTATTTCAGCCATTGGATTTAAGGATTCCCCAAAAGTCAATTAGGGTTATATTAAAGGAGGAAAAGGAGGAAAAGGCCATTCATTCTTTCATGAGCAGATTGAGAGAAGGAGAGCAAAAGAGCAAGGGAGATTTCTGGGCAGTGAGGAGAAGGAGGCAGCGGCTTGGCACACATTCCAAGGCAGCATTCCAGCAAGTCCGTACCGCTAAGTTAGCACACAGTGAAGGGCAAGTTTTGGGCACGATTTTCTAGAAACGCCGTACAGCAGTTTTGGCTCAGATTCCAAGGAGGTCGTACAGCAAGGTTGCACAGAAATCGAGGAGCAGAAAGTCTGAAAATTGCTGGCACGTTTTTCAAGGGAGGCCTACAGCAAGTGGTTGTACCTTGGCACGCATTTCTAGGCATAAATCCGTACACTGTACTGCTGTTTTTTTCTGCACAGAAATCGAGGAAACTGTACAGCAGCATTTATGGCAACTTGCACGCTTTTCTAGGCAAGCTGTACAGCAGCATTTAATGCTGAAATTTGGCACAAAAATCGAGGAGGTTGTACAACATTTATTGCTATTCAGTTTTGTTGTTTGCAAGTTTTTCCAGTTGGCTGTGAGACACGGAAAACGAAATAAGTTGTAAAAGTTTGCTTGCTGATTTTTTGCTAAATATTTTCTCTCACTGTAAAAAGCATTTTCCATTATTAAGAAGGAGCTTTCGAACTGGTTTTCCCCAAGAGTTGTAGGGGGTTTTTCAAGGGTCACCTTGACCAAAAATCACTGTGTTTAAATGTGTTGAATGGCTATTTGTATGTGCTGATTTTTATTTCTGCATTTTCCAGCATTCTGTAATTTTTCCAGAATTTGTGTTTTCAGCGAAATTTATTTTCCCGCAGTTAAATGTATGGATATGGGAAAGGGCATTTAACTATTTTGGAGAAATAAGGTGAAACTGAAAACCGGAGTGGGAAATGAGAAATTTTTACAATACCACCAAGCATAAGCTTGGTTGTAAGAAAGATAAGTTCACCTGCTTCACACAATTTGAGAAGTCTAGAACCTCATTCGCAGTTAACATAAGTGACCTTGCAGTTCTCTTATGGGCAATCCCTTGTAGGAACGGAGGCACTTAGATGGTTAGAACCCCACTGGAGGTATCATTAATGAGGCCTAAGCCTCCTTCCTTTGGGCTTCTCTCTACAACTTCCATTAGAGACTAGCTTCAAAAGAATTGAGAAGGATTTACCTAGCCTAGGCATCTAATTAAAAATAACCAAGATCATGCATCACACATAAAATCCAATGCATCCCTTAGCCTTCCAATACAACAAGTCCTCAGGGGAATCGAGTAAAATAGCTTACAAACCATGGACAACAAGTGGGGACTTCATAATGGCATGCCCTTCCATAATGGGCTTTGGCATGTGCTAATGTCTCCAAGCTCCAAATGGGGTTAACCAAGTATCCCATTAGGTGGTTTCTACTTCTAAAGGGGATAATATGTCCAAGTTACATCATTTTAAAGGCGGTGACAAGTGATAAAGAGATAAATAAGGAATGAAAAAGGGCGGCCCTGGGGCACATGCTGGAGTACAAACGTAGCTAGTAAAAGGGAAGCACACACTTGGGTATATAATGTATAGGAGGGACCAATCGTGCTACATGAGGTGCCATGGCCTTGATTTTTCCACCCTTCTTTACATGTTTTTTGACTTTTTATGATTTTTTTTAATAAACTACTCATGGCTCAAGGGGTAAGAGCATGAGTGTGAAATATGGTAGTGGATACCCCCTTTAAGGTAGGGCGGTTCATTGCCCACCAGGGGTTGGGATATGTGTGGGTTCCTAAACGATAAAGGAGGCTCATCTAGGGCCTGTAGGAACCAGGGTGATGGCCATGATGATGGGGTAGAGCTCATGTATTGGCTTTTCCTTATTGAAGGAAATGTAACTAGGTTCGGTCTTCATAAATGTACTTTTGATATTTGTATTTATTCAAGAAAATAAATATTAATTTTATAATATATGTCAATGAGTTTCTTACTCATTGAAATAGGTCTAGCACATGTTAGGTGCTATAGGTGAGTCAAATAGTCAAAAGAAAATGTTGAAGGCCTTAAGGGTATGTTACACCATGTATTAGGGTCAAGAGAATACCTCCAAGCAAAGTCAAGTTCCCTCCTATGCAAAGGCACAATCAAAGAAGCTCCTTCAAGCATGTTACACCACCAAAGAAGCCATTTGAAGCAAGCTCAACAAGTCGCCCTGCAAACTGTCCTCAAGTCGGCCTTCTAGTCGGCTTAAAAGGAGGCACAGTCCTCTATATATAGAGGTTGTCCACTCCATTATAACGCACTGAAGAAGCTCTGAAATCAGCGAAGTAAGGAGGCAAGAAAAGGGTAATAAAAGGACGAGAAAAGGGTCTCCAAGGACAGCGAGGAAGAAGGAAGAAACACCGAACCTTAGAGGTTTGTTCTAGGGCTTATTACAGTCACACCTGCGAGAAAAGGAGGGATATTTGCGGTCATTACGACAACACTATCACAGTCACATATCTCTCATTTTTTGGGCTATCAAAGTAGGCCTATAAGGCCTCTCTCTCAAGCGAAGAAGAGGCTCACTCAAGCGAGGAAGAAAGGAAGACTCTATCATAAGAATTTGGAAGGAATCCTCCCACACGTGCGAGAAACTAGGGCTGCACTACAATCATAACAAGTCTGCAACTACACATCAAGAAGGAGCTCGGTTGGACAAGAGAAGGAAGGTATCCTTATAGATGAAAGACTTCACTAAGTATCAGAGATATGTATCTCTTCTAAAGCTAGCATAACAAGGACTATCACCAGTTGCCGAAAGAAGGAGGACGAAGTGTCGGGGAACAAAGTGCCAGAAGAAGGAATGACTTGACTTGTGCTTGGAGGATATTCTTGTCAAGGGTCCAAGGTTTGGCATTGATCAATAGAAGCTTCAATAAGAGAAATTCACGAAAGGGTTTTCCTCTCAAGAGAAGAGAGGTTTTGGCTTTGGCAGAGAGCCAACATCTTGTGTTCTTGTTCTTATGTTTTGGTAGCAGTTTGATGAAGCACACACACATGCATTAATAAGAAGAAGAATAAGATTAAGCTAACAAGAAAAGGTAAAAAGGCTACACAAATAGCTATCAAGTAACGAAGAATCACACTACACCTAATTTGCCCAAGATTCTTCAACATTGCCCACGTGCTACATGTGTTTGTCTTGGCCATCTTTTGCATTTTGTGGTACATTTTCTTATTGAATGCGGCCAATTATGCTTTTACTTTTCTTTTTTGCTACATAAACCTCTAGGGCATCATTCCAGGCCCGACCCAAGGTGTGGGCAAGGGGAGGGGAGAGCTAGCCCTATGTGGACCCAGTGGAGGAATGTGGACCCAGGTAGGAGAAATGATGAATGGGGTTATAATGAGTGGAAATGGGGCAATATATGTGGATGAGTGAACAAGACCACACAACAAAAATCAGGGTTTCCCATGAAATACCATCCCTAAAGCCAAATGGTCAGTAAAAGAGATCCCACGGCACTAGAATCCAAGGTTAATATTCAAAAGGGGTCTAGGGGACAAGAGCACAGACCTAGCCCATTCTTTTCGTCAAATCCCCCCATTAATCCATGCCCAGAAGTATCCATGATAAGCAAACTACAATACTCAATCACTGAATGACAAGGCATACCTTTAGGTTCAGGAGGCCCACCTTCAAACATACGATCATTGCAGATGGGTGAAGGACCACAAGGCTGGCTCAGGTGGCGGAGAAATGGCACAACGAGCTAGTCGGTGGCTGCAAGGGGCTATTGGCTGCCGATAGAGGACCATCTTGGAGAAAAAATTTCTCCTATGGATATCACCCACAAAACGGTGGGTAAAATTTGGCTCCAACTGGGACGTGATCTCTCGAAGAAGTGGACGAAGCTACTCGAACGGGAGGTCACAAGAACTCCAATAATCTCTTGGTTACCGCAGACCTGTTACTTGCACATATCAACGATTGAACCGACGAGGCAGCATGTTTTTCATGGTGTCTTATGATCATCCATGCTTAGTGTTAGGTCGTAAAATCAACAAAAAATTAAAATATGCAAATTTTATCTAAATGCAACTACTCTACCATGAGAAATATCATATGATGTTAGTTCTAATGAGGAAATGAGCATGCAATGCATCCTACCCTAACATATAGTAAGGCCAATACTAAGTGTAATCATAAAGCCAATGCAACCAACATATCATCATATCAATATACATATGCCTACCAGTATGATTACTCATATAGCAAATCCCAAAGCGAATGCAGACACAATCACATGGAGGATGAAGCAGGTGGGAGGTGGGAAAATGTGATCTCCATTGGAGGTAAAAGGAAGCCCTAGGAGAAGGATAATAGGTCAATCTAGAAGTGCGAGGCTTTCCCTCTAAGTACACAATGGTGGAATGGAAGATTACTCTCAAGAAATCCCTATCGCAATCATTATTTATAATATTATGCTTTGTAGATACCACAAGGTTGTGATGAGAGGGAAACGAAGGGTGAGGGAAAGGAGTGCAACAAATAGGTTGCTCAAGGTGATGGCTACATTCAAGAGGGGGGGTCACGGAGTGATCAAAACCCTGAGGGTATGTCCAAGGAGGTAAAGTATAATCAATGAGGGGTTCTTCCTCGACACTATACTCGGAAGGGGGAACGGACTCACGATCACTTGAGATTGTATGACAAGGGGTGAGGGAATCACTTGATGAAGACTCAAGATGATGAACATTAGAAAAGGGCAAAGTGGAAGGTGAAGTCTCAACGACATCCTTTTCTCGAAAATCCAACTCTAGAGGCTCAAGTGATTTGAACATACACCTGGAATCATAAGGAAGGTAGGTATGAGCAAGGGCCTTATCAATCCTATCATTGTTGTTGCCAAAGATTGGGTCTTCCCAAAAAGGAGAGTTAATCCTCTCCAATTGCTCCTTTTCATGCAAGTGAAAATGATAATTCTCCTTCCCAAGGGTATGGATGGATGTGTCCTCCTAAATAATGCCTGGAGAAAGGGAGGACCACTCTCAACCTCATCCTCCTTGTCGGTGTCATAAATGGGAGCTCAATCAAATTGAGGAGCAATGATTTCCCACTTCTCCTTTTCAATGTGGAAGTAATCTCCAATGTCATCTTCCAAGGGGCTAATGGGATCATCTTTCTCAAGGTTCTCAAAAGAGGAGTCATCGGGAGTAATATCCTTGAGAAAGGTAAGGTTGGTCTCAATTTCACTTTCCATAAACTCATCCTTCCCAGCACCTATGCTTTCTTGTTCATTATGTGGACCTACTAAGGACTCATCTTCCTGCTCATCATTAAGATCCTCAAGGTTATCTCCAACTTCTTCATCTTGACTAATGAGACCTTCCCTTCAAAGGGTTTCCTCTAGGCTTTCACAAGCAACTTCATTAGATTGGAATTTGGGTCCCTTATACTCTATGAATTTGTTGAGCAATTTGATAAACGATGAAATGCTTTCAAGCTCACACGAGTTGAGCCAACCTCGGTGCTCGTCTTCAATAGAAGCAATAAATAACTCCACGAGGTTGTCTAGACGAACCACATTAACTTCGAAAGCATGCTTCATAAGTTTTGATATATGGTCCAATGTTGTGGATGGATCACCCTTGAATTGTGGCATAGTTTGCATAAACTTCCAATCCAGGCCATTACGATATCCTAGAACCCATGTGATATCCAAAGTAGGAAACCACTCATGAAGCTTTTTAGAAGCCATTGATCTTTATATATTGATATCATGGGAGTCTCCAAGGTGAACTAAAATTGCCTTAACAAATGCTTGCTTCACCCTACAAGCATTGCCTTTGAAGTTCAATGAAGTACCAGGGCTTAGTTCTTCCAATGGAGTCGCCAATAATGATATGTCAATATGTCGTACGGAGAAAAAAACACACGTCTCATGTCCCCGCAACGGAGCCAAAATGTTACCGCTCAAACTAGTAGGGGTCCTAGGAGGGAATCCTAAAGGGACAATTGCCAGGTCAATGGCTGCAATGGAGCAATAGCCCACTGTCACCTCATCTAAAGCTCCCTACTCTTTACGGACTTTCACCAATGGGAGGAGACCTGGTATGAGAAGGATCACAAAGATGAATAGATCAAAGATAGGATGAAGGGTGATCCTAGAAGCCTATTGACAAGAGAGGCTCAAGATTGTGGCTTTGAAGTTCAATGAAGAACCAGGGCTTAGTTCTTCCAAGGGAGTCGCCAATAATGATATGTCAATATGTCGTACAGGGGAAAAAGCACACGTCTCATGTCCCCGCGACGGAGCCAAAATGTTACCGCTCAAACTAGTAGGGGTCCTAGGAGGGAATCCTAAAGGGACAATTGCCAGGTCAATGGCTGCAATGGAGCAATAGCCCACTGTCACCTCAGCTAAAGCTCCCTACTCTTTACGGACTTTCACCAATTGGAGGAGACCTGGTATGAGAAGGATCACAAAGATGAATAGATCAAAGATAGGATGAAGGGTGATCCTAGAAGCCTATTGACAAGAGAGGCTCAAGATTGTGGCTTGCTTGTCTTGGAAGACAAGATGGAAGGCCCTCTAGGAAGGGCTTGTAGAGAATTTCAAGGGTTAGGTTTTGAGTATGTGTCTTATAAAGGAGATCCCTAAGCCCTAGAATTCTTGTGGAAACTTGGGTTCCATGTGATCTTTGAAGAATTAACCTTGATAGTGGATGGGACCACACGTGACCAAGTGGACCTGAGGTTAGGTCAAGAGGATAGGATTTAGCAACCAATGATATACTTGACCTAATTAGGGAGGGGAAAGGGATCAAGGAATGAATTTTCAATGAAATGAAATACAAGGATTCCAGTGAGGTTTCTAGCCTAAGAGAAACCAAGGGCAGGCATTAGTCTTCGAGCTAAGGCTTGCGATATCTCAAGATCCCACCTTTGGAATCTCATGGAATTTGGAGGACACACCAGCGCAGTTGCGGACGAAAAATCGAAGCACTTGGATGGCTAGATTGTGAGATAATGTATGCCCTGGGTGACCTATGTAGGCTACGCCTAGAAAAAGAGGGGAAGGTGAAAGAAATAAGCTTTAAAGTGATCACCAAAAGAGGACCAGTGCTTTTTCCTTTAGGAGAGATGGAGACATGGAAGATTTAGAGTTTGGATTGATTTCCACTTGTCAAGGAGGTCTAAAAGACGACTTCGTTGGGCAATAGGGCTTAACGGAAGTAGCTTCAAGGTCATTTATACTTCGCTCAACAATATTTGGTGACTTTTTGAAACAAGGATGTCTCTAGGAATATTCATTCATTCAAACATGGCCCAATCATGATATAACACTATTTAGAGATTTAATTTCCACAATTTTGTTCCAAGAAAAGAAACAAATTAACCCTAGAATAGCGAAAATCCCAATATCATGAACACAGCAAAATAAAGAATCAAAATAGCATTAACATAGTACTTACATGTAAGAAGAATATATCCAATCACCAAGATATGCCAATCATAGAAGCTCCAAGACAACGAAGAATAACCAAATATCGAAATTCATCCATTCATCAAAAAAGTCTCATCCTCAAAAGATAGCGAAAATCTCACAAGAAGATATTATCCAATCCAAGTGATGATACAAATGAATTCATGTCTCTCCTATTTATACACTCATTAGGAGTTTGAATTACCTAATTTGAGCCTACATTAGCCCATCAACTAAAATAATGTGCAACTAACTATCTTTTGGTGACAAGCCCACTAAACTAGTTCATAAACAAAATAATAAGCCTCCCAAGAGGTCGAATCATCAATAATGCATGTCGTTGGACTCTCGAAGAGGCCTGGTGAAGTCCATAAGTGCCAAAAAATGATGAATTTGACTTCAAAAGAAATGGACAAGGGGTTGGCCCCTTGTTCTCCACATAATAAACTTGTGGTGCTCCCAATGGTTGTGAGGGCGCACAAGTGACCTCATGGGTCTCCAAGTGAGTTGAAGATGCTTGTAGTCCATCTGTAAGGGCTCAAATAATGGTGTAAGTGATGCCACATCAACATACAAGTCTTGGGTCATCTGCCAAGTGCATGTTACAACTGTGCGACAGGTTGGGCAAAGGTGAACCAAGTTCATCTTCCTCGTTCAATAGGTGAATCTTGAGCAATCTCTGAACATCTCTGGGGATCCATGGAGTGTTGTCTACTAATGTGGAGGCACATGGCTCCCAACACACACCCTACATGTGCCAATGTAGCCCTCTGGAGGGTTAGGACCCCGTATAAGGAGACCAAACCCAAGATGGAGACCACCTGCAATCCTAAATAAGATCCAATGTGTCCCCTAGCCTTCCAGTACAACAATGCATCAAGGAAATCGAGTAAAAGAGCTTGCAAACCATGGACAACAAGTGGGGACTTCATAATGGCATGCCCTTCTATAATGGGCTTTGGCATGTGCTAATGTCTCCAACTCCAAATGGTATTAACCAAGTATCTCATCAAGTGGTTTCTACTTCTAAAGGGGATAATATGTCCAAGGTACATCCTTTTAAAGGTGGTGGCAAGTGATAAAGAGATTAATGGAGTAGGGAATGAAAAGGGGCAGCCTTGGGCCACATGCTGAGGTACAAGGGTTGCTAGTAAATGAGAAGCCCACACTTGGGTATATAATGTATAGGAGGGAGCAATCGTGGTACATGAGGTGCCCCGGCCTTGAATTTTCCACCCTTCTTTATACGCTTTTTGCCTTTTTATGATTTTTCTTTAATTAACTGCACATGGCTCAAGGGGTAAACCGTAAGAGCATAATGTGTGAGATATGGCAGTGGATACCCCCTTTAAGGTAGGGTGGTTCATTGCCCACCAGGGGTTGGGACAATCATGGGTTCCTAAATGATAAAGGAGGCTCATATAGGGCCTGTAGGAACCAGGGTGACGGCCATGATGATCGGGTAGAGCTCATGTATTGGCTTTTGTCCACGTGCTAAATGTGTTTGTCCCGGCCATCTTTTGCATTTTGTGGTACATTTTCTTGTTGAATGTGGCCAATTATGCTTTTACTTTTCTTTTTCGCTGCATCAATCTCCAGGGCATCATTCCTGTAGGAATTTACAGGGTAAGTTCCTCAGAAAGAATACCAAAAGGACACCGCTCACAACCAGATCTCAAATCAATACACCAGTATTTTTGACGTGGTTAAAACCCTCAGAGTGCAAGGAGGGAAACAGTCCACGGCCTGTCCCAACGTGGGTACAGACAATTTATTAATCAAAGAATGAAAATTTACATAAGCTTCTCTCATGCACGGATTACCCGAACAATGACCCTCCATGCGCTTTAAATAGAACTCATGGACCAATCGGGTGTCAAGCCACGGATCAAGTGTCGATAATACCGAGGTGAGAGTGAACCGTCGGATCACTACATATCGTGACCGTCGGATTGTAAGTTACAATATGTACAACGGTAAAGAAAGACACTTTACCTAACTCTATACCTAACTCTAAACTAGACCAAGTTGATCTTAACTATATCCTATGTGTCGGAATATCCTAACAATTCCAATCTCGACCCAAGGTGTGGGCAAAGGGAGGGGAGAGCTAGCCCTATGTGGACCCAGTGGAGCCATGTGGACCCAGGTGGGAGAAATGATGAATCGGATTATAATGAGTGGAAATGGGGCAATATATGTGGATAAGGGAGCGGGACCACGCAACCAAAATCAGGGTTTCCCATGAAATACCAACCCTAAAGCCAAATGGTTAGTAAAAGAGATCCCACGGGACAAGAATCCAACATTAATATCCAGAAGGGGTCTAAGGGACAAGAGCATAGACCTAGCCCATTCTTTCAGTTGAATCCCCCCATTAATCCATGCCTATAAGTATCCATGATAAGCAAACTACAATACTCAACTACCAAATGACAAGGCATACCTTTAGGTTTGGGAGGCCCACCTTCAAACATATGATCATGGCAGATGGGTGAGGGACCAAATGGTTGGCTCAGGTGGCGGAGAAATGGCACAACAAGCTAGTTGGTAGCTGCAAGGGATTGTTGGCTGTCGATTAAGGACCATCATGGAGAAAAAAATTCTCCTAGGGATATCACCCACAAAATGGTGGGTAACAGGGACTACCCCCCTTAGCCTACATTTAGGAGATAGCTTAAATGGAGAGGAAAGGGATCAGAGTGACAGCCACTTCACTGAGTGTTATCGCATAAAGGTGTACAATTTGAGCGACAACATTTTTTGGCATCGTTGTTGGGAACCAATCTTGTGGTCCTTGGTTTTCACAACATCTTTTCACTTCATCAATCAGCACAATTTTCGGCATTTGATCATCACCTTTTTCTTAATCCGGCACTTTCACGACATTTTCTAGCACCTGGGTGTTTGGGTTAGTTTTCTATTTGGGTGGCGACTCCAGTTATTCATCTTTTCACAAGAGCATATGCTAGAAGAAATCCAAGTAGTTTGGTTAATCACGCTCTGGATCCTGAAAAGGCCCTTAGAGCTCAATTAAACAAACTACATTCTAGTAAAGATCTTGTTTTTCTCGGACACGAAGCCCTCCATGATATCCATTTGCTTTTCCCTGACCCTGTCGAGCAAGACGTCATGGAATTGTTCGCCCCTTGCAATTTTGGTAATGTACAAGGTGATCCTCATGATCTTCCAGAATATGGTTTGGACAAAATGCCATCTGTCCAAGGAAACAATGCAATCAGAGTTAAATCTCATCTCAGAGCCTTTACAACTTTCATGATGAAACATACTAACAGAGCTACCTATAATCATGAAGA
The DNA here is from genome assembly GCA_031772625.1 of Pinus tabuliformis. Taxonomy (NCBI): domain Eukaryota; kingdom Viridiplantae; phylum Streptophyta; class Pinopsida; order Pinales; family Pinaceae; genus Pinus; species Pinus tabuliformis. The sequence continues at coordinate 48,713,014 of CM062805.1, read as the reverse complement.
TGTCAAAATGGAGTTCTTTGTTCTTTCCTTGGAGGAAGATGTGATGGAATGGTTCTTAGATAATCCTAATAATTCTTTGATTCTCTACAAGACATCATCAATGCCTTCAAAGATAAGTATGGGGCTAAAAGGGAAGGAAGATATTTACTCAGAGCCATCAATGACATCAAGAAAAAAGAAAATGAAACCGTGGTTGAATTCAATAATAAGTTTAATGGTATTGTTAAAGAAATGCATCAAGATTATAAGCCCACTGACAAATCTCTATTGGAATATTATCTAGATGCATTTAGTGTTGATACTTCTTGTGAATTAAGGCATACTAAGCCAACTGACTTGAAGATTGCTCAGACCTTAGCTGAGGAATTGGAAAAGGATAAGAAATCATATGGGAAGTCTGAGATTCCAAGCTTTGAGAGAGGTCCAACTAAGTCTCGTGAGCCTAAAGAAAAAGAGGTCAAAGAGGTTGAACATGATCCCATCAAGGAATTGACTCAATTAATTAAATATATGAAGAATGAGCATGCTAGGGAGATGAATGTTATGCAAGCTAGTTTGATCCAAATGGAAAGATCTCAAGTTCAAAATTTCCAACCTAGAAATAATAATGCATGGGAAAAGAAAACTCCTCCAAGTGAACAAAGACCGCCTAATCCGCTTGAATCTACAAACGTTGTTGATCAACCTTCGCCATTTTGCAGACCATGTCAAAGTTATCAAGAAGAGAGCACTTGTGCATTTGCCAGAAGAATCTTGGATGAAGAAACAAGTGAACAGATAAATGTAATTAGTCAAGATTCGCACTTGCCTGTAGAAGAGAAGGATCATGATATGGAAATGCTCCTGTCTTCCTTTACCATCAACAATTTCAGTGATGAAAAGGATCCAATTACAGAATTTTATGGAGAGAAGCCATCTCAGGAACAAATCTTGGAGATTGCAAGAAGGGATACACTTATCGCAAGAAAAACAAAGATCAAGATAAGGAACAAATTGCTTCTAAAACCTATCAGTCAAGTTTGAAAATGCAGTGTTGCGAACATCTCGATAACATCCTGATTGTCTCGAAATCACGATTTTTTGGCCTAGCCGATGTTTGTCGATTTTTACTGATACTTTCTTGCTTTTTACGATTTTTTGGTTTTTCAAGCCCTTGCCGATTTGATCCGCATGCCAATGTTCGCAACATTGGATTGGATCACATGGATAAATAATGCTAAGATTTTTGCTCATGTCCTTGAACTTTTAAAGATTCCCTCTCAGAGAGTAGCATTTCTAAAAGTTGTAGGCATATCTTAGCAAGATAAGGTTGATGCGCACCATAAGGATGAAAAAATCAAGTTAAAGGACCTGAACTGTAATATGACAAATGAAGGTCATCATCCCTTCTTCCTAACTTTGATGGTTAATGATTGTCTGTTGCACAATTGTATGTTGGATTATGGGGCTTCAACCAATATGATGACTAAAAAAGTTATGGATCAGTTGAATCTAAGAATATCAAGGCCTTACCATAACATATGCTCCATGGATTCAAAGAAGATTGAAGTTCTTGGTGTGATCAAACACTTGCAGGTCTACTTGGCGACATTTCCATACAAGAAAATTACCCTAGACATTGTTATTAGAGATGTACCTGATGTATGGGGAATGCTCTTATCCCGGAAATTTGCAGCAGATCTTGGAGGGTGCATTCAGTTGGACTTATCTTATGCTACCATCCCTGTAGCTGAAGGCAGTATGGTTAGAACTTACATAGAAGTCGAAAGAAGGCATCATGTTGAAGATCCAAGGAGGCCTAACAATGCAGAAGTTGAAGGACATCCTACAAAACATAATGTGGTATTCACTAATTTCTTTGAACCTATGCAAGAACAAGCCTGAGATTTCACGTCATTGCATCTCATGCGAAAGAAAAGGAAAAGATTCGATTGGTCTACACAATGCAGCATTGGAAATCTTCAACATCCCAAGAGAGTCAAGATTCAACAGGGTACATCAAAGAAGCAGCCAGTGGATCCACTTGTGAGAAAACAGCGTCTCCAAATTGGACTTCAAAGATGACACTTGATGCCATAGGGCATCATTTGTATTGTATCTCTAACCCTATCCTCGTAGATTATTTTTTATTTCCATCATTAGAGTAGGATTTTATTTCAACATTTATATTTTTATGTCATTGGATTTAGATTTCATTTCTATATTGTTAGAATAGGATTTCTATTCCAACAGTTGAGATATATATATATATATATATGATGATTTTGATTTGTATTATAATGGTTATCTACCTGATGTTTCTTTGTTTTCTTGGATACAAGATTATGAATTCTCACATTCCTTTGTTGAAGCAACGTGTCCCCAAGTAGAGCCAAATGTTGACCATGTACATGTCAACAGTCCAAGAAGCAAAGTACATAAGTGTGGTCAAAAAAATTTCAATCATTATCACCATTGTAATCCCAAATTCTACTTTTGTATTGTAAAAATGATTCTAGTATGACTATTAAGCCATATAACAACACTTACGTAAGCCTATGATTCTCCTAAAGGGTTTCACTCTAGGGAGTTTTTAACCTCACCAAATTATTTGTGTTTGTAAACACGAATAATTTTTTCCTAGATATACCCCAAATCTAGTGTGGAACTCATTGAGAAGGTCTTGAGTGAGTCCTAGTGTTATCAAGTCAATGTATTTTTATCATACTAATGTGTCTTGAGTCGCAGAATTTGGTTGAGTATTAAGAGGCTTGTGCCTTTTAAAAAATTCCCCTTCTAAGGGTTGAATTATTGTAATATCTTGATGTAAAAGTGTCTAGAAATATTTTTGGTGAATGGTTCCTCATAATTAGAACACCATTACCAAAAGATTTTTTAGATACATTAAGAGGGTGGAAAATATTTGTAATCCCCTCTTGAGTATTTAACTTTAATTTTTGGCAAAATAAAATATAAAATTAGCCATAAATTGTCAAAAAATAAAATGAAAGGGAAAAATTAATTACCCTCCAACTGGAAAAATTATTCAAAAAATTATTGAGGCTACTTTCAAAGGAAAATATTCAAGTCAAAAATAAAATCCTCATTTCCGAGGCACGAAGGACTAGTCCAAAAATTCGTTGGGCCAGAGAAGAATGTTTTCCCAGCAAATTGAATTTTTGGGGCCAAGCAATGAATTATTTTGCATTTAGAAGATAGCTTAAGCAGAGAGGGCAAGGATCATAGTGACAACCCCTGCCCTAAGCGTTGTCGCATAAAGGTGTACAACTTGAGCAACAGCACTTCCCATACATCATTATGAATGATGGAATCATATTTTTCAGCAATTGAATCTTTTCACACTTGAGCCTTCACAACTTCTTCAAAAGTGCATGGTTCAGCTTGAATAATGTTGCTCATGCCTACAACATATGCTTGGGACCGACATGGTTTCTTGCTTTCTCTGAAGGTTCCACTAGAAGCAACATGTTTATCAGCGTCTTGAAGGGTGTCACGAAGCCATAAAGTTCTCCTTTTAGCAAGAGGATCCAAAGGATCGATGGGCTCCATGGGTTCATCAACAGGATCATATTCAGGTTCAGGATTTTCTTTTATCTCTAAAGCATCATCTTGACTATCAACATTAGCAAGAGGAAGAGGAGTGTCTCTTACCTTTCCAAGAGTTGCATCTTCATCAAATGTTACATCTCTGCTAAACTTTTTATTTCTTTGTCCTGGTACATATATTTTGTAAGCTTCAGAATTCTAACAATACCCAACAATCATACCTTTCTTACCTGAAGCTTCCATTTTGTTCTTCTCTTTTGGAACATGGAAGTAGACAGGATAGCCAAAGATCCTCAGTTGCCCAACTTTGGGCTTTTCACCAGTGAATACTTGGTGAGGAGATCTATTTTGAACATAAACAACTATGTTCGCAAGTTATCCCCATAGAAACTTTGGCAGTTTTTTATCATGCAACATAGCTTTGATTGCTTCCATGATAATTCTATTCTTTTGCTCAGCCACACCATTTTGTTCAGGGTTATATGGAACAGTGGGCTCTTTCTTGATTCTAGCTTTTTTGCAAAAGTCTTGAGCTCTTGTCCACTCAAGTCATAGGATGCATCGACATCTTCCTCAATCTTGATACAAAGGACTTGGTTCTCACATTCATCAAATGTACCTATTGATCCCATAACAAGAGCAAGAGTAATAGTAACAAAGTAAATAAATATAATGAAAGTATATCTGGTGATGAGGTAGGTCTTTCTTTCTTTTCTAGATGTGAGAGTGGTTCTTTCATTATCCTTGCACCAACTTCCTCTTGGAGTTTACTCTTTGTTAAAATTGGCAACTAGGGCCAAACTCCATGTGGGTCATCTTATTTATGGCAGCTGATATTTTTCTTGGATCCCTCTCATCGAGAGGTGTAGGATTGATCTAAAGATCATCTGAGTCCGATAAGTATTCATGGAGTTATGAATTTATTTGCATTATAAGACAATTTGTCAAGGTCGGCCAGCAACCAAATAAACCCCCACATGTGCTCAACGTTTTAATATAAATAGAGGTGGCCTTCAAGTCATTTCAACACACTTGGGATCTCTTCCTCTCTCTACTTGTCATTGGGTTTTAGTAGGAGGAGAGATCCTAAGGAATAATGTTGCCCTGATCCAAAGGGCAGAAAAACCGTAACTGCCGGAAAAGCCGGAACTGCCAGAAAAGCCGGAAAAGCCGAACTATCGGAAAAGTCGGAACTGCCGTAACTGCTGGAATTGCCGAGAACAGCGGGAACTGCCAGAACTACTGGGAACTGTCGAAACAGCCGGAGCATCTGTCTCCAAATGAGAGCAGCATGCAAGGGACAACTAACTAACATTGGGACAGTTGTATGGTACTTAACAGCAAATACACCAAGCATGCAATGTTACAGCTAGCATGCAAGGGACAACTAGCATGCAAGAACAAGCATGCTAGGGACAACTAGCATGCAAGCAAGGTGCAGCTAACACATAGGTCAGGATGGCAACATGGTGCAGCAATGGCACATAATGCAGTACAATGATGGGTACAGTCATGATTAATGAAGCGTGATGAGATGCCGCATAGTGATGATGGGTGCAGCATGGTGCAGCGCGGTGAGGTGCAGCATGATGATGAAATGCAGCACAACAATGGGTGAAGGAGTCACCTTGGAGAATTAGTTGAAACAGCATGTCTTCAACTGATCTCATGTATCATCTTCTTAGAGATGATCTATGCTCTTACCTAAATAAGTCAAAGTGTTGACTTCTGTTGTAAACGTACTATCTCTCTCTCTCTCTCTCTCTGTTGAACTATTGAAGAACATATAAGAAGAATTGATCAAGGGTTTCTCCACATTGGGGTTTGTCCCTGGCTAGCACCACATCTTGTGTCCTCTTGTCTTGGCTTGTCTTCTGCAATTTATGTTTATGTTCTATCTGCAGTTTACTTTAATGCTGATGTGATTGCTTATTTGGAAAAGATATGGAGCTAACTGTGAAAATTGAAACAAATTGCTCTAAGCATAGAACATACCTAAAATTAACACTCTTCTTGCACTATTTTGCACCTTGATGATCATCAGAGTCTGTTTTTCTTGATCGCATCCTCATCAAGAAGCTAGAGAAATAATCATTCAAATACTCATGCAAGAAGAATAACCAATGATCTATAAAGATAAATCTAAACAAGGGCAGTGACACAGAGAAACAACATAAGACTTAAAAATACTTTAAAAAAAATTAATGGGGATTGAAAGAAGTTGTTAGCTCCCTCTTGATTCAACCTGTATAAGTTACCATTGTCCATCAGTAATATGTCATTGGCAGAAGAAATGCATCTTCTTGAACACCACTTAGCAAACTCCATCATGATCCACTCTAATCCTGGGGATTTCGAAAACCATCTTTCTCACGAGGTAATGCTTTATAGTGAATATGAGTGAACTTTCGGTGCCATAGTTTATATTGATGATTACCTATCATGAATCAATGTCTGGTTATATCTTTCATTGATTTTATAAAGATCTTCAAATCTTGATCCCAACGTGAAGGCATGTAATAATAATTATACATATTGACTTCATTGTCTGCAATGATATTAGTTATAATCCATCTTTGGTCGCTGCAAAAGAGGTTAGTTTAGAAAGCTATCAATCCATATTTTGCAAAAGTCATGATTCTCAGCTACAAACACTATTGTTAGTAAACTCTAATATCAAATAATGTGAGAGAGTCAAAATCCCTCTATCTTCAGCATTCAATTTCTATCAGTTATTCTTTCATAGCCTTCTATGCATTATAGTTCTTTTCAAGACACCACTTTCTTGCATATGCATAAACAAAAGTAAAACTATTTTTTACTTTTGCATGCATCACCAAGTACCAAAACCACAACGATTAAATACATGCAACACCTTAATTACTATCTGCAAATTATTATCATATCTTGGGTTCCTTGAAATATTGGAAGAATGGTAGCAGTAAGATTTCAGCAGTAAAATTTCAACAGGAAATAGCAAGAGATATTTCAGTTGTAAATGAAATATTTCAACAGCAAAAGAGAAAAGAAATTTCAGCAGAAAATGAGTAGCAAGTAAATGGAACAGCAAAAGATATTTTAGCATAAAAAGAGCCACAAATGGAGCAGACAACAAGATATATTTCAGCAGAAAGAAAACTTAAAATGGAGCGAACAGCAAAATATATTCCAGCAGAAAGAGAATTGGAAAATGAGCGAACAGCAAGAGATATTCTAGCAAAAAGAGAGTTGGAAATGGAGCAGACAACAAGAGATATTCCAGCAGAAAGAGAGCTGGAAATGAAGCTTGTTTTCACCAAAGCACTGATACCATGTTGAAATTATGATGTTCTATGTTGTAACTATTACTTATTACAAAACTTCTTTATGTTGTAATATTAGATAAACAATTGTAGATAGAACATAAATCAAATACACAATAGAAGACAGCCAAGAACAAAATGAGACACAGAATTTAAGTCCAATGACCAGGGCAAAACCCACAAGGGGAAAACCTAGCCAGATTATTCTTCTATTATAAATCAATTGTTCAGCAAAGATACAGAGTATAATGAGAGATCAAGAAAATGAGTAAGTTCACTCAAATCTGAACAAGTTGTTGCATGATCACTGGTAGCAGAACAGATGCACAAACTTAATCAACCTTCCCTTCAACTGAATCAACATTGAAACACTAAAGCACTAAATCAACCTTCCCTTCAACTGAATCAACATTGAAACACTAAAGCACTAAATCAACCTTGGCTCACCAAGTTCTTCTCTTGCTCTCCAAGTCTCTCTCTCAAGTTTGAATTCTTCTTTCACAATGCACAAGTCATGAGGGGAGAAAAAATGAAACACATATATATAGGAGGAGAAACAAATCAATGCCATAACAGAGTAACCTGCACGCCAAGAGGAGTGTAACTCATGCCCATTTAGGAAATGTAACCCATCCATTAAGGAGGTACGCATGCCTTTGTAACTTACACTTTTAAGAGAGAGTGTAACATAAGCATTAAAGACGGCATAAGAGGAATCTTTTATGACATGCTTTTATTGAGTGTAAGAGAGTAAGAGAATCTTTTATGACGTGCTTTAATGTGTAAGAGAATTTTAAAGAGTATAAGAGGAATGTGTCATGACAATAATGAGTGTAAAAGAACATTATTGAGAGCCATGATTGAGTAACTTGAATTCCTTTTTAATAATAATATAATAGTATCATAATAATAATAATAATGATAATATAAGAATTTTATCAGAAGGTTTTTTGCTCTGGTGATTTCAGCAAGTGTCTCTGATCTGAACTGAATCTTGCTAGCTCCCCCAATGGACGTTGTGGAGGGGGTGCCCCGGTGCCCGCCCCGTCCCCCTCTGGACCCCTCTGTCGATGTTGCCTTCCAGTCTCTGGTGGCCTCCCTCCCAAAGCGCGCGCGGCCTTCTGTCATTGCTTCCAAATTTGTCAAGCGAAATGATGAGGTGAAAAACGTCTCTCTGCCGAATGGAGCGCGCCGCACCTCCCTTTCTTATGTGGAGAGAGCGTTAATTGGAAAATTCACGAGTATGTGGCCCTCACCTAGATCGATGGAAACCTGGATTAAGAAAACCTAGACTCCCATGATGAAGGGTGAGATTGCTCTTTCTGCGAAAACCTAGAATCTTTTTATTTGAAAACAAGGAGGACAAGGAGGTAGTATTCCGTAATGGGCCATATTTCTTTGGCTCCAGAGGGATGTATTTGAACAAATGGTCCCTTGATTTTAACCCTGATGAGGATATCGCTATTGTTATTCCAGTTTGGGTCAAGCTTCCGCGTCTCCCAATCTCTTGTTGGAGTAACGATTGCCTTCGGGCTATTGGTAATGGACTGGGGAAATGATTTGATAAGTCTGAACCAAAAGGCTCCCAATTTGCGTGTGCCAAAATCTATGTAGAGATATATTTGGAGAAGGGTCTGCTAGCTGAAATTAATCTAAACCTAGGAGAATAGAAGCACAGACAAGTCTTGGATTATGAACAAATTCCATTCAAATGCAAACACTGTCATGACTATGGCCACTTTGCCAAAGACAGTGCCAAAGTTGGGAATGATAAAAGTATGGATGCTCCGACCGCTCAAGAGGAGCAATGGCAAAAACCTAAGAGGGCTCTGAAAGGAAAATCAATGTCAAAACCTCGAGGCCTTGTGGTCAACAATACTGCTCTATCCTCTTCGAATCCTTCAAAGTGTTAAGTGACAAGGAACTAGAAATGGAGGCTCCCCCTCAAACAAATGTAGAGGATACCTCAATAATAGAAGAAGAACTAGTAGCGGAAAGTAGTCTAAAAGAGGGTAGAGGTGAAGTCACTCCGCCGAAGACTATTCCTGTCATTGACGTTCCCCTGGGCAGCCTGCTCAAAGGCTTGCAACGTGTTGTCACTCAAAATTTGTCCCAAAATTTATCTTGGGCTGACAATTGCTGTAGCCAAGAATCCGACCCTACAAAGAAAGTAGGGAGCCCAAACAAGAGGGTTCAGAGAGAGAGAAGCAGAACTAAATAAAAAAATTGGGGAATCAACCAATCATCTTAGAGATTTTGAAAGGGAAAAAGGTAAACAAAGAAGGAAAGGATGGTGGTCGCTCCCCCTCCACTCACAAGTAATGAAAGTAATATCCCGGAAAATAAGGGGGCTAAGAAACCCTGCTAAAATCCTAGCAGTTAGAGATATAATAAAACGTAGCCAAGAATCCGACCCTACAAAGAAAGTAGGGAGCCCAAACAAGAGGGTTCAGAGAGAGAGAAGCAGAACTAAATAAAAAAATTGGGGAATCAACCAGTCATCTTAGAGATTTTGAAAGGGAAAAAGGTAAACAAAGAAGGAAAGGATGGTGGTCACTCCCCCTCCACTCACAAGTAATGAAAGTAATATCCCGGAAAATAAGGGGGCTAAGAAACCCTGCTAAAATCCTAGCAGTTAGAGATATAATAAAACAAGAATCTCCATCAGCAGTGTTTGGTTCAGACTTATCAAAGCATTTCCCCACTCCATTACCAATAGCCCATGTTCTAGAGAGATTGCTCGTGGTCAACTAAGTCCTCTAGGGGAGCTTCAGGAGGGCTTGGCATATTTTGGTTGAACAAAAACTTTACTCTGATTGAAGAAATTAAGACAAAATCTTGGATTATGGCTCTTCTGGAGGAAAATGATACAGGGGAAAGAACTCCCTTCATAAATATCTACGGTCTAGTTCTCTACAGGGACAACGCTGAATTCTGGGACTCATTCAAGGTGCTAAAGGAAAGGAACTACCACATCAATAGCATAATGGGAGGGTATTTTAACACAGTTCTAAACATGTTATAAAAAAGAGGGTGGTCTTCAAACAGGAATCCATTTAGAGACAGAGTGGAGGAAACAATGGAATGATGGGATCTAATTGATAACAAGCCTACGAACAGGAAATACACTTGGTCTAATAGACGGTCCGATGACCATTATATCATTGCTCGTCTGGATAGGTTTATGCTGCAAAGCAATTGGCTTCTTAATGGTCTGGACTACTCTTCGTCTATCGAATCACAGGGAGATTCAGATCACTGCCCTATCATGATTTCAATGGAGAAGACTGAAAACCTTGGGTCATTGCCCTTCAAATTCAATACAAATTGGTGTCAATTTGAAGAGGTTGGGAATATGGTAAAGCGAGCCTGGAGTTGCCATGTCTAGGGCTCTCCCAACTATGTTTGGGAATCTAAGCTAAAAAATGTTAAAAAAGAATTGAGATGGCTTAAAGAGAATTATCAACCCCTAAGGAAAGAAAGAAGAGAGTCGAGACAATCCATGAATTAAAAGAGCATTATAATATGATGGAAAAAACCCACATTGAAGAAACACACATTCAAAAGGAGAAAGATCTCTCCACTCAGATTTTCAATCTTAGTAGGCAAGAGGAAAATTTGTGGAGGCTTAAATCTCGCAGTCATTGGTTGAAAATTGGGGACTCTAATACTTCCTTTTTCCACAAACAAGCAATTTCTCAAGAGAACAGGAATAGAATCAGGGAGATAAAGGCCAAGGGACGGCAGACAGTCAACTCCACAACAAAAATCAAATTGGAGGCTTATAACTACTTTAAATCTCTTCTCAACAAGGATAGCATCGCTTTAGAAAGCGCCCCCGAATTTCTCCAGGCTTTGCCCCATGTTATCTCCCTGCCTTCCAATCTATTCCTCTATGGTGAAATTTCAGAAGAAGAAGTCTAAAGGGCTATTTGGAATTTGGAACCTGAGAAGGCTCCAAGTCCAAATGGATTCTCTATCAGTTTTTATCGAATTTTTTGGGGTTTCATCAGAAAAGACCTCATTAAGATGTTGAACTATTGCAGAGTCAAAAAGAGTTGGGGGGACGCACTAACTCATCCTTTCTCGCCCTGATTCCAAAAGAGGCCAATCCCACCTCCTTCTCTAGATTTCGGCCTATCTCGCTTTGCAATTCTTCCTATAAAATTTTGACGAAAATCATTGCCAATAGAATTAAACCCCTACTCCCTTCCTTTATCTCTGAGAATCAAGGTGGGTTTATGCAGCATCAGAACATCCTCGATAACATCATCTTGGTGCAAGAACCAATGCATTCAAACAAAAAAGCGGGAGAAGCTGGAATGATCATCAAACTGGATATGGCAAATGTGTTTGACTGGGTAAATCACTCCTTTCTCTTCCTTGTCATGCAAAAGTTAGGCTTCAGTAATGAATTCATCTAATTAAAGCATGTATTGGTTCCCCTTGGATCGCCCCATTGATTAATGGTCGCCCACCCCGCTTCTTCGCTGCCTCTAGAGGTCTTCGACAAGGCTACCCTCTATCACCACTTGTTTATATAATCATGGCAGAAGCCCTTAGTTGTAATCTTGAAGATGGGAGGTCGGATGGTTCTCTCTCTGGTCTTAATATTGCAAGAAATGTTAGAGGAATTAACCACTCTCAGTTTGCCAACGATTCTCTTCTGATTGGAGGAGCCTCCTTGGCGATTGCTTCAAGATTCAAAAAAATCGTAGATTGGTTTCTTCTTCTATATGGGGGATTGGTCAACAACTGAAATGTCAATTAATTCGCTGGAATTGCCAAGTGGAAACGATGAAGGCAATCAGTCGTTTGTTGTACATCCCTATGGATGCTCATCAAACTTCCTTCAAATATCTTGGGATTCCTATTTCCCTAAAGCAAGCTTCAGGGTAAGATTGGGAGAATGTTCTACAAAAAATAAGGAACAAGGTGCACTCCTGGGGAATTAGATGGCTCACTTTGGCCAGGAGAGTTACCATCATCAAATCGGTTCTATCTTCCCTTTCGTTATATTTGGGTGCTAGTCTCTTAGCACCACTCTACATTAATCAACAAATAAGCAGGCTCATTCGAAAATTTTTATGGCAAGGAGGCAAGGGCAACAATCACAAATTCCACCTTGTTAACTGAAATTTGGTTAAGCAACCTAAGAACATGGGAGGATTAGCAATTAAGGATCCTGAACTAATGAATCTGGCGCTGGGGGCTAAATTGGTTTGGAGGCTCCTCTCGGACTCCAATGAGTGGTGGAAAAAGGCCTTTATAAGGAAATACTTTCACAAAAATCGTCTCACCAGACCGAAAGATGAATCATGGGAAAGGAAAGGATCAAAAATTTGGAGACTGTGCAAAGCCTCGTCATCTCTCATTTTGAACCATCTTGGCTGGCTTCCTAGGAATGGGAAACGCATTCTTCTTGGATCTGATTGCTCGACGGGCCTTGACCCGGCTCTTTCAATTTGGCTGGCAGAGCAGGGGTTCTCTCACCTTGCGGATATCTCTTGTTGGGATGATCAAGGTTTGTGGTGTGGGTGGATTCCTCTGGAATTGCCCAATCACCTCCTCTTGCATTGGCATCTTTTTTATTGAAAACCTTAAAGGGTTTGCTCCAATTATCACAAGCAAACTAGACTGTCGCGCCTAGATGGGAGGTAAAACAAAGAAATATTTTGTTAAAGATGGCTATGCTCTCTTAATTAAGAACCCCTCCTCCCCCCATCCTTCCAAATTATGGGGTAAAATTTGGAACGGTGATGGCCTTCCTAAGGGAATTGGTCCATGAGAAAATCCTTACGACAGAGAATTTAAATAAGAGGAAAATCAGCGGCCCCTCTCGATGTGTGCTTTGTGGTAACGTGGAGGAATCTATCAAGCATTTATTTTGCCATTTCCCCTTTGTTGTGGAAATATGGAACTATGCTTTAGCGCCTTTGGCTTCTGCCTCCCAAATTGCGGAAGACTAGAGTAAGATGTTTATTCATTGGAAACATAAATCTCCCTATTCCCCAAACTCTCTGTTAAGGCGTTGTTGGATGGCAATTCCCAAATATTTGTGTTGGTCGATATGGCTATGCTGTAATCAGGTTATTTTTCAGAACAAGCGCCATAATTCTGAAACTGCAACGATCAAAGGAATGACGTTACTCTTTGAGGTTATTTCTTCCCGAGGTTTCGAAGCTTCGGACTTGAAGGAATTGTCTAGACTGAAAAAGAGCGGCTCGAGATATCCTCTTCCAAACTCAAAGCTCCTCTTGCAAAGTCTTATGTTCCTTCGCCCTTCTGTATCAGACTGAAAGGGGAAGAATTTGTTGAATGGCAAAGGAAAGTTGGGAAGAGCCAACTGTATTTTGATGGAGCGTCGAAAGGCAACCCCGGGGAGGCTGGAGCGGGAGGGGTAATTGTTAACCTCGAAGAAAAAACAAAAATAAAGTTTGCATGGGGTCTTGGCATCGCGACGAATAATCAAGCTGAAGCCCTTTCTCTTTGGTAGGGTCTGAACATCAGTTTGGCTAATGGTATCAAAATATTGACTATAGTTGGCGATTCTATGATGATTATACAAAAATCTGTGAAGCTCCTCAAGAATGAGATCCTTCTCGAGGATGAAACCTCCTCAATCATGGTGAGGAATATATATTTATTAAAATATCAAATATTGACTATAGTTGGCGATTCTATGATGATTATACAAAAATGTGTGAAGCTCCTCAAGAATGAGATCCTTCTCGAGGATGAAACCTCCTCAATCATGGTCAGGAATATATATTTATTAAAAAAAATGAAAAGGTGGAACTATACCATGTGTTGAGGGCTAACAATCACCTGACGGATGCTCAGGCCAATGCTTGGGTGGCACTGGAACAAGGTAGTTTAAATATCAATCAAGAAGTTAAAGCATGTCAAATCCCCTGAATCGTAGCTCCAAGTCGGCACTAGACTGTTGGGGTACGGGTCTTCAGAGTATTAAATCGGCAGTGAAGATGGTTAGTCCCACGATGGTCCCTTGCAATGCTTTGGAAGTTGGGATGGCAGGTAAAGAGTTAAGGCACAGGTGTGGCAGCGTTAGTATGAGGTTCACGTTCGAAGACAAGTGGGGGTTGAGGTCTTGGTTACTCACAGGGAGTTGCAATATAGTTACATCCGTAATGAAGAGTGGTACCATCGCTAATCGACCTTGGTTATTTCTGGCGGTGGAGGAAGTGGAAGGAAACTGCATTGACATGACTCTTAATCGTCTTCCATTTATGAAGGATAAGACCGGGAAGAATGTCGGGGTTCAATAGGCTATTATATATTGCAGTTGGTTGTGGTCGATTAATCAAAGGATAGTGATTATACAAAGCCGGATTGCTGCAAAGCTAGCCTCTGCGAGTAATGGCACTAGTGAAGGTCAGGAGGCACAGGGTCAAGTCATGGCAATGGGGGAGGCATCGAGAGCTTGGTTGATAGCTCGTGTAAGCAAGTCATTAAGGAAATTGTAAAGGAAAGAAATGAAAACATGGCAGTTCTCTACGCACAATTGTCAGGACTGGGCAAAGATATGGATTTGTTGCAGAAGACAATGGAAGGCCTATGCACCAATGTGTTGCGCGTGCAGCAAAAAGTGAAAAACATCGAAATAACAGTGGAAACTGCTACTGTCAAGGTTCTAAAGGAAGTTTTTAGGTTCAGGGAAGCCTCGGCCCCCATTGATGCGACTGTTGTTGAGCGGGTTCTAGATACTAGAGAGGATGATGCCGAAGAATTGGAAACGACAGTGGATGAACCTTCGGGAGAAGAAATCGACCCCTGTAGTGGCTAAAAGATTTCTTTTTTATGTTATTATATGTTATGTCGAAGTATAGGATACTGTGGAGTTCTTTGGAGAGTATATAGCTATAGATATGGACAAAGTCTTTATGTAAATAAAGTTGGTAGCAAGAAGGTCCTATTTCAATGTAAAACGATGAATATTGCAAAGAACATACTACTGAATTTTGTATGGGACCTGGCCCTTTAGAGTTCATATAATGAAAATGCTACCTATTTCTTTTTAAAAATAATAATAATAATAATGATAATATTGATGATTAAGTTGAAATCAAACTATTAGGATTGATTGAAGATTAGAAGGGATTTTGTTGATTTGGGTAGCATCGGATGTACTCTAGCCATGAAAATTGGTGGAGAGGCTAAAGCACATGAGATCTCCAAGACCCAGAAATGGTTTGAGCAGATTCTACCCGGTTAAAGAGATATTAAAATAATTAATATTTTTAATGGAGTTCCTAACTCTAAACTTAGGAAAAATAAAATATTAATGGATATTAATATAAAACTAGGTTAGAATGTTCCAAATGACATGGATCAAGCCAAATCTCTGAAATTCCAGAAGGAGACTTGCTCCCAACCATGATCAATCAAATAAATATCTGTCAAATATTCAATGCTTTCGTTGCCACAAGTTTGGTCATTATAAAAATCAATGTACTGAAAGGAAGGATGATAAGAAAAGAAAGGGCAAACAACATGCTTCTACAACAGCCATTGATGATGAGCATCCTAATCAAAAGAAATTCAAGAATGAAAATAAAGAAGATTTTGATTTCTTTTATGCTCTTGCAGGTACTATTACAAGTAACAGCCATATCTGGTTGGTAGACAGTGGAGCCTCCAGACATATGACAAATAATCGTGATAGTCTAACAAAATTGGAAGAGAAGTCAACAATAAAAGTGGAGCTTGGTGATGATGGAAAATATGAAGTCAAAGGTGTTGGGTCAACATCCTTCTAGTTGGAGACAGGAGGAAATATTTATTTGAATGATGTATTGTATGTTCTAGGTTTGAAAAAGAACTTAGTCTCTACTTCATCTTTGGAAGACAAAGGATATAGAGTTGCATTTGTTGATGGACAGGTTCTTGTTTGGAAGAAGGGCTCTAGCATAGATTTTGTCAAAGTAATTGGTGTTGAAATATGTAACTAGGTTTGGTCTTCATAATGACTTATGTAATCTTGATTTTATGTATTTGATATAAAGAAATAGATATATATATGTATATATATATTATTGTTATTTTGTAGCATGGGTTTCATGCTCAAGGTCATTTTATTTATAGGTCAAGCACCCATTGAGTGCTTCTAGGGATTTGTCATGAAGTCAAGAAGTCAAAGAAGTCATTGTCATATGTAAAGACCCTATTGGGCATGTTGTATCATATAAAAGGAATTTATTTAGAGTCAAATGTCCTCCTCCAAGACCAAGTCGGCCTGCTAGAAGACAAGTCGGCCTCATTAGGGTTGTTCGAGCTTCAAGGAAATCCTATATATAAGTATGTCATCGACCTCATTTGAAGAACACACTCAACCAAGAAAGAAGCAAGTTCAATCACCAAGAAAAGAAGCCTAACAGCCAGTGAGAAAGAGGAAAAACCATAAGAAGGAAAAGCTAAGTGTTAAAGGATTGTTTTTAGGCTACATCTTCTCACACGTGCGAGGAAACTAGGGCATCCTTCTGCTACAGCAAAACTGAATAATGCAATCATCATTAAGGTTTAAGTTTGGGCTAAAAGAAATCAGATTTGAAGGTTGAGTTATCAAAGAAGAAGAAACTCCCTAAGCAAAGGAAGAAGAAGACCAAATCTACCATATTCCACTCAAACATGCAAGCTAGGGTTTCTGCAGTTACGCGGAAAATTGCAATCACAAGTTACAAGTCCAAAATTGAGGTCGAAGGAGTAGTTGCAGCAGTTTTGAAGCAAGTTTGACTCGGGTTGACTTTGTGAGAACCAAGTTCATCAAAGAAGAGGTTGACTTGGTCTTGGAGGGGCATTTAACAAGAGTCTTAGGTCTTGGAATTCATCTTTGAAGATTCTATAAGAAGAGAAGAATTCTTGTGGGTTTTCCTCTCAAGAGGAGAGGTTTTGGCCCTAGCTAGCAGCCTATATTTTGTGTCCTCTTGTCTCATTGATCTTCATAGTTTGGTAGTTGTTTGATGATAAGAACACAATAATAATCAAGTGAAAGAAGAAATTAAATACAAGTACATCAAGTTAAGTAAAAGAACATCACAACCAGTTATCAAAGTAAGAGAAATCACCCTAATCTAGTTGCCCTTGATTTCTCAACCATTGGTCTTCAAGAAGTAGGCTTGTACAAACTCTTTTGGCAATGAGCTCAAGCATTAGTACACAGTGACACCAATTTATGTGAACTATGGCATTGTAGATTTGCTCACATTCATTACAAGGCTTTGTCAATATTAAGGAATGTTGTTGTAGGTCTTCCAAAACTCCAAGTACAACATGAAGGAGTTTGCAAAGGTTGTGCACTTGGCAAGAATGCCAAGGGATACTTTCCAAGCAGTGGCAACAGATCCAAGGAAATCTTGGAACTAATTCATTTAGATGTATGTGGACCAATGACAACTTCCTTGAGTGGTTTCTTGTATTATGTGACATTTATTGATGATTTCTCCCAAAAAACTTGGCTCTATTTCATGAGGACAAAAGATGAAGTCTTTAGCAGGTTTCAAGAATTCAAGGTTGAGGTAGAAAAATTGATAGGAAAGACGATCAAGACTCTTAGATCAGATAATGGAGGAGAATACACTTCCAATGAACTCATTGATTTTTGCAAAGAAATTTGTGATTGTGTAACCCTAAGGACAAGAAATTACCCTAGGTACTACAAATGAAGTTAAGAATCAGTTCACTTATCTTGTATTTATGTAACCCTAAGGGCAAGAAATGAATTACCCTAGGCCACTGCACACACCCACTAAAATTGCACTCCCAAGTGATTCCAATACAAAGGTATGGGATTGGCATTTAAGCAAGAACACCAAGCCTTCTATGTACCCCATTGTTGGTGGTGTTACTGTTAAACTCATATACCATGAACTTAGTAAAAAAGTATCCTTCACTAGAGCAAAAACCACTAATTACACATAGTAAGTTTTCTACCCAATTTTAGCACACTAATGGCTAATTTCATCAAAGTTGGAGGGTGTTGACTTGAGAAACAACTAGGCAGATGGACTTGGATCCACTAGTAGCACCAAGCACTGGCACTACCTAAAGGAACGATGCAGAGGCTAGTAGAGTAAGAAGATGGAGCTACTAATGATAAGGAACCAAATATAGAGGATGATATTGATTATTTGTAGTTATTTGTTCTAAAGTGATGCTTTTTAGAATCTAGAGGCCATTTAGAGCCTTTATGTATTTTGCTTCAAATATATGTCACGCTTAGTGCCAATATGCCATATTCACCTTTAAATTCTATACCCAGGAGCAAAATTTTCATATTTGGTGTCTAATGACTTGGATTTAGATTGATGTGTGCATCTCTCTCTCTCTCTCTCTCTCTCTCTCTCTCTCTCTCTATATATATATATATATATAAGAGTTGCGAACATCACGATAAAATTGTGATTTTTTTGTGATGACGATTTAATCGCCCGATAAAATTGGTGATTATTTTCAATTTGAAAAATTTGCAATTTTTTCGAAAAAATCGCGAGCCGAAGGGGAAAAAATCATTGGGTCGCGCAGCAGACAGAGGGCAGAGGTGAGAACTAAGGAGGAGGAGAACTCATCTACAAGGGTAAGAGAGGAGAAAAGTGAAGGAATTTAGCGTCCCAAGCAAAAAAAAAATCAAGTTTGGACCAAGTTTCTGCAACAAGGCCTGGTTTTCATATATGGGCATCAAATTTGGCCCTATTTTTTTTGTTTTTTTCTTGTTTTTCCTTGGGTTTCTATTACCCATATTTTTTCCATGATTTTTGCTCGGATTTGAGTGTGTTTTTTTTGTCATTTTTGTTGCATTTAGTGGAGAGGGTTTTTTGGGTCAAAAATGCAAAATATTGATTGTTAGTTTTATTTGTTTAATTTCTTCTTGCGCCCAAGTTTTTTTCCATGATTTTTGCTTGGGTTTGAATATTTTTTTTCCATTATTATTGCATTGAGTTATGGGTTTTTTTGTCAAAAACTCAAAATGTTGTATGTAAATTTTAATTTCATTTGTTTAACTTGCAATTCTTCTTGTGCCTGTTGACCGCTACATGTCAACGACCCATAGCAGTACACCCCCATTTTTTCGCAAAAGGGATAGTGCTTGATCAACATGTCCGTGCCGTTCAACTATCATCATCAGCCTGATCATGTCATATTGTAAACCCAGTCTGCATGTGTAAATTGTAAATAATCTCAACAGATCCGTGTCATATATGTAATCGCCTAGGTAAACCTAATTTTCTGGTGATGATCTACATTCCAAAAGCTTTTTTGTCTCACCGATCCATGATTGGCAGAGTTTTCCTTCAGCCTTACCCCAAAGCCGGAATGAATTTTGTCACCAGAATGTTAAGGGAGTCTTAGTGTGCTAGATCGAGTCTATGTAAAAGTGATTTGGGAGTAATCCTAACTATTTGGTTAGGTTATTTTATTACAAATTGCTTGATCTGCTAGATTATATTTGTGTCGCAGAATTAGGTAGTCTATGAGGGTCTATATCAAATGGGTTTTCCCCCTTGAGATGTAAAATGTCTTGAGGGTTAGAAAAATAATTTATCCCCTCATAAGTCCTAGGTCCCAGGTAATTTTAAATTTTCCAAAGGCTAAATTCAAAGGTCCTTTAAAAAATTAAATTTTAAAAGTCCAGGGACCAAGGTTAATTGATTATTTTGCTAAAATTTTATGCCCTTGGTCCCTAGGGTTAAGTCGAAGTCAAAATTTTGAGGAAATTAATTCAAAAATTTAATTTTTGAATTAATTAAAATGCATTTAATTGCTAATTTCGAATTTCCTCAATAATTTAAAATTTCGACAAATGAGATTAAAAGAAATTTTGATCCTCATCAATGGTCGAGATCACTTTGACAAGGATCACTCGAACTAGCTGTTGGAGGATTTGTCTTTAAATAGGAGGTCAGTTTTTAGTTGAGATCATTCGATCTGGGAGTAGTATGCTAAGTGAAAGCTCTCTTGTAATCGTTTTTCATGTGCAATAAAGAAAGACTTTGGGGTTAACAAACAAAAAAAAAATTATAAAAATTATAAAAATTTTAATTTTGTGACTTTGAAATTACAAATAAATTAAACCAAAAGCTTAAACTTTCATTTTTATGTGGCTCATTGCCCATAAAAATTTTAATTAAGTATTCTCTGATTTTCATTTACCACATTAAGTCTTGCTTAGCATATTAAGAAAAAGATTTTCTAAATTTGTGAATTTAAAGCTTTTTTTGTGCTAAAGTAAAAAAATCTAAGAGAGAATTTTTGTGGTATTCGTCATAGTTAAATGTGCTTGAACTCTTATATTTGAAAATTAACTATTGAAGGTGGTGAAATTTTCCTGGATTTGGTTCTCTAAGCATACGTCTTTTAGTTCTGGGATCAAAATCGGTGAATTGTTAATTTTCATGTTTGATTAAGGGATCTATATATCTTGAAATTTAATTGCTAAGACATTGTGCATCTAGTGAAATCAATCGTCATTGCTTGGATCATTTAAGGCTTGTTACATGTTAGATATTCCGCAAATATTTTCAAGCAATTGTTAAAGAGTCTTTTTTATATCTCTGTTTCCTAAGCAGCAGCAGCTAATCAATTACATGGTTTTCATTTTATCTAGCGAGATAATTAAATCCATAAGGCACTGGTATTAATCATTCAAAATCTAATCAAATTTCAATTTTTTGCTAAGCCTTAATCAAGTATTCGATTATTTCATTGTGTCTCCCGAGCTAGTTGATTCCCAACTGGTTCTCTTTTATCCCATGGGGTCTACCCCCCTTAACCTGCTATAGGGAGAGGGCTTAAACGGAGAGATCAAGGATCAGGGTGACGGCCCCCAATCTGAGCGTTGTCGCGGTGCTTAGACACTCTGTGTGACAACAGTGCCCTAGGTTCAAACTTCAAATTTCAATCTTACATTATAACTCAAGATTCAACAAAGTTATAAACATGCCAGCCAAGGAAATTGGACCCTCTGTGGGAATTTGGTGAACCTGATGGAAGGTTTGACAGATCAAATTTGACTTGCAAGTTATGTGGGCATCATATGACAGGGGGGTACACAGATTGAAGTTCTACCTTCACAAATTCTTGGACATGAAGTAGGCCTTAGCACAAATACAAATCCAGAAATCATCCGTAGAGCCCTCAAATCATTGGAAGAAATAGAGACAACCAAATTGTTTAAGGCATCTCTGAAGAGTCAAATGGCAAGGGGTTGAGTGGTAGGATTGGGAGGTGACCGTGAGATTGGTACTGGTTCTTCTTCAACATCAGCATCTACACTCAACTCCATAGTTGTCTCATCATTTTTTGTTCCTAGAACCACACCTAGTGCACAACCATCTATCACGTCAACTCTTAAAAAAAGGGAGAAGGAAGAAGCTGACAAGTTGTTGGGCAAGTGTCTTCTTTGGAGTGATATTCCTTTCAGCATTGCCAGGAACAATCCATTTTTCCAGCCCGTGATTGATGTTATTGCTATTGTTGGCCCAGGGTACAAAGCCCCTTCATATGATGACTTTAGAGGGCGCATTCTTCATAATGAAAAGGTTGACTGCACTAAGAGATTGGAGGAGTTTAGGGGCTCATGGGCACACACAAGATGCATTGTGATGTCAAATGGTTGGACTGATCAAAAGGGTAGAAGCCTTATTAACTTCTTGGTTAATTGTTCCAAGGGGGCAATGTTTATGAACTCTGTTGATGCATCTGCACATATCAAAGAACGGTTATTATGTGATTTGTTGGACGTGTTCATTCAGGAGGTAGGTCACAACATGTTGTCCAAGTCATAACAGACAATGTTGCAAATTATGTTGTTGTTGGCAAGACGCTTATGGAGAAGCATCCTAACTTATTTTGGACACCTTGTGTTGCACACTGCATTGATTTGATGTTTGAGGACATATAAAAAATTCCTTTTGTCAAAGATATTATTGAATCATCAAAAAGAATTACAAAATTTATATATAATCATGTATTTGTGCTTCAATTGATGATCACATTCACCAACAACAAGGAATTGGTGCGCCCTGCCATTACACGGTTTGCCACTAGTTTCATATCTCTTCAATCCCTCCTGAATTCTATGTGGAATGTGAAGAAAATGTTCCTTTCAGAGGAGTGGCGTGCTTTTTCATATAGCTGCACACCATAGGGATAGGCCATATGCAAGCTAGTTTCAAACCAGGAAAGCTTCTAGGCGGAGTGCAAGAGGTGCGCACTGAACCTTTGGTAAAATTTCTTCGATTAGTTGATGGAGACAAGCCCGCAATGGACTATTTGTATGAGGTTGTGGATAGGGCCAAAGAATCCATTCGCAACTACTATGATAATAAGGGGGATGAGGGGTTTGAAAAACAACTCATATGGGAAGTGATTGAAGAGCGATGGAACAATACACTCCATCATCCCATTCATGCTGCAAGAATTTACCTGAACCCCACATTTTCTTACTCTTGTGGTTTTTTATTTGATGTTGAGGTCATGGATGGATTCTTTACTTCTGTTCAGAAGATGGTGCCATCTCCAGCAGGACGTGCAAAAATCTTCAAAGAAATGGAGATACACAGGATGGCAGGTGGCATATTTAGCTTTGACACAGTTATTGTGGATATGAAGACATAAATCCAAGTAAGCTTTAGTTTGTTTCAAATTTCATTGTCTCTTCACACTTTGCTTCAACTTTCAAATTTCAAGTTTTTCTTATGTTTATCTTATTTGTTGTAGATGCATGGTGGAGAAGCTATTTCAAATTTCATTGTCTCTTCATAGTTTGCTTCAACTTTCAAATTTCAATTTTTTTCTTATGTTTATCTTATTTGTTGTAGATGCATGGTGGAGAAGTTATGGTGGCAAAGTACCCAATCTCTAAAGGCTTTCCATTCAAGTGCTCAGCCAAACATGTATCTCCTTCAGATGCGAACGCAACTCGAGTGTATTTGAAAAAATACACAACAAGAAACGCAACAAGTTAAAAATATTCCAATTATTTTTTGAATTCATTAAATAATAATTTTATATAATTATTAATTTATTATTTATAGTTTATTAATTTATGACCCTTGTACAGGTTGGAGTCTCAGCGACTTAATGACATGGTCTACGTCTACTACAATCTTCGATTCTGGGTGAGGCAACTTGAGAGGACACCTGATGTGGAGGCCATCTCATTGGGTGGGATTGACACCACTGCTACATGGAGGGTTGAGGCCGAGAGACCTATCATGGAGTCGGCCCCTGATTGGTTAGAGCAGGAGGTATTGGAGGGGGTGGAGGAGTAGGAGCAACAAGAGAAGGTGACACCACCTACCCCTGTCACCAGTAGAGGACGTGGTCTACCTCCTATAGCTCCTAGGTCTTCGGCTTCTAGAGCACAGAAAAGTCCACTGTCGGCCCCAACGCCTTCTTCATCTAAATGGAAAGTTGTTACATTTTCTCACAACAGGGGTAGAGGAAATCAATAGTATTAGTTATTTGGTTCATTTCATTGTATATGATGTTATGACTCGTGATATGAGATACATTATTATATTTTTGGTTGATATTTGAGGCTGAGTTGGGACTCGGGACTTAAAATTCAGGACATAGTTCATTGTTATGTGTGATGTAGCTCTAGACATGATATTACACATCTTATATACTAGTTCTTTTTTCATTTTTTTGTGTCAATGCATTTATTTTATGTGGGGGATGCTTTAGATATTAAAAATTTTGAAAAAAAAAATGCTTTTTTTGTATTTGCCGATTTTTTCCAATTTCGGACCCTCGCCAATTTAATCCTGATCGCAATGTTTGCAACATTGATATATATATATATATATATATAGCAAGAACAGGGGAGGATTACCACAATTGCAAGGGTTGGGGAGCAGGGCAAATGGGAGTCGATGACACTGAAACTAAGCAAGTTCAACAATTTTTTTATGAACTTCTTAAGTAACGAGGCAAGTAACAGCCAACAACCATAAGAGATATGATGGATATCTAACACTAGCTAAGATGATGTTTAATATTGATACCACCAAATACAATGATTGCCTGCTGAATCTATGAGAGGTGGATGATGATGAAAAGAGAATAAAGATGGAATGGAGAGACAACAACTATAAAGAGGCCTGCAAAAAGCAAGGGAAAGAATAGACAGACTGGCTGTAGTGAGACATGAAGGAACCAGTTGAGTTAGAGAATAGGAAATTCAAACAAAGCATCCACTTGTTGACGTCAATGCCAAAATTATCAAAATGAACTGCATCCTGTACATGACACATCAATAATGTGCTGAAGAATTGAAGGAAGGTGGAATGGAAGGAATTTGAGCTTAAATGAGGAAACTGAAATGCTAGGACCATTAAACTTAAAGTGGGAGAAAGATTAACAAGGTAGCAACATGTGTGATTGGAACGTTCAAAAAGCCAGAAGACATGGATGAAAACTCTTCTAAGACTGACAAAACCAGATTTTGTATTCGATGTATTGATCCCTATAGAAAATCTATTATATACCACATCAGAGTTTGGTGTGGCCAAAGAGTTTGCTTCGGTAGGAGATGCCAACTGCAGAGCAAGTTCACTATCCCTTGAAAATTCCTCCTCATCAAGGTGATTATTCACATGCCTGCACCGGCATTCATTATTAGTTCCTTCCTCTAAAAATATGCACTTTCATAATGAATCAATGAAGATAAGATAGTGTGGAAATGCATGTTCAAATGAATGCAGGAGAGAAATACAAAATAAAAATTTGTATAACTCTAGTCAAAAATTATAACTAGTGCTTGACAGTTTCTCAACTAAATGTTCAGAAGGAAAATAGTCAGGTAACAGAACAGATAACATTGTAAAAAGGAGAATACCATTCAATTTCTGAAAATGGTAGTTGGATGTGACAGAAAGGGCAACCCGCAGACTTTGTTGCCATAGATTTAACGTTTTTACCTGCAGAACAAACCAATACTTCAGGGGATAAATTCATAGAGCCTTTAAATGTGGAAAAAAATGGGAAACATAAAATATTCTTCCTGCCTAAAAATCACAAACATACTCCTGAACCAATAGAAAGAAACTAAACACATATCATGCCCTTAAAACTTAAAAGGAAAATAAATGCCCTTTTGCACTCCCAATAATTGTTTCTAAACCAAATATGTGTATAGTAATATCCAGTGCGATGTACATGGTCAACATCTACTAACTACTTGTAGTCAAGTCGGGATACCCGACTGCCGTATAAATAACAGATTCATTTGTCATCAAGAGGAAGGTTAAAAGTTAAAACACAAAGAAAGTCAAGGAGGTTTCAAAAGACTTTCAAAACCTTGGCATGCAGGAAGACTTTCAAAACCATTGCTCTACAAAAGTGTTGACTTTTGTAGCATCGGGAGGTACTCCTGCATGCCAAGGAGCCTTCCAAATGAGCAAAAAGAAATTATAAAATTAAAATAAAATAAAAAAAAAAAAATCAAATTTTATATTGTTTTACGTAGGCTCCAAGAAGCCTAAGTCGGCCCCACCATTGGAGGTGACCCTTCGTCAAAAAGGGGCACCCATTTGACCACTACAAATACACAAAGATGACATCCAATTCGATCATTCAACCCAATCAACATAAAAGATCTTATCTGAAGCAGTCACACATGTGGACAAAGAGAGAGAAGACCAAAGTTGACTGAGTTGACCAAAGTTTGATTTCTGTGAAGTTTGACCATTGACCAAATTAAATGCAGCTCGGATTTTACCTCAGTAGGTTGACCTCAGGCTAAGTTGACCTCAGGACCTTGACTGCAGGTCCAAACCTTTCTGTTGACCAAAATTCTGTCTGTAGACCAACATTGACCAGTATTGACCAGCATTGACTCTGTTTTGAAGCAGTAACAGTTTGGTATAATCTTGAACAGGTTTGACTGGCAGTTGGGATTGAGAATTGGCACAGATTTCTAGACAATATCTATTGTAAATTTTTGCTGAAAGTTGAATTCTCCTTAGAAGAAAAGTTTGCTGGGTTTTTCCCAAGGTTGGGTTTTCCCACGGTAAATTTGTCGTCTCTTTGTTTCTTGGCTGTCTCTTTATGATCCTACTGTTATAATTGAATTATTGTTGAGATTTTCTATTTATAATTGCTTAATGATACATGTGACATAAGTTAACTTGATCAAACAATCATTGGAAAGTAATTATCAGATTAGATGATCAGTTTCTCTTACAGAAAATCAACAATAAGCAAAACTTGTACAGTAAAGTTCAAGCATTTGACTTGACTTTTTCTGAAAGACAATGAAACAAAATGTGGTTAAAAATATTTTCTTCAATACTCATCCAGAAGATAGTGGTAGTCATAGTTGTAGATAACTATTGAATGCCACATTAAAGTTTGCTAGGTTTTTCCCAAGGTTGGGTTTTCCCCCGGTAAATTTGTTATCTCTTAGTTGCTTGGCTGTCTCTTTATGATCCTACTGTTATAATTGAATTATTGTTGAGATTTTCTATGTATAATTGTTTAATGATACATGTGACATAAGTTAACTTGATCAAACAATCATTGGAAAGTAATTATCAGATTAGATGATCAGTTTCTCTTACAGAAAATCAACAATAAGTAAAACTTGTACCATTACCAAGGCAAAGGGTTAGTAAAGTTCAAGCATTTGACTTGACTTTTTCTGAAAGACAATGAAACAAAATGTGGTTAAAAATATTTTCTTCAATACTCATCCATAAGATAGTGGTAGTCATAGTTGTAGATAACTATTGAATGCCACATTAAAGGTAAAACATCCAAAGTTAAGCCCCAAGGGTTAGCTCAACTGGTCGAGTCCCCGTTGTTAAGTGCCTCGCCAATCGGGAAGTCACAGGGTCAATTCTCCTCGATGCCCTTGGGGTTAGGCCTTGCTAGTCTAGCCGACGGGCTTTAAAAGATTCCCTTCGGAGTTGATTTGCCCAGATTTTCCCGTGGATGTAATGGCCACCTAGTGTCCGTGAACCACAGCGTTCTTTATAAAAAAAAAATCAAGGTTAATGATGCTTCCAAGCTAATTAAAAACATGCAAAATCAGATCAACCATCGACTTAATACCAGCAATATCAGAATACAGGGATGTACATTACCTGCTGCCAAGATATTCTGAGGAAAGTATCAAAACTCAAAGTTTGCCTCATTGTAATTTATGATACCTACTATAAGGCTAGAAAAGGATTCTACAATGGAGAGAAAGCATTTAAGAATTTATAGGAATGTAAGAATGCTAATTTCCAAGACATTGAGAATATAATTCTGGCTTTTGTTACATGGCCCTTGTTACTACATATATCTGCATTTCAAGTGGTAAAGCATTAAAGCATGAGTGCAACCTATTACCGGTCAAACTAGTAGGGGACCTAAGGGGGATCTCTAAAGGGCAAACGCTAGACCAAGGGCAACAAATGGAGACTTAGCCACTATCACCTCAGCTAAGGCTCCCTTCTATTTACGGACTTTCACTAATGGGAGGAGACTCCCTATATTATGGAGTCACCGATGAAAGATAAGTCAATTAAAGGATGTGGAGTGACCCAAATATTCCTTTCCCAGAAGAGTTAGAAATATAGAACTTGCTTGCTTTCTAATCAAGGTACAATGTCTTCTCGGGAAAGGAAGGGAGGATTTGAGGGTTAGGTTTATGGGATACGACTTGTGAAGGAATTTCCCAATCCGTAAAATCCTTATTGAAATTGGTATCCCAGATGGTTCTTGAAGAATTGTCTTTTCAAAGCAACGGGACCACACAGAACCAAGTGGACCTAGTCTAGGGTAGGGGAGAAGAGTATGGCAAACAATGATGTCCCTAACGTGGACAAGGTATGGAAATGGATCAAAGAAAGAATATCCACTTAAAGGTTTGAATCAATCCAATAAGGTACTAGCCTTTAGGGATGCTAGGGAAAAGTTTGATCCCGAATCTAGGGCTTGGTTTTTCTCACAACTCCACCGTCGGAATGGCCTCAAATTTGGAGGAGGTCTTGAGGAAACACCAGCATAGGAGACCCTAAGAGATCAAACTTTTTGGATGGGGAGTTTGCCAAAAAAATGATGCCCTGGGTGACCCAACTTAGCTAGACCTGGGAAAAGGTGAAAAGATATCATTTTAGGTGACCACTTCTTGGTAGATCAATGCCTTAGTCTTGGGAGAATGGAGTCTATGTTGAATATGAGTGAGGATCTTTGATTCCTAGTCAAGGGAGCCTCAAGACCACTTCGCTAGCCTTCTAGGTCAAAGAAAAGCAATCTTGCAGCTTTTTACTTCAATGTGCAAAGGAGATGGCTTATCAAGGTCAATTCGTTGATGTTACCCCTAGGAGACTTCATTCACATTACACGGCCCATACAGTGAAAGATGCTATAATAGAGACAAAATTCCACAATTTAAAGCAGTAAATGCATGCAGCAATTAGCCCTAAAAATAGCGAAAATCCCAATCAAATGTATATGACAAAGTAAAACAAGAATAACATTAAAAGCATGTACTTACATGTAACAGAATATATCCAACCATCCACAATTGACAAAAGAGAAGCTCCAAGACAAGATAGACCAATATCCACAAATCAAAATTCATCCATAAAGCTCCAATTCATCCTCTAGAAAAAATGTGAAATTCTCAAGAGAGATAAAAAATCCAATCCAAAGTGATGATGAGATAATGAACTCATCTCACTTGTATTTATATATTAATGAGGAGTTTGAATTAGCCTCCTTGGCCTACATGAGCCCCAAAAATAAAATAATGTTCTAATAATCCAACTTTTGGTGACAAGCCCACCAAACTAACTCATAAATGAAAGAATAAGCCTCTCAAGAGGTCAGATAATAATCTATGCATGTTGTAAGGCCCTCTAACAAGCCTAATGAGGTCCATGGGTGCCATAATGAAGAGTAGGACCCTCAAAAGCAGTGGACAAGGGGTTGGACACTTGTAATAACCTGTGGTGCTCCAAATGACATGTAGGGGCACACGAGTATCCTCATGGGTCTCCAAACAAATTGAAGACGCCCATAGATTGCCTGCAAGGGCTAGGATGATGGTGTAGGTGATGTCACATCATCGTGCAAGTCCTGGATCGTCTGCCAAGTCTATGGTGCAAATGTAGGGCCAGCTAGGCATGATGGATCAGGTGCATCTTCCTCGTCCAATAAGTGAACCACGAGCAATCTCTAAATGGTTGTATGTAATACCCTAAATTACATAAAATATGGCAAATCTTTGTAATTTACTGAGACAATTATTGTTACTAGAATATAAAACCTATCTTAATAAATATGCCAGAATTTATAATTTTGCCCTAAATTTATCATTAACCAGAATATAGATCCCAGACTGTGCGAATTTTAACCAAATAGGAATCAAAATTAAAAATTTAAATTTGCAGAAGAATACATGGAATTTATTTTTGCTGTTGAATTCAATCCAGTTGTCGACGCTCCAAATTTGCTCTTGTTACCAAAAGGCCAACACCTCCCTGCCAAACTGTGCAAAATCTCGGTACCCAGCTACAAAATACTTCAAATTTGAAGTAATTTGGCCCCCTTGCCCAAAAGCTTCAAGGACAATTAAGGTTGTTCTAACTGTAGTTTGTTCTTCACTATAATTTCTTCCTTCCTGCACTACGTTCTCCAAGCCAACATCCTAGCCCCTTCTTTGTCGCACCCCCTTCCCTTTTAATGTTGAGAGCCACCATTTATTCAGCCTCCAGCATCGTGGCTGTGAGGTGGGGATTCTTGCCCCCTATCCCTTTGCGTGGCTACTCATAGTGATTTAAGGTGGATAGTCACGTTTCAATTTGACACTCACCATTTTATTAATTTACGTAGTCCCTTCTATTGAGTTTAGTTAATATTATTTTAGTTTTGTTTTAATGTTTGATCTTTAATTTAAAATTATTTCTTTTATAACAAAATAATTCTCATTTAACTTTTAACTCTAATAAGTGTTTATATATATAATTTCTTTTATTTAATTAAATTCTTTTGTATTAGTATATTTGGAATAATGTATTAGTTATTTTATGGTGGTGGTATAACAAGTTTTCCGTAAGTATATATATTTATTTGATTCTGGCATGTTTAGGTATTTACCTCGTATGTCAATAATTCATTCATTGGACTTTTATAAATGGTTTGCATATATACTAATGCAGCATATGTGATACATGCATATGTAGCTATCATATGCATGTCTCGTATGCATGCTAAATTGTAGGTGGGTCATTACACTGTGGGGATCCATAGAGTGTTATATGTTGTTGCGAAGGCCCATGGCTCTCAACACACACCCTACACGTGCCAATGTAGCCCTCTGGAGGATTACAGCCCCGTATAGGGAGACCAAACCCAAGATGGAGACCATCTGCAATCCTGCATAAGATCCAATGCATCCCCTAGCCTTCCAATACAACAAGTCATTAGAGAAATCAAGTAAATGAGCTTACCAATCATGGACCACAAGTGGGGACTTCATAATGGCCCGCCCTTCCATAATGGCCTTCGGGATATGCCAATGTCTCCTAAACTCCAAATGGAGTTAACCAAAAATCCTATTAGGTGGTTTCTACTTCTAAAGAGGATAATATATTCAAGGTACATCCTTCAAAAGGTTATGGCATGTGACAGATAGGTGAATGAAGTAGGTACATCCTGGTCACATGCTGGGGTATAAGGGTAGCTAATAAGAGGGAAGCCCATACTTGGGTTTATAATGTATAGGAGGGAGCAATCGTGGTATACGGGGTGCCCCGGCCTTGAATTTTCCACCTTTCTTTATATTCCTTTTACATTTTTATGATTTTCTTTGATTAACTGCTCGGGGCTCAAGGGGTAAGAGCGTGATGTATAAGATATAGCAGTGAATACCCCCTTTAAAGGTAGAGTGGTTCATTGCCCACCAGGGGTTGGGACAATCATGTGTTCCTATATGATGAAGGAGGTTCATAGAACCTGTAGGAACCAGGGTGATGGCCATGAGGATGGGGTAGAGCTCAGGTATTGGCTTTCACCCACGTGCTAAATGTGTTTGTCCCTACCATCTTTTACATTTTGTGGTACATTTTCTTGTTGAATGTGGCCAAATATGCTTTTATCTTTCTTTTTAGCTACATCAACCTCCAGGCTTCATTCCAGGCCATGACCCAAGGTGTGGGCAAGGGGAAGGGGCAAGCTAACCATATGTGGACCGATTGGAGGAATGTGGACCCAGGTGGGAGAAATGATGAATGAGGTAATAATGAGAGGAAAGAGGGTAATATAAGCAGATAAGGGAGCGGGACCACGCAACCGAAATGAAGGATTTCCATGAATTACCATCCCTAAAGCCAAATGGTTAGTAAAAGAGATCCCACGGGACTAAGATGCAAGGTTAATATCCAAAAGGGGGCAAGGGGACAAGGGCACAGACCTAGGCCATTCTTCCGTTGAATCCCCTCATTAATCTATTCCCAGAAGTGTCCATGATAAGCAAACTACAAAACTCAATTACCAAATGACAAGGCATACCTTTAGGTTCGGGAGGCCCACCTTCAAACATCTATCATGGCAGATGGGCGAGGCACCACATGGCTGGCTCAGGTGGCGAAGAAATGGCGCAATGAGCTAGCTGGTGGCTACAAGGGGCTGTTGGCTACCAGCTAAGGAACATCTTGGATAAAAAAAACTTCTCCTGGGGATATCACCCACAAAATGGTGGGTAACATCTGGCTCCAACTGGGACATGATCTCTCAAAGAAGTGGGCGGAGCTACTCGAACGGGAGGTCACAAGAACACCAAGAGTCTCTTGGTTACTGTAGACCTGTCACCTGCACATATAATATATAGAAAAACACGGGGCAGCATGATTTCGCAACGTCTCATGATCGCACATGCTATATGTCACGCCATAAAATCAAGAAAAAAAATAAAATATGCAAATTTTAATTTAGATGCATCTAATCTACCATGAGAAATATCATATGATGTTAGTTCTAATGCAAAATCAACATGCGATGCACCCTACTCTACCAGAAATATGATACAATGTCAAGTGTTAGGTATAATCATAGACCCAATGCAACCAACATGTCAATTGATCAATACAAGAATGCATGCCTCCATGATTATTTTCGTAATGGACTCAACCATATAAATGGGAATAATTATGCGAGGAGTTATGGGGGCGGGAGGTGGGAAAACAAGAGACCCATATTATATAGAAAGGAACCATAGAAGAAGGGAAAGACATCAACCGAGAAGATTGAATTTGGTCTTCTAACCAGGAGATAGAGATGAATCTTTGATAAAGAACTATCTCAGGCCTATCACCCTCTAGGTAAGAAGGATTGAATGTCTCGAACATATTTAGGATGATATTATTTGGGTCATTGGGAAAACAGGAAATGGACTCATCATTGTATTCGGGGAAAAATCATGATTCCTAGTTCTTCATAGGGGAAAGTTGTTTTTCATCAAGACTAGGGGAATGAACATCATCACAAACCTCTATTTCCAGGGTGTTGAATTTCCACGATCTTGGGTCTAGGTTAGAATCTTAAAAGCTCTGACGCTACCAAACCAAGAATCTCAACAATAACTACTTTGCACAGCGAAAATATCAAGCAGTAAATCACATATGCACAAGTATATACAGTTTTTAACAAATATTGTACAATAATGTACAACCCCAATCTTCGTTATATTAAACCAAATCTGAATATTACAATAGTCTATGGTATACAAGATACAATCACAAACATGTTGTGCAGACTCTATGTCATATCTTGTCCTGTCGGTCCTTCACTTTCGTACTGCTCACTCGCTGCCCCTTAGTCCTTCAAAGGACAACACATCGAGATTCCTGAAGGGCTGCCACCTAACACTGTTGCAAGTCACTTCTGTAGCATGTACACAGGCTAATCCAGTCTGCTCTCTGGGAAGGCCTAATTCCCAAGCTCCAAACTGCCACACTAGCAATCACTTTTGTCCATCAAGGTACTGCACTTCGGCACCAAACTTCACCCAATCTTCAGCTCCTCTTCATCACTTCAAGATAGCTCGTCTAAGGCTACTTTGGGTTATCAACACACTGCCCTCCACCAGACCAATGATGCCCAATACTACATTGTAGGTTGTACTCCTAGGATGAACTCTTCACCACCACGGAAGGTCCTCCACATGGCACCAACAGGTTGCTCCAATTCTGATCCAAATCCGGTCAACTCCTTTGACCCAACGCACCTCCAAACGTTGTTGTTTTGAACGTGCTGCAGTACTGCGATTCTAAGACTAATTAGAGCACTAACCACAGTTCCTAACAACTCAACAAACTAGCCCAGAATTGCTCCTATTTGTTGCGGTTGTCCTCCAAGTATATGTTGTCCTTCACGCTACTCTTTTAGGATAGTTTCAGCCCAAAAAATGGGATTGTCTCCCTAAAAGTACTGCGGCACCCTACAACACCCTAACTAGGGTTGTGGCAGCCTCTTGGGAGGATTGTCCACCCTCCAGCAAGCCTCCAAACACCTTCGTTGTCCCTCCCTTGGTTGCGGCCTCCAAGAACAGGGCTACATCCCTCAAGACAACACCTCCTTTGGCTTCAAACAAGCCAACATTCAGCCCTTCAGGCCTCAACCTAGTTGCAAGTGTCTCAACCTCTGGTTCCACTATGGTGATTCGATCCATTAGGTCTGGTTATTCCAGCGAGTCCAGTCATGAATGAGAGAGATGATATATGTCTGCTTGAGTGACTAAACCTTCAAGATGACTACATGAGTTTCACCCCAGCCTTGGGCAGACCAACAACGTCCACCGGGCGCCTAGAATAGCATTTGACTTCTTCCATAGAGCGGAGTCAACACAGCCCTCGGTCACCCTGTAATAACCCTTAAATAAATCCCTCTTGCTGCGTTGTTCTGCCCTCTCTTGTTGTGGCCCAAAACAGACCTTCTCCTCCTTCAACGAGTTGCTCTCTCAAGGCATGCTTTGCACAAACGGATGAGGAAGTCCTCCACTTCACCTCTATATATACACATGAAGAGGGCTCCACGAATTCATTTGAAGAGACATGTCTCTTGGACGAATTCCTTAAGCCTACATGACTTTGACTATCCATAATTAATTGTCAACTTCAAAAATTCATATCTTCGTTTCTAGAGCTCTGATTTGAGTGATCTTTGGAGCGTTGGAATTGACACGCCAAGCTCTATCACCTCAAATTTTCTCAAGCTCAAATTCATCATAGTTTTGACCCAAATCCTGATGGGTGCAAAACCCCAACCTTGGTTTCCAAGCCCACAAGTGACTCTTGTGGCGCTTTGCCCTCCAAACCCCGAACCCTAGGGCTTGGAGTACCTCCCAAGCTACACAAATCAACACTCCCTCTTAGCGAGGGAGGTACTTCCAAGACTAGGAAGTATCTCATCATCATCATCACTGCTCGCAACACTTGCCCAACTCCTGGCGCTCACAATCGCAGCAATCCCTGTACGGTGAACTACGCCCTTCTCGGAAGTGTCACTGTCACTAGAAGCATCCTACTTCTTCTTCTTCTCCTGTATCGCTTTCCAATCTCTCCATGATTCCTTCTTGGTAGTTGTAGGAGCACCCTTGCTCCCCACTAACCACGCGCTCTTCTTGGGTTGCAAAGTCTCCCTCTGAACCTGCAAGCTCCCTCTCAAACTCAACTCCCTCTGAGTCTCTGGAACCTGGACTTTCTCAGGAAAGTGTACCTTCTTCTCGGGAGCCTGTACTTGCTCCTCTGAAGCCTGCATCTGCTCCACCTGCTTCTTTCCATGATCTACAAGCTTGCCCGTCACCCTGTAGTTACCATGCTCTCTAACTCCGAGTACAATCCCATCAGACTTAGAGCCTCTGGGCCTGAGTCTTGCCTTCCCATCCAAGAACAAGACTTCAAACTTGCCACAGTTGAAACACTTGACTTTACTCAAGTCCTTCTTTTCCTTACCCTTCATTCGCACTGCAAGTGCAACGTCATCATCAAAAGACTTCTTCTTTGGATGAGGATCCTCGTCTCGCAACTCTTCCAGAATGAAGTCATCCCACAGCCTGTCCGAGTCTGGCAACTTCTCCCTGGTAACGATCCCTTTGATGAAGGACTTACATTCCTCGGTGAACACTTTCAAGGAAATCCTTACCATATCTCCATCTGAGATAGTCACACTGATGGTAGCAAGCTCATCTTTGACCTAAGACAATCTCGTCAGATACGAGGTCACGCATGTGAAAATTCCTAGACCAGAAGCCCTACTGCAGCAAACTGATGTTATTTCTCCTATTTGTTAATCAATTCAAGTTATTTATGGTGTTCTACTGTAAATATCGAAGTAAATACACTGCAGCCTTCACTCTTTAATTATTATATGCGAAAACAAGAAAATGAACAAGAAAGAAATACACAACACATCTACATAGTTATTTTTGGACAAATGTCTTTGAAAAACCCAATGTGGGAAAACCGGTGTAGCAGCTAAAGCTTTTATTAATATGCAGTAGTAATTTCTGAATACAATCTCTGGATGCCTTCCTGGCTATCCAATACAAAGGATATTACTGACAAAGAGATGAGTGAGATTACCTCACACTATCACTGGAAATCCTGGCTAATCAGCCACTGAGTGACTAGCCCCTGGCTGCCTCTGCGCAATCACTCAACATCACACTGTCTAGGGTCTGCTACACTCCTCCCCGCTGATCGATTTGCCTTTGAGATTCTGACTTCTGCTTTCCCGGTCTCACACCCCGGAGCTATAGAAATCGATCCGTCCAGCAAATTTCGGACCTCCTCAAGGCTCTGCGCTGCCTCTGCGTCGCCCTGCATCAACCTCTTCTAGCTCTGTGCTTCCTCTGCCGGATCTCTCTCTGCCTCCTCTGTTGAGTATTCCCAGATCTCTCTCTGCCTCCTCTATTGAGTATTCCTGGTTCAGTAGAAATCTCCAACCAAAACTATCCCTGCCCCTCACTACAAAAGCTCACTTCGAATTTCTCACCAGCAACTGCTCTGCTTCAGAAATTTGATCTTCTGAACTCTACTCGATGTGTTCTCCAAGTGCCCATCGATGTCCTTATTATAATCCTCCAATTGAGAACCAACAACCCAAATTAGATTCTAATCAATGGCTTAGATCATTTAGACTCTATCTTCGTCTTCTTCTAGAAGTTCCACCCACAATTACCCATTAATTATTTTAATTTCCTAAGTTTAGACTTAGGGACCCATTAAAAATAATTAACTATGTTAATAAAATTGTCTCCGTGTGAAATTTCCCAAAACGATTTCTAGGTATTGAAGAATTTGCGTGTGTTTAAGCCTTCCTGCAAATTTTGAGACTCGGAGCACATCCGATGCTACCAGAAATCAACAATGTTTTCACCCTTTATCATCTTGGTGGACTTCAACTTATCCTCCAATGCCAGTACCCGGTTCTCGTTCTTATTCTGGAACAAATTTTGAAGAGCCATCCACATCTCATGTGCATTGTTCTTCCCGGACAAATGAGGTATTAGGGCATCCTTCACACCATCTAGGATGATCAATCTCGTCCTCGCATCCAAATCTTCATATATTTCCAGCTCCTTAGGGTTGGTTGGCTTCTTGATCTCTTTCTCGGCGAACTCCCAGATCTTGTTGACCTGCAAGACCAACTTGATCCTTTCCTTCTAAGGACTATAGTTGGACAACCCCTCCAACCTGTCCTCATACCGGAGACCTACCTGCAACTTCGACATTGTAGTGAGCCCTTCACTTACAATGTGACCAACTCCCTCTCACACTGTACTTCGTTGCGCACAACTCTGATTTACTTACTTCCAAAGTAGCATAGACACGCTTTGATACCATGTTGAATTTCCATGACCTTGGGTCTAGATTAGTCTTAAAATCACTGACACTACCAAACCAAAAATCTCAACCATAAACCACTTTGCACAGCAGAAATTTAAAGCAATAAATCACATATGCAAAATTATACACAATTTTTAACAAAATTGTACAATAATGACAACCTAATCTTCGTTATATTAATCCAAATCTGAATAATACAATAGTCTATGGTATACAAGATACAATGACAAACTTCGTTGCAACTTCTATGTCGTATCTTGTCCTGTCGATCCTTCACTTCCATAGTGCTCACTAGTTGCCTATTAGTCCTTCAAAAGACAGCACGTCGAGACTCCAAGAGGGCTACCACCTAACACTGCTGCAAGTCACTTATGTAGCATGTACACGGCCTTATTCAATCTGCTCTCTGGGTAGGCCTAATTCCCGAGCTCCAAACTGCCAGGCTAGTAGTCACCTTTGTCCATCAAGGTACTAAACTTTGGCACCAAATTTCACCCAATCATCAGCTCCTCTTCGTCACTTCAAGATAGCTCGTCTAGGGCTACTTTGGGCTATCAGCACGTTGCCCTCAACCAAACCAACGATGCCCAATACTACACTATAGGTTCTGCTCCTAAGATGGACTCTTCACCACCACGGAAGGTCCTCCACATGGCACCAACAAGTTGCGCCAATTCTGATCCAAATCCAGTCAACTCCTTTGACCCAACGCACCTCCAAACGTTATTGTTCTGAACTTGCTGCAATACTGCAATTCTGGGACTGGCTAGGGCACTAACCATAGTTCATAACAACCAAACAAACTAGCCCAGAATTGCTCCTATTTGTTGCGGTTGTCCTCCGACTATATGTTGCTCTTTTAGGGTAGTTTCAACACAAAACAAGGGACTGTCTCCCTAAAAGTATTGCGGCACCCTACAACACCCTAACTAGGGCTACAGCAGCCTCTTGGGAGAATTGTCCACCCTCTAGCAAGCCTCCAAACACCTTCATTGTCCCTCCCTTGGCTACGGCCCTCAAGACAACACCTCATTTGGCTTCAAACAAGCCAGCGTTCAACCCTTTAGGCCTCAGCCTAGCTACAAGTGTCTCGGCCTCCAACACAGCCTTCGGTCACCCTGTAATAACCCTTAAAACAGTCCCCTCTTGTTGCGTTGTTCTTCCCTCTCTTGTTGTAGCCCAAAACAAACCTTCTCCTCCTTTAATAAGTTTCTCTCTCAAGGCATGCATTGCACAAATGGATGAGGAATAAGTCCTCCACTTCACCTCTATATATACACATAAAGAGGGCTCCACGAACTCATTTGAAGACACATGTCCCTTGGACAAATTCCTCAAGCCTACATGACTTTGACTGTTCATAATTAATTGCCAACTTCAAAAATTCATATCTTCATTTCTAGAGATCTGATTTGAGTGATATTTGGAGCATTGGAATCGGCACGCCAAGCTTTATCACCTCAATCTCATGCTCAAATTCATAGTAATTTTGACCCAAATCCCGATGGGTGCAAAACCCCAAACTTGGGTTCCAAGCCCACAAGTGACTCTTGTGGCACTTTGACCTCCAAACCTCGAATCCTAGGGCTTGGAGTACCTCCCACTCTACACAAATCAACACAAGGCAGGGGAGGAATGCTCAAACATGAAGAAAAACCCTTTATCAGGGGCATGGCCTAAGGAAGCATCTTCCTCAATTTCTTCTATATTAGAGTCATCAGAATTTCCCACAATCTTGGAATGCTCTTCTTTGATTGAATCATCTTGGAACATAAAGAAGAGACCTCTCCAATCACTAGGAAGGACTTTATAAGGGACCAACATTGTTGTTAGAAGGGGCAGAGCCCTTTCTTCTTCTTTGAGCTCATTCTTATGGACTTGAGAAACCATGGGGTCTTCATTTCTATAATCATCCCCAATTCCCCAATCAACAGCCCCAAAGTCACTTGTAGATTCTTCATTTATTCTATTGTCATGATCTTCCTCGGAATCCTCCCATTCTTCACTATATATTTGGTGTTGGTTAGGATGCCATTCATTCTCTTCTTTAGATAGGGAGGACTTTTCCTCCTTCATCTGTTCTTGAAGAATGATCTCCAAGGTATTTACTACATGATTTTGATAAAATGCCTCAAGAAGAAGGTCATTGGTAGGACTCTCTTTATATTCACTCTTTGTGTTATAGAGCCTTTCTGATTGCTCACAATAGTGGGAGAAAATCTCTTGGGAGTTATATGTGGCCATCAGTTCCCTGCAAGACTTTTCATATTCCATCATCCATTCTTGCAATGTCTGAGGGCTCTCGGGGTTGAGATCTTCTTCATTATCCTTAGAGGACATGCTTTCCAATTCATGAGTCTCTCCTTTGGCACCATCATTAAAGTATGCATCAATAAGACGTTCTTCCTCGAGCATAAAACCATATTCTCCTCTCAAAAGGCCATATCTAACATTTGGGATATGTCTTCATGAGATTGGAAACTCATCCCTTCATGCAACAAGAAGTGTGTAGTTAACATCAGAAGAGAAGGAATGCTTTTAGGTTTACATGACTCAAGCCAATCAGTACTTGGGGCAATGGATAGGACAAACAATTCCATTTGGTCAAAAGGTTGAGTTATATTTTGCTTTAAAAGGTACCTTATGAACTTTACCACGTGGTTGGTTGTGGAATGTGGATCCCCATCGAACATTGGCATACTTCATGGATTTCGATGAAGGATATCTTGCGGTCCCTACCATATCTATGGCGGGAATATATGTGGTCAACATGTTGTTGGGTCCTTAATGACATGGGAGTCGCCAAGGTGAAGAAATTGCCTTAACAAATGCTTGCTTCAGCCTACAAGCATTGACTTTTAAATTCAATGAAGAACTAGGGCTTCGTTCTTCCAATGGCGTCGCCAATAATGTTATGTCAATATGTCGTATGGGGAACCAAATTCACATTTTGTGTCCCCAGCAACGGCGCCAAAATGTTTCCGCTCAAACTAGCAGGGGACCTAAGGGGGATCCCTAAAGGGCAAATTCTAGACCAAGAGCAACAAATGGAGACTTAACCCACTGTCACCTCAGCTAAGGCTCCCTTCTATTTACGGACTTTCACCAATGGGAGGAGACCAGGTATATTATGGAGTCACCGATGAAGGATAAGTCATTGACAGGATGTGGAGTGACCCAAATACTCCCTTTTCCAGAAGAGTTAAAAAGATAGAGCTTGCTTGCTTTCTAAGCAAGGTACAATGTCTTCTCGGTTAAGGAAGGGAGAATATGAGGGTTAGGTTTATGGGATATGACTTGTGAAGGAATTTCCCAATCCCTAAAATCCTTTTTGAAATTGGTATCCCGGATGGTTCTTGAAGAATTGTCTTTTAAAAGAAACGAAACCACGTGACGGAACCAAGTGGACCTAATCTAGGGAAGGGGAGAAGAGTATGGCAACCAATGATGTCCTTTTTGAAATTGGTATCCCGGATGGTTCTTGAAGAATTGTCTTTTAAAAGAAACGAAACCACGTGACGGGACCAAGTGGACCTAATCTAGGGAAGGGGAGAAGAGTATGGCAACCAATGATGTCCTTGTGAAAATTTCTAAATAAATTCTATTACAGCCTTCACAATTAAAATACTGTAGAAATTAAATGCAAGGAAAAATACTAGCACAAGTATAATCACAATAACAGTTATTTTTGGACAATTTTCCCCAGAAAAACCCAATGCGAGAAAACTAGTGCAGCAGATGAGAGTTTCTTTATTAATATTTAGCAAAAATCTCATGTACAAGATACAACCAGCAAAATAGAAGAGGAATCTCTGTGAGAAATTTACTGGCAATTCTCTCACACTTCTCAGCGCAATTCTAATCTAGGAGAGGACTTGTTGCCCCCTTTGCAAGTACCGTGATAACTCCAGTAAACAAATGCAAACTCGAACTAAGTGATGCCACATATGTAGATGATCCCTAGATAGCTCTGTGTAGGTCCCCAGGAACCGTGTGATTCCTCCATGTGCAACTCGTAGTCTAGCCAAGTGAAACCCGTGATCCTCAAGAATGGAGTGCTAAGAGTAGAAGAACCTGAGATAACTGTGAGATGAGGCCCCAACTAATCTTCAGTCCAAATATACCATAAAATATTCCTTCACTGCATGAGCTCCTCTAATAAATTCAATTTTCCACATGTGCAATTGTTGCTTTATCTCTCGGAAATTTGATTTTATGAAATAATGGTGTATTTATGATGCAGTGTGCTCAGTAATCTTCCACATGTCCGTTGACTCAACTCTTTGACTTAGGATAATTTCCAAGTCATTTCCACGTCATTCTGTCACATGGAATAATTTATTTCTCTCTATTTTATTTAATTCTAGCCTAATTAAATGCCACAATTTCCACTAAACTTAGGAAATGTGGGTTTTGAGGGTCCAAAACACATTATTAACCCCTCAAAGTGTGTCATAGTAGAAAGTTGAGGGTGAGAGGTGTAATTTTGATTACTCATACCCCATACAACTTCTCTAGACTACACTTATTACAATTTAAATACAATTTTATTTGCAATTTTTGACCTGCGGGAAATCTAAAAAATTAAAAAATGACTACCTAGACCTAACCAAATTCCACGAAATTTTTTGTGATCTAGTATGGTAATATACATTGACTCTAGACACTAAAATGTGGTAGGGGCTCAACCTTCAAACTGTCACCCCGACTTTTGAGTAAAAAGTGAGTAAAAAAACCCGGAAAATTATATGCCTCTGAAAAAAAGGGATAATTAATCAGATTAAAAAAAACACTCCAAGGTGTACTCGTTTGTTGATTGAGTCCCAACATCCTAGGCCTGTTACAGACTCAAAACTCATCATTACTAGTATCACTTATTACAATTCTCCATAGGGTGTGGAATCTGGGTACAAGAAAGATGATAAGAAGATAGAAGTAGAGTTAAAAAACTATGTTGACTGAAGATATTTGATGGTACAAGTGTCCTCTAGAGCATCCCTGGGCATGAAGTCTTTCATATAATCATCAGGTGTCATCCCAGTGGTCAACATTTGGCTCCATATGGGGATGCATGTTAGATATGAAGTGATAGTGTGCAAGAACCTGGAATCTGCATCCACCGACAAAAGACATATATCAGCAGTATCCATTCAAAATATCATCAAATGAAATAAAGTACAAAAATGAAGACATGGAAATTTATTCTAAGAGCATAAATGGCAATTTATTCATGAAATAAAACTAAGTAAACAAAAATGACAAGGGATAAGGTTAGAAATATGATACAAAAAGTGCCCCATGGCATCAGATATTTTCTTTGTAGAACAATTTGAGCAGTTGGTCCTTCAC
The DNA here is from genome assembly GCA_031772625.1 of Pinus tabuliformis. NCBI lineage: Eukaryota > Viridiplantae > Streptophyta > Pinopsida > Pinales > Pinaceae > Pinus > Pinus tabuliformis. The sequence continues at coordinate 48,670,956 of CM062805.1, read as the reverse complement.
AGGTAACTCGAGTGGTTCTCCATCCAAAGTGCTCAGATGGTAGGAATTTTGTCCAACCCCTTTTCTGAGTTCCCTACCACCACCCACACCTTGTAGGGTTGAAGGCTTTTCTCACTGACTTGAAGGTAGGTGTAGGCGGCAGGGTCAACAAGACCCATTACAAATAATTTATTATTTTAATAAAACTACCTCCGTGTGGAATTTCCCAAAACGATTTTTGGGTATTGTGGAATACATGTGTCCAAGCCTCCCTGCAGATTTTGAGACTTCCAGCACATCCGATGCTACCAGAAATCAACAGTCCCTCTTAGCGAGGAATGTGCTCTAACAATGTACCCTGCTAAAGCATCACCCTGTTCTGTAACATCTCCCTCGGCATTGTTGATGTCTGACATCACTGCGCACCAACTACTGCGCAAATGTTGGATCCCTATTGTCGTTGACCCTGCCACTGCCAACACTGCATCTGTACTACAACTTCCTACCACTGCAACTAAGAAACCACCTATTTCTGCTACTGAAACAGATTTTCTACCATAACCATCCGCTCCCTGAACTAGATGAACTTAGCTCTTCCTAGAGCTTTTGTGAGTACGTCTGCTACCTGATTTCCTGTGGAGACATACTGCAACTGTACTGCCCCACACTGAACACAGTGTCTGATAAAGTGACATTTGATATCAATGTGTTTCGACCGATCATGAAATACTGGATTCTCAAAGAGTTTAATACAACTCTGATTATCGCTGAAAATATTGGTCGCCTCCATTCTTTTCCTGAAAAACTCACAAGCAGTTTTCTAAGCCATATAGCTTCACACGTAACTATGTTGTCTGCCATATCTTCTGCTTCTGCTGAGCTTAGAGCTACTGACTTCTGCTCCTGCTGCACCAAGAGATCATTCTTGATCCAACACTGAAGCAATACCAAAGGTACTTTTCCGGTCTACTGAACTACCTGCCCAATCTTCATTTGTGAATCCATTCAATCTGACGTCATCTTCTCGGGTGTATTTCAACCCATATCTGACTGTTCATGCATATATCTAAGAATGTGTCTAGTTGTTGCCCAATGCACCCTTTTTGGTTCCACCATGAACTGACTAAGGGTGTTGATGGCAAAGTAAATGTCTGGCCTGGTGTTGACCAAATACATGAGCGACCCAATGAGTTATCTGTATAAGGTGGGGTCCACCTCCTTATCTCATGATGCATCTATTTTCTTTCAGTTGGTGATCATGGGCGTAGCCATGGGCCGACAATCCTGCATTCTAAATCTCTTCAAAATCTCTGTAGCATATCTTCCTTGCCCAAGAAAGATCTCCCCATTCTTCTGTCGAACTTCCAACCCTAGAAAATAATGCATCAACCCCATATCCTTCATGTTGAATTTTGCTTCAAGATTCTTCTTGCAGTCCTTTATGAGACTAGATGACCCTGTTAGAAACAAGTCATCCACATACAATACCAGAATAAGCAAATTCTGCTTCAAGATTCTTCTTGCAGCCCTTTATGAGACTAGATGACCCTGTTAGAAACAAGTCATCCACATATAATACCATAATAAGTGGCTCATTCTCCACTATTAGATAGTAAAGATTGGGATCAGCATCACTCTTGACAAATCCCAACTGCTATAAGTAACTACCAATCCGACCATACCATGCTCGGGTGCCTGCTTGAGCCCATACAAGGCTTTCTTTAACCTGCATACATGAGTTCCCTTTTCATGAGTTTTGAAGCCTTCGGGTTGTTCTATATCCACCTCTTCTTTAATTATCCCGCTCAAGAATGTTGTCTTGACATCCATCTGGTGAATCTCCCATCCCATTTGAGTTGCTAAGGATATAACGGATTTGATAGAGGTAAATCTGGCTACTGGGGCAAAGGTCTCATGGTCTATTCCTTCTTTTTGTGCATACCCCTTTGCCACGAACCTAGCTTTGTACTTCTCTATACTACCATCTGCAGCATAATTGATCTGGTAGATCCATCTTGATCCTACAACTGATCTATCCTCTGGTCTAGGTACCACTTCCCAGACATCATTCGTCATTATAGAATTATACTCTTCTACCATGGCATCCACCCATACTTTGTGTTGTACGGCTTCCTGAAAGCACGACGGTTCTTTAACCTGTGATACCAAGGCTTGGTATCGGTCAAGTTGTCAACGTTGCCTCCTCGGTTCTAGGAGCTCCGACAAACTCCTTTGAGTCCCTCAACGTTTGTCGTATTTCTCTACTGGTTCTGCCACTAGTGGTGAGAGGCTGGATCAAATCCCCCTCCTTTTTCTGTCGTTCCACTTGCTGAGAACTACTTGGATTTCCTTCTTCTGAGCAAATACTGGTGCTGGTCACTGTGCTCGTTCTAGGTGTCTGTCCTCCTGCTTGTCCTCCTTGTTGCCCCTGCCGCTGCTGGACTAAAGGAACATCTATTGGTTGATCTTCTGCTGGCATCTCTCGGGATTTCCTGAAAGCTCTATCCTCCGTGAACTTAGCATATCATCTTAATGCAATCTTCCTATTGCTAGGAATGTAGATTTTGTATGCCTTCAAGGTCTCGCTATATCCTACGAGGTACCCCTTTTTTGCAGTCTGATCCAGTTTACTACGCTTCTTGTTTGGAATGTGACAATATGCCACACTTCTAAATATTCTGAGATCACTGACTTCCGGCTTCTTCCCCGTGAAGACACCTTTGGGTTTTCTTCCCCAAACCACTGTCAGGAGTTCTATTCTAGATATACATCGTTGTGTTGCAAGCCTCTGCCCATAAGAATCTAAGCGAATCCTAATCATACAACATAGCCTTTGTCGCTCCAACATGTTGATTTCAGGTAGCATCGGATGTGCTTTAAGCCTCAAATTTTGCAGGGAGGCTTGGGCACAGGTATTCCAAAGAAACCAGAAAGCGTTTTGGGAAATTCCACCCAAAAGTGATTTTATTAAAATATTAATATTTTTAATGGGGTTCCTAAGTCTAAACTAAGGAAAATTAAGATATTAATGGGTATTAATCTAATCAAGGGTGAAACTTCTAGAAAAAACCACGGATCAAGCCAAAACGATCTAAGCCTTTGATTATGTTTTAATCTAAGTCATTGGTTGTCCAACAGGAAAATATAAGAAGGGGCTTCAAGATCATTTGGAAAACACACAGAGAGATTGAGAAAATCGATTTTCTGAGGTGAGAAGTTCTCAAGAGGAAAATCGATTGAGGAGATCTTGCAGCAGAGGGGAAGTGAGAATCCGGGAGAAGGAATTCCCGGAGAGTACAAGGCAGAGAGAGGACAGAAAGACGTCTAGAGGAAGGTTGACGTTGTCCTACGCAGTGCTGACGCAAAGGCAGCACAGTGAGGGAGGGGAAGTCGAGTTTCTGCTGAGGGAATTCGAAGTTCAGTTGTCGGAAGCCAGGGTGTAAGACTGGTAGGCAGGAAACTCAATTTCTCAGCCAACAGAGGATCCAGAGCAGAGAAGCGGAGTAATACCAAGGAGTGGTGACACATTTCTGTGTAGAAACCACGCAGAGCCTCCAGAGTTGAAGGATCAGTCACTGATTCTCCAGTGACAAGGTGAGATCATTTCACCAGTCTTTTGTCCAGTATTTTCTTTGTAAAGGATAGCTAGTTAAGCATCCTAGATTTGTACTTCGAATTTTCTCCTGCATAATAATAAACGCTCAGAGTTGTTGCACCGGTTTTCCCGCATTGGGTTTTTCCGAGGACTATTTGTCCAAAAATAACTGTGTCCTATGTGTTGCATTGTTCTTTCTTGCTCAGTATTTTGTTTCCACAAATATATAAATTAAGTGAAGGTTGCAGATGTATTTACTTCGAAATTTACCGTAGAAGATAGTAAATAAATAGTATGATTTAATCAAGTAGGAGAAGTAACATCAGTTTGTTGCAGTAGGTATTCCGACTTAGGAATTTTCACACAACAATAGTTTTATTCTTACGCTTTGCTACTCCATTCTACTCCGGATTATATGGAGTTGTCCATTCTCTTTTGATGCCCTCCTTTGAGCAGAAATCTATGAAGTCTTTGTCTGTATATTCTCCACCACTATCTGAACGCAATACCTTTATCTTTTTCCCTGTCATGTTCTCAACAAGAGCCTTAAACTCTCTGAACCAATCAAAGACCTCATCCTTGGTCTTTAAAAAATAGATCCAGGGTTTTCTATAGTGATCATCAATAAAGGTGACGAAGTATTCGCCACCACTAAGAGCTCTTGTGGACAATGGACCACAAATATCTGAGTGTATCAATCCCAATACACCTTCTGCTATGTTTTCTCCTAGAAAAAGTTGCTTTAGCGTACTTCCCTAGCACGCATCCTCTGCATATATCATCATGCTCAATACTAAGAACTAGAACTCCTATAACAGTCTCTTTGAGCATCCCCAGTGCTCCATGGTGTAAGTATCCCATTCGCCTGTGCCATAGCTCATTCAGTTCCTTTTCACCATTAAGATTGTTGCCTATTAGTGCCATCAGAGACTCGAGCTGCAACCTATACAGTTTGTTGCTTCGAGTTCCAAATTGTTTCTTCTTCTTCCAGCTTGGATGTTTGACATATACTTTCTTTCCAATGAAGTATACATCGTATCCCTTGTCCTGTAACTGGGACACTGAAATCATATTCATTCGTAACCCGAGCACATGCAAAACATTAGTGGCTCGGATGCTGCTTCATGCTTCCGTCTGAAATGCCATGGTGCCTTTCCCTACTAGAGTACACTTCGTTCTGTTTCCCATAGTAATCTGGAAGTCCATTTGCTCTTCTTGATAGCTCGAGAAATATTCTCGTACTCCATTCATATGGGTTGAAGCCCTACTATCAATGTACCAAACATCTGTTGATGTTGAACTTGACAAACATGCGAATTCTTCTTCTAATACATAAGATAATCCAGAAACATTTTGATTTTCCATCCTTCTTTGTGTCATTTTCCTATCGATCTCTAACACTTTTCTGCCCCAGCAACTACTACAGAAAAGACTGCATCGTCACCTAAACACTCTCTGCCCTGAAGCTTCTGCGCTGCTCCCTCTATCACTATTAATTTCAACTTGGAGATCTTCCTCTCTGTCGACACACTCAGAGAGAGATTTTCTTATGAAAAATTTGCCCCTTCTAGACTAGACTGTGCAATTCCTCTGGGGATTCGATTTTCTGCCTATGCAGTAATTTCGAACTCCCTCCTTCTCTTCAACGCTGGCTCTTTCGGTCTACACTTCTGCTTAACTCAGCTCTGATACCATGTGAAAATTTCTAAATAGAAATCCAACTGCAGTGACTGATATTATTTCTTCTACTTATTAATTCAAAAATAAGTTATTCACAGTGTTTCTACAGCAAATATCGAAATAAATTCTACTGCAATCTTCACAACTAAAATATTGCAGAAAGTAAATGCAAGGAAAAATACTAACACAAGTATAATCACAATGACAGTTATTTTTGGACAATTGTCCCCGGAAAAACCCAATGCGGGAAAACCGGTGCAGCAGATGAGGGTTTCTTTATTAATCTTCAGCAAAAATCCGATGTACAAGATATAACCAGCAGAAAAGAAGAGTAATCTCTGTGAGAAATTTGCTGACAATTCTCTCACAGTTCTCGGCAAGATTCTGATCCAAGAGAGGACCTATTGCCCCCTCTGCGTCTCACTACATCAGCTTCTATGTAGGGACTGCGCAATCCCAGCGTCACAGCCTCTGCGCTGTCTCTTCTCTACTTTGCGTCTTCTGCTCTTGCACTCTCGACTGATGTTGCTACCCTCTCTCTCCTCCTCACCTGCAACTCTCCTTCTTAATCGATTTCCTCTTGCCAAACTTCGACCAGTGAGAAAATCAATCTTACTCGCGTAATTGAGTATATGTCTGGTGTGTGTTCTAAATGCCCATCGAAGTCATTCTTATAATACTCCAGTTGAGAACCAATGGCCCAGATTAGATTCTAATCAATGGCTCAGATCATTGGACTCGATCTTCGTCTTCTTCTAGAAGTTTCCCCCATAATTAGATTAATACCATTTAATTATTTTAGTTTCCTAAGTTTAGACTTAGAGACCCATTAAAAATAATTAATTATTTTAATAAAATTGTCTCCCTGTGGAATTTCCAAAACAATTTCTGGGTATTGTGGAATGCATGTGTCCAAGCCTCCCTGCAAATTTTGAGACTTAGAGCACATCCGATGCTACCAGAAATCAATAGTCCCTAACCTGGACAAGGTATGGAAACGGATCAAAGAAAGAATATCCACTTGAAGGTTTGAATTGATCCAATAAGATACTAACCTTTGGGGATGTTAGGGCAAAGTTTGATCCCGAAGTTAGGGCTTGGGTTTTCTCACAAATCCACCTTCAGAATGGCCTCAAATTTGGAGGAGCTCTTAAGGACACACCAGCGCAGGAGACCCTAAGAGATCAAACTTTTTGGATGGGTAGTTTGTCGGGAAAATGATGCCTTAGGTGACCCAACTTGGCTAGACTTAGGAAAAGGTGAAAAGATATGATTTTAGGTGACCACCTCTTGGTAGATCAGTGCCTTAGCCTTAGGAGAATGGAGTCTATGATGAATATGAGTGAGGATCTTTGATTCCCAATCAAGGAGGCCTCAAGACCACTACGTTAGCCTTCTAGGTCAAAGACAAGCACTCTTGCAACTTTTATATTTCAATGTGCAAAGGAGATGGCTTATCAAGGTCAATTCGTTGAGAGAATTACCGCTAGGAGATTTTGTTCACATTACATGGCCCATATAGTGAGAAATGTTATAATAGAGACAAAATCCCACAATTTAAAGCAATAAATGTACTTACATGTAACAGAATATATCCAACCATCCACAATTGACAAAAGAGAAGCTCCAAGACAAGATAGACCAATATCCACACATCAAAATTCATCCATAAAGCTCCAATTCATCCTCTAGAAAAAGTGTGAATTCTCAAGAGATAGAAAAGATCCAATCCAAAGTGATGAAGAGATAATGAACTCATCTCACTTGTATTTATACACTAGCAAGGAGTTTGAATTAGCCTCCTTGGCCTACATGAGCCCCAAAAATAAAATAATGTTATAATAATCCAACTTTTGGTGACAAGCCCACCAAACTAGCTCATAATTGAAAGAATAAGCCTCTTAAGAGGTCAAATAATAATCTATGCATGTTGTAGGGCCCTCTAAGAGACCTAATGAGGTCCATGGGTGCCATAATGAAGAGTAGGACCCTCAAAAGAAGTGGACAAGGGGTTGGCCCCTTGTAATAACCTGTGGTGCTCCAAATGACATGTGGGGGCACACAAGTGTCCTCATGGGTCTCCAAACAAATCAAAGACGCCTGTAGATCGCCTACAAAGGCTAGGACGATGGTGTAGGTGATGCCACATCATCGTGTAAGTCCTGGATCATCTACCAAGTGTATGGTGCAAATCTAGGACCAACGAGGCATGATGGATCAGGTGCATCTTCCTTGTCCAATAAGTGAACCACGAGCAATCTTTAAATGGTTGTGGGGATCCATGAGGTGCTATCTGTTGCTACGGAGGCCCATGGCTCTCAACGCACACCCTAGACATGGCAATGTAGCCCTCTGGAGGATTACAACCCCGTATAGGGAGACCAAACCCAAGATGGAGACCATCTGCAATCATGCATAAGATCCAATGCGTCCCCTAGCTTTCTGTTGGAAAATACTAAGAGGGGGGGGTGAATCAGTATTCCTTAACAATTAGCACTTTTAAATCTTTTCAGAGCATTAGTTAATCTTCAATCATTATTAATGTTTATGCAATAATAACAATAAATAAAAGAACACAGGAGGCACAAAAAATTTAAGTGGAAAACCCCCTACAGGTCAAAAACCACCGAACGCTTTTCTAATAAATTCTTTAATCTTCAGCCCCAACTGAAATGAAAGCAACAACTTCCTAGAATTCTAGAAAAGCATTCTTCTCCAGCTCCTACTGGAAGGACACGCCCCAACGCTCTAGTTTCTTCAGTAATCAACTGAATGGATGCCCCAATACCCGAGACCAACCTACCACCCTGAAGTGTTCACAGGCTCCAACTTGTAGGCGACTTCATGCACCTACCTAGCACCTCCCTACCACCCTATAATGACTGAAATGAGACAAGAGTGTGGATTCCCGTACCAGGGACAATGATCCACGATACAATATGATTTACAATGATTTTGACCGAACACCCAATCACACTATGACCTGCAACCCAACCATGACATCATCCCAACAGAGACTCCTATACCTCCCAACAATGCCTTTTCGACTCTAGGCAGATTGACTATTTTACAATAATGACTCTTCCAATGATGACACTTTTACAAATGACTCTTTTACAACTTTACAATGATGACTCTTGGCCTTGACACCTCTTCACAATATGCAAATGGTTGTCATGTCTTCAAAAGATGTCCCGTTGACTCTTGGCCTTGATACTTCTTCACAATATGCAGATGGTTGTCATGTCTTCAAAGGATGTCTCGTTGACTCTTGGCCTTGATACTTCTTCACAATATGCAGATGGTTGTCATGTCTTCAAAGGATGTCCCACTGCAATGCCTCCTTTGATTTGATATTTCTGCTCTTGAATTCTTGCTTGAAGTTTTACTTGAATCTTCTTCTACATGCATGCAAAATTTTCTCGGCAAAACCAATCTCAAAAAAAAACAAAATACCCTTCAACTTACCTCTGCCTGCAAAACACATGTAAGTGCATAAAAATGAATAAATACAAATTAAAATTACAATGCGTACCTAAAGTGTGCTTGTCACTTTTGTTGTTGGCTTGTTGCAGCAGTAGAAAAAGACTCCCACTCTTGATATAGGCCTAGACTCTATGCAAGACTATATCCAAAACTGACCTAAAGATATATACAATAAAAACTAATGACAGACCCTAGACTTGTGATGGACCAAGTTCTAAGTACAACAACAGAGACCATTCCATCAACTATGACAAGACAAGTAACATGAACTTACAACATCATATAGATTTAGCAAACTTGGTGTAGCATCAAGAATATGTAGCATAAAATGTGTAGTATCAAGAATAGGACATCTGAAAAACTAATTGTGACATATAGAGACATAGAGATATAACCGAGACACTGTATATACTTACATTGTCCTGCAAAAACATATGTCAGAGATGATACTCAAAATTCAAATGTAAACACTAATCATACATACCTTGATGTAGGAGACTTACCCTTGACTGTTGATGTGTGGTCCTTATTGCAGTGATCCTTGAATGCATGTTTTTTCTTGCCTTCTAGGAGCTCAATATTGAATCTATTGTATCTATGTAATTTCGGATCTCCAGGGTCTAAAATTTCGTCCTGTGGTAGCCCTCTGAGTCCTCTTTCCAACCCCACAGGTCTGATCAAGATTGGATTCTTCAAGAAAGAGTTATGCCCAATCTCCCACGATGACCTGATTATAGACTGGTTCAGTAGAGCGAACTTGTACGAAGTGCCACATGTCACTGTTGCGACCTTAGGTCCTGAAAACACTACTCAACAAACTAAAGTCCGTCCTCTTTCTGTGACTATTTACAAAATTTGAATCCAATGCTCAGAGAGAAAGTTATGACGATTTTCCCAACATCACCTGTTTGACATGGAATTCGGGAGCCTGCAAAAACCCTAACTTCCTCATATCATATCTCCGAAAATATAGCGAACCAAGATTTGAAATTCGGTCACGAGGTTCATCAAGATTTCGGCTCAAATGGGTTTTAATTTCAGATTTTGAAGCTTCGCAAAAAATAAAAAATAAAATAAAATAAATAATAGCGAAAATGCCACAATGACCTGTTTTAAGCCACAAAATCCCTACAAGAGGAGGATATGAGGGTCATTATTTATATGAATGTCTTGAGTTGAGAGGGTCCTCAACAAATGAACAGTAGGAGGATTTTAGGAGCAAAAAAATATTATTAATTATTCACTATTCAATGACCACAACCAATTATGAGTGCCATGCCACAGCCCCATAGGGTTTTAGCCCACTAACTGGGGTTACTAACTTCAAACACAAATAACTCTCAAACCGTAAGAACTGGGAGGCGTATACCATATATCAACAAAAACATCTCAACAAGTAGAATCCATCGAGAAGATCTTTGACACAAAATAATATGAGTTGTCAAGTCAAATTGCCCTTGCAAGATCGGGGTAGCCCCTGATGCTGCTTGGGTTGACATCAATGACAACCACTGATCAACACCTTCCAGTACAACAAGTCATTAGAGGAATCGAGTAAATAAGCCTACCAATCATGGACCACAAGTGGGGACTTCATAATGGTCTGCCCTTCCATAATGGGCTTCGGGATGTGCCAATGTCTCCTAAACTCCAAATGGGGTTAACCAAGAATTCTATTAGGTGGTTTCTACTTCTAAAGGGGACAATATATTCAAGGTACATCCTTCAAAAGGTGGTGGCATGTGATGGATAGGTGAATGAAGTAGGGGATGAGAACGGGCAGCCCTAGGTCACATGTTGGGGTACAAGGGTAGCTAATAAGAGAGAAGCCCATACTTGGGTTTATAATGTATAGGAGGGAGAAATTGTGATACATGGGGTACCCCGGTCTTGATTTTTCCACCCTTCTTTATATTCCTTTTGCCTTTTTATGATTTTCTTTGATTAATTGCTCAGGGCTCAAGGGGTAAGAGCATGATGTATAAGATATAGCAATGAATACCCTCTTTAAAGGTAGAGTGATTCATTGCCCACCAAGGGTCGAACAATCATGGGTTCCTATATGATGAAGGAGGTTCATAGAACCTGTAAGAACCAAGGTGATGGCCATGAGGATGGGGTAGAGCTCATGTATTGGTTTTTGTCCACGTGCTAAATGTGTTTGTCTCGACCATCTTTTGCATTTTCTGGTACATTTTCTTGTTGAATGTGGCCAAATATGCTTTTACCTTTCTTTTTAGCTGCATCAACCTTCGGGTTTCATTCCAAGCCATGACCCAAGGTGTGGGCAAGGGAAAAGGGCAAGCTAACCCTATGTGGACCGATTGGAGGAATGTAGACCCAGGTGGGAGAAATGATTGATGGGGTAATAATGAGTGGAAAGAGGGTAATATAAGCGAATAAGGGAGAAGGACCACGCAACCAAAATCAAGGTTTCCCATGAAATATCATCCCTAAAGCCAAATGGTCACTGAAAGAGATCCCATGGGACTAGGATGCAAGGTTAATATCCAAAAGGGGGCTAGGGGACAAGGGCATAGACCTAGCCCATTCTTTCCGTCGAATCCCCCCATTAATCCATGCCCAAAAGTGTCCATGATAAGCAAACTACAAAACTCAATTACCAAATAACAAGGCATACCTTTAGGTTCGGGAGGCCCACCTTCAAACATACAATCATGGCAAATGGGCGAAGCACCACATGGCTAGCTCAGGTGGCAGAGAAATGGCACAATGAGCTAGCTGGTGGCTGCAGGGGGCTGCCAGCAGAGGACCATCTTGGAGAAAAGAAAAAAGAACTTCTCCTAGGGATATCACCCACAAAATGGTGGGTAACACAGCCCTAGGGCAACTAATAGAGATTATGCATCATCACCACAACAACGACCTCTCTCACTTTAGGTGGCTCTCCTCTAGCACAAGGAACGTATCCCTACGGTTAGGATTACAAAGGCTTATGCAGTGAAGGCTTACGATTTAATGAAGAGTTGCCTTAGTAAAACAGAAACTTAAATCCTTCTGAGGTTTGTATTTCATGTTGGTTGATGGAGGAATGATTAATGTCAAATATCCAATAGGGCATGTGGAGTCTTAAAGCAACTACGAGGACTGACAATAGATTGTCAATGGAGACAAAAGTTGCTGGAACAACATGCACAATTTTACTAATGGTTGCAGAATTTATATTGCTGAAAAGGAAAAAGTAAAAGGCCCTTCCAAAGGTGCCCTTGCATGAACATGCAAAGACAAATAAGGGAAGATCTTACTTCTAGCTAGAAACATCATGCAACACTTCACAGAAATGACATAACATAGAGGATTCAACTATAGAGTAAAAACAGCAAGGAGGTTAAATAGGAAACACCTCCTCCAAGTGACAAATCTTCCCAACTTGAAACCCTTATTGCAGCAGAATTAAGAGCAATTTCCAGCAAAACAAATATGCAAATAGATGGAAGATGACTCATGAGACACCACACACATGTAGAAACCTCAATAATCACATAGCCTTTCAAAAGATCTTCAATACAGGTTAAACCAATAGAGTATTAACTCCTCAAGCCATCAACAACCATCGCAATGTGAGCAAGGTGAGGGAACTTCTATTAAATAGAGTCTGAGCTCAAGAGTCAAAACCCTCGAACATAAAATAATAATATCCAAATCTTCAATCCACAATCTCTCCTAGGGAAACATAAAGTATAATATCCTCTAACTGGCTTTAGGACAAGTCAACTATAAAGAAATAAATTATTTGGACAGAAGAGTGGAGATGCCACTTGTCCTTTCCTCATGCAAAACAGCTCGTTGATCCAAACTTGCTTTGACCATGTAAAAAATATCCCTGTGCCATGTGCTCCTCTTTGTCCTTGTTGCACTCTCCAACATTATCGATTCAACGACTAACTCTCCTCAAACCAAGGGCCAAAAGATGGAATGCTCCTCAATAAGAGTGATATCATGTGAAATACCATCAATATCCTCGAACCATGAGGCACAAGTAGGACGACTTAGTTGAATGTGCATTAAGGGTGATGTTCTCGAATAAAATAACCAAAACCAAGGACCATAAGGTAGAACCATGTGCAAAACCCACCAATTACCTCCAAAATCATGGGGAAAAGAAAGAGGGCACATTAGAACCATGTGCACAATTCAACAACACCCATTAAGTGCCTCACACCCAACAAATTGGTCAATGGGAATGATTGTCAGAGAGAAGCAACCTAAGGAAGCATGCCAAGTGCGATGCCCTTCAAAAGATTCATTTTCTCTCTCCATGCAGAAAATCCAAGATAGCAATGCATGCACCCTAGGAAAATGTGCTTTGGTGAGAACATACTTCCTCTAGGAGCTATGCTGCTATCAAACCAATGATGAAGCAATATTCAGAATAATACGCATAATGCCATTAACCTTAGGATTTCATGCCAATATGCAAGACAGCCTTATCCAAGGAGTAACGAGTAACAATTATCCAATAATACTAAGGGAAACCCTTAGCAACCTACTTGAGCAAGGTCTTCAAAACTGGGACAAGCTTCATGCTCTTTCAGGGGTAACATCACCCAAAACCACAAGGAATAAATGTACATACATGATAGTTAACCATTGACTATACATCCTCGGTACATCTTCCCCCAAAGTAAATTCCATACGTATACCTAGTCTAGAGACAACTGTACACACACACACACACGCACGCGTCTAGACTCAATTATGTGTGTCTACTGAATCAGGTGGTTAACATCTTCAAATGGACTAATCAAACAAATTGATTTACTTGAGAAATTTTGTCATAAAGATTCAAGTAAATGATCATTTTAGCAATTTAGCCACATACATTCCAATGCAACGAAAAAAATAGATTTATTAACATCCAATGAATGACCTGAAAGCAAGACAATGGGACTAATGTAACAACCCATCTCAAATCACGAACAACTTAGCAATATTAGCATGCATGTGAGGCATACATATGATAGCTACATATGCATGCATCATATACATTGCACTAGTATATATATATATATATACATCGACTATATATCGACTATTCATGGAGAATGTCTAAATATGAGATAAATGAATTAATTATCAAAGGTGTAAATTAAATACCTAATTCTCGTAAATAGAAGAAATATACACTCAGTAAGAAATATAGTTGAGTTTATTCATATGTTTACATATATAACCCAAAATGTGTACTAATAAACTAAACCCATAAACCTTATGATTAAACTTGATATTTTATAAAACATAAAATAATATGTAATATTTAAAATCATCATGGTCTTATACTATTTAAATTAAAGTACCAACTGTCATAATTAATGTGACACCATTCGATATTGTGAGGATCTGATTCAATTAAAGGCAGATATCATGACAAAGCAGTCACCGCCTAACAAAATCTGATCCTTTCATAAAGGCGGTGAACAGATGCGTAGAGAGGGAGGAACCTCTGCTATTTAAAGGGAGGAAGGAGGATTTCAAAGGGTGTGGTTCTTTGCCTGTGGATGGGGAAGGTTGGATTTACTGTGAGTGGAAAAACTGAACCGGGTGCTGTTGAAGGAAGAAGGAGAGTGCTGTTGAAGGAAGAAGGAGAGGAAATTTATCCATACTGCTTATAATTCGGAACTATTGAGCCTTACTTGTTTTGAAGTCTCTGGGCACGGGGGAACGGTATGCATCGGTTGAGAAGCATACTGGATTGAGTATCTAGGTATACTCGGTTTGGCTGGGTGGTTTTGGTCATTCGGTAACGAGAGTGCTGGAGAAGTTCTGCAGCATCCTCATCGCAACAGCCGTAGCAGATCAGGTAAGTACTTCGTCAAATATATTAATACCATTTCCGACAGTTTCAGCAATCTTTACAGTTTCACAGTTTAGTAATGGCTCTTAATTTAGTACGGCCATTATATATGGTATCAGAGCTGGTTCAACTTTCGGACCTGTTAAGTTGTTAAAAGATTTAAAGTTATCAAAATAAGGTGGTGGTAAAGCCATTTAAATCATGCATTCAATAATAAATCTGACTGAAACTGTCTGTTAGCACTCTGCAAAACGTTAGGTAACCAGAAACTGTTGAGGCCTTTACAGATGAACAGAAAAGTACTCCATCTTCTGTTTTGAAAGAATATTTTGAAGAAACAGATGCAACTCAATCCACTGATATAACACCAGAAGTTGTTAAAAACTTTGTTGCTGAGCAGCAAAAACTTTCATCGTCAATTATACAAGAACGTGAAGAGACAGATACAACTGAAGACACCAACACAGCACCAGAAGCTGTCGAGACCTCTGCTGATGAACAGCAGAGTATTTCATCATCAGTGTTGAATGAAAATAGTGAAGAAACAGATATAGTTGAAGCCACTGTTACAGCACTAGAAGCTGTTGGGAACTTTGACACAAATGACAATGAAATGGTCACAAAAGAAACAATGGAAGTGATAGAGCCATATAAAGAAATCAATATGACTCTTATCACCATTGTAACAATAGGGGCAGGTGTTGAAAACCGAAAAAACAATGAAAATGTATATGCTGATCAACAACAAAGTGTTTCATCTCCAGTTTTGGAAGAAAACAGTGAAGAAACAATCACAACTCAAGCCACTGATACAGCCTCAGAAGCTCTTGAAACCTTTGGTGATGAACAGCACAAATTTTCATCTTTTGCTCTAAAGGAATGTGAAGAGACAGACACAACAGAAGCCACTGATACAGAACCAGAAGCTGCTGATACTTCTAATAATGAACAGAAAAGTATTTCATCTTCAATTTTGAAAGAAAATTATGAAGAGACAGACATAGCTCAAGCTAGTGATACAGCAGCAGAAGTTATTGAGAACTTTTATAGAAATGAAAATGCAATGGTAGAAAAAGAAACAATGTTGATGAAGGAGCCACATAAAGAATTCAACATGACTGCTATCACAAATGCAACAACAGACACAGTTGTTGAAAATGAAAGAAACCATGAAAATACAGATGCTTATAAACGGCAAGGTGTTTCATCCCCAGATTATTGATCTATTAGCCATTATGTGAACGACTTTTCACGCCAAATTTGCTTATATCAGATTTCAATATGCAATCTAAATAGGACTCGGCCCTTTGAGATCAGCTACAGAATATTATTGCAACTCTGGAATTTCAATAAAAATATGCCCTTAAATATTAAATCGTCCTCCTAAAGTGACTGATACAACTTGGTCCTCCTTCTAAGATATTTTAGGCCCTCTAATGGAGATGAAATCGGCTCATTCAATTGCACAGTGATAACCCATCTCGGCTTCTATGATGTATTCGACCTACCAAGGAGATTCAGCCTCCTAATAGCCCCAAACTCCCGAAGCACAATTCGACCTCCAGCAGCTAAAGACAGGCTCAAATTATTCTTACAGACCAGTGTACTCGGCCTCAGAAAAATACCCAAATTGGCCCTCAGGAAAATCTCAAAATATAAACTCCTATTCGATCATCTGGAAGATGTTATATCTCGGCCTATGTGGAAGGAATCCTTTGTTTGACGGTGGAGAGAATATCAGCTTGCATAATAGTAAACAGACAGTGACAACCTGAAGGGATAATAGACGGTTTTGGAGACAGCGTAAATAACGTGTCTGCCGGAGAGCAATTATACATGAAGGTTCGCAAAAGCCAATAGCCACGATGCTCACACATCGTTTCTAAACATCTGACGCGTCGAAACTCATTCTTAGGGGGCGTTGGTGTCAAACGATGATATTAATTGCTTAAACCTGCGACGAATGTTAACCACCGGCGGATAAAGGAGTATGCGGTGGTGTAACGGTGGAGCGCTCTCGGGCCTCCACCGCCTGGAGCTCGAAAGGTTACAGGCGGACTGACGTTCATCAAAAGACGGGTGGCAGTAGACGCGCGCTGACCCGAGTAATATTATAAAACATATCACCTTTTGTCGGTCACCGTGGCTGACAGTCTTTAGCAGCGATAAAAACGGGATGGACGTACTTGGCTCGAGGCCCGCCTCATATTCGGATAGACACGATTTCCGCCGATTTTTAGTCCTCAAATTCATTGTAATTCCTCCTAACCTCATCAACGCTGCAATCCGCTCAATTTAAACAAACCAACGCCCATTACTGTTATCGGACGAGCAGATAATTAACGAATTCATCCGCATACTGTTATTCGGTTTAATGCGGATTCGCAAATTCACAGAACTTCAAGTTACGTAATTATATAACAAATTATTCGTCTCTAATACTCAAGTAACATGAGCGTCGAAGTCTAGATCCTCGGAGTCTGCTAATTTCCCTGCAGACTTGCTATTTGTCTTTTCGTTTCCGAAGCTCGTTTTCTGATTCAGAATGTGATTGTGCTGTATGTAAGCAGTAGTTTAGACAACAAAGGACGAGAGGCAGGAAACCGACGTGAAGCAGTGCAGACGTCCAGTAATTGTGTTATAACATATAATGGAGTAGTTAGATCTTTTTCAGGGCGGTCTTAGGTGTAAGCAAGCGGAAGAAAGTGAATGAACAGTTTTGATTTCTATGGATTCCACCAAGTCTGGTCGGCTTGCAGGAGGGGAGACTCATGGGTTTCATACTATGGAAGACTTGGATATGAATATGATTGCAGAAGAAGCACATTCAAGATGGCTTAGGCCAAATGAGATCTATGCTATTTTGTACAACTACAAGTCCTTTAATGTCAGGGCGAAGCCAGTGGATACACCTACAAGTGGCACCTTAATTCTCTTTGATCGAAAAGCATTACGAAATTTTCGGAAGGATGGCCATTCATGGCAAAAGAAAAAGGATGGTAAAACAGTGAAAGAAGCTCATGAACACCTTAAAGTTGGCAATGAAGAGAGAATACATGTTTACTATGCACATGGCGAGGACAATCCCAAATTTGTTCGTAGGAGTTATTGGTTACTTGATAGAGCATATGAGCACATTGTTCTTGTACATTATCGAGAAGTATCAGAGGTTAATACCAAAAGCAGTATATCACCCCAAGGAGGTAGAAATACAATGGGTACCTCACATTTATCAAATCGGATGTGTAAGCCCATTATGTTACCAATGACCCCAGCAAATTCAAGTTCAAGTTCAGGTTACTCTGAGAAACCTGCTTCATGGATATCCTCTGAGGAGCTTGATTCTGGGGATGATGCTTCTGTATATACGCATCTAATGCAAGCTTCAGGCTTCAAAACTCCTAGTAGTGATGGAGTTCCTCCACTGGATAATGTAAATAAGGCAGGAAATCTTGATCCTGGAAATGCTGGCATGAGAATTCCTGAAGATTTGACAATTCATCAAATTAATACATTGGATTGGGAGGATTTGGTTGAACCACAGGGTTGTCTTGAAGGAATTTACTATGAAAATAGAACACAACCCAATAAGAAACCTCTTCCAAGCGGGCAGTTCAAAACTGGTGACATGCTGAACACTACTGTAAATGGCATTGGTGCCAATTTGTCCATTGATTATTTGCAACATCAAGGAAAAGTATTCAATACTGGGAAATTGGAATTGATTTTAAGGAGCTTTTGTAGTTTGAATCAAAGGACGAAGTGTGTTGACATATTGAAGGTAGGTATGAGTGTAATGAAGAGGCTTTATTTATAGGTGCTTTCCTTACTCTCTGATTGAGGGTTCATCCTTTTTTTTGTTTAAAGCTCGACTTTGTATTATTGCTTGGGAAAATTACATTAAATATGACTCTGTGTTATTGGCAGCCCTGAAGGGAAACTGACCCAATACCACGGATTGAGTTTCTTCAGATTACAAGTGTTCTTTCTGATGAGTTTTTCAGACAAAATGAAAGAGTGGCTAAGATGCCTATTACTATGCCTTAGATTGTCTATCACCTGATATAGATGTATCACCTATTGTTCCAGCACTAAAGGGCTTCTTTGATAAATGCGCTAAATGCAGCTGTCAGCGAGCTGAACTTTAAAACTATTGTGGAAATTCTTATGGGGACATCATTTATTATCCTTATTTTGCTTGAGGTGAATTGCTTTTGCTAAAACTGATAAGTACCTACTCCTCATTCCTTGTACCAGACTCTCTTAAAATAAGACTCAGTTTTGAATTGTAAGAATCACTGTGATGGCTTCGATATTTACTTCTATTTCAGACAGGATTATTTCTTAGTGTGAGCTTACCATTAATTGGAAACCCAACTCTTGCAATTGAAAAGAATATATGTTGTATATATAAAGGGCATAGAAGTGTGTACTAGACCAAATTGGAGTTTTACGATCTACTGATTAGATGTATTTGGAAATGACTTCTATTCCTTAATCTTAGTGTCATGTGCTGAAAAGTATATACAATATTTCCTAAATTATGCACTGTATAAGGTCATACATACAGTTTTGTGCTTCTGTACTTCAATTCGAAATCCCTGTTTTTAAATAAAGTTAATAAACTAATCCCAAGTATACCTAAGGTGAAACTGAATAGTCCATTGAGCAAATTTTGACTATCTTGAGGTGGCATGAAGAAATCAGTATATATATATATATATAGAGAGAGAGAGAGAGAGAGTCTGCAGTTCCATGCGAAAGGTCTTGACTGCCTCCCTAGGGATTTAAGATGTAGAATGGGCCATATCTATATGTTTCATATCTGAAAACTGAGAATAATGGAAGGAGAATGAAGAAATATAACAGATTTCTTCGATATTCACCTGAATATATCGGCTATCTGATATATCAGAAAGCAAGAACAAATTTGATTGGGAAACTATATCGAAGAAAGCAAATGTAGAAAACTGTAGATTAAAAGAGAAAGGGACTCAAATACCAAGGATGCTGTGAATTGGGATGCAGTCAGATATGCCGATCTTGAAGATACTGCAGATGCCATCAAGGACCGAGGGATGAACAATGTTCTTGCAGGGAGAATAAAACGGTTTCTTGAGATGCTTCACACAGACATTGGCAGCATTGATCTAGAGTGGTTGAAGGATATTCCACCTGATGATGCAAACTGGCCTTTCCTGCCGATGATGATATGGACTCCTTGATGCTGTGAATTCCTTGATGATATGGACTTCCTGATGATGATAATATGGACGAGATTAACTCCTTGAAGAGTTGAACGAAAGGGAGTTGACTTATTCTCTAGAGATAAGTACTTTCTTGAATGTTTTGATATTATGCTTTTAATTATTATTAGTCTCTTGAAATGGTAAAATTTTGCTCGGATGGATTCGTTTTTACTATTATTTATACTCCAGTGACGAACAAGTGGTAATGATGTTTATATTCTTACAAATTTCTAGATATTCATTTTGTTTAGTCATCCCCCTTTATAATTACTAGGGGACTCACTCCTCAACCTATCTTCTTCTATCTTGCATAGAAACCACAAGTTGTTGAATGGTTAGAATCTGCTCTTGCCTTTTATAATCAATGGTGCTCTGTAATGATATATTCTTCACTATTGGATTGATGCAATTTAGGAACATCTTTAACAATTGTTTGAAGGCTAGTTCTGTTGTTACATGCCTACCTCATACATGAACAGAACCATCACATAAACCTTAAACCTCACACATTCTACTGCTGGTGCATTTGATTACAGTTAATACAGTCTTTTGTTATTGGCTCCTGTAGTTAATGTTCGGGACATTTCAATCTCTAAGATATTTTGCTGAGATGTGATGATAATTCTACTCTACTACAACCACGTAGATGTTCCTCCTTGATAATTGAGTTTGTATAAAGTTCCTCTATGAGACCTTTCTTCAAGTTCGTATGAAAACTTCTGTAGATGTTTTCTTAATAGTTTTTACTTCAGAAAATATATATATACTGTGGACAAATAACATTCAATGAGGCCTCTAAAGAGTCACATATAATATCTTCCTTACTCAAAATTACCCCAGCTGTTATACATAATTTAGCCATGTTATTATCACAATACCACAGTAAAAGATGTAGAATTCCCTCCTGTATATTCTCTTAGTTTCTAATAAATTTCTGAGTTTTGTGTGAAGGTTACAGTGATCCCTTTTTGCACATCAGTTGTTATCTGTTAGCTGTAGGTAAACAGTTTTCCACTATACTTCCAGTTAAATGATAACAGAACCAGCCAATTGAGCTCAAGCGGTTATATATACCATTCACAATTATTCAACAGGGAATACACTGCTATTAAACACCATGTGATGAGGAACTAACTCAGAATTGCAAACAGCCATTAACTCATTCATATAGAGGCATAAAAAAAAAAAAAACTGGTATAATGCATAGAACTTAAGTTCGGACCCTGGAATGTGCGCTGGCAAAAGATCTGGAAACAGTAGTTCACTTGGCATGAATATCAACTCCATGGTAGTGAAACAGTCAATAGGATCGGATACTACGCAACATTCAGACCTAATTTAGCAATAAGATAAGTGATGAATACAACCTGAGCAAAGGTTCCATGAGCATAAATTCAACCCATAGGGCCAAGGTATTAAAAGAGTACTACCATTTAAACATAGAGCAATGTTCGGTGTGTTATTGTTAAAGGAAATGTTGAGTTCAAAATATGTTCCCCAAATGTGTTGCATACCATACTTTGAGCTAGGTATTTCAATCAATTTATATATAAAAGAACACAACAAATAACAGTATTGTTTAAAAAAAAAAAAAAGGGGAATTGAGATTTGTCTTTGCTAATGACTGTCCATATGATGCATTTTGTTACCAAGTAAGACAATAACCCAGTTAGTTGTTACTGAGCAAACACATACAGATCAATGAAAGTTTGGAACATAATGATATGTGCTCGTAAGATCAAATATCAAGTGTCAGTTAGCAATTTAAAGTCATGAGTTTTATGCACAAACAATACACGAAAGAATGATTATATTGTAAATATGAAAGCTAATGACATGAATAGATTATGGCAAGGTATGTTATACTTTAGATGACATGTATGAAATATACATAAGCTATGTGTTTTTTAAAATATTAATGCACATGTTATAAATGCATGGACAAGTGTTTATGATTGCAGATAAAATCCATTACCAAAATGACCACGTGATGACAGAAACTTCAGAACAATTAAGGCTCAAAGAAATTCCATGATAGGGTATTAACCCTGATTCTACTGGGAGGGGTGGAGGTGTTGCCCACCGTTTATCCTCTAAAACCTGGGGTCATGGGAGGATTGTGCGAGTCACGCTCCCCTAGACGTGTGATGATGATTGCCGGATGCCTACTGGGAAATCAGGTCGATATAGTCGACGCTGCCATCCTTAGAGTTTATGCATGGTTAGGTCAGTATAGCTGACGCCATGGCATACTCTAGTAGAGGACGGATAGGATGGGAGCGGAAGAGATTAGGAAGGATAGGATGATTTTAGAATAGCTTGGGAACCTGGTTTGGGCAAGGCATGACCATTAAAATTAGAAATCTATCAGCGTTCAAAATCACAAATTTTAAAGTGTCCTCACGATCATAAATGAAAATTCAATCACATAATACAATCCTTACATACCCTAAAGGAATTATCAATATACTTTATAAACCCTTAACTTCGGGACGAAGTTCTTTTGAAGGAGGGGTGTATGTAACAACCCATCTCAAATCACGAACAACTTAGCAATATTAGCATGCATGTGAGGCATACATATGATAGCTACATATGCATGCATCATATACATTGCACTAGTATATATATATATATATACATCGACTATATATCGACTATTCATGGAGAATGTCTAAATATGAGATAAATGAATTAATTATCAAAGGTGTAAATTAAATACCTAATTCTCGTAAATAAAAGAAATATACACTCAGTAAGAAATATAGTTGAGTTTATTCATATGTTTACATATATAACCCAAAATGTGTACTAATAAACTAAACCCATAAACCTTATGATTAAACTTGATATTTTATAAAACATAAAATAATATGTAATATTTAAAATCATCATGGTCTTATACTATTTAAATTAAAGTACCAACTGTCATAATTAATGTGACACCATTCGATATTGTGAGGATCTGATTCAATTAAAGGCAGATATCATGACAAAGCAGTCACCGCCTAACAAAATCTGATACTCAACAGTAGACAAGCAAATAAAATGTGAATGGAAGCATAGCATTTGCAAGAACTTGAGGAAAACTATATAAGTCTATGTGCAAGAAAATCATAGCATGAAATATTCAAGATGTCTTGCCACAAAAGCCAAGGTAGTTGTCAATCAGGACAAAAGACTAAAATGTTGGCTGGCTGCTCTTCGACAACCAGACTGGTAGATTAGCTAATCACAGAGAATTTCAGGAGTCAATATGCCACATAAGAAATGGGTTGATCATACAAGGCAAAAATTTCTAAAACAATGCAAGGCAGAAATCTCTAGAATGTGTAGAAATTTCTAAAATGATGCAAGTTAAAATAAAATTAACAAAGTTAAGTTATTTCATGTGGAAAACGATGTAATTTGACTGCCACATTAATCAATTTATTTTAGTGCTGATGCAGCCAACAACTATGAATGCCTGCTAATTCACTTTCTGCGCCTTGTTACTTGCAATAAGACTCCACACTCGCGACAGGATTTGTAATCATGCATCAGGGTTGCAAAAAAACACTGAACAGCTTATACTGAATGGCTTTTACCTGGAAGTTCGACCAGTATTCACACGGTTGAACTCAAAGCCCAAATATAATTTTCAGTGTCTATATGAATAGATAGACTCTCTTACTTACGGAAAAGGAAGGGAAAATAATCTCAGTCAAAATGCTCTCTCAAAACTCAAATAATCATCTCAATAGAAAAATCCAGCAAGAAAATTCAACATGGGCCATATTTAATTCGTTGATGTATACTAAGTTTATGGTTGAGGTTAACCAAATCAAAAAAATATATATGTAGGCTCAATAACCCTCTTGGGCTGTGTGCCCTTTGCCCTTGTTTCATGGGTCCATGACCCCCTCTTGAAAGGATGCCTTGTTTGTGTCGACTATAAATACGCAACTCAAGCTCTCATTTGTATCATCTCATCTTGTGATCTTCTGCTCTAAAATAACAGGTGTTATAACCCTAAGAACACACAATTTTGGCATTTTTCTCGTGTTCGGTATTTTTCTCTTGAGTGGATTATCTATTTCTGTTTTCAGCACTTGTGCATGACTTCTCCACTCTCACTCTAGCTTACTAGCCCTATCCCTCTCTAGCGCGCTTGTAAGGAGGCTATCTCAGAATTTGGGTAAGCTTTGGTTCCATCGATTCTTCTCTTGACCCTTATAAATCTCGACGGCTTTAGCAAGTCTGGATCCACCATAAAAATGAGCTTTTTACGAAAAAATAGTCAATTGTATTTGCGCCTCGACAAAGACTCCTTTAGCATTTCTCTTTAATAGCAATCCCAACTGTTGTCTTGTGTCAGTAATGGTATTAGATATTGACCTGCATCTAGCAAATGTTTTCACTTTCAATTTACCCATGTGATATCAGCCTCCTTACCTCCGTACTGGCGTCACTTTGAGTTGCCTGTCCGCTCTGCAGGTTGCTTTGGTTGCGATAGTTGTCTTTGTTATTCCTTCTGAAATGCAATCTTACTGAAATCAAAGGGAATTCCTCTGTTAGATATTTTGTTCCACATTAATATGGCTGCTACTATTACCACATTGGCTTGGATTAAAGCAGGCAATTAGATCAAGCATTGATAAGAAAGGCAGCCGAGGGATACCCAAAAGTCTTTTGTATTTCTATATTTGTTTGATATGGAGGCATGTTCTGAAGATTAGTGGTTAGCATTTGGCAAAAGGCATAAACACACTGCATTGGCATCAATCCTAAAATTAGACTGTAACTATTCTGTTTATAGTCGACTAGGGTCAACACCATGATATAAGAAGTTATGATTCTCTTCCCCACTACATTAGAAGCTGCGATTCTCTTCTGTACTGGCAATTTGGAGGCAGTCTTCACTATCAGGGGAATTCTCTTCTAACTTCTAAACTGAGGTAGTAATCAATCATTCTGCTAGATAATGAGAAAACTTTAAAAGAATCGCAATTAAAACAATTTCTGGGATTATGGACTATGCATTGCCAGAGTGTAAAAAAGTTATTTGCTGGATCTAGAAACCGAACTTTAATATACAGACCATTTTGTCGATATGGATCCTTAAACCAAGACACCAAGCGAAGGACATGGTTACCAATAAAAGGAATACGCCTACCAAATTCAATGTCGTCGTCAACTTACGAATTCCTTCCATTAACAGAGCTTTAATTCTACAGAAAACAAGGAAATAAAGAAAGTTCTCGCACCTTTCTTTATGTGAGTGCACACGCTCCGTCTAGCCGAGAGAATAGAACAGGTAAATGATAACAGCCTCCTGGTTTCCCTGTAAAAGGGAACGCAAAAAGTTAGCGCGGGTTTACTTTCAAATGTACTAAGAAATGCGCACGTTAACCACTTAAGAGGACTTGCTCTGTGTCACGTAAGCAAACTATGACGTGGCTATGCTTTTCTTTCGGTAAGTTTATAAGAAGAATGCCAGTCGGACACGCACAGAAATTCGATTCCCGTGGGAAAAAAATAAATATCATCACGTGACAAAATTGTAGATGAGGGTTAGTTTTGTTTATTTGAGCTTGGCCCGGTATATAATGTCGGTTTTATTGTATTTTCATTTTAAAAGAATTTTGTTAAAGGAAATGGGTATGGCTAAAAAAATTGGGTAGAAAGAAGAAATACTATATTGAGGAATTCAATTCTAAGCGTGATTTCTAATAAAAAGAGTATATTGGAATTAGCATTTTGTGAAGGGCAAAGATTTTTATTGCTCAATTAAGAATCAACTCGCATCAATTTTGGTGTGAAACAGGATAGTGGAAAAGGCCTAAAGAAGTTTGGGAAGAACGGGTGTGTACATTTTGCGCGTTTGGGACAGTGGAATCGGAAAAACATTTCATTTTGGAATGTGATGCGTACAAAGACATTAGAGAAAGTTATGGGAATATGTTAGCATCGATTTCTTGACATTGTCTTTTCAACGAGGGGATTGTTGGAAAGTTAGGTCAACCCATCATCAATTTGAATAAAAAAAATAATTGAATTGCAAAAAGTGAAAAACAAGGAACTTATGGTCCCATAGACTATTTTTAATTTTATAGACGTTAAAATATAATATCATTTCATTTCACATATTAGTGTTATAACACATCGTGAGTATAAGAAATTGGCCACTCACCATTCTCTATGATTTTAATGGTCGCTATCTTATCTTCGATTGATGTATCTATGGTATCTAACAATGTTTAAATGCATCCTTCACTCTTCCTCAAGGACAATAAGAGCACAAAAATAAAAAGTGGGGTAGAAATGGGATTATAGAAATGAAAGTGATTTTTGGAGCTTGGTATATTATATGATATTAATTTGACTTTATTACATATTAATATTATTTATGAAGGATGTTGGTTTTATGACACATGGTAAGTATAAGAAATTGGTTACTCATCATTCTCTATGATCTTATTGGTCATTATCTTACCTTGTGAGTTAGATTGATGTAGCCATTGTATTTAACAATGTTATCATATGCATACACTTCATGATCTTTCTTTTGAGGTTTGGAAGATACATAAATGAGTTTCAAGTTTTTGGATTGAAATTGTTTATCATAATTTGAAATGTTTAACATTTCGAGTGGACCCTCCCCTCATTATAAGGGTCTAAAAGAGCATAAAGGTAAGAAGCAAGTTACGGAAATGGGATTATAAAGATGAGGGTTAGTTTGGTACTTTTGGAGCTTGGCATGTCATATAATGTCAACCTCATTGTATCATGTATTAATAACATGATCTGTGAGGAATGTTGGTGTTATGGCACATAAGGCATCCAGCAAGTACGATGCCATGTAAAATTTTGACTACTCTCTCTCTTTGCACTTTTAATATTTGTTTGAATAGATAAAGCCAAGATATTTACCCAATTAAAAATGGTTCCATCCATGGCACATGCATAGATCATGGGAACCCAACTTTCCTCAAAATGCTCTGCATCCTATTTTCCATACATGCTACAACACATAGCTGCTAGCATCTGGTATACCTTTCTGAGTGGCACCTCCTTTCTTGCAAACAATCAATATACTTTTGCCCAAGTTATCTTCATTGTTTTGTCCACATAGCAGGGAATGTTGTATATATAGGTACTTTGTTGAGGCAACCTTCTAGAACTCCCTCAATATCGCTTTTTAGCAAATCCTTTCTGCACCTCTTTATGGTTGTTGGAGCCATTTCACTGGTAGATGATGAAATACTAAAACAATCGAGATCAATGGTACCTGAAATTTCAAATATGTTCATGGCAACTGAAAAATGTTAGGAAAACTACAAGATAAATTATTGTTTAAAACTAAATCACAAGTTGTGAGGTTAGAGTGTGATTGGCCTTAATCGCGGATTGTGAAAGCAGATCATGATTTGCTAAATCACGGATCACAAAAATAGGAGGCAAATGACATCTAGCTACATATCGCAAAGTTAGATCATGAATGGGTTCTAGTTGCAAATCGCAATGTCAGAGAGGAAATGAGGTTTAATTGTTGATTGTGATAGCAACCTGCGATAAGCGATTAGTGTAGTCGTCAATTAAAGATGCAAAATGCAATGTGGTAGGAACAACTAGCTATTGGCAACGAGAAAATCAGGTGAATGAAGGGCAAGGATATTGCCTTGGATTCCATCGGTGTAATAAGGCTGGGTGGGGTCAATTTCCGAGTCTAAGACCTTGAGCGCCTACAGGGAAAAGGAAGGCCCAATAACATTGCTAGGTAGAAGGATTTATAGGGCAAGTTGATGAAATGGTTGTTGTTGTGGGAGAGCGAGATAGTTTAGGTGCTAAGTGTAGAGGTTAACAATATTTATATAAGTATCGACCTAAGGGAGACGAAGCGTTGGGAAGGCAGAATGGTGGGATAACTCAAACGATAAAGAATGAAAAAGACAAATAGCACTTGTAGAATGAATGAGGAGAATGTGATACTAATTTGGGTCCTTAGCGCTAGTTGCAGTTGCAACTCACAGAGGTGGATCACAGCGGATAGAGGCTTTCTTATATTGAGTACTTGGGACTTCATAACGAAAGCAAGCAGTGGATAATGAGTTAAGGAAATAAGCCTCTTTATATAATATTGACCACACATGTGGGTAAGTCAGGCCTATTGCGGAAAAAAATTGCAAACAAAGCTAAGTCAGTGCGATGGAGTCAAGTTATCGCAAATTGAGATGCTAGTCACATTATCGCAGGTTTCTTTGTGGGAGGACATATTCAGTCACACATCGTTATTGCAAAGAGGAGATAAATATCTTTGTGATCTGTAAACACAAAGTGCAATTGGTAACAGATTGCAATAAAGGGTTTTTCAATTTTGACCTAATCCCATATATGTCATATGAATATGTGATGCACTTAATCGTAAGATTTTACAACAAGGCTCTCTTAGGTAGAGTTAAAGTGAAAAAGGACTTAGAAGAATCTTAAGCACAAATAGGTTTATGATAACCATTTTCGTGCATCTTATGAGGATTTCAAGACAATGGAGGGTCCAAATCTTTGAGTGTTGAAAATTTTGGGGTTGTTGTAACAGCTATAATAATTGGTGATTCGTGGATAGGACCATAACATCTCTACTTATCCTTTATTTAAAGTGAAGCCCGATCATTAGGTATTATTGGCTCAGATCCATGAATCCCACTAGTTTACCTATTCATCCCCAGCTATGGATTTAGTTTCTTTATCATCAAACACCAACAAATTTGATAGGGGATAGGAATAGTATATATACGGGCTTAAAATGTTCAATTTTTTTTATACAATTCTTTGGTGTTGCTCCGTTACCAACGAGCATCCATGACCCCGACAGAGTCACTCAAGAAATCACAAGCATTGCTTCTCTACCAACGAACGTCCATATCCCCGATGAAGTTTCTTACATCACCTCTCTGTGTAATAAACCTTTCTCGAGCCTTTACCATTTATTATTATTTTTTCCTTTTACTTTTTATGCACTTTGCATTATTTGGGCATTCATTGTGCCAAGGTGGATGAGGGATCCTGACTTATTTTACATCAAGAGAGGTTCTTTCTTTTGTTTAAAAGACTAATATTTTCTGAAATAGTTTGTTCGTTTTGTATTTTCTCCCTTCCCCTTCTCTAGAATTTGAGTTGACCCAGAATTCAACATTTCAAAACCAATTGAAGTGACGAAGATCCTACGAATGGGGTATTGTAGTTGACCAGAGTTCTCCATATCATTTAAGTCGTATTTTTTGTTTAGATGTATGTCATTGACTCATTAAGGCTATCAAGACCAAGCCAATAGAGGGAGATTTAATGCCAAACAATGGTTGACAAACTACTACAATCTCTTTGAAAACATTCAACATGTCACCATTGGGTCAAGCAGAGAAATTTACATATAATGCCTTTTATTTATGTACAAGGGCTTTTACAGAATTAAAAACTAAAACATCGAAAAATGAAAGGTTATAAAAGAAAAACAAAAGACATCATTAAAGCAATATGTATAGTTGAAAATAGCAACCCGAAGAGTTGTTAACGAAAGTGTGAAGCCCAAGTTTTTCATGAATCTAGTATGGACCAAGACACTAAGAGTGGGACTTGGTATGTTTCCGCTTATCTTTGTGGACTTTATCCCATTTCAAAATAATGTCACCCACACTGAATTAATTGTCACCCGTGGATTTATTATCGAGCCATTGTTTAATCTATTTTTGGTGAGAGGCAAACTTTTCATGCGCTTTTGTCTTTCCTCTCCTAGCTTCAATAGGGTGTCAATCCTACTTTGCATGATGGGGCAGCTTATCACGATTATTGGGGAAGTTGAAACGCGAGTACATAAAGGTTTGGGGGCAAAAATTCTTCCTTCCCATAAACGAGGAAGTATAGTGAAGTGTCGAGGGAAGGCTTAGGTGTGACTTGATCAACCTAGAGAGCGTTAAGTAAGTCGTTGTGCCAATTTCTGTGTTGGGTCAGCAGAGTTTTTTTTATAATGTGAATCATATTTTTGTTACTAGATTCAGCTAGTCCATTACCTTGGGGATAATAATTAGAATAATGTTTTAATATGATTCCATTCTCCAAGGAAAACTCATATAATCTCAAAGATGAAAAATATGTAGCATTATAAAAAATAAGTGAAGTTGGAATCCCAAACTTAGTGATGATATTTTGTTCGAGGAATTGTATCACTACTTGATCGTTCACTTGTTTAATTGGAATGGCTTCAACCCACCTTGTAAGGTAGTTTGTCGTTGTGAGGATATATTTGCATTGCTTTGATGGGTGAGGAATAATATCACTAATAATGTCCAGACCCCAAAGTTGACATGGTTCTTCTACCACGATCGACTTTAATGGGGTTGTTGGTATTCTTTCTCTCCCAACACACTTCTGACAGATTAGAGGTTTGTGCGTGTATGCATGAGCATATTTAAATAATGTTAGCCAATAATATCCTACTTGGGTGATTTTGTGTGATGTGGTTTTGGAAACAAAGAGTCCTCCAGCTAGCCCATCATGAAGCTCCTTTAGCACCTTCTTAGAATCTGCATATTCTAAACATTGTAACAAAACTCCATTATGATGTTCTTGAAATAACACTCTGTGGACCAACTGATAAATAGCATACTTTAATCTAATGGCCCTCTTTTGTTTTGTTGTTAGATGTTATCGCAAAGTCCCTTGCTTTGAGTATTGCCTTATTTTGGTGTATGTGACGATTGCATATCGGGTGAATGGATCGAATTGTTATTATACATCTCCATCTCTCATTCCCAACCCAACATTTCTTCTTCTTACAGGTCGAAAACTTCAACAACAAGATTGCATAAACCATGACCTTTAATCATGTGAGCAAGATTTAATTTGAGGTTGTACTCTTATAGGGATGTCATCCAACTTTCTCTTCATTCCTGTAATTCTTTCTATACAAATAAGGATCTGACTGTAGAATGTGGAACGATCACCTTAATAGGAGTTATTAGGATATACTCCCTGAAGTTATGTATCACCTTCTAAACTACATAAGTCTACTTGCCAGTATCTGGGTAATTTAGTTCAGACCCTTGCATTCCAATGCTTATAAATGAATTGGGTCCTTTCCCTTGATAATCTTTTTGTGTAAGAACAACCATCAATGAGGAATTTGAAGCAAATGGATAGAGCATGAACTCCTTATTAAAATTTGGATTGAAAAGAGCAGGAGCCTCGACAATAGCTTATTTTATCTTGGAAAAGGCTTCCTTTTCTTTCTAATTGCATTTGTAAATGACATCTTCTTTTATCATGTCTTGTAAAGGCTTTACAATCTGGGTGAAATTTGAGATGATTTTTCGAATGAAATTGATTTTTCCCAAGAAGGATTGCACTTCCTTCTTACTATTAGTAAATGGGATTTACATTATTGTTATTACATGATCTAGATCAGCAGTTGTACCACTCTTGGAAATGATGTGTCCCGAGAGGCCACCGTTGGACACAACAAAAATGCTCTTTTTTGGATTGAGTGATATTCCATATTTTTTGCAGTGCTCAAAAATTTGTCTAAGATGACGCAAGTTGTCTAATCTTCTTTTAGAAAACATTGTGACGTTGTTAATATAAACAACCACACATGACCCTAAGTCCTCTAAAATCAATGTCCATAACTCTCTAAAAAGTGGGCATGGCATTGATGAGCCCAAAGGGCATTCACCCAAATGCAAAGGTGTCCCACTTTGTTCCGAATGTCATTATGCATTCGTATGGGTCAACCAATAGGACTTGATTGTGGCTAGAGAATCCATCAAGTAATTAAAACATCTTAGAACTAGAGACGGTTTGCAATATCTACTACATTGAAGGGACAAGATAGTTATCCTTATCCGATGCACGATTTAGATTTCGAAAGTCCACACACAAGTGAATTTCCCTAGACTTTTTCCTCATAGGAACTCGGTTAGAGATGCAAGTGGAGTGTTTGACTTTAAAATAATTCTTGCATCCAACAAAATATGTAATTCTTTTTGTATCAAGGGTTCCAGAGTTGGATGTACCTTTTGTAGTTTTATTTAAATGGCTTGAAGTTATGTTTAAATGGTTTGACCCCTTCCTTGATAGGAATTGCATTTTGGATAATTCTTGTATCATATGTTTTAAGGTCATCACATGTCCATGCAAAAACATCCTGTTACTACTTGAATAGTCCAATGAACAATCTTCGTTCTTCTGAGGTGCGACAGGTACCAAGGTTCACAAACCTTGGATCTTTCTCTATTCCCAAGTTAATTTGTCCACACAATAATGTCAAATTTTGGGATTTTTATGTTGGGTGGTGTTGTGAATTGACTTTATAGATCATACAACTTCTCAAAAAATATAAAACCTTTGGTCATAGGATTCTTGTCGCACATGTACGTTCTTTCTTCCAGAGATTATCATGTTCATCTTCATCCATAGTTGCATCCTTGAAGATGTCTGTGTTGGAAAGAAAGTCAAGAATTTGTTGGTCATCATTAAAGACGTGAAGAAGCTAGCGAGTGTGACATCTCTTCATAGTAAACACTTCATTTTTGAACTCGTAAAAATGGATTGTGGTTTAAGTGATGTTGCTATGTGTGAACTAATAACTCTAGCAAACACTGAGATGTTGGGATTAATTCCACACTCCATGGCTGGAGAAGCAATTTAAAGAATATTAAAAGCATCGACTACATTGATTCCAGGTATTAGTGATGGATTATATAGCCATAAAAACTCAAAGGTATGATAAAGAACAAGAGGAATTGTTTTAGAAACATCTTACATTAGTTTTCAATTGAGACTAGCTCAGATAATTCAATGGCAAGCTTTGCAGTTTCTGTTATAAAAACATTAGCAGAGGGATAGAAGAATTTTATTGATTCCTTGCTGCCACCCTTGATTTGTGCTCTTCCCATGAATAAAGAAGAAACTGAAGTTACAAAAATAAAGGCAGCAAGGGAAAGAATGAAATCCCCTTCTATACCCATTAAATAAGGAATTAGTGATAATAAAAAAAGTCATCAAATTGCAAAAGTCAAAATACCAATATATGGAAGATATCAGAAAATGCGTCCAGTACACCAAAGAAGGGAAACAAAGTGGGCAACAACAAAATTTGTTATTGCTTGGGAACAAACAATGTAGGGATGGGAGGGATATAATGTTCCCAAGAAATTAGTCAACCAAGCATGAAGTAGCCTATTGATCCTCGTAGGCTATAGTCCTCCATAAAGGGGAAAATACCCAAAAATTCCCAATGTTGGGCAAGTTTTGGGGCAGTTGGGCGAATAAACCAAAAAGTGGGGCTTGAAGTAAAGTTTACTCAATCATTTTAGAAGAAAAAACCCTTTAGGAAATCTATAAATATGAGAGGGATGAATTCATTTTGAATCATAATTGAATTGGATCAATTATCTCTAATTTTTTTAGCTAGACACTATGGTTTTAAGACCCCTTTTCTCTTATCAATTTCAATGGTGAAAGATTCCACCCTCGCTCATAATTTAATTTTCTTTTTTTTTAATGGTAAGAACAGAAATTCTTTATTTGAAAAACAATAGGTCAAGCAAGTCTCTTGGATTGGAAATTTTTTTAGCTCGGGGTTCTAATGGTTTTAAGACCTCTTTTCTCCTATCAATTTCAGTGTGAAAGATTACACCCTAGTTGATAATTTAATTTTCTTTCTTTTTAGTTGTACGAACACAAAAATTCTCTATTGAGAAGCAACAGGTCAAGCAAGTCTCTTGGATTTAAATTAAGTTTCTGAGGCAAATACATGACCAGATTTAAGATTTTGAGGCAGCGAGTAGTTTGAGATAACGTAGCCTTTTGAAAGGCAAACTCCGGCTCATGCGAAGGTATCTTGTTTGAAGTGACCGCAATTCGTTTTTCGCAGTTCTGATGCTGGACAAACCTTTTGGTATCCATACGCATGGTCTAGCACAATTGTATTAACGTAAATAAAGCGAAGGATTTCTATGATAGTCGCAGTACCTTCTATGGCAAACTGAACGTAATAACCTGTGGTTAATTGTCTGAGACCAAGCCAAACATATGGTGGCCAAAACCTCATGAGAGCAGTCTATAACAAGCTGCATCACTGATATCAATAGGGCGGAGCACGTCAGAAGATAGACGAAAAGGTATGAGTCACAAATTTAGTCATGCCGAAATACATTTTTGAGGCCAGACGTCACTATTGGACCAGGGTTCTTCTACTCGCGTATCCCCGTGATCGAGTCTCCTTGACGCATGGATTATTCGCTTAGTCAAACCCTTAGATAGAGCGAATTCTTCCAGAGCTATCTTGTCACTAAAAGGATTATCTGCAATGGATCGTCGTATTCTAGGTTGGACGTAACATTACACAGAAATTTCTGAGGACGGAATTGTGACAGCAACAACTTTTGAATTAAATCACCAATGATATTGAGGTAGGCGTCAGAAGATCCCTTAGGCAACGCAGAGATCATTTAGTTACAGTCTGGAATTTGGTAACTTCCTAGAAATTAAAGCTTGGATCTGAGGCATGCGCAGGGTCTGAGAAAGACCGAGTGGGTCTGAGAAAGACCGAGTTGTCCGTGTTTTAAGAGGGTTTAATATAGTTTGTCAAGAGACCATCTGTAACTCATATGGTCGGATCCCTAATTGAAGCGTAGAAAAAATCACAAAATTTGGGTTTAAATCAGTTGATGCTAAGGCATATTCAGGTGTTGACATTTGTCTAGAACGATAAGTGGCCAACAAATTTGTGTAAATTATATTTGAAAGTTCTTGTAGTTCATTGTTTAAAGTATATCTCTGACTCGTTGTGATTGGAATGATAGATTTGGTGAATTGATTATTTTTCAGTGAACGTTATCTGAATTTGTTATCTTAGTGGTGATGTTTTGATGAAACTCATTGTAGACAAAAACAAATTGAAGTAATTGATTTATTTCTCTGACCTGCACATTCTACACGCGTTTTATTAAGAAACCCTAGGTTAAACTAGGGCAAAAATTTCATTTGTAAATGACATAAACATTGTAAATTTGTAAATGATGTAAACCTAAAAATTATTTAAGTCATTGTCTCCAAAGAATAAACCACTCTTGGATATCCAACTCATTGATGCCTCTATGGACTTTGTTCTTAAAATAGTTCATTGGGTATCCTATGTCAACCTAGTGGACCTTTGGCCTTCATAAGCCTATCATGGATGAATATTATTCTTACGAACTTGTCTATTTTAATGGATGTAATTTCATATCTAGAATGTTTGGAAACGCAATAGAAACAATTATGTTTGGTTTTGAATAATTTAGGCAATATGATAAACACTTGCTAGGTAGGTATAGATACTAAATGGATTGAATGGGGCTCTCAAGCTCCATTGATATTTTTGGAAATGGTATCTATGCAAATCTATGGTTTTTCCATACTTTATAGTAAATCCTACATTTCTATGTAGTATGTATTGACAACAATGCAGCAATCAGGTTGGCTTCTTGTTTCTTTGCTCCAAAAAATTCAAAGTTCTACAAGAAGGAAAACTTAGATAGTGAATACCCTTATGCTGCTCTAAAAAAAGACATTTCTTCCTTCAAGACTCTGGGAGATATAGTTTTGGTTGGTGACTTTAATGCAAGGACAACAAACAATCAGTCTATGCAGTTAGGTAGTGATGAGAATAAGGACAACAATCCTCTTTGGCTAAATGAGAGTGAGGATCACACGTGGGAAAGGTCTTCTCAAGATGGAAAAGGGAGTGTTTCACACTTTGGTGCTGAATTGTTAGGCTTATGTAGCCTCTATGACATGGTCATTTGCAATGGCATGAAAGCTTGGCCTAGATCCGGTGACATTACATGTAAAACTTACAATGGTCAAAGTGTGGTGGATTATGTGATTTGCTCCCAAAGCTTTATTTCTAATTTGTCAGAGTTCAATATTGGAGCTTGTCCTTGATCCAGATTCAAAGAGGAACGCAACAAAATACAAAGATAACCATATACACAAAGATGTAGCGGAAATAATACTTCATTTCATTAATGAAAAAAAACACTGAAATATGCTTACAAACAGTGATGGAAATAAACCAGCTAGGGTGATGGTAGCTTATCTCTGAGAAGAGATGTGGTGGCTACATGCCTCTGAACTGTCTTACAATGAGGCTTGAAGGCCTATTTATTGTTGAGAAACAATGTAAAACCCTTCACATCCCAAAACCTAACCCTAGAAGATGAAACACCAAATTGTGGGCTCCGTTTGGGTAAATTGGTACATCAATTTCCCGGGGTCGTAACTTTGGCATACGATCTTCGTTTGACGCGTACAATAGCTCGTTAGAAAGATCTATCCGAGCACTACCAATTTGGGTAGGGCAACATGGGTCTCCATGGACCCATGTTGCCCCCAGATCTCCCAAAAAACGTCGTTTAGGACCTCAAAACGGCTCCGAAATTTCAGGACCCGAAAAAACTGCTAAAACTAGTAAACTGTGCTACAATTTAGGAAAATGAAAAGACTGAAAGAGACTGTTGTGGGGGTCCAAATGGGATAGGTGGGTGGCCACCAACATCCACCTGGATCATTCCTCCCCCCTTAGGAAGCAATGGTCCCCATTGCGTTGAGTTCCTCCCCGAGATGAGGAAGCTTCTGCTGAGTTGGGTCTCTGGTGAGCTGTTCTGCAATCTCTGATGTGTCTAGAAATGGTGGGAAACATGGTCGACAACGGTCCATATTGAACACTCGGTGCAAGCGGAGGAATGGAGAAATGATGTGCTTCAAAGCATTGTTGCCCGTAGCCTTGGTACTGGTGTAAGGACCATGTTGGAGTGGTTTGAGTTTCTGATGGGTTCTGGTAAGGCGTTCTCTCTGCAGATGTAACCAAACTTTGTCGCCCACCTGAAACTTGTGTGGTACCCCTGTGGATGAGGAGAAGTTGTTCCTGTGTCTTGTCATGACCATATCCCTTTGTTGCTGCTGCTGAATGGAGGAACACTTCGCAGGGGTCATGGATGTGGTGACAATCTTCCCCTTACTTTGGGAGTGCACCAGACAGATGAATTTCCTAGTCTGTGAGATGAGCTTGTTGCCTTTCTTGGTAGTGATCAAAGATGTGGCGGTAGGTGGGGCTACCTCCGGTATCCTGTATAATGAATCACCCAAAGAAATAATGACAGCGCGAGGCCTTGACTCATACACAACATGTCGCCTCCATAAGTATGGTTGGCTTAATAATACATCACAAACATCTAGAGGTGTAACATCACACAATACCTCGTTTGTGAAGGGCTTGATGTTGTAGGGAAGGCGGCATTGCTGACGAACTTTGAGATCTCGTCCTTCGTGAAGCCACCTGATACTGTATGGCTGCGGGTGTGGTGTAGTCAGTAGGCCCAACCGCTTCACGACCTCTGCTGAAACTAGGTTCTTTTGGCTGCCACTATCGACAATGAATTGCAACGGCGAACCCTTCACCCACATCTGTGAGTGGAAAAGACACTCCCCTTCCTTTGGATTTTCAGGCTCATTGTTCTGGATCTTGGCAGTGGCAACAGTGGCGTTGGGATCCGCATTAATGATCTGCTTCCCTTTGTCATTCCCCTTGTCAGGTTCTGGCAGTTTTTCGGGTCCTGAACTTCTGGAGCCGTTTTGAGGCCCTAAACGACGTTTTTTGGGAAATCTGGGGGCAACATGGGTCATGGACTGATGTTGCCCTTCCCAAAGTGGTAGTGCTCGGATATATCTTTCTAGCGAGCTATTGTACGCGTCAAACAGAGATCGTATGCCAAAGTTACGACCCCGGGAAGTTGATGTACCAATTTACCCAAACGGGGCCCACAGTTTGGCGTTTCATCTTCTAGGGTTAGGTTTTGGAATGTTAAGGGTTTTCCATTGTTTCTCAACAATAAATAGGCCTTTGAGCCTCATTGTAACACAGTTCAGAGGCATGTAGCCACCACATCTCTTCTTAGAGATAAGCTATCATCGCCCTAGCTGGTTTATTTCCATTTCTGGTTGTAAGCATATTTTAGTGTTTTACAGTAATGAAATGAAGTATTATTTCCGCTGCATATCTGTGTTTATGGTTATCTTTGTAATTTGTTGCGTTCCTGTTTAAGTCATTCTGAATTAGGAAAATCAAGAGCTCTTTGTCGCTGCTTTGGAACATCAATTTTAGTTGGCAAAAGTCAACTTAGAAAGTGAAGAGGACAATGCAATAATAGATAACATTGGTAGTAGTATGGTGATCCCTTTAATCCACAAGGCCTTAAAGGTGTGCAAAAAATATTGTCTGATGAAGAGAATTTCAAACACTTTTCCAACCAATCCCTGGTTTGATGAGGAGTGTAAGGCTGCAAAAATATCACTTAAAGAGAAGGGGTAAACAGTGAAGGCATGAAAAAGTACAAAAATATGATAAAAAGAAAAAAAGAAAAGTATGTGACTTCAAGAAGGAATGAATTAATTTCTTTGGGAAAACTTAATCCCAAAAGATTTTGGAGGGAATTACAGCAAAAGAAAAAGCAAATGGATAATAATATCTTGGCTACTCAATGGTTAGAGTATGTGAAGCTTCTATACGAGAGAGAACAAGAGAGAAGTAGCCCTCCCATAATCAACACTTCAACTAAGTTATTTTCATTAGAAGATGTCAAGCGTGGTATAAAAAGTTAGCAAATGGTAAAGCTCAAGACATTGATGGATTGCAAGCATAATTTTTAAAGTGGGGGGTTGAAACCTTGGCTCTGATTATTAAAAAGATCTTCAACAACGTCACACAAAGCAATTTTCCAACTGAATGGACAACTAGTGTTGCTATCCCCTTGTACAAAAGTGGAGACATTAATATTCCCTCCAATTACCACACTATTATGGTTAATCCTCTTTTTGGAAAGCTATTTGGAAGCATGGTGGAGTGTAGAATTAGCAGTTGGGCAGAAAAGGAAGGTAAAAGAGCAAAAGGACAAGTTGGTTTTAGGCCGTGACATTCTACCATTGATCATTGTATCACTCTTAGGCATTTCATAGAAAAAGTATGGGACATACAGGGTGAGGAGGCCTTTTGTTGCTTTGTTGATTTCAAGAAAGCTTTCGACACTGTTCCTAGAGACAAGCTTTGGAGAAGGATGGAAGAGATCGAAATTCCAAGCGAATATAGGGCAGCTGTGCATAAGCTCTACGAGAAAGTTAGAGCTAAAATCAGAACTAAGGAAGGCTTTTCTGAATGCTTTGGTAGTGACATTGGGGTCAAGCAGGGGTGCCCTCTTTCCCCCATGTTGTTTGGCTTATATATTGATAAGATGGAAGAATGGTTAAGCAGTAACAGTGGGGAGGGTATTTAGTTAGTAGGTTATGTGGTGAGACTTCTCTTGTACGTTGATGACCTTATCCTAATTGCAAAATCGGCTCATGGTCTGAGAGAGCATTTGAAGGCCTTAGAGATCTTTTGTGAAGAGGTTGGGATGCAAGTAAACGTTAGCAAAACCAAGATCATGATCTTCTCCTTGAAGAGGAAAAAGCAATAGGTTAATTTTATTTTTGAGGGGAAACCCTTGGAAATTGTGGAAGAATACAAGTATCTAGGAATTATTTTTCACAACAGGCTCAATTGGGAGACATGTAGAGCTAAAAGGATTCAAGGGGGATGGAGAGCCTTTTACCTTCTATAGAATAGATGCAGGAAAGCATAATTATGGGATTGGAAGACCAAGAAAAATCTTTTTGGGTTGTTGGTTACACCAATTGTACTTTATGGATGTGAAGTTTGGGGGAGTAGTATGTTAGACCACAAGTGGAGGCAATTAGAAAGAATTCAAAGGAACCTAATCACTAATAATTTTAAAGTAAAATCAACGGTTCCTTATGAGATCTTGGTAGTTGAGGCTGGTTTATTTCCGATGGAGGTCGAGGCAGTATTTCGCTTGTTAATTTACTTAAAAAAGGTTGAAGGTATGGATGAGCATCACTGGCCTAAAATAGTTGTTGCACAGGAGTTAACGAGGAGGAAAAAAACTTGGGGGAAACAAAATGACAAGTGGTTGGGTAAGTGGGGAATTAAGTGGCAGGATTTTCCTAACTCTAAAGAGTAAGTTAAAAAATGAGTGCTTGAAAAATTCAGGACTACCATGTGAGAAAAATAGATTTGTCGAAAAAAATATTTATATGTTAAAGATTTCAACCTGACATGGTCCCATGATAAGAAGATATATTTGGTTTCCAAAATCATGGGAAAGGCTATGTTATTAATATCACAGTTGAGGACAATGTCTCATCATCTCATATGTGAAACAAATAGATGGACAATTCCAAAAGAAGAGTGGGAAGAAAGAATCTGCATCTTTTGTAGGAAAGGAGAGGTTGAAACAGAATGGCACTACATCATGGATTTTCCGGCTTATGAGGATATTTGTAATCATTTTAAAATCATTCTGAAGGTGGATTGAACAAGTTGTTCGAGGAAGCGAGGCTTATCAAAACTGTAAATTTCTTGGTCAAGATTCATGACAAAAGAGTAGACTTAGATAAAAGGGTGAAGTTTTGATGGGATGGAGTCCTAGGTCCCTTAGAACGCTTGGTATCGTGGATGTCATTAAAATCCCTTCATTCATTCATTCATAGATACTCATAGGAACTTGCTAGACCAATTTAATATTATGGAGTGCAAGAATATATACTAGCAATTGCACCAGATGTTGCAAAGTGTTGTAGCAGCTACAACCACCCTCCAAAATTTTGCCTATGCTTTGATTTTAGAGCCTTCTTATCCACAAGAGCTTATCTTGTACTATTTTCAGTTACTCGTGATTTGACTGAGACTTATATTTTTTCATTTGTGCTTGTGTTTGCTTGTTTTTACACTTAGTTGATCTTTCTAAGTCACAAGCTAACCTCCTAACTTCGTCACACTGCAATTCCGAGCTTGCCTCTAGAAACTACGCAATCCTTGAAGGTAGTCAACCTTGATGATTTTAATTGAGTAGTTCAAACTGACAGTCAATCTTGAGCTCAGAAACTGTGTGGTCATGGAAGGCATCCCAACACTGATCCCAGAAACTACGCAATCCCTCATTGAGCTCAAAAACTGCGTAGTGCACTGAGTCGAAAAGTTGTCTAGTTCCCCAAAATTGCGTAATCTTTCCCGACATCGTGCATGGAAAGTTTCCCTGAAAAAGCAAGAAAACTAAAGGTCAAAAAGCATTCCTAGGGAATAGGGATACATTATTAGTTTCATGAAGGTGGCACACTATTATTTTTAGAAGTTTTGACCAAGTGTCGCTTTTCCTTGATTTTCGGCATGCACGTTATGAACCCTCATTTGCTCAAATCTAGTTAATCAATGCCTCTATAGCTCATTTTCACATACGATCTTGGAGATCTAGCATTCCTGAAGAGATCAATGAACCTTCGGTGTAGTTGTCGTCCCTTTTCCTGGTGAGTTTTGCTTTTATCGTCTTTTGCCACTTTTTTTGTCGCTTTTTGTTGTTTCGCTTGTGTAAGTGTTGTTTTACTTATTTATCTTTGTGGTCGCTGGTGTTTCAACTTATTTTAACTTGTAGAAGTGTTGTTTTGAGTTTTTATTTTCCTTTCACAAGTGTTGCGTCAGTTTTCCTATTTTTGCACTAATGTTCGTCTTTGCAACAACTATCCTCACATATTTGATTTTCTTTATGTTTGAATAGTTTATGCACTTGATCTGCAATGATCCACTCATACTTAGTCAGTTTTTCACTCAAGCTCACATCATCATTTACTTCTGCTAATTTTTCACACTTCCACCTGGAATATTTGCACTTTCCTTGGCCAAGATTTACCTTGCCCCGTTGGGCACTGCACAATCTTAAGGCTAAAGCCACAAGCTTGACCTTTGGAACTGGGTAGTGCGCAATACCGGCTAGCTCCAATTGTGAACTACGTAGTTCCAGGGGTCAGCCTATCACCTTGGCCACTAAGACTGTGCAATGCACAACCTCTCCTAGTCTCTGCCCAGGATGGGACTGCGCATTGCACAGTCTCAAGCATCAGGTTTCATCCTTGGCTACTGGGACTACGCAACGCGTAGTTTCCATAGTCATCCAATCTCCCTTGTTGATAAAAATTGCGCAATCCTTCTCTCCAGTTGCCCGGTTTGCTACTTGATCATGCTTTGAAGGTGGATTTTCTAAAGCTAATGTTTGCTTGTCATGACTGTCCTCTTTTTTCCAAAGGTACCACACTTGCGAAGCACTTTCTCCCAACAGTCATTGTTACCATGGCACTAAAGAGAGCTATTTCAAAACATACCACTAAACGCAGTACTAGGGAGGTAGTTGAGCAAACACCAGTAGACTTTCCAGTACATGCAGACACTCAATTGTCTATAGAAAATGAGCCAACACTAACATGGAAATAATTTAATGAAGCTCTTTCAACAAAGGGCCTTGAGGCAGATCTAAAGGAAAACTCTGGAAGCAACACCAGTAGAAAGCAACAATCTCATACAGGATAAAGAAAAGAGAAAGGTTTCCGACAATCCAGAGGGAGAACAAATCTGCAAGATGAAATAAAAGCAGTTTTAGCAGTAGAGCAAAGAGGAAGCAGAGGTTACAGAGAAAAGAGTGGAGGGATAGAGACAAGTAGAGGTTGCAGGAAGAAAAATTGAAGTTGCAGGAGGCAGAATAAGAACTGAAGGAAGAACGGGAGCTAAGAAGGAAAGAACAAGAAGAGAAGTAGAAGAAGGAAGAAGAAGAAAGGGAAGGTGCCATAACAG
Source organism: Pinus tabuliformis (assembly GCA_031772625.1). NCBI lineage: Eukaryota > Viridiplantae > Streptophyta > Pinopsida > Pinales > Pinaceae > Pinus > Pinus tabuliformis. The sequence goes on along the minus strand of CM062805.1, from coordinate 48,628,405 downwards.
AAGAAGCAACACTAATACAAGTTGAAGATCAATAACATAACCAACCAGCAACAGAGGAGGAGGGTGAACAAATGCAAGATTAGGAGCTTGCTTAGCAGATTGAATACTTAATTGAAGTTGCAAATATGGAGTTGGAATTGGAGCCACAGAATGAGGATGTTGACCTGATGCCGAGTGCACCATAGGTCACCATTCAGTCTCCATCACCTCCAGCAGCAGAGTTAGCTCTAAGTGAAGAAGGGGATGTTGTTCCTCTTTATGAATACCCAGTAATGGACTTGTACAATATGTCTTATGATGAATTTCAGAACAGAATTGTACAAGCACAGGGAAATCATTTTCTGGATAATCATGCATCACCTGCATTCACTAGAGAGAGGGTGATAGTGGTAGACACCAGCAAGAATCCAAATGCCATTACCGAAGCCAACTTGGCCTTTATAGGTGCAGCAAGATCAAACACTCAATATTTGACGGCCAAGAATAAGAAATTGGCATAGAAATTACAGACTACCTAGCAAGAGATAGAACAACCCTGTGCAGCAACAAAACACAGTCTTTGCACAGGTCTAGTTGGAGGAAATGAGAGAAGTGATACTTCATGAAGTATTGACACTTGGAGAGACCATGGCAGGACCTCTATGAGGAGCTCACAACCATACATGAGGCAGTTGTTCACTTAGATGGTTTGCAGCATTAGAGCAGAGACTTTGTCGAAAGGAATGTACAAGTTGCCATTATCATTGTGCAGTTATGGACAATGCAATACAAGGGGGCACCACTTAACTTGCCAAAAAAATGAAGCCACGGGTGGAGCTAGAGAAAGAAAGAGTTTGAATATTGATTCAGAATAACAAGCAACTCGCCTCATTCATTAGAAGTACTTAGGCCTCATATGTACGGTTATACAACAGTTTGGATTTCATGGTAAAAACACACATGATCCCATTAGTTTTCTCGCTCACCGAAGCCAAACACAGACACCAGGTTAGGCAGGAGACTGAAGAGTACTTGGAGAAGCTAAGAAAGATTTCTGCCAAGGAGGATTTGGAGCTGAACAGACAAAACACGCAAAATTACATCGATGGCCCTGTCTAGATTAGAACAATGTTTCTCTGGCTCGAGAGGGATGTTCAAATTGGCTCCTAGTCATTGTACTCGGATGCTATGGAGGTTAGATTCCGCTTCCAGCCATACACCATCATGCAGTTTCGGGATGTCATCGCACAATACCGAGCTTGGCACCAATATGTGACCAAGAAGCATCAAGTGGAAGTTGTTGAACTAGAGTTTCCCCAAACTCAAGCATTATAGTGTTTTGTCTTGTTAGGTTGTCAAGTTGACTCTACCCTATTTTTTCTTATATGGGTACAAGCGCAAATTGTAATATTATTGTTAATTATGTTGTAAGTGAAATTCCAAGTGTCAATTATGGAATATGAAGAGTCATGATGTAAAATAATGAGTCATTTTGTAAACAAGTTGAGGAGTCATGAGGGTATTCCAAAGGTCATAAAGGGGAGTTGAAGGGTCATCCACCACCTTCTTATAAATAGAACATCATAAATCATGTAAGGGGCTTTTGTCCAAGCTTAGGCTTGGAAGGAGCTTGGGACTGTTGTGAAGAGCCTTGGCTTCTCTGTAGCGTAGAGCGAATATACTTCTTTGGAGGAACATGTGTTCTTGACTTTATTGTTCCACTATTGGGGCTAGTTGTTTGTCAATTGTGTATGTATGAATGGAACTTTCACTTATAATAAAATTAGAGCCAACACACTTGCATGCATATGTTGTGAATATAGTAGGACTATTCTTCTTGTATTTGCAATGTATGTTATTTAATTTACACTTATGCTTATGAACTATTTTGTTTACATTTGTATGAATCTTGTTGAATGTGTGTTGTTCTATTAATTTATCATATACCAAGCAATTAGTGCCCTTAACGAAACACGATTATACTGCAATACCTACTAAGAATCTAAGGAAGTGCCAATCCATAAAAAATTATCAATACCATTAACGAGAAACAATGACACTACAAAAATGAAGTGGTGTATAAATGGAAAACCAAGTAGATTTACTTGTCAACCAATGGTTTATGACGCAATTTTTTTTTTAGAAAGATGACCATCGACTTAATTTTGTTTTACAAATTATCGCGATGTTAAAAGTTTTCTCATTATGACACCACCTTTAAATTTTTTAATGGTCCCAATGACCCTATGTACTCTATTAATCACCCTTGTTAAAGAGGAGTGAACATCAAGAGTCCATTAATCTGTCTTTGTGTGCTTTGAAGAGAAGTTATGCCTTACCCAATACTTGTTTATATCTTTATTACACTATGAATGAATGAATGAATATTTTTAATGAAGCTCACAAGGCCTCGTGATCTAAGGGACCACCCACAGTCACTTAATCCCTATTCGAATCTTTTTTCTATGATGATTATGTTGTTATGGATCTTGAGTAAGAAATTCTTTGTTTTGTGAAGTCTTGTCTCCTAAAAAATCTCACTCAAATTGTTCGCCTTTAGACTGTTATCAAATTGACAACAAATAACTTCATATGTTGCACATTCTTTGATAAAATTTCATTATGTTTCTACCACCCCTCTGCTGCAAAAAATGCAAGTTTTTTCTTCCCATTCTTCTTTAGGGACCACCATCTACCAGTTTCACATCTTAGATGATGGGAGCTAGTACTCAGTTGTGCAATTAAAATTTTAGATTGTCCCTTGATTGAGGAACTCGAATACTCTTTATCATCATGTTTCCATGTTGGGTTAAATTCTTTGACATAATATGCTTTTTTTTTACTACATGTTTGGTCCATACGGCAATCCTAAATTTTTCTAAAACCCACTTTTTTATCTCCTCCTTAGTGTGAGGAAAGTCATGCAGATTTATGTCCCATTTGCCCTACCACTTTATGTTTTGCTTCATCCATGTATTTTTCTGACGATTTAGCTCATCTTCAACAACTAATTTGGGCCACCTGTGCTTATCCCTATTTTCAACCTTATTTAGGTAACTTAGGAAATGAATGATCGTTGAAGCCTCAATTGAAAACATGTCAAACTCAACTAACAGGATATCATATGGGACCATTGATTTGACTTTAAGTCTACTTGTGATTAGGTGCTTTTGAATTCTTTCTATTTGTTTCCATTTGTGGCTTAACATGTTGCTCCCCCATATTTCACAGCCATAGAGGATAATTGACACCACTAATATACCAAAGAGGGTTTTCTTCGTCTTCCAATCCCAAATTTCTACTTTTCTGCACATGTTCTGAAGAAGGTACAAATCTTTCCACTCTCCTTGGATTCTCTTGAATCTACACGTTTCATAACTAAGGTTATAGTGGAAATCAACTCTTAAGTACTTGTACTCATCTACAACCTCCAAGTGGTTGCCTGTTAGGTCCCTATACTACTAGTGTAACCCCTTATTGTTATTAGTACAACCCCCTTATTATATTGTTGTGCCCATGTAGTCCCCATATTGTTATTATTGTGCCCCATAGAAGCCCACTATTGTTATTATTGTGCCCTTACATTATTATTGTTATGTCGGCTCTGATTATAGTATGACCCCTTAGACTACTATATATAGAAAGGAGGTCTTGTCATTTGTATCATCAAAGAATTGTTCATTTGCGTAATGTAAAGGAGGTTGCCCCCTCGAAGAGGCTGAATTACAAGGCGTTGATCTATCTTTTCTATCTTTTTGTGAGTTGGTTTCATAACATTTGGTATCAGAGCTGTGGATTATGGGGTTTCGCTGCCCCAAACAAGTCATTGTGGAATTTTCGTTGTAGCTTTTTCGCTACGAAGTTTCAGAATCTACAGCAAAAACGCATTTGAGAAGAAATCGGTCTAAACCTCGGGTCTGCATTTCAGATCTTGTCTTGCTATATTTTTGGATATATAATCTGAGGAAGTTAGGGTTTTTGCAGACCCTCGAATTACATTCCAAATAGGTCACCTTGGGAAAATCGTCATAACTTTCTTTATGAGCAACAAATTGAAATTTTGTAAGAAGTTAAGAAAGAGGATGGACTATAGTTTTTTGTGCATAGTTTTCAGATCCGAAGGTCGAAACAGTGACATGTGGCACATCGTACACGTTCACTCTACTGAAACATTATATAAACAGGTCATCTTAGGAGATTGGGCATAACTCTTTCTTGGAGAATTAAATTCTTATCAGACTTGCGGGGTTAGAAAGAGGATCAGAGGGCTACTACAAGAGACAATTTTAGAACTTTGAGATCTGAAAGTACAGAGTTACAGTGATTTCAAGATCGAGGGCCTGAAATCAAGAAAAGGCGATATGAGGAAGTTTGATGGAAAGGATCCAGTAAATTGGATACTAAAGATGGAGCAATATTTTGATCTACATGGTGTACCACTGCTACAAAAGGTATGTAATGCATGTTCATATTTAGAACCGGATCAATATTATGGTATAAAGAGCTTTTTTCTCATAAACAACTTGTTACGTGGTCAATTTTCATGGAGGAAATGATAGCACATTATGAGGATACAAAGAGCAACACCTTCTTTAGAGCAACACCAAAACAATTGGAAGAAAAAAGAGAAAAAAGGCTTTGTTACAAAGTGGAAAGCAAAATTATGGCAACAAGGAAGTCTACCCATCACAACTATAAATATGGAAGTGTTGTTTCTCCTGGCCTTCCACAACCTTCAAGGGTTACACCACAACAATTGGAAGAAAAGAGAGAAAAAGGGCTTTGTTACAATTGTGATAACAAATACATTAAAGGTCATAAGTGTGCTGAGAAGAAATTATTTTACATTGATTGTGGAGAGGAGGAAGAAAAGGATCAAGAAATGTCAAAAGAAGAGTATATACACCAGGAACCAACCCCAGAGAAAGAAGAAATGAATCTGACCATATCTTGTAAAGCATTGGAAAGAATTACCACGGCTAAAACTCTCAAGATAGAAGAACATATCAAGAAGAATAAGGTTCAAGAAGTGAAAGATCACATCGAGAAAGAAGAAATGAATCCGACCATATCTTGTAATGCATTGGATGGAATTACCACTCCTCAAACTATCAATATAGAAGGACATATCAAGAAGAAAAATGTTCAAGAATTGAAAGATCACATCGAGTCTCAAGAAATCAATCCGACCATATCTTGTAATGCATTGGAAGAAATTACCACTCCTCAAACTATCAAGATAGAAGGACATATCAAGAAGAAAAAGGTAAGAGTGTTGATTGATTCGGGCAGTACCCATAATTTTATTGATTGTAAGATAACCAAGGAATTGAATTGCTTCCTATATCCAGCACTGGAGTGTCAAGTGATGATTGCAAGTGGAGGAACCATAAATTACTCTAGAAAGTTCCATAATATCAAGCTATCCATGGGATAATATGTATTGAATAGCCCAATGCTTTCCATGCCAATGGGTGGTGCTGAAGTTTTACTAGTAGTCCAATGGCTACAATCTTTGGGTATGATAACTTTTAATTTTCAAGAACTTTTCTTGAAATTTTTTTGGGAAGGAAAGGAAGTTGAATTGAGAGGTATCGAAGGAAAACCTGGAAAGATAATCTACTCTAACAGCATTACAAAGCTTTTAAATAAAGAACAACAGGGTGTAATTGCACAATTATGTTCACTAGAGGATCCCACATAGAAATCATGTATTTCTCCATATCTCCAAAACGTTTTGGACAATCATTCCAAGGTATTTGAGACTCCCAAAGACCTCCCACCTATTCGTGATCATGATCATGCTATTCATTTGATTCCACAAAGTGTTCCTCCAAACATCAAGCCTTACATATATCCATATGCCCAAAGGAGTGGGAACTCATTCAAAAGTTGTAGAAGATCCCAGTTCAAACAATATTGCGAGAACTTGACAAGGAAGGAAAAATCATATTGGAACCTGAAGTAATCACAGAACCGAGAAATTGAAAGCTACGAAATAGATCAATTTCAGAGTATCTCATCAAGTGGAAGAACTTACCCGCTGAAGATTCCACATGGGAGGACAAGAATTTATACAGAAGCATCAAGAACTACTCAAGCGTTGAGGACAACACTTTTTGAAGGAGAGGGGTATGTTAGGTCCCTATACTACTAGTGTAACCCCTTATTGTTATTAGTACAACCCCCTTATTATATTGTTGTGCCCATGTAGTCCACATATTGTTATTATTGTGCCCCATAGAAGCCCACTATTGTTATTATTGTGCCCTTACATTATTATTGTTATGTCGGCTTTGATTATATTATGACCCCTTAGACTCCTATATATAGAAAGGAGGTCTTGTCATTTGTATCATCAAAGAATTGTTCATTTGTGTAATGTAAAGGAGGTTGCCCCCTCGAAGCGGCTGAATTATAAGGCATTGATCTATCTCTTCTATCTTTTTGTGAGTTGGTTTCATAACATTGCCCTCAAAGAGAAAGGTAACATGTTATTTCTTTCTTTTCAAAGAAAAAATCACGACTTTAGTGTTACTGATATTTACTTGCATTCCCACATCTTGACAAAAGAGTTCCAAAGCTTTCAAGTGTTCTCTCAAATCTAGCGCATATTTAGTGATAAGAATAAGGTCATTCGCATATAAAAGCAGTTTCACCACATATCTTGCCAACGGTATGCCTTCTCCTTCGATATTTCTTATCCACTCTTCAAGCTTATCAATATATAAACCAAACAATGTGGGGGAAAGAGGACATCCCTGTTTGACTCCTATGTCACTGCCAAAGCATTCAGACATGCCTTCCTTTGTTCTAATTTTGGCTCTAACCCGCTCATAAAGCTTATGAACAGTTGCCCTATATTCCTTTGGGACCCCTAGTTCTTCCATTATGTGCCATAACTTATGTGCAGGGACAATATCAAAGGATTTTTTGAAGTCAATGAAGCAACAAAATGCTTCGCCACCTTCGTTGTCCCCAACTTTTTCAATGAAGTGTCTTAGAGTGATGCAATGATTAGTGGTAGAATGTTTAGGCCCAAAACCATCCTACCCCTTTTCTCCTTTTCCATTTTTCTTCATCTTCCCATTTGTTGATTCTGCACTCTAGCATGTTCCCAAAGAGTTTTCCAAGAAGAGGGTTGATCATAATAGTATGATAGTTAGAGGGGTTATTGATGTCTTTGGTTTTGTGAAGAGGTAAAACAATGCTAGTTGTCCATTCAACTAGAAAGCCATCTTAATTGACTTTGTTAAATATATCCTTGAAGTCTGGAGCTAGAAGCTTCACTCCCCATATTAAAAAAATGCTTGTAAATTGTCAATGTCTTGCGCTTTACCATTTGCCAATTTCTTTATACCTTGTTTAATATCTGCAACCGAAAATAGCTCTATTGAGGAGACAATTATAGGAGATTTACTTTTCTCATTTGACTGCTCATATAGAAGTCTTGCATAGTCTAACCATTGGGCCTTTGTGATATTGTTTTCTATTTGCTTTTTCTTTTACTTTAGTTCTGTTGACACCTAATCTTCATGATTGGGGGAATTTGTGTAAATAAATAAATTAGGAATGTGAACATTCATCGGGAGATGAACTGAACAATCACTCCTATTGTATATAACAATAGCCTACCTATGGAATAATAGATGAATCAGTTTTACTGCCTTTGAAGAGTTGCTGCATGGCCTGACATGGTATCAGAGCCAGCTTCTGTTCTTTGTAACTCCCTCCTGCATAGTCTGCTCATCTTCTGCCCATGTTCTGCAGGCTGACATGTCTGTCATATCTCAACCCAAGCATGCGCCTGCCTGTTCTTCTGAATACAATAATCGCTCTTTGGCTGTCCTGACAGAGAACTGAACAATCAGACCATGTCATAAACGTTTCAAAAGGGCGTTATTCCTCCATTGCATGAATTGCTTCATGCTACACCTCCATTGATTATACTCTGCGGATTCTCACATCTCACCTGCGCCTCCATTGATTATTTTGTGTGGATCTTGTAGGTTTGAGTCTTGGCCACTATTTGAGCTTTTTTTTTTGTATCATCGTTACCCGTATGCCTTGATCTTCGTTGATCGAACTCGGCGTTTTTTTTTCTCTCTCTGGATTTAGTCGTAGCAATAAATCTGTGCTACTTGCGCGAACTGGAGCTCGATTTTCTGAGTCAAATGATTAATGGTGTCTCCATCTGCGGAATGATGTCTCGATTTTCTCAGTCAAATGATTAATGGTGTCTCCGTCTGCGGAATGGTGTCTCAATTTTCTGAGTCGAATGGTTAATGGTGTCTCTGTCTACGGAATGGTGTCTCAATATTCTGAGTCGAATGGTTAATGGTGTCTCCGTCTGCGGAATGCATACACAGTAAAGTTATGTTGAATGACTTCGCATTAACATTATTGTTCATCGTTGAAACTCTGTTCAGACGTATTGACATATGTCTATGGGTCTGTAAATTTTTTTAACGGTCTTCAACGGTTGAATCTGGAACCTGATGTGTTGTTAGAGGATGCGAACCTGATGCGTTTTGTACCTGTGCCATCAGCACGAGAGTCGTTGCAGAATATATTTGAAACTTTGGATTGAATTTTTTAAAAGAAATGTGATGAATGAACCAGCGCCTGTAGAGCCTCTAACTTGCACCTAATTATCTATCATTACCTACAACTTTTCCTCACTTATCCCTCTCTTTTGCCCTATTTTCCTCATAAACCTATCCAGATCATTACATTTGATGTCTTTAAGCATGATTGGTTAACTTTGCTAATGTTTGACTGTTTGTCTAGATTTTTGACATATGCATAGAGATTCCGTAGCTGTCTGGCAATTCCGCAGCCATTCAGCAATTCCGCAGCTATCTAGTCATTCCACAGCCTTTTCATTGATCTCTATGTTCCACGTGTCATTTTGAAAAACGAATCACATGGGCACGTGAGAATGAAGGTGTTAAAGGTTCCTATGCTATTGGTTCGGTCAGCAATGCCACGCACACCTCCGGTCAACATGGATCAAACTTCGGTCAACAAAGCCAGCTCAAACGGTGCTGCGTGAGCTGATAGGTCACGTCACTCCAGATGGCGATTCCTCCACGCTATGCAGGTTATGGGAGACAGGATCCAACCTTGGATTCAACCTCCATGACAACCATACCCTCCAGATAACACACGGACCTGTTTACGTGTTGCTGTACCATTTAATTAGCATGACTGTCAGTTAATTTCTAGTTTCATGTTTTACGCAGTAGGCAGTTGTTCATACGCCTATAAAATGCAGCGTCTGCGCACGCTTAAGGATTAGTTTTTAGTTGCTTTGTTTATGTAATTGCTACAATTTTAGTGTGTACAGAAACTCTGTTTTGAAGCTGCTGTTTCAGCACTTTTTACTGTAATTTCTGCATATGAGTTAATAGAAGACTGCTGTTTTGACTCCTTCAAGTAGCTGATCTTTCCTTGGGTTTTGTGGATGGAGGGCCCCCATTCATAACAGCCTTTGTACAGTAAATTTACCTTTATGTTCTTGCCATTTCCTTCTTTTGAATTCAGCAATTTTCCTTTTCTTTAATACATGTACAGTTTTGATTTACTTTCACTGTCATCTCATTTCCAGCATTTACTTTAACTGATCAGGATTGTTTTCTGCAGGTGTTAGCCCGGGATTGTGTGTCTTTGTTGTATTTGCTTTATCTCTAATGGTATTTTCAGTTGTCATATTCACAGTTGTTGCCTTTATTCTGTTTTTCTAGCTTGATTTCTAGTTTAGTTTCTCAAGTTGTATGCTAACATATTGATGGTCTCCTTATCATAAGTTGTTCATCTTTAAGAGATCAGAATACTAATAAATCACAGCTTGCTTTGAGTAGTTTTTGACTTATATCACTAACTCTTTCTTCACTTGTTACACATTACAATGTATGTTGGAAGCAGAATGTTGGAGAGAGGCAAAGTGGTGTTATAATTTGTCATCTTAGAGCTTGATTACTTTTTAGACTTATATCTAACTACTTCTTAATTGTGTTTCATATAGTACTATATGTTGGAAGCAGAGTGTTAGGAAGAGATGAACATTATAATTGGTCTTTAAAGTGGTTTTTTTTACCTTTTTATTGCAGCACCATGAGTAGTGACTAGTGCCATTAGAAAGTAGTTTTTATGCTTTGCTTTCAGTTTCATTTCAAGTTATTTCTTTCAAGCTCTTTCTTTGCAAGTTTAGAAGGTAGTTAGAAACCACCAGTTACACACACTCACTCATTTAGAAACCACCATACACACACAAATCACTCATTTGTTTATAAAATCATCACTCCATCTTAGGAAGTTAAATTGACCACAACACCCCCAAACGACAAAAAGATCTAAGAGGTTACTTAAGTATATACTGTACACCTTCACTTCATCAGCTTACGAGCCCCGGGTTGACAATTTATGATAGCAATTTAGACAACACTAAATTGACTAAACATTTTGGCGCCGTTGCCGGGGAAGTGAAATTAAGTAGCCATATTCTTAGAAAAAAAAACATAAAATTTCAAGAAAAGAAGTTGATAACCTATCAAAGTATGCTCTCCTCTTGCACTTCAAAGTGATCTGGAGGATCAGAAAAGAGAAAGTTATTGATTTAGTAGTTTCTTGAGTATGCTCTCTTCTTGCACCTAGAGTGACCTGGAAGATCAGAAAAAGAACTATTAACTTGACTTGAAGAAAAATAATAAAAAAAAAATGGCATGCATAGAGCTAGAGATTCTAGGGGAAGGTTTTTAGCTATAGCTCGAAGTTCAATTTTTACAAGTCCATCTAAACAAAAGAAGTATATATTGGTTTGTACTGACTATGTTACTAAGTGGGTAGAAGCAAAAGCTTTGCCTTCTGCCACTGAAAATTCAGTTGTTCAATTTCTTTTTGAGGATATTCACTCGTTTTGGTGTCCCAAGAGAAATTGTAACAGATCAAGGAAGCCAATTTACATCTAATCTGATGGAGAAGCTGATGGAGGAATACAAGATCAAGCATAGAACATCTACTCCTTACCATCCGCAAGCAAATGGTCAAGTGGAATCTACAAATAAAGTCCTTGAGAATATCATCACCAAGACTGTTCATCTGCATAGAAGAGATTGGGCTGAAAGGCTACCTGAAGCTTTATGGGCCTATAGAACTACATGGAGGAGTACCACAGGATATTCTCCCTATGAACTTGTTTATGGGAAAGAAGTCCTGCTCCCCATTGAGTTCCAAGTCAAAACTTTCAAGATGGCAGTCGAGTTGGGGATGAATCTTTCAGAAGCCCAGAAGCACAGAATGGAGCAGTTAAATGAACTAGATGAGATAAGACAAGATGCCATTTTAAGAACCGATCTAGTTCAGCATCAAAGAACAAAATGGCATGATAGATACATCAAGGAGAAGAAGTTTCATAAAGGAGATTGGGCTCTATTGTTTGATTCAAAGTTTAAAGACTTCAAAGGAAAATTTCAAACTCATTGGCTTGGGCCATATGAGATTGATGAAGTCTTTAGCAATGGAGCAGTTCGAGTGAAAACTATTGATGAATTTCATACTCCTCTTATTGTGAATGGCCATTGCTTGAAGATCTACCAGAAGCCACTCTCAAAACAGGAATTTGTCAAGTTGTTTAAAGAAGATTCTGCAATCAGGTTGGTGGAGAAGGATTCTTCTCCTCCATCAGCCTAATCTTTGGTTTTTGAAAAAAAATAAAAAAATACAAATGTATAGGCCTGAAAACCAGTCTCTGATTGGCAGTCCTATGCAGAAAATCTGAGGTGAAAATCAGGGTCACCTGACACCTCACATTTTCCAAAAAAGAAAAAAGAAAAAAAAAATCTCTCTCTCCTCCTTGTTCCATCTCATTTCGCCCACTTCATTCACCATCTCATTCATCCAATCACTCTCACTCCATCTCATTTCTTTCCATCCATCCATCCATTACATTCTATCTCACCAATAAAGTCATTGTCAGATTTATTTCACACAGCTAAAGTTGTTTTGTGCAGACAGAGAGTATCACTGCAGTTTCCGCAGCTGAGGAGCAATTCCGCAGCCAACATCCCAATTCCGCAGCCGATACACTTTCTGCAGCTGCATAAAAAAAAAACACAGTCTGTTTTAAGAAGGAATCTGCAGTCCAAAAGTCATCAGCAATAATTGAAAAAAGGTCATGTAGCAGCAATAAACAATGAAAGGTTAGTGTCATATGAGCAAAAGGAATCAAAGCGCGGATACATAAGGTATGATCTAATTTCTAAACCTACGGTTATAACATTTTGCATGGTTTCCGGATTGTGTTTTTAGCCATTTAATGTAATGATTACCAATCCTTTCCATTACTCGACCGGAAATCCACGTATCTCTCAGCCTTAACGGTCCCTACTCATTACGGTTTCAAACCCAAACACGGCTGCTCTTTCATTAAAACTCTCATACCAGAGTGACGTATACAACTGTACTACGGCACTCTGAGTTATAATTCCGCAGCCAGATGTACACCAATGACCGACGTCTATGGGATTTAACCGTTTTCACCCATTACTCGTAACCCTCCTACGCATACATAATTCCATTCCCGATGTTGATTCTCTCCCTCATTTCCATTGTTCTTCACTGCTCTGTCTTATTCACTATTCTGTCCACCGTAAGCACTCTCTGTTTCATTTTCTTCTCATTTCTCCACTAAAACCTTGACCACTGTTGTAAGTGCATCACGGCTATTTTGCTGTAGCCGTAAACCCACTGTCCAAACACTTTTCTCCCGTATAACTCTTTCACCAAGTGTTAAAACAGTGCTGTTAAGGCAGCCAGAGAGCTGATGGGTAAGCTATTGAGGGCAGAGCCTGAGGGCTCTAAATTTTTAGAAGGCTATCCCCAAACTAAAGACGCTTTGCAAAAGGCCAAATGGCTCCAGTTCATTCAAAAATTCAAGGGATACCATAAGGAAGTCACAAAGGCTTTTGCTCGTTCTTTCAAAGACAACAAAGTGGAGATTGGAGATCTGAAATTTACAGTTACAGAAGGCAGTTTAGCACAAGCAACTTCATTACCTCAAACTGGGGAAAGGTGGTTCAAGAATCGATCAGTGAAAGACCAGGAATGGAAGCAAATATTGAAAAATCCAGGTATGAACACTAGTATTTTTACAAAGGGAATCCTTGTTAGTCTTGTCAAAGAAGAATGAACAGCTTTGCTTCTGTTAGTACAGAAATTCTTTACATGTGAAGGAAGATTCGGAATTTTGTACGTTTACCATGCTAAAATTATGATGCATTTCATGGGTGAGCATGACATTAATCTTCCTTATTTTCTACTATCTAGCCTTAGAAAAATGTGCTCAACAGTCCAAAGAAACATAAATAATATTGAGCCACATTTATACCATCACGGGCTTGTCAAAATGCTAATTGAAGAACAGTTAAAGGCCAAAAGGGATACATGGGAAAGATTTCTTGTGAGGAACCACTTCCAAGAGGCAGGAGAAGCCTCTGGTAGTTCACCTAAAGTGCCCAGAAAGAGTAGAAGAAGAAGAAGAGAAGAGGTTACCCCAGAAATTGCTGTCCAAGAAGAAACTGTCCAAGACCTTGTTGAAGAAGAAACTGCTGCCCATAACTCTGAGGAAGAAATTGACCCTGAGCTTGCTGTAGATATTGACCAAACAGCCCAAGAAATCATTACAGAAACCCTGCAAGAAATTGTGCAAGAGGTTGCTCAAAAGAAAAAGGAGAGTAGGAAGAGACAAAAGAAGGATAAAGGAAAAGCTATAGCCCAAGAAACCTACCTTACTCCTAAAAATTCCAGTGAAGAGGACACTTAGCCATTGGCACATAGATTGGCCCAATTTCATGAGGCTGCCCTTTCCAAGAAGATGCAAAAACAAAAGCAGAAGCAACAAAAGGAAAAACAGAGCATCACCACCGTGAGGAGGAGCAGCAGGCTACAAAGCAAAGTGGGGGCCACAAAGAACAAAGAGTCACTCTTTATTGACTCGAGCACACCTGAATAGGTTGCTACAAGACTTGACTTTGAGGCAAGCCCACCACATGTTGAGGTTACTCCTCCACGAGAGGAAAGCCCTTTTCAACAGGAGCATGAAATCGAATTTGAGCGTGAGCCTAGTCCAAAGAGGTCACCAGAGATTGACCCAGATCAGCAGAGAGTATATAACTACTTGGAGACATTAGAACAAGCTATTGCTGGTCCAAGCACTGTTCTACCTCTTAAACAGCAAGTTCACTCACTTAAACAAGAAATTTTTGAGCTTGAAGTTTTAAACCGCCACATCACACAAGAGAATGAAGCATTAAAGGAACAAGGTAAAGTGGACAAAATGGTCCACAATAATACCATGCTTCATCTGGGCCTTTGGCAAAGAAAAAACAGAAAGCTAAAGAAAAAATGCAGGAAGCTAAGCAGAGCTTTGGTCAATTTAAAATTCAGATGCTTGGTGAGGAAACCAAGAGTCAATGTGGCTACACAGAGGAAGAGGAGAAGACTAGATGTCCTAGCAGAGGCATCTCAGCAGGTGGATTAAACAATGTTTTCGTTGCATGAGGACATGCAACACCCTCGTAGTGGGGGTATGTAGAGCCTCTAACTTGCACCTAATTATCTATCATTACCTACAACTTTTCCTCACTTATCCCTCTCTTTTGCCCTATTTTCCTCATAAACCTATCCAGATCATTACATTTGATGTCTTTAAGCATGATTGGTTAACTTTGCTAATGTTTGACTGTTTGTCTAGATTTTTGACATATGCACAGAGATTCCATAGCTGTTTGGCAATTCCGCAGCTATCTAGTCATTCCGCAGCCTTTTCATTGATCTCTATGTTCCACGTGTCATTTTGAAAAACGAATCACATGGGCACGTGGGAATGAAGGTGTTAAAGGTTCCTATGCTATTGGTTCGGTCAGCAACGCCACGCACACCTCCGGTCAACGTGGATCAAACTTCGGTCAACAAAGCCAGCTCAAACGGTGCTGCGTGAGCTGATAGGTCACGTTACTCCAGATGGCGATTCCTCCACGCTATGTAGGTTATGGGAGACAGGATCCAACCTTGGATTCAACCTCCATGACAACCGTACCCTCCAGATAACACACGGACCTGTTTACGTGTTGCTGTACCATTTAATTAGCATGACTGTCAGTTAATTTCTAGTTTCATGTTTTACGCAGTAGGCAATTGTTCATACGCCTATAAAATCTAGCGTCTGCGCACGCTTAAGGATTAGTTTTTAGTTGCTTTGTTTATGTAATTGCTACAATTTTAGTGTGTACAGAAACTCTGTTTTGAAGCTGCTGTTTTAGCACTTTTTACTGTAATTTCTGCATATGAGTTAATAGAAGACTGTTGTTTTCACTCCTTCAAGTAGCTGATCTTTCCTTGGGTTTTGTAGATGGAGGGCCCCCATTCATAACAACCTTTGTACAGTAAATTTACCTTTATGTTCTTGCCATTTCCTTCTTTTGAATTCAACAATTTTCCTTTTCTTTAATACATGTACAGTTTTGATTTACTTTCACTGTCATCTCATTTCCAGCATTTACTTTAACTGATCAGGATTGTTTTCTGCAGGTGTTAGCCCGGGATTGTGTGTCTTTGTTGTATTTGCTTTATCTCTAATGGTATTTTCAGTTGTCATATTCATAGTTGCTGCCTTTATTCTGTTTTTCTAGCTTGATTTCTAGTTTAGTTTCTCAAGTTGTATGCTAACATATTGATGGTCTCCTTATCATAAGTTGTTCATCTTTAAGAGATCAGAATACTAATAAATCACAGCTTGCTTTGAGTAGTTTTTGACTTATATCACTAACTCTTTCTTCACTTGTTACACATTACAATGTATGTTGGAAGCAGAATGTTGGAGAGAGGCAAAGTGGTGTTATAATTTGTCATCTTAGAGCTTGATTACTTTTTAGACTTATATCTAACTACTTCTTAATCGGGTTTCACATAGTACTATATGTTGGAAGCAGAGTGTTAGGAAGAGATGAACATTATAATTAGTCTTTAAAGTGGTTTTTCTTACCTTTTTGTTGCAGCACCATGAGTAGTGACTAGTGCCATTAGAAAGTGGTTTTTATGCTTTGCTTTCAGTTTCATTTCAAGTTATTTCTTTCAAGCTCTTTCTTTGCAAATTTAGAAGGTAGTTAGAAACCACCAGTTACACACACTCACTCATTTAGAAACCACCATACACACACAAATCACTCATTTGTTTATAAAATCATCACTCCATCTTAGGAAGTTAAATTGACCACAACACCCCCAAACGACAAAAAGATCTAAGAGGTTACTTAAGTATATACTGTACACCTTCACTTCATCAGCTTACGAGCCCCGGGTTGACAATTTATGATAGCAATTTAGACAACACTAAATTGACTAAACATTTTGTATGTAGAGCCTCTAACTTGCACCTAATTATCTATCATTACCTACAACTTTTCCTCACTTATCCCTCTCTTTTGCCCTATTTTCGTCATAAACCTATCCAGATCATTACATTTGATGTCTTTAAGCATGATTGGTTAACTTTGCTAATGTTTGACTGTTTGTCTAGATTTTTGACATATGCACAGAGATTCCGCAGCTGTCTGGCAATTCCGCAGCCATTCAGCAATTCCGCAGTTATCTAGTCATTCCGCAGCCTTTTCATTGATCTCTATGTTCCACGTGTCATTTTGAAAAACGAATCACATGGGCACGTGGGAATGAAGGTGTTAAAGGTTCCTATGCTATTGGTTCGGTCAGCAACGCCATGCACACCTCCGGTCAACGTGGATCAAACTTCGGTCAACAAAGCCAGCTCAAACGGTGTTGCGTGAGCTGATAGGTCACGTCACTCCAGATGGCGATTCCTCCACGCTATGCAGGTTATGGGAGACAGGATCCAACCTTGGATTAAACCTCCATGACGACCGTACCCTCCAGATAACACACGGACCTGTTTACGTGTTGCTGTACCATTTAATTAGCATGATTGTCAGTTAATTTATAGTTTCATGTTTTACGCGGTAGGCAGTTGTTCATACGCCTATAAAATCCAGCGTCTGCGCACGCTTAAGGATTAGTTTTTAGTTGCTTTGTTTATGTAATTGCTACAATTTTAGTGTGTACAGAAACTCTGTTTTGAAGCTGCTGTTTCAGCACTTTTTACTGTAATTTCTGCATATGAGTTAATAGAAGACTGTTGTTTTGACTCCTTCAAGTAGCTGATCTTTCCTTGGGTTTTGTGGATGGAGGGCCCCCATTCATAACAGCCTTTGTACAATAAATTTACCTTTATGTTCTTGCCATTTCCTTCTTTTGAATTCAGCAATTTTCCTTTTCTTTAATACATGTACAGTTTTGATTTACTTTCACTGTCATCTCATTTCCAGCATTTACTTTGACTGATCAGGATTGTTTTCTGCAGGTGTTAGCCCGGGATTGTGTGTCTTTGTTGTATTTGCTTTATCTCTAATGGTATTTTCAGTTGTCATATTCATAGTTGCTGCCTTTATTCTGTTTTTCTAGCTTGATTTCTAGTTTAGTTTCTCAAGTTGTATGCTAACATATTGATGGTCTCCTTATCATGAGTTGTTCATCTTTAAGAGATCAGAATACTAATAAATCACAGCTTTCTTTGAGTAGTTTTTGACTTATATCACTAACTCTTTCTTCACTTGTTACACATTACAATGTATGTTGGAAGCAGAATGTTGGAGAGAGGCACAGTGGTGTTATAATTTGTCATCTTAGAGCTTGATTACTTTTTAGACTTATATCTAACTACTTCTTAATCGTGTTTCACATAGTACTATATGTTGGAAGCAGAGTGTTAGGAAGAGATGAACATTATAATTGGTCTTTAAAGTGGTTTTTCTTACCTTTTTATTGCAGCAGCATGAGTAGTGACTAGTGCCATTAGTCACTACTCATGCTGCTGCAATAAAAAGGTAAGAAAAACCACTTTAAAGACCAATTATAATGTTCATCTCTTCCTAACACTCTGCTTCCAACATATAGTACTATGTGAAACACGATTAAGAAGTAGCTAGATATAAGTCTAAAAAGTAATCAAGCTCTAAGATGACAAATTATAACACCACTTTGCCTCTCTCCAACATTCTGCTTCCAACATACATTGTAATGTGTAACAAGTGAAGAAAGAGTTAGTGATATAAGTCAAAAACTACTCAAAGCAAGCTGTGATTTATTAGTATTCTGATCTCTTAAAGATGAACAACTTATGATAAGGAGACCATCAATATGTTAGCATACAACTTGAGAAACTAAACTAGAAATCAAGCTAGAAAAACAGAATAAAGGCAGCAACTATGAATATGACAACTGAAAATACCATTAGAGATAAAGCAAATACAACAAAGACACACAATCTCGGGCTAACACCTGCAGAAAACAATCCTGATCAGTTAAAGTAAATGCTGGAAATGAGATGACAGTGAAAGTAAATCAAAACTGTACATGTATTAAAAAAAAGGAAAATTGCTGAATTCAAAAGAAGGAAATGGCAAGAACATAAAGGTAAATTTACTGTACAAAGGCTGTTATGAATGGGGGCCCTCCATCTACAAAACCCAAGGAAAGATCAGCTACTTGAAGGAGTCAAAACAACAGTCTTCTATTAACTCATATGCAGAAATTACAGTAAAAAGTGCTGAAACAGCAGCTTCAAAACAAAGTTTCTGTACACACTAAAATTGTAGCAATTACATAAACAAAGCAACTAAAAACTAATCCTTAAGCGTGCGCAGACGCTGGATTTTATAGGCGTATGAACAACTGCCTACTGCGTAAAACATGAAACTAGAAATTAACTGACAGTCATGCTAATTAAATGGTATAGCAACACGTAAACAGGTCCGTGTGTTATCTGGAGGGAACGGTTGTCATGGAGGTTGAATCCAAGGTTGGATCTTGTCTCCCATAACCTGCATAGCGTGGAGGAATCGCCATCTGGAGTGACGTGACCTATCAGCTCACGCAGCACCGTTTGAGCTGGCTTTGTTGACCGAAGTTTGATCCACGTTGACCGAAGGTGTGCGTGGCGTTGTTGACCGAACCAATAGCATAGGAACCTTTAACACCTTCATTCCCACGTGCCCATGTGATTCGTTTTTCAAAATGACACGTGGAACATAGAGATCAATGAAAAGGCTGCGGAATGACTAGATAGCTGCGGAATTGCTGAATGGCTGCGGAATTGCCAGACAGTTGCGGAATCTCTGTGCATATGTCAAAAATCTAGACAAACAGTCAAACATTAGCAAAGTTAACCAATCATGCTTAAAGACATCGAATGTAATGATCTGGATAGGTTTATGAGGAAAATAGGGCAAAAGAGAGGGATAAGTGAGGAAAAGCTGTAGGTAATGATAGATAATTAGGTGCAAGTTAGAGGCTCTACAGCGCCTATAGAATATTTGAGAATATTTGCTTGTTTGTCTATGAACCAGCGCTCTGCGGTTTATTTTTGTGAACGAGGTCTCGGTTCCCCAGAGAAGAGCCCACAACAGCCACACAGTCACAAGGAGTCCAACAAAGTGTTGAAGAAGATCAATGCGCAGGTTTTTAAAATCATTTAAACCATTTGAATGGTAATGTTACCCTACTGCGTTGTACAGTTAAAGCGTTGAAGTGATATGTAATATATAAATATATTACATTTTAAAACATTTGATACATAATATTTCAATGTAATGTTGGATGCTTTTATCAAACATTGGAGGGATTTGAAGAAAATATAGTGCATAAAGTTGTAGCGCAAGGAAGAGATTTGAAATCTTTTGAGAATGCCTTTTTGAGTGCAATTTCACTGTATATCAGCAGAAGTTTTTTTTTTTTTATCAGCAGAAGTATTTTTTACAGAATGCATTCAATCATCTCTATGGTAGGAATAGTTCTCACTAGCAAGGAGAACTATCCTGAATGGTCCCGGATGATAAAACACACCCTCATCTTCAATGAGTTGTGGAAAGGAGTGTGTGTCGGAGAAGCAGACAATGACCCAGTGCAGCCTACATCAGACAAAGAGCTCTTCATTTGGGAAAACAAAAACAGCAAAGCCTATGCATTAATCGCAGCATCTGTAAATGAAGAGGTGAGTCGCCATATTTCATCATATTCAACTGCCTTTGAAGCTTTACAAAAGCTGAAAGAACTCTATGACTCACATTCTGCACTTGAAGTTGTTCAGCTCATGATTAAACTCTTCACTCTTGAACTGAAAAATAATGATCCTCTTGCTCTTGCATCTGAAGTATAGTCTATAATGCATGATATCAAATCCACTAAGGTTGAGTTGGATATCCCTCTTATTGCTTTTCTTAAGGCACTCTATCCTACCTACTCCAATTATCTTGAGTCTTTACAAGCAAATGGAAATCTTAAAGATATAACCTTTGACTCTCTTGTGAAAAAGTTTGTTGAAAGAGAGAAAGCCTTTGGAAAGAAGACAGCCCCTGAATCTTCTGAAGAGACTGTGTGCCTTGCTCATAAAGAAAAGCATCCTGCTCAAGATTCTACAAGAGGAAGAGGTGGACGGAGAGGAAGAGGAAGATACTTCAGAGGCAGGGGGGGCAGACATTCTCAAGGAGAAAAGGTAGACTTACACTGCATTCGTTGCAAAAGAAATGGATCACATGATGCTTCTACATGCAAGCTACCATGGGACAAAATTGAGCAGAAAAGAAACCAACAGAAAGGTAAAACTGATGATACAGACAAAGGTAAAGCACCTGAATCTGCTCACTATATTGAGGCACAATGTAACATTGGAGTAAATGAAGATTTGTTTAATGCTTCACTTGCTTCTTCGAAAAATGATTGGTTGCTTGATTCAGGAGCAACCTGTCATATGACTCTGTTGATGCCCCGAAAATCGTTGTATCAACATTGGGGGATAACCACCCGGTCCGGACCTTAGTACAGCTCCTTTTCCGTTTGGAATGGTGGCTCCGACTGGGGATAATGGGACCAGTTTCCCAGTATTGGATAAACAGGATGAATGAATGATTGGTTGACTAATCTAATGATAGGAAAATAACTTAATCTATCGGCGAAAATAAAAGAACTACTCCTAATCCCCGAACTATTGTACTTTTAAAGTGTAGCGCTTGATGATCTATGTTTATAAACAGGCATGTAGATGACTCTATTCAATAAACATGGACTTTTATTCATTCAAGAATTACTCTGCTTAAATCGTTAAAAAAAGGGATTAGCGCAATATTGCTACACTTTATATATCATCGATACATATATGATCAAAGGAAAGGCATCCCATAAACATCCAATAGTGGAAGGAATAAAGAAATGCTGTCAAAACACATACATATACTCGATAATAGCAAAGGTAATCAAATAACAATTCATATGAAAAGAATGAATTCAGACATAGATAATAGTACCATATGAGCTGTTAGACACTCTCAATATCAATCGCTATTTGAGATTCTTTTTCCAACGTAGAAATACTTTCAAACAAAGACAATAGTGCACATTTGCATAAAAGCCTCCTTGTCAAAATTAGAATAACTAGTCCAGTTTCATAAAAGAATATGGCTGAAGCACAATAGTGCAACTTCAGTCTTTAAGTAAAGTACCAAACTTTACGACCCTTTCCAAAACAATGAAAGGGTCTATAAATACTTAATTAATCTAACTATCTATGAAACTGAAATCCTACTTAATTGGTATCAATTGATTTTGATCATATTTTCCTCAGCAATCTGGCAGTCGGCGGCATGAATCATCAAGTAGGTTGTTTGCCTTTAAATCTGAGCTGACTTATCGCAAGCATTGGCTCCACTTCGGGCGATCTGTTGAGGCGAGAGCTAAGCTGGGCGGCATAGGTGGCATCCTGAATATCAAGGATAATATACCCGATTGCATCTGTAAGGCACTTTAGGGCGGCTCTTTGAGTGTGTGGTTTTACCAAGAAGAACCAATAGGTGTCCCATGTCAAACTGTTAATTCCAGCAATTAATCTCCCCTTTTCCTCTAGATCTGGATAACATGACTGCTCCAATGTTTTCATTGCTGTCAATTTTCCTGGCGTGCATTGGGAAATCATATTTGAGAAGTAGAGAGTGTTATTAACTAATTCAACCAAATTGCTTGTAGTTGATTTGCACCTTGAAACTGCCCTCTCTGCTTTCATTAACTGGAACTGCCATTCTGTGAATAATATATCTTTATGTGACTCTAAAATCCTTGGTAAATTCGCCGCTTGTCCCTGATCAGTACCTTGCCAGTCAAGAAATGCAGCTATCGTTTCTTCAGCTTGATCCAAGTCTTCCGTCCTAGCCTTTTCTATTTTTTCACTTATTGATGCCGTCAATTCGCATAGTGGCTCTGCCTGGGCGATTTGTTGACATAGAAGCTTAATTTGGGCTATCAATGCCGTATTTATCTGTAGTGCTTCTACTCTGAATTCAGTTATTTGTGGAACGCCCTTTGTCTTCTCAAGCTGTGCTGATAGTTGAGCAATTTGCTCATCTTTTGTTTTCAGCATTTGCTCATTTGCTGCCTCCAGTTGTGCCAAGGCCTCTGACAACTCTTTCTGCTTCTGGATTGCGCTGTGGTCAATCCTTTGTTTCTCTGCCTGCAATTGTTGAGTTAGTTGATTGTTTACTTGCTGCTGTGTCAACAATTGTTGTTCTGCCTGCTCCGCTTTTTGCTTTGCTTCAGTTAGCTGTGCCTGTAATAAGAAGATTTCCTGGTCTTTTGTTTTCAATAAAAGATTCACCTCCGATGCCTTATCTATAGTTGCTGCTGAATAGGCTCCAGCATATTGTGACAGTTTTGTCAGGTCATCGGAGGGGTCAAATTCTTCCTTCCAAACCACATTGCCCGTGACCGTCTGTTCTGGAAAAAGGGAAGGTTGATCAGTCCTTCTTCTCTTCCTTTGTCGTTTTACTACAACTTTATGCCTCGGGCTGTAGAAGACATCCAAGGGAGGAATCTCTTCTACGTGCAAAATGATTTGATCGGAGGGGTCCTTTGGTATTATTTCTACTTCTTTTGAAATGGGTGGGCCGCTGGTTCCACTTAGAACTTGTTGTGAAGTGGTCTCCTGTGTGTCTGCTGCCTTCGAAGTTTCGGTGTCCTTTGAACATTCCAAACTGCTGATAATAGAATCAAATTGCTGCCATTCCTGGAGCAATTTTGGATCAATATGAGTATCCACATTTACTTCAATGTTGGTCTGTTTCTGCTCTTTAGTCTGGGTCTCCTCCCGCACTTTCTCCTGCTCTTTAGTCTGAGTTTCCTCCTGTTGTTTTTCTTGTTCTTTTGTTGTAACCGGAGGCTCCTTTGACTGTTTCCGTTCAGGCTCGCTTGACGATGTTGTTGGGGTTGTTGCTAACAGATCTAGAGGCAGAGTTTGCAACCTCTGTTCTCTAAGTCTGTTAAATTCAACCAACCCTTCATCTTGATATTTCATTCTGGCAAATGCCTTAACCTGCATTATTGACTCAGCTGAGGAGAACAGGTCATCGAACATATCTTCCTTATGATCAAACTTTGCCAATTTGGCCTGTTCAAGTGCATTATAGGCAACTTTGTTGGGATCAAATTGCCTATTAGGGAGAGTTGCTAGAGTTAATGATTTTATCTTTGTGGCTTCTTTCTCCGCATGTTTGAGATCATGCAAGGTGTAGACACCGCATCTCAAAGGAAAAGAGGGCCAACCCTGCTTCTTATTTTTCTTGAGAGTCTGAGTAACACTCTCAGCAATGATCTGATAAGCTATTTCCCTCGCCAGCAGTTTATCAGGTATGTACAAAGGAAGGACGTGAGGTTCAGCTTGGCTACCGAAAACTCTTATATAAGTGAACTTTTCCTCCCCGAACCATCTTCCTACTAATGTTAAGTCAATCCTGGCTTGGTAGGAAATCTTGGGAGCAGGTTTATCAAAAATAGAGTAATGAATGGGTAACATAAAGCCATTGCAGACTTGGTATAAATGGTGCTTATAAGAGGATTTCCATAATTTCTGATGGTATATGTGAATAGGCATGGGGTCTTGTGGTGTCCACCTCCAGCCGAGCACAGGAAATTCAGAGTTAAAACACAAGGTATCTAAAATATAGGCACTGTAATAGAATGGGGGAATTATCCTTTCAGTAACGCGGGTCTTATTTCTAAACTCAAGAACAGCTGTTGCTAGTTTATCTGAGAGAATAGTGGCCCAATCCATTATTTCATTGTTACACACCGCTTCCATCAAGGGAACCATTTCTATAGTGAAATTAGAAGAATCGTGCAACCCCCATAATCTACACATCATTATTCCAGCATAACAATAAGGAGAACATAGGGAATCAACCGAGTACTTACCGGAAGATTCATGTTTGTGTTTTGCCGGATTTTGTCTCCAATCCCGGATGGGTTCGGATTCAACTTCATTCTCTTTTCGGAATTTCTCCAAAAACGAATTGTTGTACTTCTTCTCTGGCTCAGGAAAATGATACATTTGCCTTAAATCATCAGTCTTGAATGACCCGAAAATTCTCCCGTCTCTGGTGCAAAAGGTTCTGTCCATGATCGGGATTTCCTCAATTGCCCACCGCACTACATCTGTATATGGGAGAATTTGTTCCCGAGCTGCTATCCGATGAAGGAAGGAGTCAGCTAAGTCCTTTAAAGTACCATCAGATTTCCGAGTTGAATCTGCAGAGGCTTGTACTGTTGTCACTTTAGGTTCTTCGACTTCAATCAGATTGTAGGTACTTTGCCAAGTAGTTCTGTCAAGACCAGAACATATAGTATCAGATATCAATCCTTTCTTTTTATTTGTGGGATCAGCGACAGCTTGTCCTGTGGCTGGCGCAGCGGAAGCGACTGTGGTTTTCTTAGACTTCTTCCCCATTCTGTTTGAGTTTTCTGCTGTGGAAGAATTCTGCACAGGAGTGAAAGTAAACGTAACACAGAGAATTGGTAATGAAAATCCAATATGGGAAAGATAAATTGATCAATGCGTGATGAGGGATTAACCTTTAAAGTGGCCGTCGATACAATCTATGAGGAAGATTTCAGGACTTACTATTACATTAAATGGCCGTTTAAAACCTGCCATCCTTTAAATGCCCATCATATCATTAATCGGCCGAATGATTCGTTTAAGCGTGCCTTGGATGTTTTGGCGGTTGAGCACAGGTAAATCATTGTTCGACAGATCAAGCTTTTAATATGAATTGATCGTAATATCCCTCTCTTTTAACGACTTTTTTGAAATTTGCGCTTTATCGCAATCGGGTATCGGGGAAAACTTAACTCCTTATATTGTCACCTTTTGAAATCCCCGATCGCCGATAGCGATATCGCATCGCATCGGGAGTATGGGCACTTCTATGAAAACATGGATAGCATATCGCAGATAGCCGATAGCGATATCGCATCGCATCGGGGTGAATTACTTGGGGCGCTTTAAGAACATGCATAGAATATTGCTGATAGCCGATAGCGATATCGCATCGGGAAAAACCAATGGGCCGTTAACGTATTCTCCGATGTCATTGCGATATGCGGTCTTGTGATCGCTTTATCGCAATGATAAAAGATTGATTATTTGTATTATTAAGATCAAAATGGGTTTATTGAAAAGGTTTTCGTAATGTTTTTTATTTTGTTTTCGGACCTTTTATTAATAATACAATTTTGATACCAATCAAATCTAAAGGGACCCATTTCATATGATAGTTTTTCTAAAGGAATAATGGGATGGACAATTTTCTCCTTAAGAGTAAATGGATGACAAGGTAAGAGTTAAAGATGCTGAAGTTGGATTAGTTTCTGTTTTGATATTGATAACCCTTTTGTGGCCAATCTAAAAACATAAAATGATTTACAATACTTCCAAACTTTGAAAGGGTTCACAAAAATTGAATTGTGATTTTGGAATGCAGTTATACCTAATTTCCTAGAACTTATCCCCCTTATGTAAGACTTCTATTATTTAAAAGTAAATATCCACACTACTTCTGTTGAGCAACTTTTAAATACAGCAAAGGTCAACAGAAGATACCTTACAACTTTATTTTCTAATGGTCCTACAAACTACAAAACTCTATTAAACTAAAAAGGAGAAGGGGTTACCTCCTCAATTAAAGAATTTCTTTAAGATAAGGCCATTAACAGGGAGAGAATCTCTCAAACCTGATAAATCTTGTAATATGAAGGTCGAATGGCCTATCTTCTCACAGATCTGAAATGGCCCAAGCCACATCTTCTAGAACTTGGTGTGTTTTCCCTTGTCCTCATGGGCTTTGTCCCATTTCAGAACTAAATCACCGACTTGAAATTGTTTTGAACCGGATGAGACTGAATTAAAGGAAGACTTGATGATTTGCTGATGTTTTGCATGAATAACCTTGGCTTTTTCTCTTTCCTCTTCTAATTTTAGAATTTGGTCGTGTCTAAGTTGAATAGAAGAAGAAGGGCTTTCCTCAATAAACTGAACTAAGGCTAGGGAAGGAAGGACAAGATTTGTTGGTAACACTGCTTCTTTTCCATACACAATGTTAAACGGAGAAGATCCTATGGAAGCCTTCTGTGTTATCCTATCAGCCCATAGTGCGAATATTAAGGATTTGTGCCATGTTTTATGGTTCTGTTCAATAGTTCGCTTAATAATTTTAATCAGATTTTTATTTGTAGACTCTGCTAAACCATTACCCTGAGGATAGTAATTAGCAGAGTATTTTAATTTAAATCCTCTTTTAATAGCGAAATCAAACATAGCATTGCCTGAGAAGTAAGATGCGTTATCAAAAACAAGAGCATTTGGGACACCAAACCTGGTAATGATGAATTGATCTATAAACTCAATGATTGCCTCAGAATTTGTTGTCTTCAAAGGAATTGCTTCAACCCACTTAGTAAAATAATCAGTAGCAGTAAGGATATACTTATGTTGTTTGGAAGAATGCGGAGTAATTTCCCCAATGATATCCAATCCCCATTGCTCAAATGGTTGTTCAATGTTGACCGGCTGCAAAGGAAAAGCTGATTTTCTTTGCCTTCCACTAGAAGTTTGACAATTTTGGCATTTCCTTACATATTCATGAGCATCTCTAAACAGAGTGGGCCAATAATAGCCAGCATGAATGATTTTATGGGCTGTTGTGTCAGCTCCAAAATGTCCTCCTGCTGGTCCATCATGTAATTCCTGCAAAACCTTTTGTGCTTCAGGTTTTTCTAGGCATCTTAATAAGATTGAATCATAATTTTGCCTAAAAAGCACATCATCAATAATTGTGAAATTTTTTGCTTTCAATCTAATGGCCCTTTTGTTTTTGTAAGACAGGTTAGGAGGTGCATATCCGTTTTTCAAATAAAAGATTAAGTTAGCATATTGTGACTCAGAATCAGTAATACTTATCTGGTTGATTTGCTCGGTTTGATCTGTATCACCTGATTCTGGAATGTTGGATGCTCCTGCCAATAACCTGCAAAAACCTTGGCCTCTAACAATCTTTGCTGGTTTAATTTCTAAGTCATATTCTTGAAGTGCTGTAACCCAATTTTCCCTTTTTTCACCTAGTTCCTTTTGGATCAATAGTTGCCTTACTGCAGGAAAAGGAACTATAACTTTTGTGTGGGTTTTTAAAAGGAAGGGTCTGTAATGTTTGACGGCTTTATATACAACAAAGGCTTGTTTTTCTACTTCGGAGTAATTCAATTCAGCACCCTGAAGATTTGAACTATAAAATGAAATGGGTGCTTCCAAATTGTGATCATTGCGCTGTGTGAGTACTGCTGCATAAGACAAGTTGGATGCGATAGTATACAATGTAAAATGATTAGAAAAATTAGGAGTATTTAAGGCTGGGGCATTGATTATTGATTGCTTGATTAAATCAAACGCTTCTTTTTCTGCTGATCCCCACTTAAAGACTGAATTTTTCTTAATCATAGTTTGAAGTGGCAAAATAATTTGAGAAAAATCTGGAACAAATCTTTTTACAAAATTGATTTGGCCTAAAAATGACTGCATGGATTTTTTATTATGAGGAAAAGGGATTTCAGAGATTTCTTTGATTCGGTCAGGATCAATATAAATGCCATCTTTAGACATAATAAAGCCTAAGAGATTTCCTTGGTCAAGAGCGAAGAAAGATTTTTTAGGGTTAAGAGAAATACCATATCTTTTGCAGCGTTGAAAGATTTGATTTAGATCATGCAAATGATTGGACTTCTTTTTAGAAAATACAGTAATATCGTCTAGATAGACGACTACTGTTCTATTAATCAACCATTTAAAAGCTATATCCATCGCTCTTTGGAACGTCGCTCCTGCATTAATAAGTCCGAAAGGCATTTTCTGATACGCATATGTTCCCAATTTTGTTCTGAATGTGGTTTTAAGCTGGTCATCAGGATGGACAAGAACTTGGTTATATCCTGAGAAACCGTCTAGAAAGGACATTAACTCAGAGCCTGCTACTGATTGGAGTATCTGCTCCATAGTAGGTAATGGGAAATTGTCTTTTAAGCTCGCCTTGTTCAAATTTCTGAAATCAATACAAATCCTAATGTCGCCATTTTTCTTTCTGACTGGCACCATATTGGAGACCCAGTTTGAGTGCCGAACGGGAAAAATAATCTTAGCTTTCAAGAGTTTGTTAAGTTCAGATTTTATTTGACTCTCTAAGTTTGGATGTATTTTCCTCAACTTCTGCTGAATTGGTTTCTGATCGGGAAGCAATGGAATGGTATGCTGGATGATGGATGTATCATATGTCTTTAAATCATCATATTTCCAAGCAAAAACCTGTTTATTTTTCCTTAACAGTCTAATGAATGCCTCCTTCTCTTTCAAGGAAAGGCCTAATCCTAAATTAATGTTTTGAGGAGTTTACTCAGTGCCAAGGTTTATCAACTCAAACCTTAGGGTAGAACTATGGAGCTTTGCATTAGTCACAGGTTTAAACCTGTCTTTAATATCATAAAGATCCTCAAGCTTTACCACAGGCTTAGGGATTGAATTTTCCTCAGGTTACCTCTCATTTGAAGGTCATGCTCGTTTTCCTCGATGATTTGATCATCATAGGACTTTTCGGAAGTTAAGAACTGCAAAATGTCTTCATCATGGTTGAATACTCTCCAATTTGTGACATTGTCAGGAATTGATGGCCTAAAAAGCAATTCTACTGAAAATCTATCTAGGCTGTAGTCTTCGGAAGGTAGGAGCTTGGAGGCAACATTTGCTAGCAGGTCAGCTGCCGAATTTTGAGATCTGGGAATAGGAGAAATATTGAATGCCAAAAAGTGGGAGGTAAGTTCCTGTGTCAGCGATTGATAATGCTTGAGATGGGTGGAAAGACAATGAATTGTATTCCTTACCTGTTTGATAATAATTTCAGAATCTCCGAACACTTTCAAATATTGGACCTTGAGGCCGATGGCTTTATATAGTCCTTGGACTAAGGCTTCATATTCTGCTGTGTTATTTGTGCATTCGAATTCTAACCTACAGGACAACATTGTTTTTTCCCCTTGTGGGCTAATCAAAATACATCCTGCTCCTAAGCCCTCACTAGATTTGGACCCATCGAAATATAACGACCAAGATAAAGAAGTATTAACAAATTTATTTACAGTTTTCTCAGTACCCTTGAAACATCTTGACTTATCTGTTTGTGAAAAATTTTCAATCTGAGATGTGAAATGGTTTACTGAGAAAGGGGATTGCTGGGCAGCGAAGTTGCCAAAGAATGACTCTGATGAATAGTTCCCCAAAATGTTGTTATTAAATGCTATTGGTTGGTTTTCTTGCTCAAACTCAGTAACTGTATGGGTCATATGTTTTTCCCGGTCGATCCTTATTTGATTTGGCTTACCCTTATATGGAAGCCACATATGTGACCAATCAGTAGAAATATACCCATTTAGTTTCTCAGACCAATCCCTGCTCAAGATTAAACCATAAAATTCAGGTATATCGGCTATTAGGATATCAATCCTTTGTACTATTCTAGGATCAGCAGATAACCTGATAGTTACGGAATTAATCTCTCCCAAAACCTGTACTTTAGTCCTGTCCAACTGTACAATATGAATAGCAGACTTCTGGGGTTCAATGTTCAGTTTGGAACAAACTGAAGCTGGCATTATGTTAGAAGATGCCCCTGAGTCAATCAAACAGTTGTGCAGGTTTCTATTGTAGATCTCATAGGTTAGAAGGAAAGGTGGAGTATGAGAGTTTGACCTATCTCCTATTAGGACTGCATCAGTAGCTTCAACCATACCAGAAGGTGGTTGACCTGTATCGTTAGCAGCTTTAGCACTGGGAAGAGGTGAAGTGGGAACAACATTTAATTCTTTGAGAAGAAATTTCTGCTGATGTTTTAATTTACTAAGTTCAAACATGGTAATGTTTGCCTTAGTTTTCTTCATGTCATCAACAATATTGTAATCCATTGAATCGGATACTACCAAAGTTTTAGATGTTGAAGGAGTGTTTGAGGTTGAAGGTTGGTTTTGGGGAACTGCTGCAGGTGACTTCTTTGTAGATACTTTTTCCTTTGTTGTAGCAGCACCTGCACTCCTTTTCTTTGAAGTTGCCTGAACAGGTTCGGAGGTACTTTTACTCCTAGTAGTGACAGGGAACGCTTCTTCTTCATTATCGGTATCGGAGTTAGGCAGTATGAAATCCCACATTCCGTGACATTCAACAATCTCCTCTTCTTCATTAGTAGGTGTAGCTGTTTCTTCTTCTCCTTCTTCAAGATCTGAATTTGCATTTGATATAACATTTGGTGGTTTTGATTCAGTTTTCTTATAATTTCTAAAGGGTCTTTTGGTCGAGGTTTCGGCTACCTGTTTTTTTATTTCAACCATTTCGTTTGACAAAGTCTTGACGACCTTTTGCAAACCCTCCATGTCATATGGATCTTTTGGGGTTTTCTTCCTTGAGTCATCTTTAAAAGAAACTTTTTTGGCTTTTCTGTCTTCCAGAGCAGCTTTCTTTTCTAGAGCATTAATGCGTTTCTCCACAGCAAGTGCTTCTTTCATGTTTTCAGCTAAAGTAGGTTTCCCAACCCTGTCTACAAAAATAGCTATATTGGCAGGTAGGGCGGTTATATACCATTCGCTTCGGATTTGCTCACTTGGTTTGGAGGCCGTTGGGATTTTATTCAAGAGTTTATTGAATCGGGCATTAAATTCCTTAATCGGTTCCCTATGCTCTATCCTAAGATTGGAGAGATCGTTTATTAGTGTAGCCAAAGACCTATCATCTCCATACTTAGTAAGAAACTGTTCTTGACAAGTGTTCCAACTGGTAATGGAACCAGAGGGTAGAGAAAAATACCAGGATCCTGCTGATCCTTGCAAGGTATAAGGGAAAAGTCTAACAACAACATCTTGTTCTGTTACTCCTTTCAAGTTGACTGCCAACATGAAGTTATTAATATGTTCCTCAGCTTGGGTCCCATCATCTGGGTTAAACTTGGGTAGCCATTTTTCAGGAGCATCAGGTAATGCATGCAATGGTGCAGGCATGTTGACTGCACCAGGCCTGGTCCATGGATCTGCCATTATAACAGTAGTAGCAGATGATGCTACTGTTGAAATTCCAAATGTCTGGGAAGGAAATAATGTTGCGGAGTGGGCAGATTGGGATGTTAAAGTTCCTAATCCCTGATGGACAACAATATGTAATGGGGGGGGTGGATGGTTGACTTCGCACAGGGGAAGGTGAGATGGAGGATGTGGATGAAAGCTCTCCACTGTCAGATCCTTTAGTATATTTCTTCGCCTTTTTCCTTTTGGGTAAAGGGAACTCAGTGGGTTCAATACCGAGCTTTTCGCTCTGAAGTCTGGTGAGAGGGTGAGGTAGATTAAACTGCGAAGTCGCACTGCTTTGTGATACCTCAGATTTCTGTGGTGAAATCGAGAAGCTCTGAAGTTTGTGGATAAGAGACTAAACTTCAAGGGATTCAAGACTTAATTGTTCTGGAGTATGATGGATTTGAGCAGTGGTAGTTGATTCCTCTTCTTCTTGTTTGGATACTGGAGAACCAGCATGCAATTGGGAAGTACGAGGAAATACGGAGGGAGAATTACTCTTAGAATGGCCTGCAGATTTAGGTTTGCTTGCCATTCACAGTTGGGCCCTCCTTCTAGCGCCAAAAATGTTGATGCCCCGAAAATCGTTGTATCAACATTGGGGGATAACCACCCGGTCCGGACCTTAGTACAGCTCCTTTTCCGTTTGGAATGGTGGCTCCGACTGGGGATAATGGGACCAGTTTCCCAGTAATGGATAAACGGGATGAATGAATGATTGGTTGACTAATCTAATGATAGGCGAATAACTTAATCTATCAGCGAAAATAAAAGAACTACTCCTAATCCCGGGAACTATTGTACTTTCAAAGTGTAGCGCTTGATGATCTATGTTTATAAACAGGCATGTAGATGACTCTATTCAATAAACATGGACTTTTATTCATTCAAGAATTACTCTGCTTAAATCGTTAAACAAAGGGATTAGCGCAATATTGCTACACTTTATATATCATCGATACATATATGATCAAAGGAAAGGCATCCCATAAACATCCAATAGTGGAAGGAATAAAGAAATGCTGTTAAAACACATACATATACTCGATAATAGCAAAGGTAATCAAATAACAATTCATATGAAAAGAATGAATTCAGACATAGATAATAGTACCATATGAGCTGTTAGACACTCCCAATATCAATCGCTATTTGAGATTCTTCTTCCAACGCATAAATACTTTCAAACAAAGACAGTAGTGCACATTTGCATAAAAGCCTCCTTGTCAAAATTAGAATAACTGGTCCAGTTTCATAAAAGAATATGGCTGAAGCACAATAGTGCAACTTTAGTCTTTAAGTCAAGTACCAAACTTTACGACCCTTTCCAAAACAATGAAAGGGTCTATAAATACTTAATTAATCTAACTATCTATGAAACTGAAATCCTACTTAATTGGTATCAATTGATTTTGATCATATTTTCCTCAGCAATCTGGCAGTCGGTGGCATGAATCATCAAGTAGGCTGTTTGCCTTTAAATCTGAGCTGACTTATCGCAAGCATCGGCTCCACTTCGGGCGGTCTGTTGAGGCGAGAGCTAAGCTGGGCGGCATAGGTGGCATCCTGAATATCGGGGATAATATACCCGATTGCATCTGTAAGGCACTTTAGGGTGGCTCTTTGAGTGTGTGGTTTTACCAAGAAGAACCAATAGGTGTCCCATGTCAAACTGTTAATTCCAACAATTAATCTCCCCTTTTCCTCTAGATCTGGATAACATGACTGTTCCAATGTTTTCATTGCTGTCAATTTTCTTGGCGTGCATTGGGAAATCATATTTGACAAGTAGAGAGTGTTATTAACTAATTCAACCAAATTGCTTGTAGTTGATTTGCACCTTGAAACTGCCCTCTCTGCTTTCATTAACTGGGACTACCATTCTGTGAATAATATATCTTTATGTGACTCTAAAATCCTTGGTAAATTCGCCGCTTGTCCCTGATCAGTATCTTGCCAGTCAAGAAATGCAGCTATCGTTTCTTCAGCTTGATCCAAGTCCGTCCTAGCCTTTTTTAATTTTTTCACTTATTGATGCCGTCAATTCGCATAGTGGCTCTGCCTGGGCGATTTGTTGACATAGAAGCTTAATTTGGGATATCAATGCCGTATTTATCTGTAGTGCTTCTACTCTGAATTCAGTTATTTGTGGAACGCCCTATGTCTTCTCAAGTTGTGCTGATAGTTGAGCAATTTGCTCATCTTTTGTTTTCAGCATTTGCTCATTTGCTGCCTTCAGTTGTGCCAAGGCCTCTGACAACTCTTTCTGCTTCTGGATTGCGCTGTGGTCAATCCTTTGTTTCTCTGCCTGCAATTGTTGAGTTAGTTGATTGTTTACTTGCTGCTGTGTCAACAATTGCTATTCTGCCTACTCCGCTTTCTGCTTTGCTTCAGTTAGCTGTGTCTGTAATAAGAAGATTTCCTGGTCTTTTGTTTTCAATAAAAGACTCACCTCCGATGCCTTATCTATAGTTGCTGCCGAATAGGATCCAGCATATTGTGACAGTTTTGTCAGGTCATTGGAGGGGTCAAATTCTTCCTTCCAAACCACATTACCCGTGACCGTCTGTTCTGGGAAAAGGGAAGGTTGATCAGTCCTTCTTCTCTTCCTTTGTCGTTTTACTACAGCTTTATGCCTCGGGCTGTAGAAGACATCCAAGGGAGGAATCTCTTCTACCTGCAAAATGATTTGATCGGAGGGGTCCTTTGGTATTATTTCTACTTCTTTTGAAATGGGTGGGCCGCTGGTTCCACTTAGAACCTGTTGTGAAGTGGTCTCCTGTGTGTCTGCTGCCTTCGAAGTTTCGGTGTCCTTTGAACATTCCAGACTGCTGATAATAGAATCAAATTGCTGCCATTCCTGGAGCAATTTTGGATCAATATGAGTATCCACATTTACTTCAATGTTGGTGTGTTTTTGCTCTTTAGCCTGGGTCTCCTCCCGCACTTTCTCCTGCTCTTTAGTCTGAGTTTCCTCCGGTTGTTTTTCTTGCTCTTTTGTTGTAACTGGAGGCTCCTTTGACTGTTCCCATTCAGGCTCGCTTGACGATGTTGTTGGGGTTGTTGCTAACAGATCTAGAGGCAGAGTTTGCAACCTCTGTTCTCTAAGTCTGTTAAATTCAACCAACCCTTCATCTTGATATTTCATTCTGGCAAATGCCTTAACCTGCATTATTGACTCAGCTGAGGAGAACAGGTCATCGAACATATCTTCCTTATGATCAAACTTTGCCAATTTGGCCTGTTCAAGTGCATTATAGGCAACTTTGTTGGGATCAAATTGCCTATTAGGGAGAGTTGCTAGAGTTAATGATTTTATCTTTGTGGCTTCTTTCTCCGCATGTTTGAGATCATGCAAGGTGTAGACACCGCATCTCAAAGGAAAAGAGGGCCAACCCTGCTTCTTATTTTTCTTGAGAGTCTGAGTAACACTCTCAGCAATGATCTGATAAGCTATTTCCCTCGCCAGCAGTTTATCAGGTATGTACAAAGGAAGGACGTGAGGTTCGGCTTGGCTACCGAAAACTCTTATATAAGTGAACTTTTCCTCCCCGAACCATCTTCCTACTGATGTTAAGTCAATCCCGGCTTGGTAGGAAATCTTGGGAGCAGGTTTATCAAAAATAGAGAAATGAATGGGTAACATAAAGCCATTGCAGACTTGGTATAAATGGTGCTTATAAGAGGATTTCCATAATTTCTGATGGTATATGTGAATAGGCATGGGGTCTTGTGGTGTCCACCTCCAGCCGAGCACAGGAAATTCAGAGTTAAAACACAAGGTATCTAAAATATAGGCACTGTAATAGAATGGGGGAATTATCCTTTCAGTAACGCGAGTCTTATTTCTAAACTCAAGAACAGCTGTTGCTAGTTTATCTGAGAGAATAGTGGCCCAATCCATTATTTCACTGTTACACGCCGCTTCCATCAAGGGAACCATTTCTATAGTGAAATTAGAAGAGTCGTGCAACCCCCATAATCTACACATCATTATTCCAGCATAACAATAAGGAGAACATAGGGAATCAACCGAGTACTTACCGGAAGATTCGTGTTTGTGTTTTGCCGGATTTTGTCTCCAATCCCGGATGGGTTCGGATTCAAATTCATTCTCTTTTCGGAATTTCTCCAAAAATGCCTTGTTGTACTTCTTCTCTGGCTCAGGCAAATGATACATTTGCCTTAAATCATCAGCCTTGAATGACCCGAAAATTCTCCCGTCTCTGGTGCAGAAGGTTCTGTCCATGATCGGGATTTCCTCAATTGCCCACCGCACTACATCTGTATATGGGAGAATTTGTTCCCGAGCTGCTATCCGATGAAGGAAGGAGTCAGCTAAGTCCTTTAAAGTACCATCAGATTTCCGAGTTGAATCTGCAGAGGCTTGTACTGTTGTCACTTTAGGTTCTTCGACTTCAATCAGATTGTAGGTACTTTGCCAAGTAGTTCTGCCGAGACCAGAACATGTAGTATCAGATATCAATCCTTTCTTTTTATTTGTGGGATCAGCGACAGCTTGTCCTGTGGCTGGCGCAACGAAAGCGACTGTGGTTTTCTTAGACTTCTTCCCCATTCTGTTTGAGTTTTCTGCTTTGGAAGAATTCTGCACAGGAGTGAAAGTAAACGTAACACAGAGAATTGGTAATGAAAATCCAATATGGGAAAGATAAATTGATCAATGCGTGATGAGGGATTAACCTTTAAAGTGGTCGCGGATACAATCTATGAGGAAGATTTCAGGACTTACTATTACATTAAATGGCCGTTTAAAACCTGCCATCCTTTAAATGCCCATCATATCATTAATCAGCCGAATGATTCGTTTAAGCGTGCCTTGGATGTTTTGGCGGTTGAGCGCAGGTAAATCATTGTTCGACAGATCAAGCTTTTAATATGAATTGATCGTAATATCCCTCTATTTTAACGACTTTTTTGAAATTTGTGCTTTATCGCAATCGGTTATCGGGGAAAACTTAACTCCTTATATTGTCACCTTTTGAAATCCCCGATCGCGGATAGCGATATCGCATTGCATCGGGAGTATGGGCACTTCTATGAAAACATGGATAGCATATCGCTGATAGCCGATAGCGATATCGCATCGCATCGGGGTGAATTACTTGGGGCGCTTTAAGAGCATGCATAGAATATTGCCGATAGCCGATAGCGATATCGCATCGGGAAAAACCAATGGGCCGTTAACGTATTCTCCAATGTCATTGCGATATGCGATCTTGCGATCGCTTTATCGCAATGATAAAAGATTGATTATTTGTATTATTAAGATCAAAATGGGTCTATCGAAAAGGTTTTCGTAATGTTTTTTATTTTGTTTTCGGACCTTTTATTAATAATACAATATTGATACCAATCAAATCTAAAGGGACCCATTTCATATGATAGTTTTTCTAAAGGAATAATGATATGAAATGGGGGGTTGTTGTAGTGCACAACAGACTCATAGAAAAGATTTTTTTGAAGATTTCACTAATAATGTTGATGGAGCAATATACTTTGCAGATCAGTAAAAAATCAAGCCATCAGGGCTTGGCACAATCAGGCTTAAAAAGCCTGGTCTTCCAGACTTTCTTCTGGATCATGTTCTATATCTCCCACAGCTCAAAAGAAACTTGATGTCCTTGGTTCACATCCGCCAGCAAGGTCACTCCATTCATATGTTTGATGG
Source organism: Pinus tabuliformis (assembly GCA_031772625.1). NCBI lineage: Eukaryota > Viridiplantae > Streptophyta > Pinopsida > Pinales > Pinaceae > Pinus > Pinus tabuliformis. The sequence continues at coordinate 48,591,144 of CM062805.1, read as the reverse complement.
CAAGCTTGAGGTCAGAAAAGCATCTGACCACTCACTTGTCATGAGGGGAATAGAAGAAGAAAGGCTTCTCAAACTGCAAGGAACCTCTGCTCATGCACAACATTTCTCATATATTTCTCATCATGAAGAAGGTACACTTCCATCAAGTTTATTATGGCATGCTAGATTTGGACATTTAAACTATGACAGTCTCCACTTATTGAAGAAAAATGGTGTTGCTGGTTTGCCTACAATTCCTAGGAAACATAAGCAATGTGATGCTTGCATTCTAGGAAAGCATAGCAAACAGTGTTTTCATGATTCACATTCAAGAGCACATAGGAAGCTTGAACTCATTCATTCAGATTTATGTGGTCCAATGGCTGTTCCTTCTGCAAATGGAAATAAATATATCATGACATTTATTGATGATTACACCAGAATGTGTTGGGTTTATTTATTGAAGAACAAATATGATGCCTTTCAAACATTCAAGAATTTTCATAAATGGATTGAAAATGATGCACAATCTCATATTGGGTCTATTCGCACTGATAATGGAAAAGAATATACATCAAATGAATTTGAAAACTATCTTCGCCAACATGGGATCAAACATCAAACAAATGTGCCTTATAATCCCCAACAGAATGGTGTAGCTGAAAGAATGAATAGAACAATCTTGAATATGGTACGATCCATGCTTTTCTTCAAAAATGTAAAGATAATGCTTTGGGCTGATGCTGTTCTATGTGCTGCATATATAAAGAATAGATGTCCATCTAATGCTATAAGAAACAAGACTCCTTATGAATTGTGGTATGGACATGTTCCTTCGGTAAAACATCTCAGGATCTTTGGTTCCACCTGTTATGCTTTGATACCAAAGGTACATAGAAACAAACTTGGTGCTAGAAGTCGTAAGTGTATCTTCCTGGGGTATTCAAACACCTCCAAAGCGTACTGCCTCTATGATGAAGTACATAAAAAGTTTGTTGTATCTAGAGATGTAATTTTTCTTGAATCATCCAAATCTGACAATGTTGTTGAGCGGCAACTTGATCGCTTGGATAGATTCGCAAAAACGAAATCATTTCAATAATTTGATAATGAGATTCCACATCTTGAAGGGGGTATTCCTATACTAGATCAACATGTGGAATCTTCTTCTGAAGAACACTCTCCCTCGAATGAAACTCCAACAACGGATGATGCTTTAAGTGATGTAATTGATAGAATTGGGAGACTCAATCTTGATTCAGTCCCAACTCAATCAACAGAGCAGTTTGGACCATCTCAGAAAGGTCCCCCAAAGTGGCTGACAAAGACACTTGAAAGTGTTCATCCTGATGAAATTGGAAAAACAGGAACGAGAAATTCAAACCGACAAAATAGAGGTGATGTAGATGACTCTAATTCACCTGTTGATATGGATGTTACTTATGATTGTGAATTGAACTTGTCTACAGATTTTGAACCAACTTCCTTCAAAGAAGCTGCTTCTCATGATGAATGGAAAGAAGCGATGCAAAAGGAGTATGATGCCCTCATAAAGAATGGCACTTGGAAGCTGGTTGATCCTCCATTTGGAACCAAACCAATTGGCTGCAAGTGGGTCTACAAGAACAAGTACAAAGCTGATAGCTCACTTGACAAGCACAAAGCTAGGCTTGTGGCAAAAGGTTTTGCACAAAAGGAAGGGGTCGATTATGAGGAAACTTTTGCCCCCACAGCAAAATGGGCCACCATCCGGACACTCTTTGCACTAGCAGCTCAGAACGGTTGGAAAGTCCATCAAATGGATGTAAAAACTACCTTCTTGAATGGAGATCTAAAAGAGAATGTTTTTATGTCCCAGCCTGAAGGATTTGCTGTGAAAGGACATGAACATAAAGTATGCAAACTTGTGAAGTCCTTGTATGGCCTCAAACAAGCACCGCGAGCTTGGTATGAAAAAGTAACTGAGCATCTTCTGAAACTCAACTTCAATCATTTTGATCTTGATGATGCAACTTTATTTGTCAAGAAAGTTGGCAAAACAGTTGTATATCTTGTGGTATATGTAGATGATCTTTTAATGACAGGGAACAATGAAAGCTACATTGCATCCATAAAGAAGGAATTGGGGAAAAGTTTTGAAATGACTGATTTGGGCTATGTTCATTACTATCTTGGCATTGAAGTAACCCAACATCCAAAATCCATATTTCTTTCTCAAAAGAAATACATTGGAGATTTGTTAAACAGATTTGGCATGACAGAGTGCAATCCTCTTTCTACTCCAATGGAACAAAACTTAAAGCTCACATCTATTGAAGGAAAGTAATTTGAGGATGCAACAAAGTATAGACAGCTTGTAGGAAGTCTCATCTACCTCACTACTACCAGACCAGACATTTCATTTGCTGTTGGAATCCTCTCCAGGTTTATGCAAAAGCCTTGTGAGGGACATTGGTCTGCTGCAAAAAGAGTTCTAAGGTACTTGAAGGGAACTCAAGACCTTGGAATCAAGTATACACAGGTGGACGACTTCAGCTTGATTGGATACTCTGATTCAGACTTTGATGGAGACAAAGAAACTGGGATATCTACTTCAGGACATGCTATGAGTCTTGGATCAAGAGCTGTCTCTTGGAGATCACGCAAAAAATCATTTCCAGCAGATTCCACAACAGAAGCAGAATACGTGGTAGCAGCTGAAGCAACGAAAGAAATTGTGTGGCTCAGGAAAATTCTTGAAGATTTGCAGGTAAAACAAGTACAATCAACTCCACTCATGATTGACAACACCTCTGCAATAAAGTTGGCCAAGAACCCAAAGTTCCATGATCGAACAAAGCATATCAATACTAAATATCATCTTATTCGACATCATGTTGAGGCCAAAACAATCCATCTCCGTCATTGTTCCACAAATGAGCAAATTGTAGACATCTTCACCAAAGCACTTGGAAAGGAAAAGCTTGAACGATTCAGAATGATGCTTGGACTCACCAACATCCCTTCAGATTAAGGGGGGGAATGTTGACACCTAATCTTCATGATTGGGGGAATTTGTGTAAATAAATAAATTAGGAATGTGAACAGTCATCGGGAGATGAACTGAACAATCACTCCTATTGTATATAACAATAGCCTACCTATGGAATAATAGACGAATCAGTTTTACTGCCTTTGGAGAGTTACTGCCTGGCCTGACAAGTTCCTTCTAGAAACCTTTGGGATTATGTTTTCCCAAAGAAATTAATTCCTTCCTTCTTGAAATCTCTCACACACACATATATATTTTCTTTGCTTGACATTTCTTTGAGGGATATTTTGGCATCCTTGCACTCCTTATCATAACAAGGATTAGCTGGGAAGGGATTTGAGATCCTCTTCAAAGGCCTAGTTCTCTTACATACCTTTAAAGCTTTGTGTATTAACAAAATCAACATAATACTGCAGATATATCTTTTATCTCTTCCATTATCCTTTCAACCCCTGTTGTTATTTTTGGCCAAATGGAGGTTTTCTTTAAGAGCAACCCTGAAGAGCTCTTGATTTTCTTGGTTTATGATAATTCTCCCATGTTCATAAACTTTCTTGCGAGAGCGTTTTGCATGTTCCCCCTTTCAATATTCTGTATGTATACCAAGATTTATGGAGATGACCTATCTTATTTACAACATGGAGATGACTTCTTTATTTTCTTGTTTAGTTTTCACTTCTTTATGTATTTTTTCCCAATTAGGTCAACAAAAGGCCTTGAATCGACACCATGTGGCATGAGATTCTTATTGATGAATTTGTCTTAATTTATGATCATTTCTTCCTGGAAAGAAGTGGGATGACGTTAAATGGACACCATGTGGCATGGGCTGCTAATTGTTGACTTCATCTTATGATGATCATTGCTTTCTAGGAAGAAGTGGGATTAGTACTTTCTTGATTAGTTGGCAGAAGCATTTCTTGAAAAATGGTTAGGAAATCAATCCTCGGTAAATCATCTCACCCCAATATAACATGTCTGTACTCTAAGGGAAGACTACCAAGATAGCAGCATGCCGAGGTAATAATCACCAGTGAGCTAACTTGCCAGGGTTATTTCTTTCCTTTCCATTTTTTTTCTTTTCTCTTCTCTTCAAAGGCATCGGTTGCAGACAAGTGTCATGTCTTTGGGGTTTTCTTTCTATTTAATATCCATTTATGGACAAAAGTGAATATTATGGAGATTACGCTGCAATCATTGCTCTATTTCTCTTCAGTCTTTTTTGTTTCTGGTTGTTTTCGCCATACCTGTTTTATCTTTTTTTTTTTTATCAATATATACATATATATAATAGAGTTACCCTTTTACATAATTATTTCTATTTCAAAAAAAAATCACTTTGAAAGAAAGTTTGTATTTAAAAAATAGATCTAGATCAAATTCAAATGATATGACATATGAGCACAACACTTCCTAGTTGTCTCATCTTAGTTTTTTCAACGTCGGCTATGGGTATGGTTATTACTGAGAGTATATACGACAACACAAGTCAAATTGTGTTCCATCTTTAAATTTTGCTCCGCTGGCTCTACCTATTTATGACAATTTATATGGAATTAATTCCATCCTTCTCCTCACATTTATGAGAAGCAATGTACACTGTAGAAAAAAATCCCATAAATAACACTCTGGTATGGGTGCAATCTCCAACACCTTTGCCACAGGTGGCCATGCCAACTTCAACCTTAGCATTGTGTTATCTATTTCCTACACTACACAAGCTTGGCTAATCAACCGAGTTAAAATAAACTAAGCTTTGTAAATTTCCTACACTACACGGGATTTGCTAATCAACGAGATTAAAATATACTACACTTGGTAAATCTATCGGAAAACTTGTCTCCATGAAGGAATTATGGTTGGTTTCTTGAGGTGAGCCATTTCTGAAAAGCTGCAAGAGTATTCATGTATGATCTGTAGTGTTTTTGAGTGAACTCCAAGAACACAAACCACATGAAATCTGGATATTTTCGAGGATTATCAGAATAAAAAAGATCATCTGGAGGTCATACAATTTTTTCATATGGCGGGTTCAGGAAAAATGCCAATGATTTGCGAGGTGTGGTCTTGTTCACTACTGTTATGTGAAGGCATCTCCTGTATTTACCAATGGAGAGTGCCTCCAAATCAACATACATCATGTCATGCATTTCAACAGTAAAGACAAACTAATGACAATAGATAGGGTACAACTGATACTAAGAATCTTATTTCCATCTTGCAAATTAGAATTTAGAATTTCAATGATGGTAATCAATAGGTTGTTTCAAGTTGCAACATACCATAAAGGTGTCTCTGATGTTGAGAACTAGTGCAATGTTGGTTCGCACAGAACACCACTTATTATTTATGAAAATCTCTAGACCTCCTACTTCATCATGATGAAGGAGAGTAAGGGATGTCTCGAGTGTCAGATTGGCTGCACACAGGGAGGATAACAATTCAACCTCATGATTGAGTTGCCACCTTCAAAAAAATTGCGAAGATGCAGATGCTCTACTGTGAGGCTCATTCCCAATAACTCCATCATTCCCAAAGCCAAGCATTCTATTTCTTCACAATACTATTTGAATACATTTCTAAAGGGAGTTAGTAATGTAGAAATTCCTTGTAGTTTCAAAGTGCTAATTGTAATATGCTAAAACAATAGACTTGAATCTACTCTACTCATCAGTGGAAACAATTAAACGATCGCAAAATCACGAAGCATATAAGAGAAAGAATTCAATCAACACATTACACAATGATTTGCCGGCGAAAGCCACAAATAAAAACCTGTGCTATCTATATATTGCATTAGTAAAAAAAATGAGAAGATTACAATGCATTGCTCAAGCACGAGCAACCTCTGCACTATCTCTATTTGTCTCATAGCTTCCTAAACAAACCCATGCCAATACTTAACCAATTTTCTTCTTTCTCAAGTCCCTATTTCCATGCGTTGTTCCTTAAGGAATTATCCCCCTATTAATTAGGGAAATTCCTCAATATGAATTACGCAATCTCATAGGCCTTCCTCTAACTGCATGCACCACCTGTACAATTCTAATGATCATACAACTGATAGTGCACTATCCCTAAACTCCAATCTCAACTGGGTCTTTCTCATATCTGACATGCATGAGTTAATTATGAGTGAATCTTCAGTTTATTAGTTGATCACTGCAAGCAACACCACACTACTAGACCTCCCACTAGTTCCTCCAACAGTTGGAACTAGTTTAATTGACTTTAACTCAGTTAGAATGAATTAATTAATTACAACTTAAAATAAACTCAACCAGGGCTCCTATAAAGTAGGAGACACTCTACACGACTCTAGTTAGACCCTCAACTAGAATTAACCGAGCCAACTAAGTCAAATTAACTTAGTTAACTAATACAAGTTGTCATGAGATGTGGAATTACAATTTTATTCCCAAATTAATTCAAGGACAAAATTAAATTAGGATTTTGTTGTTTCATTTTCAACACTCTCTCTCAACAAGAAAGGGATTATCCTGCTATCCTGATCTACCTCTGTGAAACTCGAATTTGCATCTTGACAAAGCCTTTGTTAAAATATTTGCATCTTGTTCCTCTATAGGAATGTACTCTAGCAACATGATTCTCCTCTGCACACAATCTCGTAGATGTTCATACCGGATGTCGATATGCTTGGACTGATCATGAAAAACTGGATTCTCAGAGAGTTTGATACAACTCTAATTGTCATAGTAAATCACTATAGGATCCATCTGCTGACCAAATAACCCAACAAGGGTCTTCCTCATATAGATAGCCTCACATGTTGTTTGATTAACAACCATGTACTATGCTTCTACCGAACAAAGTGCAACTTATCTCTACTTCCTGTTGTACCAAAAAACTGTTGCTGGCCCAATACTGAAGATCCCCCCTAATGAGCTATTTTTATAAGATGGACTCCCTGCCCAATATGTATCTGTGAAGCCTTGAAGCTTCACTCCCTTTGTCTGTCTGAGGTATCTCAACACATGTTTAGTTGCCTTCCAATAGAGTTTGGTTGGCTTAACCATTGCTTGACTAAGTCGGTTAACTACAAAACATATGCCTAGATCTGTGTTCACGAACTACATAAGTGAACCCACAAGTTTCCTGTAAATAGTAGCCTCCACTACTTCACTTGACGTAGGATATTCCTTCCTCCAATTTCCTGCTAGAGGAGTCTCCATGGGTTTGTTGCTCTCCATGTGGAACTTCTTCAGTATCTCGTTTACATACTTGTCCTGAGAGGCAAACAGTCCCTCATCTCCTTACCATAATTCCATACTAAGGAAATAATGCATGAGCCCCAGGTCCTTCATCTCAAATTCCCTTGCAAGATCCTCTTAGAAAGACTTTACCAGCTTCTCATCACCTGCTATAATTAAATCATCGACATATAATGCTATAATCAACAATTTACCTCCAACCACAATATGGTAAAGGTTCAGATCTGCTTCAATTTTAATGAAGCCCAACCTGGTGAAATAGTTGCTAATCCTGGTGTACCAAGCATGGGGTGCTTGTTTCAATCCATACAGCGCTCGCTTGAGTCTGCACACATGTGACTCTCTATTGAAGGTCTCAAATCCTTTCGGATGCTTAATATACACCTCTTCCTCAATCACATCATCGAGGAATGATGTCTTCACATCCATGTGATGTATCTTCTATCCCTTCTATGTTTAAAGTGTTAGAATATATATGATTGAAGGGTACCTTGCTACTGGAGCAAAGTATACTCCTAATTAATTCCCTCCACCTGAGAGAACCCTTTGGCCACAAATCTGGCCTTGTGTTTCTCCACACTCCCATCGGGTACTTGCTTTACCTTGTAAAGACATCTGGAACTCACCATTGACTTGTCTGCAGATTTTATGACCACTTCCCAAACATTGTTTCTAATAATGGATTCATATTCCTCAACCATGGAATCAACCCATACTAGTTTATGCACTACTTCCTCGAATGAGGATGGCTTAGTCTCTACACTCTCGCTCATCATATCCATGTAGCCAGTGTTCCGATTTGGTGACCTCCTCTACTTGCGTTGTGATGTGGGTGCTCCCATATTCTCTCTAGCATCATGCGTCAAATATGTCAGCCTCTCTAGTGCTCTTCCTTCCATCTTTGGAAGTCTTTGCATGAGTAAGTGTTTCCACTCTCTTCTCCTTTGCATGTGGTTGCTCCACATCATCTTGGGGTTCTTCCTTTGGAGCTAAAATCTACTCATCTACATGTAACTGAAGCTCCCTCTCAAGGGAACATCTCATGACCTTCTCTTCATCGAACTTCACATCTCTACGAACCACTTTCATTATGTGAGATGGCAAGTACACCCTATAGTCGTGAGTTGTATCAGTGTACTCCACAAATATGCCCAACTCAACTCTTGGTTCTAGCTTTTTCCTTGCATCCTTTGTAACATGACAATAGACCGATGAACCAAAGATCCTGAAGTGTGCCACATCTAGTATCTTACTTGAAAAAATTCTTCTGGCGTACTCATCCTGAGAATTCATTGAGGACTTCTATTATGCACATAAACAAATGTGGTGCATATGCTTTAGCCCACAAGTGCAATGGTAGGCCTTGATCATGTAACATTACCCATGCAACTCCCAAAATACTTGTGTTCTTCCTTTAAATCACCCCGTTCTGTTGTGGATTATGGGGTGCTATTAACTCTCATTGAATGCCTTTTGATGCACAAAAGTTCTTGAATTCAAGTGACACATATTCTCCACTGTTATCACTCCTCACAGATTTAACTTTCCTGCGAGTATATTTCTCCACAAGTTCTTTAAATTCACAAAATTTAGTGAACGTCTAATCTTTCTTCTGCATGAAGAAAATCTAGCACTTACGAGAAAAATCATCTACAAATATTACATAATACTAGTGCTTGGTCGTGGAGGCTGTCGAGAACGGTCCACACATATCTGAGTGAACTCTTTCAAGGATCGCTTGCGCTCGACTATCTTTATATTGAAAGGTAGCTTTGGTTTACTTCCCCAATGTACACCCTTTGCATGTGTCTCTCTGCTCTTCTGTACCCTTGGGAAGTCCTGCAAAAATTTGTTGCATGATCTTCAAAACTCTGTGGTGCAAGTGACCCAATCTTCTATGCCACAACTCACTGATGTCTCAGCTCTACACCTTCTTTGCTTTTGTGCTGAAAGTAGCACTATCTTCTACATCCAATTTGTAGAGGTTCCTCACCTGAACTCTAAGGCTATGTGATGAAGGAAAGCCTTTCCCTTGCTAAATATCACATCATAGCCATGGTCCTCAAACACGGCAACTAAAAAAGAATTCGTCTTCAAACCCAGAACATACATGACATATTTTAATGTGAGGGGAGAACCAAACTCCCTCTGAAAGGTAACAATACCGATGTCGGTTGTGTTATACCTCTCATCATCTCCCATTTCGATGTGCATCTGGAGGTCCTTCTCCTCCAAGTAACTGAATAACTCTTTGTTTCCGGTCATATAGAATGAGGCTCCACTATCTAGATACCACACACTACCCATCACCGATGTTAGCATGCAAGTGATGAGGGTGAAATCCAATGCGAATTGTGAAGCAAGAGTTTCACTCGCCACTCCTCCTGAGGGCTTCTTGTGCAGATTCTTCGTGGCATAATGTCCCAGCTCGTGATAGTGAAAACATTTAATCTTTGGCATGTCCTTCTTCTTGATGCCCTCACTGGAATGGGATGAATTCCCTTTCCCTTTCTTCACCTTTCTAGCTAAGGCACAATTCTCCTCATAATCATGCTTAGATGAGGATCCTTCTTTGGTGTTCCGTCGAATATCTTCTTGCACCAAGTTAGATCACAAATGCTCCTACTCTGGTAACTTCTCCCTCCCATTTATTCGAAAGGACTAGAAGTTCTAGGCTCACTAGATCATCTTCAACAACTGTAACACCAACACTTCCAAGCTCATCTTGACATTGGGTGAACTTGGTCAAGTACTTTGGTATTGTGTTGCCCTTCTCCATCTTGATTTTTATGAATTTGTCCTTCAGTGCCAACTTCTTGTGGTCAATTTTGTTTTGATACAGGTCTGTCAAGGCCTTCCACATCACATATGGAATCTCCTTACCATGAAGGTTCGAGACAATATGATCTCGCACTCATTCTAGGATAAGCCTTCTTGCCTTTGCAACACTTTTTCTCCACTCTGCCATATCTTGATAATCAGCTGCTAGAGGCTTAGGAATATATTTGTATATGAATTCCTTAAGCCCATTGTCTTTCAACACTGCCTCCATCTTGTCCTTCCAAGCAATATAGTTCAAACTACCCTAAGGGTATATTCAAGTCTCAATCAATAGAATGACATCCTGATGGCTCTAAAATATGATATTGCAAATTCGATTTCAACTGCAAAAGAAAAACTCATATTCTCCTCTTCTATAGTGATTTCTACTCTGATATCATGTATAAATTCCTTGTAGATTCAAACTGCTAAGTGTAATATGCTAAAACAATAGACTTTAATCTACTCTACTCATAAGGGGAAACAATTAAATGATTGCAAAATCACAAAGCATACAAGAGAAAGAATTCAATAAACACATTGCACAATGATTTCCTAGAGAAAGCCAAAAATAAAAACACCTGCTATCTGTATATTTCATTAGTTAGAAAATATGAGAAGATTGCAATGCTTTTCTTAAGCACGAGCAACCTCTGCACTATCTTTATCTGTCTCACAGCTTCCTAGACAAGCCCAGGCCAATACTTAACTAATTTTGTGCTTACCCAAGTCCCTGTTTCCTTGCATTGTTCCTCAAGGAATTAGCCCTCGATTAATTAGGGAAATTCCTCAATATGAATTGTGCAGTCCTCATAGCCATTTCTCTGACTGCCTGCACCACCTGTACAATTCGAATGATCATACAACTGACAATGGATTGTCCTTGAACTCCAATATCAACAAGTTCTTTCTCAGATCTGACATGCAGGAGTTAATTATTAGTGAAACTTCAATTTATTGGTTGATCACTATTGGCAGCACCACACTCCACTGCAGGCAACACCACACCACTAGACCTCACACTAGTTCCTCCAACACTTGGAACTAGTTTAAGTGACTTTAACTCAGTTAGAATGAATTAATTAATTACAACTCAAAATAAACTCAACCAGGGCTCCTATAAAGTAGGAGACACTCTTCATGACTCTAGTTAGATCCTCAACTCGAATTAACTGAGTCAACTAAGTCAAATTAACTTAGTTAACTAATACAAGCTGTCATGAGATGTGGAATTACAATTTTATTCCCAATTCAATTCAAGGACAAAATTAAATTAGGATTTTCTTATTGCATTTTCAGCAGGTAACAATATAAAATCAATAATATTATGATTTATTGTATACAAAGAAATTAATCAAATGTATTTTCCAGTGAAATATAAAAAAGAAAAAGGTAATACTTTTTTTTTAACTGCAATGATATGTATATATAGAAAAGCTAGTTATGATGTAATGTTAGCATGATTTATAATTTTGCTTTAGAAAAAGCTAGCTAGGTGTAATTAACAATATCCATTGTTTCCACTCATAATTTGAAGGCTCTTACAATGATAGAAAACATGCTTTAAATGGAATATTGATTCATTAAATTAGAGGGAAAATCAAATTGCTTTCTGAATATTTGATTAAAAAAACCTTCACTTAATAAGTTTCTGTCTACACTTCAATCCCAAAATCTCACTGGCCACGCCATTGCACCAACACAACAATAGCAGCAACACCATGAAAAGTGTGTACAACCCGATCTCCATCTCCAAAAAAAAAAAACTTTGCAAGCAGGTTACGCCCATCTTTGCTTCCCCACAAACCATATAGGTATAGAATGTGAAAAATTCCCTTGTTCATGTACAATAACATGTGCAAAAAGCAATTTTTCTATAATTTGCAAAACCCCAAGAGATTGAAGATTTTCCTTTGGAAAATATTGTTCAAAAAGTTTTTTCAGTAACGTGCAGACAAAAATTTATCTTCTATGTAAAATATGATATCCACTATAGTCTAATTGTTAAATTCATTATTGGCTCTAGAACAGAAACAAAAAGTGTCCACATTCTTAAACATGGGGAATAAATGCTTGCGCATGTTCGTTGATACGAGACATTTACTATGGTGAACATGCCATTGAGCCAAGCCGCTACATCAGTCCTTCGTGTAGCTAGATCACAAAAATATGACCACAAGTTACTGATGCAATGATAAGAATAGAGGTGTTACACAGATAAAAGTAAAAGAAGAGTAGTTTCTCAGACAATAAATCTTGTCCTAACTCCATTCATGGTAAACAACTGAACCATATCTCCATTATGCATTGACATACCTTTTAAAAATAAAAATACCTCTAGAAATATCTGCTCACCTCCAAACCCTTGTCACTTGCAAGCAAATGTGGAACTAATAAACCTTAGCCTATCGTTGTAATTATAATTGAAAAAGTAATACAATGACCAAACCCTGAATATCGAGTTTGGAAGGACTGGTGAACAAATAAACCAATCCTTGCAGGAGAAACCCTCTTCTAGAGATCTAAGAGGGGAATAAGCCTTTGCGTTAATCCATGAAGAAACTATGCCTCTGTGTTAAGCCATCAAGAAACCATTCAGAAAGAAGCAGTTGTTTGATTACGTTTTGAATGCCCATTCCATGCTCTAATTATTAGTTTTCTCTTAACTATTAACTCTTAATCTGATGGCGTAAAAAATTTCAACCGTCTAACATTCCATCCAGTGGTGCAGATTGGTACACATTAGCAGCTGGAAGAGTTATTCTCAAGGGGAAACGCCTTGCGACGTAACTAGAAAATCTTTCAAAACCTAGAAAGATAGTTTGTATTTTTGAAATGGTTGACATGAGAATTTGACCATGTCTTCCATATGGAGGTTCTCTGGTTTTAGAACCTCTCTTCAATGTCATAATTTATTTGTTCTACGTTTTGGAGGGTTTTTCAGCGTATTTTCCTGTTTAATTTGTGAAAATTTCCACTGTGATTTATTGGAATCACAAGTTTGAGTTGTAAACTCTCCACAATCAGAGTGTTCTAAGGGTTTTTCAGGTTGTTGAATTCATGCATGCAATCAAAAAAACATTTTAAACAACAAAAATTCAAATTTGGTAAAAAAAAAATCGCCAAATGTTAGCTAATACTCCAAAACGTAACATGTTTAAACAACACAATTTAAAATTATCCAAAAATAAATAAATATATATTCTTTTATTATAATAATTATAATTGAATTTAGAAACTTATCTTCGATGGGGGTGACAGAAAAACGACATAATAGGTGATGGGAGGGATCCTACCGCCTAATGCCATGAAGGAATTAACGTCGAAGGTGTGTCATTACTCTTGCATTCAAGTGGAGAGAGTTGAACTCTCAACAATTCGTCATGACCTTATTATGTTATGCCAAGCTCTAGTGTTGGGTTATTGTGTCTTGGTTATGGGCGTGGGTATATTGGACCAAGATTCAAGAGTGCTTGAGCAGGGTGACATTTTGTTGGTGCCTCTCTGAGCTCACACACTCATTGTTGTCTTTGAACGTTGCACTCTTCTTTGCTATGGTGGATGTTGAGTTCCAAGGTATGCCAAGCAAGTTCAAATTTGGAATCCATAGAAAGTGTTGCGCCGCAGGGGTACTGCACTTGTTATAAAGCGGTGGACACGCAGGAAAAAGTGCAAGTATCAAAGCTTCTTCTAGATCCCCTAGTGTTGGGCAAGATTTTCTTCATTGTGTTTTTTGTTGGTTTCGTTCTTATTCTCTCTATGGAACGTTCTTATTCCTTGGGAGGAGGAGGGTTGGCCTGGGTGTTTTCTTAATCATGTCAGTGGTGAATTCATATTCTATTCAAGAAAGTTGTTGAACCTCGCTTTGGTTAATTGGGTATGGTTTTTTCCACCTTTGAGTGTGATTAAGGGCTTGGTGGTGTAAGCTAATTGGTGTCTATCAGGGGTTGAAGGGCTGTCTGGTTGTTGGGAATCTGTGCAGTGCGGATATTGCTCTATTATCCTAGCACTGGCTTCGGAGGAGCTCATAGAGGCCATTGTGGGACTAACTCTTGTTCAGTGATGTGATCGGTGGTGGTGGTTTCATGCTTAGGCTCTACTGAGCATCTTGCATGACTCGTGGTGGTTTGTTATGCCCTGGTCTATGTCAGGAGCATTGGAAGTCGACTTGGTGGATGGTCTTTGTATTTAGTCAACTTGTGGGTTGCATTGCTTATGTTTCATCCCTCTTTTTTGTGTCTAGTCCTAGGTCAATCTGTCTCTGGGATACACTTTTGTGGAGTGACTTTATTTTGGTTGGTTTAGCCATAAGTGGGGTTTGGGGGTGGTGATTGCTTTTTATTATACTTGAGAGACATGGCTTTCTACATGTTGTTTGGTTGGTTTGAGTACTATTGGTGTGGGGCCTCTATTTTGGTTGTTGGTTTGTTGGGGATTCGTCTACGCATTCCACTCTAACACTCCATGCATTGTAATCATGGAAGGGCAAGATGGGGCATTGGATCACATTGTTGGTAATGTTGGAATTGATGTCAAATGGTCATGATAAGGAAATTTGTTGTCATTAAGATGATTGATTAATGTTGATTAGAGTTGTTGATGTAATTGCAAAGGCTAAAAGTGATGTGAAGTGCACAGGCTGAAAATTAAATGTGAAGGATGAAAATTGTTAAAAGTCAGCATAAGTTGAAAAATATATGCTTTCATTGGAAAGAAAAATGTAGATAATACAATTGTAGATAATACAATTATGATTTGTCTCATAATCATTACTAATTGAGCTATTTTGTTTCAATTGCATTTTGTATTACAATTTTTCTTTCAGAACTGAACATGAAGAGACAAGCTTATTGATCTGAAAATGAGATCTTAGACTAATCTTAAGGTATTACAGACTCTTGTGCATGGATTTTCCTATATTAATTAGTGCAATGGATCGATAAGATTGTGAATAACATAGACAATGAAGCAGTTAAAGAAACATAATAGACAAACACACATAACACAAGAAGTTAATATGGAGTTCACCCATAACTCTTGGGCTATGTCTCCTGATCCAACCTTCAGTGGTGACCTCTCTATTATGTCTTCAAGAGCAGAGTTTTACAAAATGTGAGCTCAAATTGAGTCTCAGCACAACAGATACAAAACAACAGGAGTTTGCTTGAATCCCTCAAGCCTTTATGACTACACAGACTCTTTATCTCCTTCTCTGGCTCTGTTTTCTCTCTGTCTCAGCACTGCTTGCCTCTGTCTCTGTCATCCTGTGGCTTTTAAACCAATCGGCACTGTATGTTCATTTCCTCTTCTGGGTTCTCTGGCTTCTGGCCTCTGTCTGCTAAGATCCCCTCTAAGCGTTAAGCAATCATTTCTAAACATCTTCAGGGATGGTGGCCACCTGTTCTGCAATGGAAGGGAACATTGGCGCTTTGGAAATCACTAAAACTGTTGTTCTCTGTTTACACAAAGAATACACAAAAACACAGGAAAATCTGCCCAAACGCCTTCTATAGGATTTGAAATATTATTAATTCCATTGTATAACTCCATCGGGTCTGCCTTTACATCGCTATCGCATGTCCACAGTTGATCTATATGATTGTTGATCCAACAGTTGCTATTCATTTCAGGTGACTTATGCGCCCATCCGAAAAGGGTGGTTTTCTCTCTCCGATGCCTAACCACGTGGCAGCCGATGTATGGGCTCGGGCGAAGCCCAGCCAATACCACTTACCGCCTACGGCCCGCCCGAAATCCCGCTTGTTTCGTAACTCAAAACATATATCGTTGCGTCTAAAAACCCTCTCGGGTCCGTTATATCGCCCGATTTGCATTTCCTTTGGTTTTCGTTTATTTAACGAAAACGCGAATTTACATTAAAAACACCTTTTTACGGAACTCAAAATTTAGTAAATTTCATCCATAATCTATCAAGTCTAGCTATTGCAGTCGCATTTGTTATCGGCCCCGCTCCTTTACATTACTCCAATGCGATATTGCGATATCGCAATCGCACATTGCATAGTCCATGGGCCTTTGTATAAGTGCTCCACTGTATTTTGCCAACGCAATATTGCAGGCTAACCTGGGTCGTTGATCTGCGCGCTTGATCGATGGTCCTCGTTGACTTGCGCTGATCGTTGTCACAACATTTGCATGGTAGCCTCCGATAGCCTTCGCCTGCCACCGCCGATTGCGATATGCTGATTGGATTTGGACCATTGATCGGCCGGATCCGACGGCTCTTGTGCAAAGTAGTTTTAAACCCCAGATAGCTCTCTTTTTCAATGCTTTTCAAGCCTGATAGAGTTATCCGCCATTTTTAAAGGTTTTCCTCTTGCGATAGTGTTTTAACTATATAAAGACTTAAAGGGTTTTAGGATCCATTTGGATCGCGCCTTCTCACTGAAAAGGATTTTGGACCACCAAAAGTTGGTTTTTAAGCATCAATCAAGTGAGGATACAACTCCCTCCCTTGTCCACTCTCTATCCATCGTGCACTGCTTGGTTTTGAACCTTTGAGTCCGATTTTGAGGTACTCAACATCCCCTTTGCGTGTAGTTCTCACCTCCCTGTCCAGAATTGTGTCTTCCTTCAACTCATTGAGATATTCAGGCAACAAATCATCAATAGAAGGCAACTAACTTTGCTCTTCGGGATATTCAATCAATCAAGGTTCATATAGTCTAAAGTACTCTTCATTAACGACTGAATAGATATGCATATAAACTGGCAAATCAAGGCGAAAAGCGTTTTCACCAATTTTCTCAAGTATCTTGAAAGGCCCATACCTTATTGGCTTCAACTTCTTGCCTTCACCTTGCATTTTGTCTTTGCTGATGTACAACCAGACTTGATCACCAACTTGGAAGCTATGCTCAATTCGATGCTTATCATGCCTTGCCTTGTACTTGGCCTGGCTTCTTTCCAGCTGTTCCTGCATTGTCTGGTGAATTTCTTGGATCTGTTCAATGAACTTGGTTGCTTTGTCCACATCATTGTGTCCATCAACTGCTATGTCTTTACTAAAGACAAAATCCAAGGGAGACTTTGGTGTAAAACCAAAACAAGTCTCAAAAGGAGATCTCTGTGTAGAAGAGTGCTTGGCACAGTTGTAAGCATGTTGCACATAACACAAATGTTCATCTCAAAGCTTGGGATGCTTGCTGCAATAGCCCTTGAGTAACTGGATCACTGTCCTATTGACCACCTCTGTTTGGCCATCTATTTGTGGATGAAATGTTGTGCTCTTCTTCAATCTGGTGTCCATCAACTCCCATAGAATTGACCAAAACTTCCCAACAAATCGGGAATCTCGATCAGATACAATGGAAGTGGGTAACCCAAAATGAACCCATACATGTTGAAAGAACAACTTTGTTGTTTGTTCAGCTGTAATCTGCTTGTTACAAGGTATTAAAATACACATTTTGCTGAACCTATCCACAATAACATATAAATAATCATGACCTTTTCTAGATTTTGGCAATCCCCCAACAAAGTCCATGGAAACACTTTCCCAAGGATGAGAAGGAACTGGAAGTGGAGTGTACAAGCCTAATTTTCTATTTTTGGGCTTGCTTTTAGCACACATGGTACACCCTCTAATATATCTAAAAATTGTTTCAAGCATTCTTGGCCAATAACAAAACCTTTGCAGTTGTGCAATCATTTTACTTACACCAAAATGACCTGATATAAGAGAAGTATGTGTTTCTCGGATTATGTTAACTCTTTCAGTTTGTGGAATGCATAACTTTCCCAAATGATACAAGAGTTGGTCCTTAACATAATAATCCAATTCTTCTACGTTTTTGCCATGACTTAAGGTTGCATATACATCTTTAAAATCTATATCTTGAGCATATTTTTCAATGTAGCTTTCATGCATTATTGAGTTATACTTAAGTATAGTAGATGCAATTATGATTGGTCTTGATAGCAAATCTGCAACCTTATTGTATATGCGCTTCTTATATCTGATGAAAAGATGAAATTGTTGTAGGAAACCCATCCACCTATAGTGTCTTGATTGCTGCAATTTAGTTTGTGAGTGCAAATATTGAAGTGCTTGATGATCTGTATGTATAATTGCTTCTTTTCCCATTAGGTAATGTTTCCACTTTTTCACACTCTATACTAATGCATACAATTCTTTATCATATGTGGGATAATTAACTACTGTAGAAGTAAATGTCTCAGAATGATAACATATGGGTCTACCATGTTGCATCATCCTATGGCATAGTCATTGGCATCCGTTTCAATCTCAAATGGTCGTTGAAGATCTAACAGTGCTAGTACTGTTGTTGTACTAATTTTTTATTTCAAGGTGTCTAAGGCTTTCTGTTGTTTGCCTCCCCACTGAAACACCTTGTTCAATCCTGTTAAAGCATGCAAGGGAGCTGAAATCAAGGAAAAGTTAGCAATAAACTTTCTCCAATATTGTGCTGCTCCTAGGAAACTCCTAACTTCTATAGCAGATTTGGGTTTAGGCCAGTTTACAACGACTTCGACCTTAGAGGGATCTATCTTCAATTCACCACCCCCAACAATATGACCCAAATAATTTAAAGATGTTTTGCCAAATTCAAATTTTGATAGCTTCACATAGAGATTTTCTCTTTTCAAAACATCTAAAGTCTTCTTTACATGCTTCAAATTTTCTTCCCATGTTTTACTGAAAATAAGAATGTCATCTAACTGTACAATTACAAAATAAAAGGTCCGAGTACATCATTCATAACTCTCATGAAAGTGGCAGGAGCATTAGTTAAGCAAAAAGGCATAACTAGCCATTCATACAGCCCTTGCTTTGTTTTGAAAGCAATCTTCCATGCATCTTGTTCTGCAACTCTAACCTGATGATAGCCACTATACAAGTCCAACTTGGAAAAGTAAACTGCTTCTTTCAACTGATCTAATAGATCATCTATGCGAGGAAGAGGATAACGATTCTTGATCGTTATTTTATTCAGTGCTCTGTAATCAATGCACATCATCCACGAACTATCTTTTTTTCTCACCAACACAATTGGAGATCCACATGGTGATGTGCTTGGCCTTATGAACCCTTTATCGAGCAGCTCCTGTACCTACTTCTTGATCTCTGCATTCTCTAAAGCAGATAACTTGTACATTCCGATGTTAGGCAATTGAGAATCTTGCTGCAAATGAATATCATGTACTATTTCCCTTTTGGGTGGTAGACCTTTACGTTCTTGAAATAGGATATCATATTCTGAAACAAATTTATCTAAATTAGCTTTCTGTTTAGCATCACAGCCTTCAAATACATTGGTTTTATCAGGGGTCTTTTCCTTTACAACCATTAGTAAAAATTGCTTGCATGAATTTGCAATTCTTTTCATCTGCCCTGGATTTATGAGAGAATAGTTATTTTTGAGTTGATGAGCTCTTACAATATATATTCTATTCCATCTTTTGTGAGTTGATACTTATTTTCAATTCTATAGAAAATGGCTTTTCTATCATACAAGTAAGGACATCCTAAAACAGTACCACATATATCCAAGGGAACTATATCCAACTCAACCTCATCTACAAAAGTTGACCCAATAGCAAACCTAAGTTTACATTGTCTAGTCACTTGTAGCTTTGCTTTATCACATACCCAACTTAATGGATATGGCTTCTTGTGAGGTGTTGTTAGTAAGCCCAACTTCTTTACAATTGTTTCAGAAATCAAGTTTACTTGTGAACCACTATCAAATAAAGTATCAACCTTTTGGTGCTTGGAAATAACTCTAATATGAAAAAGCTCATGTCTTTTCCTCTCATTATCTTCATTATCAATAGATTGTGCATAATTACTTGTAGATGCTTCAGAATTTTTACCTTTTATACATGTGGCTGTGACTGTTGTTTCATCACCTGAGTGTGACCCCAAATCTTTTTGAATAGAAGCAACAATCTTCTTCTTTTTACCACTGAATTTCTTGGGTTTTAGCTCCGAATGCAAAGACTAGCAGTGTTCATCATCGTGTCCATCCTTCTTGTAGTGAGTGCATGAAGGTTTGTCTTTCTGCACAGCATTTCCCTTCCTCTCTTTCCATTTCTGCTTCTTATTTTCCTTGTTCTTGCTTACAGAGGGTTTTGATGATCCCCCAATCTTTGGCTTCACATTCTTCCCTCTAGCCTCTAGATGTGTAGCCTGAACTGATACATCATATAGGCTAGTGGGGTTAAACATGAGAATGGTGTGCCTCAAATAGCTATGCAGACCACCTATATACTTCAACAATGTTTCAGGTGCGTCTAGAGAAATGCCTAGAGTTAAAGCTCTTTTTCTAAATTCCTGGGTATAGCTTTGTACACTTTGCCCCTTTAATTGGCGAAGAGTTTGCCAACTCATCATTGCTTGTTGCATATAAGCTAGTGGATAGAATTGTTTTTTAATGGCAGAAACAAATTCATTCTAGGTAGAAAGAATTTTACCTTGCTTCTTCAAATTAGCTTGTGTCCTACCTTCCCACCACACTAGGGCAGTTCCTCCAAGGCGAAGGCTAGCCAGCTGAATCTTTTTCCTTTCTGAATTGATGTTCTGCACCCTACAATATACATCAATCTGTCTAATTGAGTTATCTAGCTTTTCTGCATTTAATTCTCCATCATAGATTGGCAAATCAAATTTCACATCTAATTTAATCACAGATGTTTTCTTCTTTTTCTTTTCAGGGCTAGGAGATGAGGATGATGGAGGTGATGGTGGAGGAGATGATGGAGGAAGCTTTTCCCCTTTCCCTTTGCCCTCTGGGGCATCTAGAGAAGGTTCCTCTGCTCCTTTGTCTTGTTTGGAGGTTGAAGTACTTTCACCTCGACCTTTCTTAAATTCTCGATACATCTCTTCCACCATGGCTCTCATGGTCATGAAACTGTCCATGAACTAAGATTCTGATTCCAATGGGGTTTGTTTTGCCATTCTCCTCCTAGGATAGACTCTTCCAATTTTTGGATTAGCCTCAACAAGTTCTCCTTCTCCTAGTTTGAGCTTTGACCTAGTTAGCATTCAACAATCCAACACAAGCTTGTCTAACCTTAGCAAACCTAAAGATCTGATACCACTTGATCTAAAAATGAGATCTTAGACTAATGTTAAGGTATTACAGACTCATGTGCATGGATTTCCCTATATTACTTAGTGCAATGGATCGATAAGATTGCGAATAACATAGACAATGAATAAGTTAAAGAAACATAATAGAAAAACACACATAACACAGGAAGTTAATATGGAGTTCACCCAAAACTCTTGGGCTACGTCTCCTGGTCCAGCCTTTAGTGATGACCTCTCTATTATGTCTTCAAGAGCAGAGTTTTACAAAATGTGAGCTGAAATTGAGTCCTAACACAACAGATACAAAACAACAAGAGTTTGCTTGATTCCCTCAAGCCTCTCTGAGTACACAGACTCTTTCTCTCCTTCTCTGGCTCTGTTTTCTCTCTGTCTCAACATTGATTGCTTATGTCTCTATCATTCTGTGGCTTTTAAGCCAATCGGCACTGTCTGTTCGTTTCCTCTTCTGGGCTCTCTGGCTTCCGGCCTCTATCCGCTCAGATCCCCTCTGAGTGTTAAGCAATCATTGCTAAACGTCTTCAGGGATGGTGGCCACCTATTCTACAACGGAAGGGACCATCGGCGCTTTGGAAATCACTAAAACAATTGTTCTCTATTTACACAGAGAATACATAAAAACATAGGAAAATCCGCCCAAACACCTTCTATCGGATTTGAAATATTATTAATTCCATTGTATAACTCCATCGGGTCCGCCTTTACATCACTATTACATGTCCACAGTTGATCTATATGATCGTTGATCTAATGGTTGCTATTCATTTTGGGTGGCTTATGTGCCCAGAGGTTACCCACCCGAAAAGGGTGGTTTTCTCTCTCCGATGCCTAGCCACGTGGCAGCCAGTGTATGGGCTCGGGCGGAGCCCGGCCAATACCACTTACCGCCTATGGCCCGCCCAAAATCCCACTCGTTTCGGAACTCAAAACATATATCGTTGCGTCTAAAAACCCTTTCGGGTCCGTTATATCGCCCAATTCACATTTCCTTTGGTTTTCGTTTATTTAACGAAAACGCGAATTTACATTAAAAAATCCTTTTTACGGAACTCAAAATATATTAAATTTCATCCATAATCCTATCGGGTCTGGCTATTGCAGTCGCATTTGTTATCGGCCCCGCTCCTTTGCATTGCTCTGATGCGATATTGTGATATCGCAATCACACATCGCATAGTCCCCGGGCCTTTGTATAAGTGCTCCACTGTATTTTGCTGACGCGATATTGCGGGTTAACCTGGGCCGTCGATCTGTGCGCTTGATCGACGGTCCTCGTTGACTCGCGCTGATCGCTGTCGCAACGTTCACATGGTAGCCTTCGATAGCCTCCACCTGCCATCGTCGATTGCGATATGCCGATCAGATCTAGATCGTTGATCGACCAGATCTGACGACTCTCGTGCAAAGTAGTTTTAAGCCCCCAATAGATTTGTTTTGCAATGTTTTTCAGGCCCAATAGTGTTATCCGCCATTTTTAAAGGTTTTCCCCTTCCGATAGTTTTTTAACTATATGAAAACTTAGAGGGTTTTAGGATCCATTTGGATCATGCCTTCCCACTGAAAAATCTTTTGGACCACCAAAAGTTGGTTTGTAAGCATCAATCAAGTGAGGATACAACTCCCTCACTTGTCCATTCTCTATCCATCTTGCACTGCTTGGTTTTGAACTTTTGAGTCCGATGCTGAGGTACTCAAGATCCCCTCTGTGTGTAGCTCTCACCTTCCTGTCCAGAACTGTGTCTTCCTGCAACTCATTGAGATATTCAAGCAACATATCATCAATAGAAGGCAACTGACTTAGCCCTTCCAAATATTCAATCAATGAAGGTTCATATAGCCTCAAGTTCTCTGCATTAATGACTGAATAGATATGCATATAAGCTGGCAAATCAAGGCGAAAAGCATTTTCACCAATTTTCTCAAGTATCTTGAAAGGACCATACCTTATTGGCTTCAACTTCTTGCCTTCACCTTGCATTCTGTCTTTGCTGATGTACAGCCAGACTTGATCACCAACTTGGAAGCTATGCTTAATTCGATGCTTATCATCCCTTGCCTTGTACTTGGCCTGGCTTCTTTCCAGTTGTTCCTGCACTGTCTGGTGAATTTCTTGGATCTGTTCAATGAACTTGGTTGCTTTGTCCACATCACTGTGTCCATCAACTGCTATGTCTTTACTAAAGATAAAATCCAAGGGAGACTTTGGTGTAAAACCAAAACAAGTCTCAAAAGGAGATCTCTGTGTAGAAGAGTGCTTGGCACGGTTGTAAGCATGTTGCACATAACACAAATGTTCATCCCAAAGCTTGGGATGCTTGCTGCAATAGCCCTTGAGCAATTGGATCATTGTCCTGTTGACCACCTCTATTTGGCCATCTGTTTGTGGATGAAATGTTGTGCTCTTCTTCAATCTGGTGTCCATCAACTCCCATAGACTTGACCAAAACTTCCCAACAAATCGGGAATCTCGATTAGATACAATGGAAGTGGGTAACACAAAATGAACCCATACATGCTGAAAGAAAACTTTGTTTTTTGTTCATTTCTAATCTGCTTGTTACAAGGTATTAAAATACACATTTTGCTGAACCTGTCCACAATAACATATAAATAATCATGACCTTTTCTAGATTTTGGCAATCCCCCAACAAAGTCCATGGAAACACTTTCCCAAGGACGAGAAGGAACTGGAAGTGGAGTGTACAAGCCTAATTTTCTATTGTTGGGCTTGCTTTTAGCACACATGGTACACCCTCTAATATATCTAGAAGCTGTTTCATGCATTCTTGGCCAATAACAGAACCTTTTCAGTTGTGCAACCGTTTTACTTACACCAAAATGACCTGATATAAGAGAAGTATGTGCTTCTCGGATTATGTTAACTCTTTCAGTTTGTGGAATGCATAACTTTCCCAAATGATACAAGAGTTGGTCCTTAACATAATAATCCAATTCTTCTACTTGTTTGCCATGACTTGAGGTTGCATATACATCTTTAAAATCTATATCTTGAGCATATTGTTCAATATAGCTTTGATGCATTACTGAGTTATGCTTAAGTATAGTAGATGCATTTATGATTGGTCTTGATAGCATATCTGCAACCTTATTGTGTATGCCCTTCTTATATCTGATGACAAGATGAAACTGTTGTAGGAAACCCATCCACCTATAGTGTCTTGATTGCTGCAATTTAGTTTGTGAGGGCAAATATTAAAGTGGTCATGATCTGTATGTATAATTGTTTCTTTGCCCATTAGGTAA
Organism: Pinus tabuliformis; assembly: GCA_031772625.1. Lineage (NCBI taxonomy): Eukaryota > Viridiplantae > Streptophyta > Pinopsida > Pinales > Pinaceae > Pinus > Pinus tabuliformis. The sequence goes on along the minus strand of CM062805.1, from coordinate 48,566,723 downwards.
TGTTTCTTTGCAGAAGTAAATGTCTCAGAATGATAACATATGGGTTTACCATGTTGCATCAACACTACTCCCATGGCATAGTCACTGGCATCTGCTTCAATCTCAAATGGTCGTTGAAGATCTGATAATGCTAGTACTGGTGTTGTACTAATTTTTTCTTTGAAGGTGTCGAAGGCTTTCTGTTGTTTGCCTCCCCACTGAAACACCTTATTCAATCCTGTTAAAGCATGTAAGGGAGCTGAAATCAAGGAAAAGTTAGCAATAAACTTTCTCCAATATTGTGATGCTCCTAGGAAACTCCTAACTTCTGTAGCAGATTTGGGTTTAGGCCAGTTTACAATGACTTTGACCTTAGAGGGATCTATCTTCAATTCACCACCCCCTACAATATGACCCAAATAATTTAAAGATGTTTTGCCAAATTCACATTTTGATTGCTTCACATAGAGATTTTCTCTTTTCAAAACATCTAAAGTCTTCTTTACATGCTTCAATGTTCTTCCCATGTTTTACTGAAAACAATAATGTCATCTAAATATACAATTACAAAATAATCAATAAAAGGTCTGAGTACATCATTCATAACTCTCATGAAAGTGGCAGGAGCAGTAGTTAAGCCAAAAGACATAACTAGCCATTCATATAACCCTTGCTTTGTTTTGAAAGCAGTCTTCCATGCATCTTGTTCTGCAACTCTGACCTGATGATAGCCACTACGCAAGTCCAACTTGGAAAAGTAAACTGCTTCTTTCAACTGATCTAATAGATCATCTATGCGAGGAAGAGGATAACGATTCTTGATCGTTATTTTATTCAGTGCTTTGTAATCAATGCACATCCTCCACGAACCATCTTTCTTTCTCACCAACACAATTGGAGATCCACATGGTGATGTGCTTGGCCTTATGAACCCTTTATCGAGCAGCTCCTATACCTGCTTCTTGATCTCTGCATTCTCTAAAGCGGATAACCTGTACATTCCGATGTTAGGCAATGGAGCATCTTGCTGCAAATGAATATCATGTACTATTTCCATTTTGGGTGGCAAACCTTTAGGTTCTTGAAATAGGATATCATATTCTGAAACAACTTTATCTAAATCAGCTTTCTGTTTAGCATCACAGCCTTCAAATACATTGGTTTTATCAGGGGTCTTTTCCTTTACAACCATTAGTAAAAAATTCTTGCATGAATTTACAATTCTTTTCATCTGCCCTGAGTTTATGAGAGAATAGTTATTTCTGATTTGATGAGCTCTTACAATATATTCTATTCCATCTTTTGTGAGTTGACACTTATTTTCAGTTCTATAGAAAATGGCTTTTCTATCATACAAGTAAGGACTTCCTAAAACAATACCACATATATCCAAGGGAACTATATCCAACTCAACCTCATCTACAAAAGTTGACCCAGTAGCAAACCTAAGTTTACATTGTCTAGTCACTTGTAGCTTTGCTTTATCACATACCCAACCTAATGGATATGGCTTCTTGTGAGGTGTTGTTACTAAGCCCAACTTCTTTACAATTGTTTCAGAAATCAAGTTTACTTGTGAACCACAATCAAATAAAGTATCAATCTTTTGGTGCTTGGAAATAACTGTAATATGAAAAAGCTCATGTCTTTTCCTCTCATTATCTTCATTATCAATAGATTGTGCAAAATTACTTGTAGACACTTCAGAATTTTTACCTTTTATACCTGTGGCTATCACTATTGTTTCATCATCTGATTCTGACCCCAAATCTTTCTGAATAGCGGCAACAATCTTCTTCTTTTTACCACCGAACTTCTTGGGTTTCAGTTCCAGATGAAAAGACCAGCAATTTTCATCATCGTGTCCATCCTTCTTGTAGTGAGTGCATGAAGGTTTGTCTTTTTGCACACCGTTTGCCTTCCTCTCTTTCCATTTCTGCTTCTTATTTTCCTTGTTCTTGCTTGCAGAGGGTTTGGATGATCCCCCAATCTTTGGCTTCACATTCTTCCCTCTAGCCTCTAGATGTGTAGCCTAAACTGATACATCATATAGGCTAGTGGGGTTAAACATGAGAATGGTGTGCCTCAATTAGCTACGCAGACCACCTATATACTTCAGCAAAGTTTCAGGTGAGTCTAGAGAAATGCCTAGAGTTAAAGCTCTTTTTCTAAATTCCTGGGTATAGCTTTGTACACTTTTCCCCTTTAATTGGCGAAGAGTTTTCCAACTCATCATTGCTTGCTGCATATAAGCTAGTGGATAAAATTGTTTTTTAATGGCAGAAACAAATTCATTCCAGGTAGAAAGAATTTTACCATGCTTCTTCAAATCAGCTTGTGTCCTACCTTCCCACCACACTAGGGCAGTTCCTCCAAGGCGAAGGCTAGCCAGCTGAATCTTTCTCCTTTCTGAATCGATATTCTTCACCCTGCAATATACATCAATCTGTGTAATCGAGTTATCTAGATTTTCTGCATTTAATTCTCCATCATAGATTGGCAAATCAAATTTCACATCTAATTTAATCACAGATGTTGTCTTCTTTTTCTTTTTAGGGCTTGGAGATGAGGATGATGGAGGTGATGGTGGAGGAGATAATTAAGGAAGCTTTTCCCCTTTCCCTTTTCCCTCTGGGGTATCTAGAGAAGGTTCCTCTACTCCTTTTTCTTGTTTGGAGGTTGAATTACTTTCACCTCGACCTTCCTTAAATTCTCGATACATCTCGTCCACCATGGATCTCATGGTCATGAAACTGTCCATGAACTGAGATTCTGATTCCAATGGGGTTTGTTCTTCCATTCTCCTCCTAGGATAGACTCTTCCAATTTCTGGATTAGCCTCAACAAGTTCTCCTTCTCCTAGTTTGAGCTTTAACCTAGTTAGCATTCAACAATCCAACACAAGCTTGTCTAACCTTAGCAAACCTAAAGCTCTGATACCACTTGATCTTAAAATGAGATCTTAGACTAATGTTAAGGTATTATAGACTCATGTGCATGGATTTGCCTATATTACTTAGTGTAATGGATCGATAAGATTTTGAATAACATAGGCAATGAAGCAGTTAAAGAAACATAATAGACAAACACACATAACACAGGAAGTTAATATGGAGTTCACCCAAAACTCTTGGGCTACGTTTCCTGGTCCAACCTTCATTGGTGACCTCTCTATTGTGTCTTCAAGAGCAGAGTTTTACAAAATGTCAGCTCAAATTGAGTCTCAACACAACAGATACAAAACAGTAGGAGTTTGCTTGAATCCCTCAAGCCTCTCTGAGTACACAGACTCTTTCTCTCCTTCTCTGGCTTTGTTTTCTCTCTGTCTTAGCATTGCTTGCCTCTGTCTCTATCATTCTATGGCTTTTAAGCCAATCAGCACTGTCTGTTCGTTTCCTCTTCTGGGCTCTCTGGCTTCTGGCCTCTGTCTGCTCAGATCCTCTCTGAGCATTAAGCAATCATTGCTAAACGTCTTCAGGGATGGTAGCCACCTGTTCTGTAACGAAAGGGACCATCGATGCTTTGGAAATCACTAAAACAGTTGTTCTCTATTTACACAAAGAATACACAAAAACACAGGAAAATTTGCCCAAACGCCTTCTATCAGATTTGAAATATTATTAATTCCTCCATATAACTCCACTGGGTCCGCCTTTACATCGCTATCGCATGTCCACAGTTGATCTATATGATCGTTGATCCAACGGTTTCTATTCATTTCAGGTGGCTTATGCGCACGAAGATTACCCGCCCGAAAAGCGTGGTTTTCTCTCTTTGGCCCCTAGCCACGTGGCAGCCAGTGTATGGGCTCAGGCGGAGCCCGGCCAATACCACTTATCGCCTACGAGCCGCCCGAAATCCCACTTGTTTCGGAACTCAAAACATATATAGTTGTGTCTAAAAACCCTTTTAGGTCCATTATATCACCCAATTTGCATTTCCTTTGGTTTTCATTTATTTAACGAAAACGCCAATTTACATTAAAAAATTCCTTTTTACGGAACTCAAAATATATTAAATATCATCCATAATCCTATCGGGTCCAGCTATCACAGTCACATTTGTTATCAGCCCCACTCCTTTGCATTGCTTCGATGCGATATCACAATCGCACGTCACATAGTCCCCGGGCCTTTGTATAAGTGCTCCATTATATTTGCTGACGCGATATTGCTAGTTAACCTGGGTCGTCGATCTGCGCGCTTGATCGATTGTCCTCGTTGACTTGCGCTGATCGCTGTTGCAACGTTTGCATGGTAGCCTCCGATAGCCTCCCCCTGCCATGGTCGATTGCGATATGCCAATCGGATCTGGACCGTTGATCGGCCAAATCCGACGGCTCTCTTGCAAAGTAGTTTTAAGCCCCCGATAGCTTTGTTTTTCAATGTTTATCAGGCCTGATAGTGTTATCCCCTATTTTTAAAGGTTTTACCCTTGCTATAGTTTTTTAACTATATGAAGACTTAGAGGATTTTAGGATCCATTTCGATCACTTATGACGAATTTTTGGAAGTCCAAGAGACAATGCTTCATTTCATATTCCTGCAAAGTATACAAAAAACCAATATGGCTTGCTTATAAAATATACAATGTGGAATGGAAACAGAACTTTTGAAGTGAAGTAGTCTAAATAAGAAAGTTGATGAGCAGCAATAGAAGAGGCACATAGTTGAAAAGGAGAAGCAGTGCAGATTTGTAGTAGACTTGACAACAAAATTGTATATAAGGTAACCAACACTTTTAACTTGATGTTGTGATTGAGAGATTGTTGTCCCTTTCTATGTAGTAGCATGATAAAGAAAAGGTTGTAGCCTATTGAGGTAGGAGCCTCTTGTGGGTTGTAGCCTGCAGAAAATTTATGGGAGTTGGAGCTTCCTTTGAGGTAGGAGCCTCTTGTAGGTTGGAGCCTACAAAAATATGATGTAATAAGGAGTAGTAGCTTGCCTTCACATCACTTTCAACCTAAAATTCATGGTTTTCTCCCTTCGTGGTTTCCACTTATATTTGGTGTCTTCATGAGTTGGTTCTTGAATGTTATGTGAATGTTCATCTGCAAAATTTCTTTCTCTGACACCTACAAAAGGAGTTCAATAATAAAAGAGCATATACATAAATTATTAGCCGCATATAAAGAAAATTAACTTGAGCAAAAAGTAAAGTGTTAAATTACTGATTTACCCCCCTCCCCCCTCTCAATAATTTTCAAACATAAATATCAATTGGTATGAGAGCGGTTTCCTTCAATAGCAGTCTAACAACTGGAAGGAGCTCCTAAATTAGTAAAATGGTTAGTCAAGAAAGATGCTCAACAAATAAAGCTCCTCTATTCACTAGTGCAAACTATGCCTTCTGGAAAGTGAGAATGAAGACATATTTAATGTCTCTAGGAGTAGAAGTCTAGGTTGTTGTGATGGTAGGGTATGAAGAACCAAAGGAAATGACTAGTGACAAATATTCCAAAGCTAATTTTATAGCTAATGCAAAAGCTATAATGCACTTCTGAGTGGTCTATGTGGGTCTGAATTTATTAAAGTAATGCATTGTGAGACAACCAAGGATATCTGGGTCAAATTAGAAAATATTCATGAAGGAGATAAAAAGGCAAAGATGGCCAAATTACAAGTATATAGAATGCAATTTGAGACCTTAAAAATGAATGAATATTAATATATAGCTAAATTATTTTTAACAGTTGATGAAGTCGCAAATGTCATGATGGGTCTAGGAGAAAACATCAAAGAAAGTGTAATAGTTTAGAAAAGGTTGAGGTCATTACCTCTAAATTCAATCCTAAGGTTTCAACTATATAAGAGACAACAACCTCTGAGACTTTGAACAGGGATCAACTACTTGGCTCTTTGACAGCATATGAGATGAGAATTACAAAAGGGTAGGCAATCACTAGAGAGGCAACATTCAAGGCAAACAAGTCCATAGAAGAAAAGGAGAGTTCATGCTCAGGTTCTGATGAAGAAGAAGAAAAATTTGTCAGAGGATTGAAGAAAGGTATAGGTAAGTACAAATGAAAACTTCCATTTAAGTGTTTTAATTGTGGAAGAGTGGGGCAGTATGCCTTAAAATGTCCTTATAATAAATAATAAAATCATCTTAAAGGGGAAGAAAAGAACAAGTCTAATAAAATGCAAAAAGAGAGAAAATTTAAAAGAAAAAGCTTCTATGCTAAAAAAGATAACATTGTATCTGAAAGCTCCAATGAATCCTCTAGCAAAGATGGAACCAGTGAATTCATGTTGATGGCTTTAGAAGAAATTGAAAAATACTACCAGGAATATGAAGAAGAAGAGGAATGTGAGGTACATCTTGAGGGGGAGTTGATCAATGCCATAGATGAAATAGAAAGGCTTAAACTAAAGAATAGAAAGCATAAAGATATCCTATTGAAATATGTAAAACAAGAATCAAATTCAGAAGACATTATCAAGCTGAAAGTTGAACTTGAAGAAGCAAAGAAGCTGAAAGACATTTTGATGCAGCAAATAAAAGAGAAAAGCCGAGAGTGTGAATGCTTGGAAGAAGAGGTGGTAAGTCTGAAGAAGAGATTAGAGAAGGCACAAACTGAATTAAACATGAATATTCAACAGATAAAAGGTTATGAATAACTGGATGTGATATCTGGATGTGATATTAAATGCTAATAGGTCTCCACTCATAAACGTTGGGTAAGGATATGAAGGAGAATCCATTGAATCCAAGGCAGAGGATAAAAGGGCAATCACTTTTGTAAAAGTTCTTAGGAAAGACAATGATAGTTCACATCAATCCGAGAACAAAAATTTGAGCAACGCTTCAACATCAAATAAACAATTGCAAATAAGCACTACCGGAAAAGTACAGAAGACATAAGGAATGGACAATCAAACAAAAAATTATTGGAGACCATACTTCTTCAGGAGACAAGATTATCAAGTGCCTAGATGTTTATATCCTCAAATGACATCCACTACCAGGTATAAATATTTTTTCTATGGATATTGTTATTGCTATAAAAATTTCGGACATAAAGCCACAGATTGTAGAACTTATGTCAGAAGAGTTGATTTGGGAAATTCTAAGAGAAGGCTAATAATGGATTCACATACATCAAAACAAACATGAATCTAAAAAAAAATCCATATGCTCCTCTCCTTGATATCACTGAATGTTTCCATTGTCACAACTTTGGGCACAAGTCATATGAATGTCAGCTTAAGGACAATGGATTATCATCTCAAAATAATTATAAAACAAATGGATGCATGCAATGGAGAAAGAAGAAGGAAGAAAAGAAAGTTGATAAGTGTGACCTAGTTTTATATGCTCAAGATCAAAATAGCAAATGGTATGTGGATAGTGGATGCTCTAGACATATGATAGGAGATAAAAGTAAGTTTGTATCCTTGGATGAAAATAAAACTGGAAATGTCACATTCGGCAATGATGAAGCAAGAAGAATTAGAGGAAAGGGTATAGTTAGTTTGAATAATGGAAGAGGAAAGGCTCATGATGTACTATTTGTAGATGGTCTAAAACATAATATGTTTAGTGCAAGTCAGATGTGTGAAAAAGCTTGTGATGTTCTCTTTAGAGCTCTAGACAATGAAATCAGATCAACATCTATAGGGAAGATTTTGACTAAAGGAGTTCGAACATAGAATAATGTATATATCTTGAAGGAAGAGAGTGAATAATACTACATCAACGAACAAGATGAATCCTCGTTATGGAATATGAGGTTGGGGCATCTCAATTTTGATCACATCATTAAACTCTCCAAAAAGAGAGAAATTAGAGATCAACCAATAATAAAGAAGCCTCAAAACACTATCTACAAGTTGCGTCTAATGGGAAAACAAATACGAACATCATTCAAAGTAAAATATAAACTATCAGATAGTAAGCCTTTGCAGCTAGTTCATATGGATTTGTGTGGGCCTTCCACAACAAAAGCACCAAGAGGAGAAAAACATTTCATGGTGATAATTGATGACTATTCGAGATTGACATGGGTGGCATTGCTTAGAAATATGTTAGAAGCATTTGAGAAGTTCAAAATATTCAAGGCACTGGCAGAAAACCAAACAAGGTGCAAGATAAAGTGCATAAGTTCAGAAAGAGGAGGTGAATTTACGTTAGATGAGTTTGCAAACCAGTGTAATGAACTTGGCATTAAACGACAATATACCATTGCAGACACGCCTTAACAGAATCGAGTTGCAGAGAGACAAAACAGATCTATTCAGCAAATAGCCAGAGCCATGATGCAAGAAAGAAACATTCCTAAAACCTAGTTAGTAGAGGTGGTACATACAACAATACATATTCTCAATAAGGCACATCTCAGACCGAACTGTGATAAGACACCTCATGAGCCGTGGCATGGGAAACCAACATCAATTTTAAAGTATTTGGGAGTAAATGCTATATCAAAAAAGATGAAAAGCTAGGAAATTTTGATGCTCGATTAGATGAAGGAATATTTTTGGGATATTCATTAAAAGTAAGGTATATAGGTGTTATAATAAAAGGTTGAATAAGATTGTGAAATGAATTGATGTAAAGTTTGACGAGTAGCTACCTGATAAGAACAAAAGCATAGGTTTTATTAATCCTCCAGATCATCACCATTGTGAGAATAAATCAAATGAAGTACAAGATGAAGACTTAGAAGATACAGAGACTCATTCAAAAGATACCTCAAGACACACACAAAGAAACCATCCTAAAATTCAAATAATTGGAGATAAAAGTGAAGGAGTGAAAACAAGGAGGCAACTTGAAGAAAAAACAAACCAAGGTCATATGCTATGTTGTCACAGATTGAACCAAATAATTTTGATGAAGCAAGTAAAGATAAATACTAGATAGATGTTATGAATGAGGAGTTATACCAAATCGAAAAGAAGAAGACTTGGGAACTAACACTAAGACAAATCAGAAATAATGTCAATGGAACAAAATGGGTATTCAAAAACAAGATGAATTAATAGGGTCAAATTGTGAGAAACAAAGCTAGACTAGTATGCAAGGGTTACTCACAAGTAAAAGGTCTTGATTATGAAGAAACTGTTGCACGAGTTGCGAGATTGGAAGCAATCAGGATGTTTTTGGCTTTTTCTTGTCACAATGATTTCAAAGTATACCAAATGGATGTGAAGTCTATTTTTCTAAATGGAGAACTCGAGGAAGAGGTCTATAGGGAACAACTTAAAGGGTTTTGGTTATCAGATAAACCTAACTATGCTTGTAAGTTAAAGAAGGCATTGTATGGTCTTAAACAAGCACCACAAACATGGTACTCTACACTGGACACGTACCTTCAAAAACAGGGTTTAAGGAGAGGAGGAGCTGACAGTAATCTTTACATCAAGGCTAATGAAGGTGAATTACTTATTGTTGTTGTGTATGTGGATGATATTATGTTTGGAAATAATAAATATCATCTAGTAAAATGGTTTTCTAGAGAGGTGAAATAAGAGTTCAAGATGTCAATGATTGAAGAACTTACCTTTTATCTAGGGATGCAAATTCTACAAAAGTCTGGAGGCATATTTATTTGCCAAGAGAAATACCTAAAAGATACATTGAAAAAATTTCAAAAGGACGACCGTAAACCTATCTCAACCCCCATGGCAACAAGATGCAAGCTATGTGCAAATAATGAATCGCCTAATGTTGATCAGAAGCTTTATAGATCTATGATAGGAAGTTTGTTATACCTAGCAACTTCTAGACCAGACATAATGTTGGCAGCCGGACTAGTGGCACGATATCAGTCAATACCCGAACAAATCGTTTATTAGCAACAAAGAGAATATTTTGATATTTGAAAGGGACTACAGACTATGGACTATGGTATCCAAAAGGTAAGGACTTTAAATTGACAGCCTACACAGATGCGGATCGAGCCAGTTGTGTGGATGACAAAAAAAGTACAAGTGGTGGTGCATTCTACCTAGGAGAGTCTTTCGTGGCATGGTTAAGAAAGAAACACTCATTAATTTATCTATCTACAATAGAAGATGAATACATAGTAGTTGCAACTTTTTGCACACAAGTGTTGTGGATGAAATAGACACTTCAAGATATGAAGGTAAATTTCAGTGACCCTATATCTATCAAATGCGACAATACAAGTGCAATAATCATTTCAAAAAATCCTGTGCTTCATTTAAAGACTAAACATATCCCTATAAAGTACCACTTTCTCAGAGAGAAAGTGGATGAGAGAATAGTGAAGATGGAATACATACCCACAAAAGAACAAATAACAAATATATTTACAAAGCCTCTTGCTAGAGAACCGTTTGAATATCTGATAAATAGATTAGGGATAATTCCCGCAAATTCTTTTCACTAATGCGACTTCAAAAGGAGAACCTAAAACATTTCAGAGTATATGAAATTGAGTGCACGATCTAAGGGCGAGATTTCAGGAGCGGGAAGGAGTAATGAATAGGAATAAGAAGCCTATGATTATGTCGAGAATTTGAAGCAGTTAAGAAGCAACAAGAACAAAGCCATCATCAAATTGTGAGATCAAGTCACTTCCTTCATGAGATAGAAACATCAATCAACTTCACCATTCAAGAGTTCACTCTTTTATGATTTTTTTTGTTTTTTGTTTTTTTGTTTTTGTTTTTGTTTTTTGTTTTTTGTTTTGTTTTTTGTTTTTTGTTTTGTTTTTTGTTTTTGTTTTTGTTTTTGTTTTGTTTTGTTTTGTTTTTTTTTTTTTTTTGTACACGTGTATATATCCTATACATAAGCGTGTAAATAAATATTTCTAAACTTACATAGTCCTATTTGCATATCCATTCAAAGCATGTTGGAAGATAAGCCTAACTCATTGTATGATTGTATCATCAGAATTCTCTCAAAAATTCTTCATCTTCTGATAAATCTAAATGTTTATATGGAATGCATCAATGTACATTATGATGATCCTTGTATTTAACTGACATTTGATCTATGAAAACCTGAGATCCATTCAAATATATACATGCAAGAAAAAGCAAAGGTATTGCCATCAAGCAGAGGAGCAAATGGTATTCAAATATATACATGCAAGCAGAAGCAAAGAGACTACTTTGGAAATTGGCTCTTAAATCAAAAGGATAGCTAGTAATTAAGCTACAATGCTACATTCAAAATTGAGATATCTTCAAACATGTATGCTACCATCAAACCTCGAGGGGAAGATTTCATATATCTTTGTGTCGAGTTTTCAAGAAGTCTTCATCATGAAGAATCATGAGATCGACATCTGAACCACATTATTTGCAACTTTCATATGAAGGAATCTAGCTCAATAGATGATCAAGTACAAATTTTTGCAAAGGATCATTTCATGCATAGATCCTTTTGTGATTGCAAAGAACTACTACTGAAGAAAATTATGAAAATTATTCTACAATTAGAAGACCATCATGTGATTGAGACACTATGTTGCATTTCATTGCATCACTAGGATTTCTCCAAATCCTTCAACTTCATTATTATGACCATAAAGATTTGGGTGAAATTAATGCTATATGATTAAAGTGCAAGAAGAGTTAAAGTGAGATTATGAAGGAAATTCTTTAAAACATCAGCATCATAGTTGAAGAAGAATAAATTCCTACATTTGAAAATTTAAATGAAGAGTCAATTCATCAGTAACTTTACAAAAGAAGAAATGGAATCATACGAAGAGAGAATTCTCCATATCTATACAAGATGCAAAAAATAAAACTCATATATCTCATAGCAAGCAAATGAACAGACATTCAAATCCACTGTATTTCCAACTCTATTCTCTACAGTCATTGAGATGCAATTTTTGGGCATTCAATACTAAGAAAATTTCGAGAACAACAAATTGTTGAACAAAAGGTTATCGGTGCATGCCATTGAAAAGGGCATCATTAGCATTGATTAATTACATGCATTAAAAAATCTTCAAAGAAAAAGGGAGATCCCTAAGAGTTTAAGAAAACTTAGAGTAAGCACAAGGAAGGAAATGGAAACCAAAGAGAATTGAGCACTCAAAGTAATTCACCTATGTAATGGAGAGAATGAGTTGTTGAAGAAAAGGTGTCGCAAGGAAGAAGTAACAAAAATTTAGTAATGACATGTATAGAATGGCAGAAGACAGAATGTGAATAGGATGACAGGAGACAAAAGGATAATGAATATGGAAAACCAACATAAATATGTTACTGTTGCAAATGGTTGAATGGACAGTGTTGGAATATAATGATAAAATCTATACATGCTCCAACATTAATTATAATGCCCCAACATAGAATAAATTACAATGTTCACAGTGAATGGAGCGTGACACATTGACTGGATACTAAATAGCCTTTTAATGGAGAGTTACAACATTAATATGTTTGACCTATATCATGTCTGGAAGTAATATTAAGTCTGGATGAATAATGTTATTTGGTACCAGATTATCGACTATCATTTGGGTGAAAAATATCATCTGGCACCAGAATATTGACTATCGACTATAGAGATACGAATTATTGTAGCATTATATCGACCAACATACGAAGAAGAATGGAAGAATGTGAATTCATGGTTCAATCATTCAGAGCAACCTATTAATATAATGGTCGATAGTGATAATGATGTTTCTTTATGATGCATTAGGTATATCGTGAATGGGACCAACATTAAACTTGGGAGAGCGTTGTTATCTTCCTAAAGATATCGTTGAATAAGAATGAGTTAATTGACTTCTATGGTATAATGTTGAATGAGAATAACTGGTAGCGTTGAAATGAATGATCTCATTATTAAAAGCCTCAAGGGTTAGCTCAGTTGGTCGAGTTCCCGTTGTTAAGTACCTTGCCAATTGGGAGGTCACGGGGTCAAATCTCCTCGACACCCTTGTGGTTAGGCCCTACTTGTTTGGCCGACGAGTAGATCCCTTAGGGTTTATCTGTCTGGATTTCCCTGTGGATGTAGCGACCACCTAGTGTCTATGAACTACCCTTATATATATATATATATATATATATATATATATATATATATATATATATATATACACACACACACACACATATACACACACATGTCTTTAAACACATTTTTTAAAGCACTGCATCCAATGTTGAAATCGAATGAATGGTATTCCAACGCTACAAAATATTACAGAAGTGTCCCCAACGTTTATTTCGCATCTCAATGGTGTGGATAAGAGCTAATAGGATATTACAGTGGCATTGCAAAAGCATTGAGCAGCCACTCATATTTTTTTTAGGGTTTTGTGCCCTAGTAGTACCAAAGAAAAGGTCAAGTGGTTGATATAAATGTGTTAATCATAGTCTAGCATCGATATATATACTTGGAGGTTCCACCAAGATATATAATTCTTCATAAAAAAATGTGTTATAATATGCCAAGGATAATACAACAACATAATTATATATACACATTATATGTGTTATCGACATATATACTCCAACACACACACACACACACATATAATTCTTCATTGACATACCTCCAACGTTAATACACCATTGTATACAACATTCAATACACCATTATATGCAATGTTCAAGGGTTATTGTTAGGCCCCTATACTACTAGTGTAACCCCCTATTGTTATTAGTACAACCCCCTTATTATATTGTTGTGCCCATGTAGTCCCCATATTGTTATTATTGTGCCCCATAGAAGCCCACTATTGTTATTATTATGCCCTAACATTATTATTGCTATGTCGGCTCTGATTATATTATGACCCCTTAGACTCCTATATATACAAAGGAGGTCTTGTCATTTGTATCATCAAATAATTGTTCATTTGTGTAATGTAAAGGAGGTTGCCCCCTCGAAGAGGCTGAATTCTAAGGCGTTCATCTATTTTTTCTATCTTTTTGTGAGCTGGTTTCATAACATTTGGTATCAGAGCTTTGGATTCTAGGGTTTCGCTGCTCCAAACAGGTCATCATTGAATTTTCGCTATAACTTTTTTCTGTGACGCTTCAGATGCTAAACAAAAAACCCATTTGGGTTGAAATCTTTCTAAACCTCGGATCCAAATTTTAGAGCTTTTCGTGCTATATTTGCAGAGATATGATCTGAGGAAGTTGGCCTTTTTGAGGACTCCCGAATTACATTCCAAACAGGTGACCTGGGGAAAATAGTCATAACTTTTGTTTTGAGAATTAGATTGAAATTTCATAAGAAGTTACAGAAAGAGGACGGACTATAGTTTCCTGTGTATATTTTTCAGATCCTAAGGTTGAAACAGTGACACGTGGCTCTTCCTACAAGTTTGCTCTTCTGAAAAAGGTCTATAATCAGGTCATCTTGGGAGATTGTAACTCTTTCTTGGAGAATCTAAATTCGACCAGACTGGTGGCATTAGAAAGAGGACACAGAGGACTACTGCAGGTCGCAATTTCAAAACTTAAAGATCCGAAAGTACAAAGTTACAGTCGTTTCAAGATCGAGCTCCTAAAATCAAGAAAAAGTGAGATGAGGAAGTTTGATGGCAAGGATCCGGTAAATTGGATACTACAGATGGAGAAATATTTTGATGTACATGGTATACCACTGTTACAAAAGGTATGTATTGCATCTTCATATTTAGAACCAGACCAATTTTTATGGTATAAAGGGCTTTGTTCTCGTAAACCACTTGTTACGTGGTCAATTTTCACAGAGGAAATGATAGCACATTATGAGGATACAAGGAGAAACACCTTGTTTAGCCAATTGATAAATCTCAAACAAAAGTGTTCAATGGAAAAGCACATTGAGGACTTTCAAAAGTTGAATATAAGCATAAATGATATTCCAGAGAATTGATTTCTTCATAGGTACTTTAAAGGATAGCATTCAACATGAGGTTCGTCTTTGGGAACCTGATTCATTGGAGATGGCATTCAGGTGGGCAAGAAAAATTGAAAGCGAAATTATGGAAACAATGAATCCAACCATTCATGACTATAATTATGGAAGTTTTTCTTCTCCTAGCCTTCCACAACGTACAAGGGTTACACGACAACAATTGGAAGAAAAAAGAGAAAAAGGGCTTTGTTACAATTGTGATAAAAAATACATTAAAGGTCATAAGTGTGCTGAAAATAAATTATTTTACATAAAGTATGAAAAGGAGGAAGAAAAGGATCAAGAAACATCAAAAGAAGAGGATATACGCCAGGACCCAACCCCAAAGAAAGAAGAAATGAATCCAACCATATCTTGTAAAGCATTGGCAAGAATTACCACTCCTCAAACTCTCAAGATAGAAGGACATATCAAGAAGAAAAAGGTTCAAGAAGTGAAAGACCACATTAAGAAAGAAGAAATGAATCCAACCATATCTTGTAATGCATTGGCCTGAATTACCACTCCTCAAACTATCAAGATAGAAGGACATATCAAGAAGAAAAATGTTCAAGAAGTGAAAGATCACATCGAGCATCAAGAAATGAATTCGACCATATCTTGTAAAGCATTGGAAGAACTTACCACTCCTCAAACTCTCAAGATAGAAGGACATATCAAGAAGAAAAAGGTTTAAGTAGTGAAAGATCACATCGAGCATCAACAACAAGTTCTCCAACTTTTAAAGGATAACGCCACTTTGGTACAAAATCAAATGAAACAAGAAGTAGATCAACATCGTAGTGAAAAATGTTTTGATGTAGGTGATTGGGTATTTTTACTGCTACATCTCAATCAAGCTATTTATGAGAAGGAAATGTTGGCAATACTACATGCACTTCAGAAATGGCAACCTTACCGAATGGGAAGACACTTCAAGGTAAAAATGGATCATGATAGTCTTAAATACTTTTTATAACAACTATTATCTTTAGAAGAATAGAAAAAATGGGTCACAAATATGTTGGGTTATGACTTTGACATCATTTATAGAAAAGGGAAGAAAAATTTTGTTTCAGATGCACTCTCAAGAAAGGATGAGGATGTGGAAGCATTGTTTTGTGTTATTTCTATTATCCAACCAAATTGGATAAATGAAGCAAGGGATGAATGGAAGAAGGACGAAGAATTATGGCCACTCATTCAAAAGTTGTAGAAGATCCCTATTCAAACAATATTGCCAAAACTTGAAGAGGAAGGAAAAATAATATTGGAACCTGGAGCAGTCACAGAAACAAGAACCCGACAGCTACGAAATCGATCAATTTCAGAGTATCTCATCAAGTGGAAGAACTTACCCGCTCAAGATTCCACATGGGAGGATAATAATTTTATACAGAAGCATCAAGAAGTACTCAAGCGTCGAAGACAACACTTTTTGAAGGTGAGGGGCATGTTAGGCCCCTATACTACTAGTGTAACCCCTTATTGTTATTAGTACAACCCCTTTATTATATTGTTGTGCCCATGTAGTCCCCATATTGTTATTATTGTGCCCCATAGAAGCCCACTATTGTTATTATTGTGCCCTAACATTATTATTGTTATGTCGGCTCTGATTGTATTTTGACCCCTTAGACTCCTATATATACAAAGGAGGTCTTGTCATTTGTATCATCGAAGAATTGTTCATTTGTGTAATGTAAAGGAGGTTTCCCCCTTGAAGAGGCTGAATTCTAAGGCGTTCATCTATCTTTTCTATCTTTTTGTGAGCTGGTTTCATAACAGTTATCAATACACCAACATTGATACACCATTATGCAATGTTAATACACCATTGTATGCAGCTTCAATACACCATTATATGTAGGATTCGACACACCATTGTGTGCAATGTTCGATACTATTCAACAACATCATAGCATTGGAATGATATCATAGTGTTTGGAGCAGACAAGGAGCAATGTATTCCCTTGAAAAAACAATGATTTCTTTAAGACAACATATTCCAAATTGGAGCATGTCTATTTCAACATATTTGTTCGGAGCATGTATATTTTTTCAGCGGTGTCATATTTGTTTGGAGCATGTATATTTTTCGGCAGTATCATATTTGTTTGGAGCATGTATATCATTTCAGTTGTATCATGTTTGTTTGGAGCATGTCTATTATTTCAACGGTATCATATTTGTTTGGATCATGTCTATTTGTTTTAGCATATTTGTTTGGAGCATGTCTATTTTTTCAACGTATTATTTTAGTTGAGCTCATGGCGATTTATGAACATCACATTACTTCTCTTGGATCATATATTGGAATGTGCTACTTACATGTTGGAGAACACTGGTATTCCTATTAAAAAGCAACCAACATTTTGATAACATTAAAAAAATTGAGCATTACTCATCGAGTGAATAAAATTTGAGCATTAAATTGACATGCTTAATACTATTGTCTCATGATGGGCCGATATATCCAATGGATATCCACTTAAATGTGTAATTTCCATGATACAACAAGATCTCAAAATATATACAAGATGTACAGGGCTGCAACTGTGATGTCGAAAGAAAAAGAGAGACGGTATGGTCTGAAATATTTGTTCCACTTTGTCTCACACTTTAGCATTGTTTAATTGGTGATTGAGGATGGTGTTTAAAATATATAACAACGACTATATATTATCCACAAGATGATGTTGTTATAGCCTCAACTTCAAATAGTCACCTCAAGCGTGTTTAGGGTTATGGAGCTTCTACAGTATGCAATGGATCCTTCATAGCGCAACTTCTTCTCACAAGTGGCACTATTGTGGTTCTCTATAAGATTTCATCTTGAAGCAGTACTAAAAATAATAGGTTATCATATACACATTGGAACAACATTTACTCTTCCAGATTTGCTACCTATTACATGTAGAGTTATGGATTTTTTTTGGGGGCATGAAACTCAGAGACTAATTGGTCACAACCACTCCTTGTCATTGATGTCAAAGGGGGAGGTATAAGGCAAATGGAGGTAGGAGGACGAATAGTTGTGTTGCCATCAATGCCAAAGGGGGAGGTATAAGGAAAATGGAGGCAAGAGGAGGAATAGTTGTGTTGCCATCAATGCCAAAGGGGGAGAATGTTGGTAATGTTGGCATTGATGTCAAATGGTCATGATAAGGAAACTTGTTGTCATTAAGTTGATTGATTAATGTTGATGAATGTTGTTGATGTAATTGCAAAGGCTGAAAGTGATGTGAAGTGAAAAGGCTGGAAATTAAATGTAAAGGCTAAAAATTGTTAAAATGGAACATAAAATATTGAGACAAAAGCTAAAAAATATATGTTTTCATTGTACAGAAAAATGTAGATAATACAATTCTGATTTGTCTCCTTGTAATCATTACTGATTGAGCTATTTTATTTCAGCTCTATTTTATATTACAAATTTTCTTTCAGAACTGAAAATGAAGAGACAAGCTTATGAGTAGTTTTTGGAAGTCCAAGAGACAATGCTTCATTTCATATTCATGCAAAGAATATGGCTTGCTTATAAAATATAAAATGTGGAATAAAAACAAAACTTTTGAAGTGAAGTAGTTTGCATAAGAAAATTGATGAGAAACAACAGAAGAGGCACATAGCTGAAAAGAAGAAGCAATGCAGATTTGTAGTAGACTTGACAACATAACTGTATATAAGGTATCTAACACTTTTAACTTGATGTTGTGATTGATGTCCCTTT
Organism: Pinus tabuliformis; assembly: GCA_031772625.1. Taxonomy (NCBI): domain Eukaryota; kingdom Viridiplantae; phylum Streptophyta; class Pinopsida; order Pinales; family Pinaceae; genus Pinus; species Pinus tabuliformis. Next base: position 48,548,179 of record CM062805.1, on the reverse strand, counting down.
CTATGTAGTAACATGATAAAGAACAGGTTGTAGCTTGTTGAGGTAGGAGCCTTCTGTGGGTTGTAGCCTGCATAAAATTTGTGGGAGTTGGAGCCTCCTTTGAGGTAGGAGCCTCTTGTAGGTTGGAGCCTGGAAATATATGATGTAGTAAGGAGTAATAACTTTCCTTCACATTACTTTCAACCTAAAATTAGTGGTTTTCTCCCTTCGGGTTTACACCTATATCTGGTGTCTTCATGTGTTGGTTCTTGAATGTTTTGTGAATGTTCTTGAATTCTTGATTAGTATATCTGCAAATTTCTTTCTCTGACGCATGCAAAAGGAATCCAATAATAATGGAGCATATACATAAACTATTAGTTGCATAAAAGTAAAATTAAGTTGAGAAAAAAGTAAAGTCTTAAATTACTTATTCACACCCCCCCTCTCAGTAGTCTCCAAACATAAATATAAATTGGTATCAGAGTGGGTTCCTTCAGTAGAAGTCTAACAATTGGAAGGAGGTCCTAAGTCAGTAAAATGGCTAGTTAAGAAGGATTCTCAACAAGTAAATCTCCTCTATTTACTGGTACAAACTATGCCTTCTAGAAAGTGAGAATGAAGACATATTTAATGTCTCTAGGAGTAGAAGTCTGGGCTACTATGATGGTAGGGTATGAAGAACCAAAGGAAACAACTAGTGACAAAGATGCCAAACTGAATTTTATAGCTAATGCAAAAGCTATGAATGTGCTTCTGAGTGGTCTATGTGAGTATGAATTTATTAAAATAATGCATTGTGAGGCAACCAAAGATATTTGGGTTAAATTATAAAATATTCATGAAGGAGATAAAAAGGTAAAGATTGCCAAATTACAAGTATATAGAACGCAGTTTGAGACCTTAAAAATGAATGAAGATGAAGATATAGATAAATTATTTTTAAGAGTTGATGAAGTCGTAAATGTCATGATGTGTCTAAGAGAAACAATAAAAGAAAGTGTAATAGCTCAGAAAATATTGAGGTCATTACCTTTGAAATTCAATCCTAAGGTTTCAGCTATAGAAGAGACAACAAAACTTTTAGACTTTGAACAAGGATCAATTACTTGACTCTTTGACAACATATGAGATGAGAATTCCAAAAGGGAAGGCAATCACTAGAGAGGCAACTTTCAAGGCAGACAAGTCCATAAAATAAAAGGAATGTTCATGCTCAAGTTCTGATGAACAAGAAGCAAAATTTGTTAGAAGATTGAAGAAAGGTATAGGTAAATAAAAAGGAAAGCTTCCATTTAAGTGTTTTAATTGCGGAAGAGTGGGGTATTATGCCTCAAAATGTCCTTATAAGAAAGAAGAAAATTAGCTTAAAGGGAAAGAAAAGAACAAGTCTACTAAAATACAGAAAGAGAGAAAATTTAAAAGAAAAAGCTTCTATATTCCAGAAGATAGAATTGTATCTGAAAGCTCCAATGAATCCTCTAGCGAATATGGAACTAGTGAATTCACGTTGATGGCCTTGGAAGAACTTGAAAAATACTGCCAAGAATATGGAGAAGAAGAGGAAGGCGAGGTAGATCTTGTGGGGGAGTTGATCAGCGCCCTAGATGAAATAGAAAGGCTTAAACTAAAGAATAGAAAGCATAAAGATATCCTATTGAAATATGTAAAAGAAGAATCAAATTCAAAAGACATTATCAAGCTGAAAGTTGAACTTCAAGAAGCAAAAAAGGTGAAAGACATTTTGATGCAGCAAATAAAAGAGAAAATCCATGAGTGTGAATGATTGGAAGAAGATGTGGTAAGTCTGAATAAGATATTAGAGAAGGCACAAACTGAATTAAATATGAATATTCAACAGATAAAAGGTTCAGAGCAACTGGATATGACATTAAATTCTCAGAGGTCTCCACTCATAAAGGCTGGGTTAGGCTATGAAGGAGAATCCAATGAATCCAAGGTAGAGGATAAAATGACAATCACTTTTGTAAAAGTTGTCAAGGGAGACAATGATAGTTCACATCAATATGAGAACAAAAATTTAAGCAACACTTCAACATCAAATGAACAGCTGCAAATAAGCACTACCGGAAAAGTGCATAAGACAAAAGGAATGGACAATCAAACAACAAACTATTGGAGACCATACTTCTTCAGGAGACAAGATTATCAAATGTCTAGATGGTTATATCCGCAAACGACATCCACAACCAAGTACAAATATTTTTTCTATGGATGTTACTACTATAAAAAATTTGGACATAAAGCCATATATTGTAGAGCTTATGTCAGAAGAATTGAGGTGAGAAATTCTAAGAGAAGTAAGGCTAAAAATGGATTCACATACATCAAAACAAACATGAATCTAAATAAAAATCCATATGCTCATCTCCTTGATATCACTGAATGTTTCCATTGTCACAACTTACGGCACAAGTCATATGAATGTCAGCTTAAGGACAATGGATTATCATCTCAAAATAATTATAGAATAGATGGATGCATGTAATGGAGAAAGAAGAAGGAAGGAATGAAAGATGATAAGTATGATCTAGTTTTATATGCTCAAGATCAAAATAGTAAATGGTATGTGGACAGTGGCTGCTCTAGACATATAACAGGATATAATAGCAATTTTGTATCCCTGGATGAAAATAAAATTGGAAATGTCACATTCGACAATGATGAAGCGAGAATAATTAGAGGAAAGGGTACAGTCAGTCTGAATAATGGAAGAGGAAAGTCTTAAGATGTATCGTTTGTAGATGGTCTAAAACATAATTTGTTGAGTGTAGGTTAGATGTGTGATAAAGGTTGTGATGTTCTCTTTAGAGCTCAAGACTGTGAAATCAGGTCAACATCTACATGGAAGATTATGGCTAAAGGAGTTCGAATAGAGAATAATGTATATATGTTGAAGGAAGAGAGTGAACAATGTTGCATCAGCAAGCAAGATGAATCTTGGCTATGGCATATGAGATTGGGGCATCTTAATTTTGATCACATCATCATACTAGTAAGAAGAGAGCAATCAAATATCTACCAACAATAAATAAGCCTCAAAACACTATCTACAAGTCATGTCAAATGGGTAAACAAACAAAAACATCATTCAATGTCAAAATAAACTATCAAGTAGTAATCCTTTAAGCTAGTTTATATGGATTTGTGTGGGCCTTCCAGAATAGAAGAACCAAGAGGAGAAAACTATTTCATGTTGATAATTGACGAGTATTCGAGATTGACATGGGTGGAATTTCTCATAAATAAGTCAAAAGAATTTGAGAAGTTCAAAATATGAAATGCACTGGAAGAAAACCATACAGGGTGCAAGATAAAGTGCATAAGGTCATACATAGGAGGTGAATTTACATCAAATGAGTTTGCAGACCAGTGTAATGAACTTGGCATAAAATGAAAATATACAATTTCAGACACACCTCAACAAAATCGAGCTACAAAGAGACAAAACAGACATGTTAAACAAATATTTAGAGCCATGATGCAAGAAAGAAACATTCCTTAAACCTATTGGGCAGAAGCGGTACATAAAATAATACATATTCTCAACAAGGCACATATCATACCAATCTATGACAAGACACCTTATGAGTTGTGGCATGGGAAACCAACATCAGTCAAGCATTTTAAAGTATTTGGGAGTAAATGCTATATCAAAAATAATGATGAAAAGCTAGGAAAGTTTGATGCTTGATCAAATGAAGGAATATTTTTGGGATATTCATCAAAAAGTAAGGGATATAGGTGCTATAATAAAAGGTTGCATAAGATTGTGGAATGCATAGATGTAAAGTGTAACGAAGAGCTGCCTGATAAGAACAAAAGCACAAGTTTTATTATTCCTCGAGATCATCAACATTGTGATAATAAACAAAATGAAGTACAAGATGAAGACTTAAAAGATACAGAGACTCATTCAAAAGATCCCTCAAGACACAAACGAAAGAACCATCCTGAAAGTCAAATGATTGGAGATAAAAGTGGAGTGCAAACAAGGAGGCAACTTGTAGAAAAAGCATACCAAAGTCATATTTCTATGTTGTCACTGATTGAACTAAAGAATTTTGATGAAACAAGTAAAGACAAATATTGGATAGATGCTAAGAATGAGGAGGTTGACCAAATAAAAAATGAATAAGACTTGGGAACTAACACCAAGACCAATAAGAAAGAATTTCATTGGCACAAAATGGGCATTCAAAAACAAGATGAATGAACAAGGTCAAATTGTGAGAAACAAAGTGAGACTAATATGCAAGGGGTACTCACAAGTATAAGTACTTGATTATGAAGAAACCTTTGCACCAATTGTGAGATTGGAAGAAATCAGGATGCTTTTGGCTTTTTCTTGTCACAAGGATTTTAAAGTATACCAAATGGATGTGAAGTCTTATTTTCTAAACAGAGAACTTGAGGAAGAGGTTTATATGGAACAACCTAAAGGGTTTTTGTTATCAGATAAACCTAACTATGTTTGTAGGTTAAATAAGGCATTGTATGGTCTTAAACAAGCACCATGGGCATGGTACTCTAGATTGGACAAGTACCTTCAAAAACAGGGTTTCAGGAGAGGAGGAGCTGACAATAATCTGTACATTAAGGCTAATGGAGGTGAATTACTAAATGTTGTTATGTACGTGGATTATATTATGTTTAGCGGGAATAAAGATCATCTAGTAAAATGGTTTGCTAGAGAGATGAAATATGAGTTCAAGATGTCAATGATTGGAGAACTTTCCTTTTATCTAGGGATGCAAATTCTACAAAAGTATGGAGGCATATTTATTTCCCCAGAGAAATGCCTAAAAGATTCATTGAAAAAATTTCAAATGGACAACTGTAAACCTGTCACAACCCCCATGGAAACTGGATGCAAGCTATGTGCAGATGATGAATCGCTTGATGTTGATAAGAATCTGTATAGATCTATGATAGGAAGTTTGTTATACCTAAAAGATTTTAGACCAGACATAATGTTGGCAGTCGGACTAGTGGCACGATATTAGTCAGCACCTAAACATAATCATCTATTAGCAGCAAATAGGTTATTCAAATATTTGAAAGGGACTACAGGCTACGAACTATGGTATCTAAAAGCTAAGGACTTTACATTGATAGCATACACAGATGCAGATTGGGCCAACTATGTAGATGACAAAAAAAGTACATGTGGTGGTGCATTCTACCTAGGAGAGTCTTTGGGGGCAACCTGGCAACCCACAATAGGGATGATAGTGACCCCTTCTACATGTAGCATTGTTTTTCCACCCCCCTTGATGCTATGGACTATGGACTTCGTCATATTAATCTTCTCTTGGACCAACTTGGACGAGACTACCACGATGATCGTAATGTTGTCATTGGTTTCATGAATGACCTTCAGTGAAACCAATGGCATATGAAGGGTTGATTGACTACTCTTCAAAGGGACAAGAGGTGATTGTACAAGAATATGGAGAGAATGGAGCGACATGTGCACTGTGATTTTGATCCTCCTTTGTCACCAAGTACTAGGTCAGAGTATCCTGCTCCATTCAACTCGAACGATCCATAATGCCATCTAGGTGCATTCATATTTTGGGCACTTTTTGGTCTTACTAAGCTCTTAATGGGCAACATTCCATTAAATTTATTCTCCTTGATCTCGTAATTGTCTATCATCTTCTAGCCAATAAATTAGGTAGGAGAGAGGCCAAAATAATTTTGGTGTCTTCCATGTTTATGTGTATCGGTATTTTAAACTAATGAAAGATTTTTTATAAAACGAATTTAAAACTTAAATAAAAATATAAAAAAATTATTGGTTTAAGGGGAAAACAATCATATTATTATAAAATATTATAAAAATTATGAAAATTTTTGGATTAAAATGCCCCCATAAATATTTCGAGGAAATATATATATATATATAATAAAAAATATGACCAAAAAAAAACTATTAAAATGTAAGCGACCTTTACATTGATTTGGCAAATCATGCAATCAACTTCATATATCAATCATGATTTGAATTGAATATCTTGAATAAAGCTTATGAATACATATGTTGCATACTAGCTACCTGATTTAATAGACGCAAATGACTCACGATGATTGTCAAATCATTTAATAACATCCAAAATCTCTCCTTGAGTTAATATTCAAAGATATCTTGACTTATAATGCATTTTCAACTGTGAAGTGTTGGTTTTCCTCCTTGAGAGGAGTTTGGCATAAATTTGATTTCACAAATGCTATAGATTAAATGTGTAGCTAATTTTCTTTTTTAAGTTGATTTAATTAATTATAATATATTTTAATTGTTTTATGAATTAATCTTTTCCCCTAATGGATAGAAAGTTAAATTCAATTTAATATAAAATATAATCTTGAAAACGGATAGGGATTAGCTGCAATTATTTCGTTTTTATGTTCCTTGAAATTTTTGGGTGGCATCAGCCCATCATCGCATCTTCGGCTTTGGGTTTCGAGGGATTACATCATCCTGGCATGCATGATTTACCATGTCGATCATATAGTACAAAGGAGATACTGCAAAGAGAGATTATCCGTACATCTGAGAGTTTAAGTTCGACTTAGTTTTAGCTCTGGTGCGATAAATTGGGTTTTAACATAGTTGTTGGACAATTTATTAAGGGATTATCGATAAGCACATTTCTAATTAGTCAGTTTCGAGCTTTTTTCTTCTTTTTTTCTACGTAAAACTGCACTAATTTATATTACAAAAATCAAAATTACATCCAAAATTACAAAGGGCCGAAGCCTTGCATCTCCGAAGAGAATTTCCCAAGATAGACCAATCTAAGCAACAGGCAAAAAAGGACCTGTTTCTTTCCTCCAACGTAACCAGCATATTATCGACACAACGGGCGTTTGAGCCAACACAGCGGACTTATGACTTGACACGATGAACACATAACTGAACACATTTGACACGTAAACTAGCACAGTGGACACGCAATCCTTCGCGACAGACATTGACTTCATACCAAACAAACAAATGCAGAAAACAGAAGGAAATGGATGGAGAGCAGCATTCCTTGCCATGGGGACAGCGGCTTCAGAACTAATCCTCATCAGTGAGGTAGGGCTCATCCGTTGCCAAGCCCTTGAGTTTCTTATCATCCTCTGCATCTTGGCGCGTCAGTTTCGGAACTGGCTCACTGGGTCCAGCTTCGTCTACTTGCATGGGTCGCCTCATATCCACTCTGGGAACCTGCATATCCACCCTTGAAACTGTCAGATTGTCCCCAGGCCTCCGGAGGTCGCTGCAGTGCTCCACAGTGACTGAAACAATGAGTGTTGTTCTCCAGCGTACAGGGGATGCGATATCTGACTGCTGGATGCTCCCTGTGTCCACAGTCCAGAATTTCACCCCTCTCTCGCTCAATGTTATGGCTAACAGTGCCGCTCAGGCTTCTGTTCTGCCTAGAAGAATTGTCCACAGAGGCGGTGGGTGAAGCAGCGGGCCTCTGAGAAGCAGGGCGACCCCTTGTTCCCCCACGACGACTGCCCATCCTGAGTCTTTCAATCGGAATCCCACAACGTCCTTCCTTAACTGAATTCCCTGAGGAGAGCTTACACTTTGCCAGAGATTGCTGAAACCGCTTGGAAGAATGCAGGAAAATATCATGGAGTCCGAATTTATTGATCGCCATATGCTTTGTCCTGAGCTGCGCATTGAATGGCGCCTGGACCGTAATGGACATCCCAAGAAAAATCCCCTCTGCCATGAATGTCACTTGAGCCGAACTGAGCCTCCCCATGGCTTCCACCCTTGGCGCCTGAACCAGAATGGATTTCCCAAGGAAAAACCTCTCCGCAATGAATATCGCGTGAGCTGAACTGATCCTCCCTGTGGTTATACCCGTCCTCACATTTATTACCTCGGCACTTTGATGGATGGTGGCTTGTCCGGGCTGCCAGCTGCCCATGTGACAAGCCACCTGCCGTTCATCCACTATAAACACCCGCATCCGGGGCAGTTTCGAGCTTTTTTCACCTTCAAAGGCTCTGTTTTATTTTCTTGGCGTTGTGGTGCTCATTGAAGTTGGAATTGACGTGTTTGTGCCTGCAGTCAGGAGCAGAGTTTTCAGAGGGCTTTGATATAGAGTTTGGGTAGGCGGATTGCTAGATTCTACCGACGCAAACCTAGTGAGTTTTTGAGATCTCCCTACAAGCAAACTTTGGTTTAATTCATGATTTTATTCCTTAACAAAAAAATATGGAGTTTGTGGGTAAATATAAAAATAACGACAAAGTTTAAGTGTTAAATCGAGGTGTACATTGTGGGGTCGAGTTTCAATGCTTTGAGTGCAATCTTGTAGGAGTAAACTAGTAGTAACCAACCACAACTAACTCGGAAGGCCCATATTTCCATTTCCACAAGCCCTGTGAGCAAGATGTCAACCTCCATTCCATATGGTTTGCGTTTAAATAGTCGGGGGTTCAAAGTTCTATTGGAATTCAAAATGCAGTCTTGTAGGGAATTTTATTTAATAATCAAAATAGAAGTTGCATGTTTTTTTTTATGTTTATGACTTTTTTTTAAGGAATTTAACACTGAAATTTGTGAACTCAGAGGTATACACATCTTTACATTTTCAGAAGACTTGTGAGCAAGGTTCCAATCCCCTCGACTATCTAAAACACCATGATATGGAGTCGGTCAAATTGGAGAAGCCATAAATAATCTCAATGCAATGTTGCAGGGTCGGGTTTTGATGCTTTGAATGCAATCTTGTAGAAGTAAATGAGTGGAAATTAACCACAACTAAGTTGGAAGTTAACCATCTTTCCATTTCCACAAATACTGTGAGAAAGATGCCGACCTCAACTCCATATCATCTGCTTTTAAATAGTCAGGGGTTCAGAGTTCTATTGGAATTCAAAATGCAATCTTGTAGGGAATGGTTTTTTGTAACGTTTATGACAAGAATTTTCAGGAATTTTACACTCTAAAATTTTTGAAGTCCAAAGTTTACCCATATTTGCATTTTCAGAAGACTTGTGAGTAAGTTGTCGGTCTCGACTCCATATCGTGAGGCTTTAGATAGTTGGGGGGTCAGAGTTCTATTGACATGAACATCTAGATGGTGAATAAAATAACTCTAAGCTCAGTTGGGCACAACGCATATACACAAGGATGTGTTAAATTTAAAAAAAAAAAAAACAATTGTTCACATACAACTAATAGAAATTTATTCAAAATGCAGTTTTGTAGGGTATTTTGTTTAATAACCAATATAAAAAGTCCATGTTTTGCTATAACATTCACAACAGAATTTTTGAGCGTTTTAAATTTCTAAAATTTGTGATGTTGGAAGTTCACGCATCTTTCTGTTTCCACAAGACTCGTGGGCAAGGTCTCAAGCCCGAATTGATATTGTGGTCTTTTAAGATAGTCTGGGATTCAGAGTTTTATTGGCATAAATATCTAGTTGGCGAAGAAAATAACCCTTACCTCACTTGGGCCCGACACATAGGCACATGCATGTGTTAATTATTAAAAGAAACTATTGGGTTTGTCAACTATGTATATTAATATTCTCCCGATCGGGATGAGGAGTAGGGCAGGTAAGAACGGTACGAGTAATCATTTCAAGGGGAGGGTAGCCGGATGTGACTTCAGGGTAGAGGCAGCCCTTCCAACAAAAATAATGAGTAACAGGACAGCTCAAGTTTCAAGAAACCGGAGTGGGGGTGGTGGATTGCAGATGAGTAGCAGGAGTGGCGGCGGTAGTGGCAGAGTGAGGAAGGTGATGAAGAGCCATTATATGAAGATGGCAGAGGGTACAGGTAAGGTCATTCCAAACGGAGCGAAGGAAGAGCTGAACGGGACACAGCCAGGAGAAACCATCAGGGAGGTTCGCGTCTTCGGGTATGTGCAATCTGAGAACTCTGTCTCCTTATTATATATCACAGTAGACAGAATGGATATATTTAGTTATTATGAAACTCGGGAGGATGATAAACATGACCGTCCCTCTGCAATTCATGGAGAAGGTCTTATGGGATTGCCCCGGGTAGGGAACCCGGATAAAAAGGGCAATTGTAGCAGTGAGCACAGTCGGAGAAATTATGATGAAAACCGAGACAAGTACCCCCAGGCAGGAGAAGAGGTGAAGTCTGGTAATGGGGACTCGAAGATTAGGCCATTAGCCCACCATCTGGTCCGCATGACAGAAGGCTTAATAGATCTTCTGTATCCGGAGACGAGAGAGAAGTGCCAGACCCGAAGAAACAAAGGGGATTGCAGCAGAAGTAGAAGAATTACCAAAGGCAATTTAGTAAGTGAAGACGATGATGAGAACCTCGAGAAACTGACACCTGTGATTGATGAATGTCTACAGGTGAGGGCAGGAAAAGGGATGGCGCGATCGGGCCGGGGAAGAGGACGAGGAGGCAGGGGCCACCCAAGGCAAGGGAACTGGGACGGCAGGCCGACAGAAGCACCAGATAATCAGCGCCGAGGAAGAAGATCAACCCTGTCAGCAGTCCAGGAAGCGGCTCGTGCTTACCAGGAAGGCACGGATGAGGATATCCGTCGAATCATCCAAAACATGGAATCCAACGTTTTGGAGGAACAGTCAGATTCTGAGATGGAAGAATGGGCAGAAATGGTTATAGATCCAGGAAATACAAGAGGAAGGCTGACCCTGTACAGACAGTCTCTGCATATTTACTGGGTCCTAAAATGCCTCCTGGAAAAAGCACTAGAACAGGTTGCAAAGGAAATGGCGGAAATCGCCAACGGGGTGCCAAACTTGCAGAAGGAAATGAAGAACTTCCAAGTCATCATGATCAATCAGAATAACAAGTTGGAGGAGATGTCTCAATTGCTGTCCAGGATGGCTGGCAACGGCCCTAGCCAGGAAGAACAAATGGATATCCCCATGGATACGGACCAGAATGTGGGAACCAAAAAGGAATGAGCTTCTTGAGGATCGGCTGGAGTTTTTTTGAATTTCTCCATTTTACAGTTGCATGCGTAATAGTAGCTTAATAAGTAGTTTCAGCTGCATAGTGCATATAGCCAATATGGAAAGACTTGTCAAGTTTTGTTTTTGGAACGCTTATAGCAAATTAAGGTGGCCAACAAACCTGGTTTCCCTTCCGGGCAGGTTGAGGCCACCAGAACGATGTATCAGGTTTCCTTGTTTAACATGAATAGAAAGAATGGTACTACCTTTACTTACAAAAAAAAAAAAACTATGTATATTAATATTGATACACATTTTAATTTGGATATGAAACTCACGTTTGATGAGGTTTTTTGAGATCTCCCTGCGAGAAAACTCTGGTTTAATTCATGATTTTATTTCTTAACAGAAAATTATGGAGTTTGTGGGTAAATATAAAAATAACGTCATATTTTCCTTGTTAAATCGAGGTGGACATGTAATTAAGTCAAATGGGAGAAAACATAAATAATCTCAATCCAATGTTGCGGGGTCGAGTTTCGATGCTTTGAATGCAATCCTGTAGAAGTAGACAAGTAGAGACTGAGCACAACTAGGTCGGAAGTTGGCACATCAATAGTTGGGGGTTCAGAGTTCTATTTGAATTCAAAATTCAATCTTGTAGCGAATTTTGTTTAATAATCAATATAAAAACTACATGTTTTTCTGTAACGTTTATGACGAAATTTTTTCAGGAATTTAAGTCTCTAAAATTCGCTAGGTTGGAAGTATACCCATCTTTGCATTTTCAGAAGACTTGTGAACAAGGTGTTGGCCTCGACTCAATATCATGGTGTTTTAGATAGTCAGGGGGTCGAAGTTATATGGGCACAAAACATGTAGATGGCGAAGAAAATAACTCGGAACTCAGTGGGGCGCAACACATAGACACAAGGATGTGTTAATTATTTAAAAATAAAATAAAATAAAAGCAATTGTTCAGACACAACTATAACACAACTCATTACGGTATTTACAATAACCACATATACACATACACATTTGCTTCAACCAAAAAATAACCATATTGTCTATGGAGCTTTATAAATCCATCTCGATACTGTATTTACAATAATACACACATATGCACATTTGCTAAACCAACAAATAAAAGGATACGATGCTCATATCAATCAACAAGGGATTCCAAAGGTTCACACCTACACCCTCAAAGTAATACCAAGGTTCACCTTCTTCCGAGGAAGTCCAAAATCCACTGCCACAGTCAAATTGCATCCAATGTCCAGCGCTATAGTCATGTACCACTTATCCTCTCAACGAACATTTACCGGCTCATTTTTCCAAGGCGCACTCCCAATGTGCATTTGATTCCATCTGGCAATGCTAATGACTAAAACAAATATATTCGCGACCTTCCCTTATCTACTACACAGTCCCTCGGGAAATCTGGTCACCCCCTTCCGTGCAATCACTCACCTTCCAAGTTCCCTAACATTCCCTATCCCGGGCGATCCATCCCTTAGCAAGGCTTCCTCGCATCGAAATATCAAACAACCAAGGCATATACCTACCTCAAAACCATCATAATAGTCATATCATGGTCATGGAAATCAATGGACACTATTGGGTACCAGTGCCCCACAATGTCTCTGCTCCTGAAGTGCTTTACCAGCATACTGTTGTGTGTTCCAATTTCTTTTACTGTTGGAAACCAATTCTTGTATTAGATTTCAGCCACCCAATTGGGCATGTTCATGCATTCCCGTTCCAAGCACATAATTTCCATTATATTCAAATAAATTGAAATAACCTCAAATCATACCTCATTGGTAGTTCGTTAATAAGGTGCACTTGCAATCATGTTCGCTTCCATTCACAACAATTCAAACTAACTGTTTGATCAAAACATCATGTATAAACATATCAGATGTGGTTAGCTCAAAACACAACCATCATAGATCAACATCATAAATCACATGTAACCATCATAACCCAAACTCATAAATCATATGCATAATAAAACTGAAGTAAAATACTGATACTTATCCATTAGTTAATCCTTAACTTCTATCTTTGTCTTTATTTCGTACGCACTATGGATCAGTTGCCACACCCGACAACACCCAGTGCCATCTCGTCAACCATGTGCACGTACACATAGTGTGCATCACACACATACAATCACACACTACATACAACACCATGCAATACATGCACCTACACCTGATATACAACACATACACCTACACCCGGTTTACAACATAACACAAATATGTATATAGAGTGCAACACAATGAATACATATGTCACGATACCATGACTACACAATGCACATACATAGTACCGCATGCCCGCAACACAGCATGTACGACATGAACTCAATCGCACATGTACACCAGTGCCACGTGTACAAAGCACCACCTGCACAACGTGTGCACAACATCACATGTACACGGCACCACCTGCATAACATGTACACAACGCCTCAGGTACACTGCACTGTTGTACAATGTGTAAACAATACCACATGTAAACAGTACCACGCACACGATAGGTACACGACACCACATGCACGACATGTACACAACACCACCTACACACAACACCACTTGTACAACATGTACACAACACCACATGCACACAACACCACTTGTACAATCATGCACACAACACCATATGTACATAGTGCCACATGTACAACATGCACACAACACCATTTGTACATAGCACTACATATCCAACATGTACATAGCATTAACTGTACACATCACTGCATATCCAATCATGCGCACAACACCATATGCAATATTCGCACAACACTATCTGTACCATCTTGTACATAAGACTGCATAAACAACATGTACACACATTATATATACACAACATCGCATGTGCACACATCATGGATGCAACGTGTACACACATATATACACAACATCGCATGTGCACACATCATAGATGCAACATGTACAACATATACAACATATGCACAATGGTAGTACCACACATCCAAAACCACATTGTCCTTACCAAGAAACCTTGCTACCAGTGTCTTATCCATGCTTATCATAGCATGTCGTAGACCACACTGCTTTCATTTCGTTGTTGTCTCCCTCGGTATAACTTGTCCATAACATAGACATAATATAATCACATAATATCAACTCATAACCATATGATACTGACCTTGTATATTTTTCATGACTACTCTTCTCAATTGATTCCTTGTAAGACCAAGAACCTCTTCATGCCATTCACCTGCATAAGCAATCATTCCTCCACAAGGACGATTCCTGATGACCCTATCAGACAGTGACATAGATACATCCATACATACATACATACATATATAATCATTAGCATAAAACAATCATCATTTTTTCAGACAACGACATACATACATACATGTATACATATATAAACATCAACATAATCATGATCATAACATAATTACCAGATAACATAAGGTCTAGGTTAAGAGAACTTCCTTATTTGTGCACAACATGCACAACATTGAGAACCATTGTTCCCAACTTGGTCAAACCATCTAACACCTCAGGTCCATTTACTTTACCTTTTCTGGTTACCCTTCTCATGTCTGTACTGCCATCGTCCATTTACCATAATGGACCCAACCAGTCCTACCGACTATCATAGTCTTACCTTCCGTTGCGCTTACTCATGCACCGAGATTCATCTGAATCTTACATTACCTTTCGGGTACCACATAGCTCTCCCAGAGCTCCATTAAATTTCCTCTTTCCCAAACAATTCCCAAGATTCAAAACATAAAAGGCAATACCAACAAAAAACCAAGAATAAAACCATGAAAACCAATAACAACACGACACTGCAATAAAGTGGCATAGATATGCACCAGACACACATAAAATCACAAATCAAGCGCAACAATAAAAAAAGACCAAAAGCACAAGACTAACCACCGACACCATGAATCAATCCCCATGGCTCCCAAGGAAAGCTCAACTAGAGCTTCTTCAAAATTTCATGGCAATTTCTTTTCCATGCAATCCCCTGCATCATACTGCCATAAACACATAATTGTTAGTGCATAAATAAACATAAAAATACACCAATTACCCCATTTTGTTGTGCCAAGAACGTTGCTTGCAACTGAACACATCCACGCCATCTCTCAAGGGACTCCAATCCTTTGACAGATCCACCCGTAACTAAAGACTAGGTAATATACCTGTCAAGTACATGTTCATGAATATTGCATGTATCCACATAATGTCAGACAAGATTAATGTTAAGAAGAATTCATGTATGCAAAGCACTCATTCATTTGGAATTAGAGTTTCCAAACATAGCTAAAGGAATTCTTACCCAATTCCTTTCTTTTACCTTTACCCTGCTACAACTGAGTCTAACTATGTACTGTCATGTCACCCAACTGTTAGGTATATAAACACATCAATTATTACCTCGTGACGCTAATACCAAGCATGTTTCCTGCAACTGCTCACTCATGTCAACCACGTGTTTCAAATATCAATACAAACATATCTATCACTTTGAATAAACCTTTACCAAGACTAACAATCATGTCATAATCCATGGTCAACTCATAGTCATTAGACATAATGCTACAATTGTCAACTACATTTAAGTACATATCAATTGTCTCAACACATATGTGTTAGTACAATCATCTTAAAACAAGATCATTGGAACGCATACTCATATTATGAAATTCATCAAACATTTAACCAACTTGCAAGCATACCATGTTAAATAAATCAACTAGATGACATAATCAAACCATCAAGCACCAAATATACGACATAAGCGAGCTCATACATTACTGTATCTCAGGGAAGGCTATCTTGTCTACAAAATCAATCCAGATTAGCATGATATAACTTCACAGCATATCAACTCAAAGACAAGTAAGATCATGTTATCCATAACAATCACTAACTCATAAACAATTACCATTCACACATATGCCAAGTCAATCTAGAATAGTACAACACCATATCACAAATATGTCAGCTCATACCTAAATGTCGTAACCCTAACCATCTGCATAGGCCAATCAAATTTAACATGATACATATAACATCAAGATCTTAATGAAATAACCTTGATCATCAATTTAAAAGCATATAACAACAATAAGTTATATATCATGCTCATTACCAACATATAACCTAATCATTAAGTTATCTAACATAAAACAACAATAGCAATGCATACAACCACAGGTTACCATCATCCTTGACTATCTAACTCATGTACTTATGACTATACTAATCAACTATCATCTATCATGTATGTAATCATAGCATCAAAAGACACATAAACCTAATGTATATAAACCTGATGCATATAACAATCTATTAACTAACATACCTACATGCCAAACATACAATAATTGTATGGTGATCTGCTCTTATCCCAAAGTCTAATGTTGCAACCTCATTATGGTGATCTGCACCTACTGCTACCAATAACATCATGGTGACCTAAATTGCATGCAATTACTTCACAATGCATGTTTGACCTACTATACATGCATAATCATAACCAAGACCATACATGCATAATCATAACCAAGACCATACATGCATAACAACAACATATAGACATATAACACATGAGTATCAAACCATATACACATCATTCTAGCTAGAGTCCAGTCATCAACGCATGATCATATCAACTTCACAAACCATGACCTCATACATGACAACGACCATTACTCCATTGTAAGCATTGCCACGTGAAACCATCAACATGCATAATCAACTACACATACGTATGAACGCATGTAGTAGAGCTTGAGCGATCAATTCTTGTAACCAACCTACATGACTGATGCATGTAATCAAACATACAATAATGCAACCTACCATAAAAGAATGTAATCAAGCGACATAAACTCAACATGTAAGCGACATGTAACAATATGTAACCAGTCATATACTCATGACGATGCATTCCACAAAATAAATCATCAAATTCTCCACGACAACCTTACTTCAACTATAATCAATCATCAAGCAAATGTAACAAGCACATGGAATGAAAGTGTAAGAGACACACATGCAACTAACATGCATGCATGACCAATACACACCGCCCATCCAATCTGAGGGGTGAACCATGCTCTGATACCACTCTGTAACACCCTCCTCCCACATCTACCCAAGTAACGAGCCATCTGGGGTAAATATGTGACGAGAGGCTACTATGATTGGACTCAACCTCCTATGTGACCTTAAGGAAGTGGAATCAACAGAACTCATCAACCAACCTATCCACATCAGCAACAAAACCCTTAGGAGACATGTCATCAACTCAGACATCCTATCCCTGGGTCCCACTGATGTTCTAGACATCTTAGGCCTTAGTCGCCCCCATGTTATAGGCAAAAGAGCGTCCAAAAACCCAAAGTTGATCTCACAGGCTTGCTTGCCAGCGACCATAGACTAAATTTGTCAGTACTATGCCAGCGACTCCAGAATTTGAGCCACTTTTTCAAGCCCAGAGCCCAAATCACTACCCAAAATGGAATGATAACTCAGGAATAGTAAAAAAACAGGGAAACAATGATGCAAAAGCAATAACTTGAACAAGACCCTAATCATACCCCCACTAGCCATGACAGGCATTTTGTTAAACATATCATCAACATGTAACCTACAGGTGTAAACCACAGAATTAAGTGTAGGGATCTCATACTTAACTAAGAATCGCTATGAACCATTGTTCCCTCATGTCATTTGCTGCATTATCATCTATTAGGCCATAGATACATTATCCATTCATTTACAAGTAAAAACATGTTAAGAGCCATACATAGTTGTTGTCATAAAGCATACATATAACCAACATAATAGGGACATAAATACCATAAACATGCCAGCCATAAAATCCACATATACATCAGTACATTTACACATGAAAATCAAGGGAATTAATTTCTCATTAATGAATGCAATAAACAAACCATAGATGGGACTACCACGTTCCACTCGACCATAGATTGGCTGAGCCAAGTCTCTCTTTAGCCAATCACCCCCGTGTCATATTCCAAGCATGAATATGGGACTCATAGAACACACCAACAAGCATGGATGGCACCAGAGTTCTCCACCTGCACCATGAGGAATTTGAGTGCCTCCTAGTCTCTCAGGCTTTACCACAATCCACAACCCGATCCAGGGATCACTAAGCCCTACACCGAGACATACTCTCTAGGCTTTATCGTACATCCCATCCCAGTATTACTAGGCCCAACAGAGAGAAATCCACCTCTTGGCTTTACCGAATATCCCGCCATTCACCAACAAGTATTCTGAGGCACACAATCTGGCTTTATGCAACCCACAATCTGGTTCAGGGGTTACTAGGCTAGTGGCTTTAGCGTGATCCATAGTTTGGTTTAGTGACGACTAGGCCATGTGTTTGTAAGTTTGGAGATCCACCCAACTCAGCTTCGAATCCATTCGGCCATACCACATTAACCAAAGTGTGAGAACCCATCTCATCAAAGCTACCAGGAAATGGCAAGGCTAGGCTGAAGAATACTGTCACACCAGGAAAAACCCATGCCATGATAGAAAATAACCACATGCAATCCAATACATGCCAAATATAGCAAGGAGAATACACATGCAAGTCGATACCTGCAATGAAGCATATTGTAGCTGCTTGATCCTGCCTTTCCCTGCTTGATCTTTGCTTCCTCTTGCCTCCTTTGTCTTTCTTTCTCCAATGCCAAAGTGCTCCAATAAACTCTAAGTGTCCAAGAGTGAGTGAGAGAGAGAGAATAATGAGAGATCTCCAAAGCTAAATTGACAAAAGGTTACCAACTGATCCTTAGAAGCCTTTTTATTAATGAGGCCTCTATTTTCTTCATTTTCCAGTATTTTCCTTCATTTTCCTCCTCACATGCAACCTGTGACCTTTCACCTTCATTTTCTCCTAATTTTCCATTATTTTCAAAAATAAATGTGCCAAAAATGCCATTTTTCCTTTCCAAAGCCTTAGCCATTTCCTTTGCCAATTTCCTTAGCCATAAACAATCAAATGAACACCCCCTAGGATGTCTTGCCCAACATTCATCTTGGAATAAGTGTCCCATCAACTTTGGTTATTGTTTTTAACTTTTATTACATGGAATTTTCACTAAGGTTGTTATAATTAAATACATAAAATCACGATTACATATGTCATTACGAAGACTGGACCTAGTTACATATTTCAACACTCCCTCTTAACTAGGGAGGTATTAATAATCCATACAACATACTTGGATATTCTTAATCTAAATAATTCTCATAAGAAAAGTCGGATTGATAACCCATCTGGTATCACATCATATCATCAAGCATTGTCACATAGTAAGGCCTTTACTAACATTTCTATATATCCACAAGATCATAGCACAATGCTAGCCAGACCAATGATTTATAGACACCATCATCATTGTCTCTCTCGAAACATACCCAACCCGGGTTCTCTCAAAGTATGTTCCACCAGGACTATTCTTACCTTGGATTCTTATTCCTAAAAAAATATTGGTCCTCTATGACTACTCTTATCACAGATGCCCTATCACATCCTCAAAGAGTATCGGATGTTAGATGCTTACCCAATCCTCCATTCTATCTTCCCAAGTGAAGACAAGAATGATGTGTCTTTCTCTCCCTCTCAAATAGGGAGGCTATGCCCATTCCAATGAAGGAATGTACCCATTCCTATAGAAGAAATTTACCTAAGATCTCTCATAATCAGGGACTTGACCAAGCGCCCTCTTAACTAGGAACTTGCTTCGAGCAACTCTTTGGGTAGAGATCATGGGACAACCAACTGCTTGAAGAGCTCCTCCTTTCTATGTCATGAACTTGTTTATTATTTATTCATGATTCTTCATCTTTTTGGGACTTGTTCGTAAGGCATCTACCATCCATCACTTTCATGTCAGTCATGTCAGTCATGTCATCCTTTCTTTCATTTAAAGTGATCCATTAGTCCATATCTGACCTTTCCTTCATGCATTTCTACCTTCTTCACATCATGTTTCCCTTAGGATCTTCCATCCTACAACACGAGTGTGAGTTGTAGATGACATCTACAACTCTTCCTTTGGTATCCCTGCATTAGCCCATCAAGATATTGTTTAAAAATAGAAAATTAACATTAAATCAAAAATACATTTGTGATCTTCTTTCATCATGACATATCCTTGTTTCCATCAGCATCTTGCATATATATTGACACATCTCCAAAAATATATACAACATCAAGTGTCTCTTTCTTTTTCGAAATTTGTCAGGATCTTCTTATTTTTCCCATGGAAATATAATAGTCAAATATTCTAGTCCTTGGATGTTTATTGCCTTCTCCATAGTTGCATTTTTTATTCTCTTCCTTTCTTTATTCACACATTTCCTCCCAGGAACTTCCAATCATAGTTCCTTCAACTTTTTCAACCACCTCATATTTCATATGAGGACATATTATGTTGATTTCATCTAGTCAATGTGTGAACCATGCCTTCATGCATCCCTTCACAGGAGGAGATCCTTTCTTTTGATCATGCTTTTGAGGTAGAGCACTCATTCATGATATCTACAACCAGGGGGGATAATATACCTAGGGGGGATAATATGGGGTACCAAGGGAGGTACTCAAGGTAATAATGTAATAATGAAATGGGCCATAGTAATAAATAAGGTGGTTAACCCATATCATGTAAGGGACCACATGTAGTTAATAATAATGTAATGGGCCCATGGTATTAGTTGATGATATGAGGGAACCATGGTAATGACCCATGGTATTGTATGTATGAGGCCTATATAGAGGCTAGAGACTCCACATGGAGAGAGTGAAGGATTATTGTATGAACAGGCATATAGCTTGTGGAGTGTTCTCCTTCCTTAAGGAGTGAATATATGGTGTTGCCCTACCTTAAGGGTTTGATCAATAAAGTGAATCATTTCTATCTATATTCAAATATTGTTATTTCTTGGGTTTATTTTTATTCTCATATATTTTTGGATCAGATCTATAACAAGTGGTATCAGAGCACTTTCTTGGGCACAAGGGGAGAATTTTTTTCTAATTTTTTGCAGGGTTTCGGGGGCGGCGAGTTTGCAGATCAGATCTGTATGTTTTGGTGAAAGATCTGAAAAATCTAATTGTATATCTGTATTCTTTGTGAAAAAATAGCCGATTTCAAAAAAAAAATCGGTTGAATCGGAGTCCGGATGAAGGAGATATCGCTGATCTAAAAATCAGTGGTGTTGTAAACAATTTTTCGGGGCAGCGAGTTTGCGGCGCAGATCTAGGTGTCTTGGTGCAATATCTACAAAATCTAATTGTAGATCTGAATTGTTTGAGAAAAATTACCCAATTTCAAAAAAAAAATCAGTCGAATCGGAGTCCGAATGAGGGAGATATCGCTGATTTAAAATCAGCTCTTTTTTGCAGAAATTTTGGTGACAGCGGGAGAGTTGCAGCGCAGATGTGAAATTTCATTGCCTGTTTTTGGAAATGGAACAACCATTCTGCATCTGCCCATGTGATAAAAATTTTGATCCAGGCAATGAAATTTCACATCTGCGCTACAACTCTCCCGCCGTCACCAAAATTTCTGCAAAAAATAGCTAATTTTAAATCAGCGATATCTCCCTCATTCAGACTCCGATTCGATTGATTTTTTTTTTTTTTGAAATTGGGTAATTTTTCTCAAACAATTCAGATCTACAATTAAATTTTGTAGATATTGCACCAGAACGTCTAGATCTGCGCCGCAAACTCGCTGCCCCGAAAAATTGTCTACAACACCACTGATTTTTAGATCAGCGATATCTTCTTCATCCGGACTCCGATTCAACCGATTTTTTTTTTTGAAATCGGCTATTTTTTCACAAAGAATACATATCTACAATTAGATTTTGTAGATCTTTCACCAAAACATACAGATCTGATCTGTAAACTCGCCACCCCCGAAATCCTGCAAAAAATTAGAAAAAAATTCTCCCCTTGTGCCCAAGAAAGTGCTCTGATACCACTTGTTGTAGATCTGATATGAAAATATAGCTCTGATACCACTTGTTATAGATCTGATACCACTTGTTATAGATCTGATCCAAAAATATATGAGAATAAAAATAAACCCAAGAAATAACAATATTTGAATATAGATAGAAATGATTCACATTCTTGATCAAACCCTTAAGGTAGGGCAACACCATATATTCACTCCTTAAGGAATGAGAACACTCCACAAGCCATATGCCTGTTCATACAATAATCCTTCACTCTCCCCATGTGGAGTCTCTAGCCTCTATATAGGCCTCATACATACAATACCATGGGTCATTACCATGGTTCTCTCATATCATCAACTAATACCATGGGCCCATTACATTATTATTAACTACATGTGGTCCCTTACATGATATGGTTTAACCACCTTGTTTATTACTATGGCCCATCTCATTATTACATTATTACCTTGGGTACCTCCCTTGGTACCCCATATTATCCCCCTAGGTATATAACAATAGTTCCTTCAACTTTGTCAACCACCTCATATTTCATATGAGGACATATTATGTTGATTTCATCTAGTCAATGTGTGAACCATGCCTTCATGCATCCCTTCACAGAAGGAGATCCTTTCTTTTGATCATGCTCTTGAGGTAGAGCACTCATTCATGATATTTACAACCATATGACATGACTCTATTACCTCATCTCTTTCTTTTGGTCATCTATACTTCCTTCATTAGCTTCCTTGATTGAAAGAACTTAAATCCCTTGACCAGTTTCACTTCTTTTGACATCATATCGTCATCCCATGAGTCCCATACAAGTTGGAATTCCTAGTGAGACACTTGCTTCTTCAAGAAGGTGAACCTTCCAATGAAGATTCCAACGCAGGATCTTGATCATCCTCATATTGCAAATGCTCCTTTTGAATGATGTATAATGAGCTCTATACTAGAATACTTCCTTTTTACATACGTACTACTTATGCTTCTAATGAGTTTACCAAGAGCTACATCCTTCTATAGGTGACAACCATAGAATTCTATTTCAACTATATTTCATGCTTATCTATGATGATGTCACGAGCTCTTGTTTTCAATCATATGCTTCTATGATGCCATCACCTAACATGATGCATCATATCATGCTTCTAGTGATTCATACCATGATAGTTATACTTTACAATAGAAAACATGAAACAGAAACTTGAAAAGAACTAGGTGAGGAGACCATCTCAATCATAGTAGAGATATTTTACTTCCTCCTTCTTGAACTTCTTCTTTTAAGCTTCTTCCACTTCTTTAGTGATATGGGCTTCTTCCCTTCCTCTTTTGTTGTTGTCCTTCTTGAGCCTTGGACAATATCTCTTATAGTACCCATATTCATGACATCCATAACATTGAACCTTCGACATGTTCTTCTTCATTTTTTCTGAAGACCAAGCTTCCCAAACTTCCATTTTCTTCTAGCCATGGCAACAAATGCTTGAGCTTGCTTTCTTGATCCTACATCGATTTTTTCCTTCAGCCTTGTTTCTTTGATTTTTCACAATGACCATAGTACATTGAATGGAGTAGCTTCCTTCTTCCCATAGATTCTTGATGTGAAGTTGCCCAACTCCTCTGGTAGTGCATTGAGCACTATGGTAGTCATTTCCTTGTCAGACATTATTTCTCCCAACTCTTGGAGTTGGTCTCTTATTTTTGAAACCCTCATACAGTATGAAGTTATTCCTTATTCTTTTGATATCTTCATCTTGTAGAGCTTGAGCTTCTTCTTTCGGCGGTTTGACAATTAAACCCTTAACATGACCAACAACTTCATTTTCTATGAGGATCAAATCTATCCTCTTCTTCCATGCAAGAAAGTTTGACGACCCAACAATTCTTTTGCTCTACTTTCAATATGAAGTCATTTTGACATATTCAAATATAGATATAAAAATACTTACTTGTCAAGTGAAGATACTCCTAGACTATGAAATCTTCAATTTTATGTCTTCTTGATTTTGATGATGATGTAGATAATAGAAGATATCTTTCTTCAAAAGTGATCCTTGGCTCAAAGAGAGATCACATTGATTCCTTGATGATGATGGCAACACTTTTTCCTGCTTTTCTTCCTTCAGGACAATGTTATTTAAACTTGTTTCACAACCTCAAATTTAAGCCCTTCTTCATAATTTCGGCTCATTGTAACAATTATACAATTTCGGTCTTTTCTGCAATAACCCTAGTTCACATGTGTGGCTAGAAGATGGACAAATTTTACTCCTTTCTACTTAGTTTGAATTGACTTCTTTTTCTTGTTATTTTGTCTTGCAAATGAGACCTTTCTTGGCACAAAACTTGATCCTAGATGGTGGTTGCAATTCGATACTTGTCGCTGCAGAAGGATGTCTTAATATTTCACATGTGTAGAGAATATAGCCCAGAAAAGCAAACCCAAAAGTGCTCCATTATTCCTTCCTCGTGATAATGATTTTAGAATGTGTGGGTTTTCCAAAGAACACTTCAAGCGTGGAACCCTTCTTTGGATGAGCTAGGATTTTGAGGTCTTCTTTGATGCTCTTAATTATTCCCTTTCAATATGATGAGAGGGGTAGTCCTTCTAGATGATTGATGCTCTTGATGTTTCCAAGATGATCTATTTATACTTCGACCCTAGAGTATCCTTCTTCGTGTTTCCCTTCTTGTTGTAGTCACCTTAGCTTCGATACCATGTTGAGAAATCTAGGGGCCAACAAGTGTAAGTGATTTCTCTTACTTCGATAATTGTTTGTGATGTATTTTTACTTGATCAACTTCTTCTTTTCTTTATTATTATTAGTGTTCTCTATCGTCAAACAACTACCAAATCATAAAGAATAATGAGGCAATAGGACACAAGATATAGGTGATCAGTCAGGGCCAAAACTTCTCCAACTGAGAGGAAAAACGACCAGAATCCTTCTCTTCTTATAGAACTTCAATTCACGAATTTCAAGACTAAGACATCCTTCCTTCTTGACGATCTTTCCTTACACAAATGAGACATCCTTCCTTCTTGACGATCTTTCCTTACACAACTTCCAATAAAAAACTTCGACCTTCCAACAACTTCAACCATAGCAACAATTTCTATAACTTCGACCAAGCAGCTTCAACAACTTTGACCTAGATGCAACGTCAATAGCTTTGAACCAGCAATTTCACAACTTCGATCTAGAGGCAACTTCACAACTTCGACCTTGCAGCTTCACAACTTTGATGCAGCTTCAGAATTTCGTCTAGCCCAGAAACTGTAGAAACCATAACGAAAGACTCTAAGAGAGAGAGAGAGGCCCAAAAACTTCAATCTTGATCTTATTCTTCTTCTTCATCCTTTTCAAACTTTTATCTTGAGGAGATTGAACTTGATTGAGTGAGTGTGCAAATAAGGTCAAAGTCCTTCTTATTTATAGGCTTGTGATGGGTACAAATTGCTATCTTAAGGCCGACTTGATCTTTGTGCCATGACAAGGTCTTGTAGGGTCTTTTGACTCTATTTTGACTTAATAAAATTTTCTTTACAATATGTAACGTGCTTAAATGGGTCTTCACTACATGACAATGACTCAATTGACTTTATGACAAACCTAGAAGCACTCAATGGGTGCTTGACTTAAGAAATAAATTTCCCTTGAGCATGAAACCCATGCCTCAAGAATACAAATAATAAATTTATTTTTCTCTTTTCATTAAATACATAAAATCACGATTTCATATGTCATTATGAAGACCGAACCTAGTTACATATTTCAACACCTTTAGGATAAAAAGAATTCCTCGTACTCGCCACCCATTTATAATCAATACTCTTCTTAAGAATTCAATATATCACTTGAAAATATCGAACTTGGGTGAAAAAGATAACACTCCCTTTCATAACCATACAAACTAAACACATCTAATCATTTTTTAACATTTTAGTTACTCATATTGATTTTACCAAATTCACAAGATCATATGAAAGGGAATTTGATTAACTTTAAAACCCATTATTAAAAACTTTAACCATTTTCCTATTTATTTGAAATGAAGAGATAAAAAACTAATTGGAATTATTTATTATTATTTTTTAACCAATAGTACATTTTCATTTTCCTCACTTTACTCCAATATCCACATCATTAACTATTAATATATTATGTTTTATGAATTTTTAATATGTAATTGTTTTTTGTTTTTGTTTTACTCTAATATTAACTATTAATATATCATCTTTTATGAATTTTTAATATGTAATTATTTTTTTGTTTTGTTTTTTTTTAATGTGGTTCACAGATCTTAGAGATTGGTGATTGCTATGTGTATGAAAAATTTGTACTAGAAGATCCACCCAAAGGTATCATTTTCTACCCACTCAACCATATTACTTGACCCCAAGAGTGTTGAGAGAATTGAACCCATAACTTCTTAATAGCAAAAAATTTTAAAACATATTATTATATAATTATTATTATTAAAATTTTAAAACTCAATATATAATTATTATTTATATTTTTTATAATATTTTAAAATTTGTCTTTTAAAATAATATATTCACAATTATAATTCTATACTAATTTTAAATTTAAATATCAAAATAGTGTATTTTGTGTTTTAAATTTTAACAAGGAGGGCTGCCAAGCAGCAAGTCCCTGCCAATGCAAAAAGTCACAAAAAGTCTTGCAGGAACGAAGGGAATGGTTCAGCTTCATCTGCCCGAGTATCAGTCATTCTGACATCTTCAGCAACTTCTTGAGCAATGATACCAGCTGACATCTCCGACAACTTCTTGAGCAATGATACCAGCTGCTGCTACCAAAGAATTAGTGAGAGTGGATTTTCCTGCAACACAAAAAAGCACCAAGCTCATAGTCAGACATTTTGAAAAATAAGATGCATACTCAGTTAGAGGTCAGACATTTTGAAAAATAAGATGCATACTCAGTCAGAGGGAAACAAGCAAAGCCCAAAGAGAGTTATACCGTGGTCAACATGGGCAATAACAAACATGTTTCGTATGTTATGCTTCCTGTCCATGATTTTACGAAGCTCTTCAGTCGTGAACTTCACCTAATTGATCTGAGAACCTAACAAAAACAGTACCATATTTTGAGATTTGTTAGGATATCTAGCATATAGAATATACTTTTAGAAAGAAACCACCTCCTCATGAAATCATCTGCACATACAGTGAATTTTCAGGTGCTCAATACAGATCCTATTGCCAATAACTTAATAAGTTTTATCATTGGCAATTCAAACAAGATAATTAATATTATATATTGAAAGTAGTGACTGTGAGGGCTCTAAATCTTCATTAGGTCTGCAAGAATGTTTAGCTGGTTGTTTTTGTACATTATACGACTTTTATAAAGGATCCAGTGTGTATGCTTTATTTACTATTTTAAAAGTTGTATTACTAATGTATACAGGAAAACCCCGGGACTAGTGTTACATCTCCTAGACTGAAGTTGTACTCTTACTGGCGCAGTTTATGTTCTCGGCGAGTCTGGATTGCTCTCAATCTGAAAGGTCATATGGTAGTCTAGTTGTTAAAAAAAAATCACGCAAATACACTGGAATATTGGTTAGAGTGGTGATTTAAACCCTTAGTACTAGGCCCAAAATCATGCGACTATCTTTGTATTTTTTTCATATGATCTATTTGGTTAATGACCATGCTAATGTTTGAACAAACTCTTCTATTAAGACGTTATAAATACATTAAGCCATAAAGGAAACTAAGCTCTAATGAGCGGAACGTCTGGAATTGGGATTGACTTTTGGTTTACATAAGCGCTGAAGAATGTGTTTTCCATATTTGAATGTCCCAGATTCCGCCCCGGGCATGCGAGACTCCATGCGGGAAAGGGTGATCTTGCTACTCCACGCTGCGATGACAGGTGGCGAAGAAGATACCTCATAAAAGTACCACAAACCTCAAAGCACGTTTAAGAAATCACCTTCAACAAATGTCATATATGGCTTGACACTTAGTCAATATGCATTCGAATGGCCATGCAGGCTAACATCAATGCTTAGTTTTAGACTTTTGGTCACGTTTCAAGTCTTTTAGTTTTACATTCATATCTGATTGGTCTCGTAGGAATTAGATAACGGGAATTGCGGGGCCGTGAGATGCGCTTCGCAAATATCCAGATATAGTGCTCTACAACCTATGTTTTCTCCTTTGAATGTCTGGATGGAGCACTTCTTAACCTATGATCTCCTCTGAACAACATGCTTTCAGATAATATTCAATTGATCCTTGAAATCCCTTGGTCATTTACATCTCTTTCTGATATTAGTCTATATATATTGTGTAGCATATATTCCTAGCGATCATGTGTTCGAACTTCTTGAATTGCAAACGAAGAAGACGACCTAGAGGATATTGAAGCAAGCTATCAATATCTGCAATTGATATGGTGTGAAGGCAGAAACCCATGTTGTCATTGGTGAGGCCAAGGAGAGGATATGTGAAGCCGTAGCCAAATTGGGGGCACATTTTTTGGTTGTGGGTAGCCATGGACATGGCAGTTTTGTCAGGTATTTAATCACACTTGTCCTCAACATCTGTGCTCTTCGGCCTAATTTTGATGATGAATTGCGCTCTTAATTAAGTCGGTGTCGGTGTTATTGACAATTTGCAGAGCAATCAAGGGAAGTGTGAGTGATCACTGTGCTCAGAACGCTACCTGCCCTGTCGTGGTGGTCAACAAAAAGGTCCTTGAAGGGTAGAGAGGAGCGATTCGATCTTGTGCCTCTGGCTTCCTTCCATGGCTGAAGGAAGGATTCTGAGCTTTTGGCATGCGGAAGGTTTTGTGAAGCTTGAGATTAAGAAGAAGCAGCTTTAAAAGTAATTGGAGTATTGTAATTAGTCTAGTGATGTATAATCTCTTCAACATGTAAGGAGGATTCAAGTTGATACAGGGAAGAAAGAAGGGCAGCGCCTATCACTTAGTCTTGACTGTAGATATAGATGGGCAGAGCAGCACCGCGCAGCTAGAGCGAAGGTAGAGTAAGCAGCACAAGCATCCAAATAATAGGATATCACATATATACGACACCCATTCCCCATAACTACCACAACCAGTTGAATCCATGCAGTTGTTAGTTGGCAGTTGATTGAACCCGCATAGGTTGGCCCAGTGGCTAAGAAAGCAAAGGCGTGGGTTCCAGTTCCAGGTCCAGAGACAGTTCGCCTATTACCTGCACTTACACCTCTGGGCCATCGAGCTACCGAGGGTCAATAACTTGTAGGGGCCATTGCATATGAAACAGAAGATGAAATGATGTTCTCAGAGCAGATATATCCCATGTAGGGGCTATCGAAGGAATGAAATCCTCCCAGTCTCTTCAAGGATTTCTGTCAGGTATTTTGCATTCACTTAGTCTCTTTGCTCAGTGTTTTCAAGGTTCCTATTAGGTATTTTGCATTCGCTCTGCAATTCTCCATAATCAATTTGTATCCTTGTAGCACCCACAACAATTTTAGGTTAATTACAAGTGCTATATTTTGTTTAACTTGAATTACATACATATACATTGTCAGCATTCAGACTTCAAAGCTGGTTTCCGACTGAATTAGCATGAAAATGAATTTTAATAGTGTTCTCTATTTCGTTGATGCTACTCTTTCTTCTCTATTTCCTTCGTTGATGCTACTTACTATTTCTGTAGACGATGCCTGTCAAAGTCGCCTACAGGTCAAAGTCGCCTACAAGAACCTAGCAGCTTCTTCCATCTCTAGACGATGCAAGGCCGAACTGGGTTGCATGTCGGCCGAACTGGGATGCCTGTCAAAGTCGCACTGGGATGCCTGTCAAAGTTCCCTGTGGAAACCGAGCAACTTCTTCCATTGTGGCAAGAAAAACAGTAAACTGCCTCACTCTTCGCTCTTTTAATCTGTAGGTAACAAGCAACCAACCAACGAAGCCAACGGAACAACAACATTTACCAGGTGACCAGGAAGGTGAAGCAAAGGGAGGCCAGGTTTAAAACAAGGAAGAACACGGCCAGATCAGGTTCTCAAGCGAACAACAATTGTCAAGCCTGTTAGATTGGGTTCCCATGCAAACCGCAATTTTGACACAGAAGCTACAATTTTGACACGGCAGACATTCTAGAGATACATGTTACTTGTTTCTGATACATGATACATGTTACTATAGACATTTAATGTCTATAAATTAATGCTAACATTAAACCAGCATTCATTTATACAAACATTTATATGACGTTTTCACTTATTACTCTAAGTTTTAAAACGAAAAATGGCTCAATTTGAGGCCAAATAAGACTATGATTCATTTGATTGATTAAAAAGAAAGAGTTGATTTCATTGATTGGTTAGAAGAAAAAAAAAATCATTAATATAAACAAACTTTGATTAAAAGAAAAAAAAAAGTCATTGGTTTCAGGGTCGCACTAATACCTATTCAGAAAACTGACTCCTATAATACATATTCGGAAAACCGACCACTATAGTCCCTGCCAGCCCTTTGGGCAGGGACTAATAAGACAAAATTACTGGTGAAACCTTTTTCCATATTTTAGGTTGTGGAACGAGATCCATACATCACTCCGATATTTTGTTTGATGGGTCCTTCATATATGATTATTTAGATATTTTGTTTAATGGTTCATTTCATATGTTATGTTTGATAGGTATTTAATTCCATGTGATTGTTATCGATTTCACATTTATAATCATTTTAAATTTAAATAAAATATATTATTTTTTATGGGTACTTTTTTTAACATGCAATTGTTATGTATAAATATACGTGATTGTTATTTATTATTTATTTGATGTTTAAAATAATTTCAAGTTTAAATAAAATATATTATTTTTTATGGGTACTTTTTTTAACCTGCGATTGTTACGTATACGTGATTGTTATTTATTTGATGTTTAAAATAATTTTAAATTTAAATAAAATATATTATTTTTTATGGGTATCTTTTTAACATGTGATTTTTATGTATAAATAAATGTGATTGTTATTTATTATTTTTGCACATTTATAATCATTTTAAATTTAAATAAAATATATTATTTTGGTATTTTTTTTTTACATGTGATTGTTATGTATAAATATATGTGATTGTTGTTTATTTGATGTTTAAAATAATTTTAAATTTAAATAAAATATATTATTTTTTATGGGTATTTTTTTAACATGTATAAATAATGATTGTTATTTATTATTTTTGCAGCGCAGGGTATAACGCATTCAGAAGTGTGTTGATCTTTTAATTATTTTTGGTTGACTAAAAATTAATCCAGCCATCTCTAATGTCGACTTTACCGAAATAAATATTTTATTTTATTTTAAATTTTAAATTTTATTTATTGTTATTCCCTACCATAGATCCCTACTGGTGTTACGGGTGGTCGGACAACACATTTGACCATAGCCTCCACGGGGCCACGTGAACTCACCCCGGGTAAGCTTCTCTCGTCGGGCGATGGTACAAATAATTTTCCAAATTAGTTTACTAAGTTATTCCAAATGCGAAGTGCGCTTCTTAAGTTAACTCAAATTAGTTTGTTATTAAGTTTTTCGGAATGTTTCACTTTTCGAATAATTTTAGTAATAATATTTTGTAACATCCTTAAGAATTAAGTAATCATAAGACCATGTTAAACCAGAGAAGCAAAGTATAAGTATAAGAAGGGAAAACGCATTTTCGTAAAGTATGAATTACCAAGTTCATTATAAAGTGTTCACTTACATTCGAATAAAAAGGAAAATTAATTCATATTGAAAACTATACAATGATAAAAGGAGCATTTTTTACTTTACAATGATAAATTATATACGAATTATCTTATTCATTATTACATTATTAATACATATTAACTTATAAAAGTTGTAGTTTATAAAATAAAGTATTTTTATTTGATAATGTAAATGCAAGGTTAGTTTTTTGGTAAAGGGTAAACTAATTAATATATTTTATACTAAAAATGTATTGTATTTAATTTTATTTTAAATTATAAAAATTTAAAATACTTTTCTATTCAATCTCTACAAAATAAAATTATAATTTAGCATGAAGATAAATATTAAATATTATGCCTCCCAATCTGGATGAGACGTGGTGTTAGCGGCGATAGACCTCGATTGGACATGGTCAGTACCAAAGGGTTTTTTGACAATTGCCCCCCACATGCTTAAGGTAGGGGGTGCAGTGTCCTCACTCATGAATGCATGGGATGTGGGCTGGTACGGTGGCAGAGAGAGAGTTAAGGCAGAGTGGCGGAAACGGGGAAGGTATTTGACATGTCGGGCAAGTGAATTTTGCAGAGGAGAAGGAAGGAAGCTCAGAGCGGAAGAGAGGAGGTAGAACTTTGGTTGCGGGCTAACGACGACTTTGTGGTA
Organism: Pinus tabuliformis; assembly: GCA_031772625.1. Classification (NCBI taxonomy): domain Eukaryota; kingdom Viridiplantae; phylum Streptophyta; class Pinopsida; order Pinales; family Pinaceae; genus Pinus; species Pinus tabuliformis. The sequence continues at coordinate 48,515,821 of CM062805.1, read as the reverse complement.
TGTAGTCTGGTCTTGCTCCTAGTCAATTTCTAAGCTTTGGTCGAATTCCTGCAGCAATTTCATGCGCCGGTGGGGGTTCCGCTGGGGGGAAGGGAGAGGCAAAGGGCCACCCCAATGGGGCTTAGCTCAGTCAGAAAGAAACTAGGGGAGGAAAGGGAGGGCCATGACCCGCTCTACATGTTAGCCATTCTACTGTTGAGCCAAAATTTTGGCAATGGCATGGATATTGTGGGGCTGAGCCAAGCTACAGGCCCACACCTGTTAGCCGAGTCTGGGGAATTGGGGTTAGCAGGCATGTCAAGTCGAGGGGGTTGAGTGAAGACGAGAGAGGTAAACTAGAGTTGCGAGCAGGGGGTTGGGATATCGGCAATGCCAACAATTGGCTATGGAAATCCTAGCAATTACACTTGCATCGCAGAAAAAGTGTAGATAGGGACCCTGGGGGCACAATTGGCAGAGAGGCAAGCATTCCCATGGCAACAAGTTGCAATCTAAGGAAGGGGCACGCGAGTATGACAACAATTGTAAAGCCCGGGTCCATACGTGTCTAAATGTCGGGTTCCTAATGCAAGGGGTGACCAGCTTTTAAGCGATGGTAACGGGAAGCGACACAAGGAAAAGACTGAGGACCTGAGCTTGGAACCTAATCCCCCAAGCCACCTATGGCCACATGGATTCCTTAACCCGCTGCAGGTTAGGTAGAGCAGAGAAGCAAGGTTTGCCCAGTTGTTATGGATTGATGTGAATGGAATCAGGGATCTAATGGTGTCTGAATGTTTACAGGGCATCAAAGAACAAGACATGGCTCCAGCTAAACGAGGGCGTGGTCGTGGAAGTAAGGGCCCGGCTCCCTGGGCAGCCAAGAGACCCAATCTGATGGAAGGTCGCAGGGGTCGCAAGCCTGCTGAGCACCTCATAGCGGAAGCAGCTGCAGCATATAGGGATGAAACAGACGAAGGCATCTGAAAGTTGATAGATGACTGGGAAGAAGAGATAAAGCAGGGGATGGAACCAGATGACGAGATAGAAATCTGGAGGACGATGGTTCCTGACCCAGGGAACACAAGAGGCATAATCACGCAATTCAAACACACCATATACCTGTATTTCTTGATGAAAAGTTTGTTGGGTAAAGCAATGAAACAAATTTCTGTGGGGATGGCAGTCACACTGCAGGGCCTGCCCAATTACAAAAAAGACATGGAGAAAATCCTATTTCAGTTGCACAAACAGGATGTCAGGATGGATCATATCGACTGTCACATCCCTTGCATCGTGGAGCTATTTGGAATGCCAGAGGCCACTGCTGATGACCCTGCTCCTATTGCCTTAGACTTAGAGGAGCAGAACGTCAAGAAGGATTAGTTCCTCTATGCTTAGTTTTTGTTTATGCGGATAACATTTAAATTTCCTGTTGTTTATGTTAGAAGTTATATAGTATGTGGACATGAGACTGAGACCTATTTATCCTTGATAGAAAGACTGAAGCAATTTGGTTTTTGGATGATGTATAATGCTGACCAGTGGCCAACAGACTCGGTTTCCCTTTGGGGCGAGTTGAGGCCACCAAGTAAAACTGTGTGGTGTAAATTTGCCTTATATATATAATAGAAAATGGATGGTCCTACCAAGCATTACAAAAAAAATATTAAATACTATGCAGTAAACTAATCGCTTGTTTAATATATTTTCATTTTATTTATTATCTATCATAATATTTTCATTTAACAAATGATGTTTTTATTATTGTAGCTATAGATAAATGCAATAGTGAAATATCTTACTATTTTAATTATAAATTTTATTAATATAAATTTTCTACTCCAATTTAACTATATTTAAATTTTGTAGCCCTTGTGGAAGCTAATTCATACATTTGAAAGACCAATAATTAAATTACGCCACAGGGAAAGCTAGTTATGCGGCCTTGTTTGATGTTTAAAATAATTTTAAATCTAATTAGAATGGTATATATTATTATTAATTTATAATTATTTTATATTTAATTATTAAAAATAATATATATTTTTGTGTGTAGGATGGTTGATCTGAAATATTTTTTTTTGCAACTCCTGGTTTGTGCTATAAAGGGGTCTATGGTTCGGCTTTGCAAAAAAAAATTCAAATTTTGAACAACATATTGGGACGTTGAATGGATTTGCATTTTTTTATTGAAATGTTAGGGGTTACGCTAGATCAAATTAGCCTCAAAGAACCACCGAATTCGTCGATGTTGTTCGCGGCACCATGTAACGACCAATTGGTGGGGGAGTGGCATGTGAGGATGTATATGAGTCATGTGCTCAAATGCCCTCGCTACGACTTGTTGAATACAAAGTTCTACTACGTGGTTTTTGAAATAATATCTAAAACAATTTTAGATTTGGTTGAACCATCGTTCACTTCTTTGGTATTCTTGGGTTGTAAGGCGTGATATAGGTTTACACAATCTCTGCAACTCTTTGAATGATATAAATCTACAAGAAAAACCCCATGCATCACTCGATTTGGGTTGGGATAAGGGTTTGAAGATTGAAACTAGGGGAGGACTTTCAACTCTTCATTAGAACCATTAATGGGAAGTCCTCCTTTTTTTGGGTTTTGAGTTCGAATTATGTGGTGAATCTCAAGAAGCAAATAGAGAACAGTTAGGATATCCTATAGATACACAATGTCTCCTTCATGAAGTGAAGCAACTACACGATCATTTTTAGTTGTAGGATTACAACATCTCAAGAAATTTCATCACTGGATTAAATCTAAGGTTGCAAGGGGGTGCTTCGGGAGCTAGAAACCCAGGAGGATTTGTTTCCTACAAGGATGCAATGGGAGAAAAGGCTCTAATCCATCAAATCTGCCACAATACAATCTTGGACCTTACATTCTTGAACAACAAGAACAAGCTCCAGCCAAGGAGGTAAACCTAATAGAGGTAAATCATTTATTTTCTTTAATCCAGGGCAATTATTTGCAAATTCAATGGTTTTTGGCCTAGATATGATGCTTGGCATTGGTGGGTTTTTACAATATGGACCAAAACCTATGACATATACATTTTCTCAAAAGGTTTCTTTATTGTTTAGTTCGATATTATGGAAGATGTGGTGAGAGCATTGAAAGAAGGGGGCCTTGTTTTGGGGAAATGTGCGGCTCTTCATTACCCCTTGGTTCCCAGATTTTGATGCCATGATGATGGTGTGATATCCCTTAGCTTAATGATTTGATTGTAATTAAATGTGCATAGTGTTAGGTTCCTATACCAATAGGAGTCATAATTTTGAATGACTAAGGATAAGCCTTGTAATATTGTACATACCTTTGCTTTCTGCAAATATTTTCCATATTAAAATATTTAAAAATGTAAAGAGGGTATGTCCTAAAAGAATAATCAAAGGACAAAAAAGAATGAGAAAAGGTAAAAAAAATGAAAATATATGAACCCCAAAAAACAAAAAGAGACCTTGAAAGTGAGCAAGTCTAAATGCCACTACTATTTACTTTTATGCATAATAATGATTGTGTGCAACTTGTTATTCATGCCACAATCCATGGTAATCAAACTATTTAATCTTGATTATATCATGCTTTGAATTTTATGTTTATAGTTAGAGAATAAAATCTGATCAAACAGTTTAATCTCGGTAGATCATTAGATAGGTAGAGAAAATAAAAGGAGCTCATGAGTTTAATCTGAGCCCTTGGATGATATAAGATCATAAATATATAGTTTGTTTTGTTAAGGAAAAGATAGAATAAGGGTTTGCTAGCCTAAATGCACCCAAATAAATGAAGAAAAAATGTTAGGGCAAGAAATGGGTAAGTAGAAGAAAGGTTGTTGAAGTATAAAGTTAATTGGATCAAAATACATGCATCATGCTTACACTCATATTTCAATATGTATGATCAACTGTGAAAGCAAAAACGAAGGTTTGCAAGTTAATGTGAATAACTCCCCTCGTTCATTTTTCCCCTTTACTTACTAATTTCCTATCGAGAAGTATGTTCTAGTACTTTAAATCCTACAAGTCAAATAGGCTCAGAGCATTTATCTGACTTTTGGTGGGACCGAACCCTCGGCTTAATAACTTGTGGACACAAGTGCTAGAATCCCCTTCATAAAATCCATTCCCCCTTCATTTCCCTAATAAAACCCCCTTTTCCTATGGTTAAACTCTTTTGCCTAGGAAAAGTAAAAACAACTCCATGTAAATCCCTTTTCACCCAAAAACCCACAAAAAACCTTTTATCCTAAGTATTGAGCGTATGTGCGCTAAAATTACATTTTACCTTTTCACTTAAGGAAAAACCCACTCCGCCACATTTCATATTAATTATTAACTTTATTATATAACTCCCCGATGAAACCCTTTTCCCGTATATTAACTAAATCCCTATGTAAATACCCCCAACCCTTAGTTTTAATAAAAACTAATACATTTGCCCCTTATCCCAACAAAACAAATAAAACCCCTCCTTAACCTTAAATAATCATAAATCACTTGTGATTAAAGCATCGCCCCCCCCCTAAAACCTCCGTACATTTTGTCTGTGCTATTCCCTCGCCCAACCACCATCCGATCATTTGTGCCCAAATCCTACGGTACACAGCCATATCAGGCTCACCCGACGCCCGACCTTTACCCAAAGTTGAGTTAAACCTCTATTAAGCCCCACCTGATCCCCTAACCTCGTGATTAACCCCACGTTAATCACAAACCGTCGTGATTAAGGCCCCTGGGCCCCCCTAAACTCTCGTTCATTTCTTCCATGCAAGTTTGTCGCCTGACTGCCATTAGATCAAGTTCTCGCTCATCCAACGGTCCACAACCATATCAACCGCGCCGATGGATGAAATTTACCCGCCTTATAAAGTGGTTTTGCCTGACCCCTCCTTTGCTACGTGCCACGCTCTGGAGCATATCAGGTGACCCTTCCCAAAAACCGACTTCACCTCATAAGCGGTGCGATGGCCTGGGAAGCCGCCTCCCCACTCAACCCGCCAAACCACCTAATGTTCATTCGAAATCCCCCGCTAAAAAATAATCGTTGCTCCATAAAAAGGCTGAGAAGCCCTTTTTACCCTTTTTTCGCTCATTTTCTCTGCGAACTAGTGTGATTCCTGCAAACGTCGAATTCACCATTTAAACTTCGAATTCACTCCTGAAGAAAGTTGCAGAGACCCCAGTCAACCTCTCAGTCTGTACCAGAACCATTCGAACCTCTGCAACTGCCTCCAAATTTGTAGATTATTCACCCAATTCCAGGTATTTTACCACAAATTATCACTCGCCCTTTCAAATTCAGAAATGCTCAACCTTGTTCAGTGTTTCAATTAAGTAAAATTAATTGAATAAATACTTTAAATTTTGAAACCCACGACCAAACCCTCTGAAAAATCCCAGTTGCCGTGAAAAACTTCTGAATAAACCTGTAAAGCCTAATTTAAACCCACAAGAACTAAATTATGGTTACCCCTGTTGCCCTGGACATTAGACCTATCACAACTCCCCATTTGGACCTTGACCACCTTCCCTTGGTTGACAGGGATTTCCAAATTAAGGATACATCTACCCATAACCTCCTGCTTAAAATCCATTGTTTAAAATCCATGCTGATGATATTGGCCTTTGGGAGTCAAATTTGCCCAAATACCAGTTCCCACATGTACATGTTTTCCCTGAAATTGTCCACCAGTGCCATGCCTGTTACATTCCCAGCCTGAGATTTATTATGTCCCCTGACTAAAAGATTCTATTCACCATTACAGCTGATTCCATAAATGAAATGTTGCAACTCCAATCGGGACCAAACTTGACTCCACTCTCAATTGGAGATTTGTTAGACCAATATTCCAAGTTAAGTCCCTCTAGACTGGCCCAATTGTTCCAAGATTTCATTGTTGAAGAGCAACACATTCCTAAAATTCCCCCCCCCCATATCTTTACACCATGTTCTCTGAAAGGGGCAAACAAATCATCACCATGATATCATGTGTCCTAGGCTGCTCTGCTGATGAATATGTTGATGAACTTATCCTGGCCTTCATGTCAATCTCTACCCCAGGATAGCCTCCTATTGTTTTGTATAATTACGCTGAGTTCATAGCTGAGAGAATGCATGAACAGTTCACCAAGATGCACAATGAAAGAGTGTTCAAATACTCATCTTTCCTCTACGATATGTTCCTATATTATCAACCAGACAGATTTCCTTTTCCCCTCCAGAAGCTGGATACCAAAGGCCAATCCAAGTCTGCCATTTTTTGGACCCCACTATTCCATAAGTTTGAGTCACCATATACCTATTCAGATTTCATAGATTCTTTTGTTCATCTAGTCAAGAATATGCTGAAAGGAAGCCCTCCACCCAGGATAAGTCTAGAGATCAAAAGGGTCCTTCAGTTGTCTAAACAAAGCAAAGTGGGAGATTGGTACCTTTACCAAAACCACATAGAGATAAGAATTTATGGTTTCCAGCTTGCACCATATAAACTACCCAAATACCTACCCATGAGGTTATTTTCTCTAGAGTACTATAGACAAATAATGAACTCTGATGAGATAAATTTTGTCTCGGCCAAGAAAAGATCACAGTTCAAAGTAAAAAAACAATTAGGCCACTTCATCTGCAATTCAGGCAGGGAAGGAGGCAGACCAAATTTTGTAACAATTGGAGTTCCAAAAGAGTTTCATGTGGAGGTATGACCCTCAAGAATTTATGACCAGATTGAGAAAGAAGGCCAAGTTCGGACCTTATATTCACCACCCCATACCAGAGATAGAAAGATATGCAAATCAATCTGAGTGGGTGGAAAACACTCTTGTAGACAGAGACAGTACAAAGGTAGATGTAGAGAATGCCTTGTGTGACTTAGAAAGACAGTTTGATGAGATATCGTTTCTACGGGTACCTGAACAGCAAGAGCCAGCCATGAGCACCCTTCCTATCATGCAGACTCCTCCAAATGAGGAAAAGAACCCCAAAAGGCCTAGGGAGGAACCCTCAAGTTCAGGAATGGGCACATCAAATGTACAATATGAGACCAGTTAGAGCAAAAGGCCTAGGCTAAACCCTATTTCAGAGCAGGAAGACACAGAAGGCTCAATAGAAATAACTGACATTGAGCTGGACAGAAGTAAAGGCACAACTCTATCTGAGGAAACACAAGGGCCATCCACATCACAGACCCAGATTTTGGAAAGACAACTAAGTGTAGAAGTATCCTCATTCAATAGGACTGCTGATAAGGATAGGGATATAAAATATAGATATAAAGAGATCAAGATGAGAAATAAGAAACTGAAGGCCCAAACTTATGCTCGGTATCTCAAACTCACACCTACCAATCAGACAAGGTTAATGTCAACTTTTGACATCAAGGAGGGAAAATTACATATGTCCTTCATAAAACCAACTGCACAATAGCTAAGGATATCGGTAGATTACAAGAGAATTGATTTTGAAGTGATGGCAAGGGATATTCATCCCATAGACCAAATTGAATTGCACAAACATGTTGGAGAGATGATATACTCCACCCTCACAGATAAAGCCATAGCTTCCCATCAGTTACAAAATTCATTGAGAAATATCTCAGCTCAATATCAATTAGAGAAGGCGTCCTCATAGGCCAAGGATACTAGAATCAAGTCTTTGGAAGACTTAGTGATTGAATTAGGACATGATCCCAAAGATGTCAAAGCCACTGAACAGCTGATTAAGAAGAAAAATTATGACATTGTTGCACTAAAAAAAACAATTGAAGATACCACATCTGCAACATCCCCAAACACAAGAGGTCTTAGAGACCCAAACCGGACATGAAGAGTTGATGGACTTGGTCCTAAAACTTAATGATCAGTTAAGGGAGACAAAGATGGAATTAGACACTTTAATTCAATTGAAGCAAAGTGATATTGCCACTACATCTGCAAATGCCATCCAAACGGTCTCAACAGCAGTCCCTTCAACGATGGCAGCCTCATTGGCTCCCACGACTCCCATGCTTACAGCACAACCAGTTTCAACAGAGTCTACATTAGCAACAGGTGCATCAGGAGAAAAAGCAGCAGAGTTGGTCAAAGCCATGGAGGAAATGTCTATTCAGGCTACAGAAATGAACAAACTGAAAGAAAAGGTGACAAGGTTGGAAACAGATTCCAAGCTTGCCAAGATCATGCACAATGAAGAAGTGAAGAAAGCTGCCAGAATGAATGAAAGATTAAAGGCCATGGAGAAAGATCTAACATTAAAGGAACCCGTTGGGCAAGCCAAGGAACTATTATGGGCCAATATCATTAACTCTGTCAATGATATTTGGCCATCAATTCAAGTGATTTTTGAACAAATAGACCTGATAAAGGTAGCTACAGAAGCTATCCAAAAAGTCAAGGAAGAACTAGGAGACATGCCTGAGATGCAACCAGACTTATCCACTTCCTCAATAGTAAAAACAAGTATGAACTTCAAGAATTGGATATAGAGGATAGGACATAAACAATTTTGGAGGTAAAAAGGTCCTTTCCAAGAGAAACTTAATGTTAAACTTAGAGGACAAGTGTCAAAATATTCAGGTAGCAATTGATAGATTTATGACCAAGTTTCAAATTTTGAGAGAGAAAGGGCTACCCAGTCCCTTGGTCATAAATGACAAGCTCATGACATAACAGGATTATAACAATAAAACCAGGGAGCTAGCTAAAGAACTGGCCATTACATCATCGATAAAGGCATTGCCAATAGGCAAAGTTATTTACGATACATTTGAAAACTTGTTTTTCCTCCAACATGAGATGAAACACCTATTCATCACTAGGCCTACTTTTGTTAAGTACACTGAGGCAGATGAGATATATAGAAGGATGTTGAAAATCAAGTTACCTGATGCAGAATTATGGGAAAAATTGATTGATTTACTATAGTAAAATGTAGTAAAAAGGTTAATGTACAGTCAACAGAGTAAAAGGTAAAGAAGGGTCTACATGGCTATAGAGTATCAGTGCCAAAGCATATCAGATGAAAGCCAAAAGTAACTAAAACCTCCAAAATGAAAGTTCAAACAACAAAGAGCATAAAGGGTTACAAACCAAACTATAAAGGCCAGTAGCACCACAATAAAAGGGACAACATGAAAGCGGTTCAATAGCTGTCTCCATCTTCTTGCAAGAAGATATTTGTATTTCCTAGATTAAATCTCAAGTTAGTTTGAGATATTTTGTAATAATTTTTGTATAAATACTTCACAAATTGAAGTATGTAGGGTGGATTCTTAGACATTTCTATAGACTTCTTGATCAAAAGACTGTAAAGCTATTGTATCACTGACTGGGCCAGCAAGTTGGATTGATGAATAAATACAAGATATTTCACAGGATTCATGTGTAAAACGAAGTGCAGACAAGTATTTTCTCACGTTGTTGTTTTATTTCTTAAAAGATTTTCCACAATGTATATCTGAATCTGAATGCTATAACATGGAATGATATCTCAGAATTTGCTTAATTGCACTCTGTTTTAACTGTTATGCATTTGAATGTTTTCTACTGATATCTAAGTTAAGGAATTCTTAATTGCTCCTTAGTTTAGGTTGTCTCTTTATAATCTATAGCAAAGGATTCTTAATTGCCCTTTGTTTTCGATTACCCTCTATTCCTTGTTTAAGTCCCGGTTTGAGAATTCTTGATTTCTCCCTCACCCTGATTCAAACCCTTTCACCCCTCTGGCCCAAAGACCTGCACTCTATTATGCTATCTTTCCCTTTGAACATTCCCTTTAGTGAGTTAATTCCAATTCTGTTGCCCTTTTGTTGACTCCATAGCCCAATGGTCTAAAGACATCATTCTATCCATCTGTTTTAAGGATTCCACCATCCAATCTTCAATACAAATCAAAAAACCCCTGAACATTCAGAACTAGCTTGAAATCCCAGCAAACAAAGCTAAATCATATAGAGAGAGCCCTCTCTGAGCCATAGGTTGGCTAGAGCCTATGCTTAAAAGTTGGTTTGTGGTTACCTTGATCATTTTCTTTCTTCTAATAACTTCTAGAGAAAATTCTGAGTGATAACACATAGGTTTAATTTTGATAAAGTATGCTACATTAAAAGACATATGAGCATTTTAATTATCAGTAATTATTACTGGTGATAACTACTTGTAAAGTTATAATTATGTTTTGAATAAAGAAAACCTAGGAAATTAATGGTTGAGTTCAAACGGTTGAAAGAGAAAAAAGGTCGTCATTTAATTATGGAAAATTATTATTATCCACCAATAAGTCCTAGGCATCTAATCTGGGTGCTTAGATTTAATTAAGAAATTATGATATTAGCTAATTAAATGTTTCCTATAAGACAATAAGAAGTCCTCAAGAGTGGGAAACATGAGTTTATAAATGAGCTAACAACTACCTGCCACCTGTTGGTGAGGTGGAGGCAGTTATTAACCGCAAAAGAGTGGTAGATGGATAATATCTGGATTTTACTTGCTTTTGTCTCAATTATTTTGAGAGCAGAATTGGAGAAACTGAAGAGAAGAAAGAATTAACAAACAGAAGAAGAATTGCATACCTAGTTGCCTGAGGGGGCAAGCAGTTTGTTGTGTCAAGGTTGGGAGGAGCTAAGTATTTAGCTATCAATTTTCTAGACATTTATTCAAGTTGGTATTTTTTCCTGTGTTCTTAATTATTTATTCATGAAATCAAATTGTTTAGTATTATTTCTTTTTTCAGAACTACTTAATCTTGTAATGTATAATGAATCAAGGATATCGTAGAAAGTTTTAATTTCTAAAAGAACTCGAGCAAATAAGAAGTTATGTTTCCTTTTCTAAAATTTAGTTGTTAAATTAGATAGCAAAGAAAGAAAAACGAATGTCTAGCATGTTTTCATTGCAACTTATAATCAGAAAGGATTGTAGTTGTATACTTGTTATATAAAGTTTAGATTTCATGTTAAAGTAAGAATGCATAGTACAAGACTCATTGATATCAAAAGAATATATGATTAGAAATAATAACTTTTGTCAAGCGAGAAAGTTATTCTCATTATATATAGCATAGCACGGAGTGTGCGGATCGACCTTAGCAAAGTCTCAAAATTAATGCTTCCTAAGAGCCTTGCCACTTTAGGTTCACATATGCATCAAAGTGCACATGCGCAGGCTTGTCAAACTCGACCTAAGACAGAATGATAGAGAGCTTGTAGAAAGAGAGAACTCTCACGACTCAAATGCCTAAATGGAAATACCTTTTCTTTATTTATAGGATTTCAAGAGAGCATCTAGTCTCTTCTCAAAATCTGACCTCTGTTTGCATAAAGAGTACAAACTATAGATCTCAAATCTAAACTTTTCTGTAGATTCTCTGAAATGTGGGCCAAGTCCCACCAAAAGTCGAAGAAGTGCTCCGAGTTTCAGATATTCGTCCAGAAAGTTAACCTAAGATTTTACTTTGGAGGACAGACCCCTCCACTTAGTCATTTAAGCTGAAAACAAAATAAATAAATAAATAAAAATAAAAATAAATAAAAATAAAAATAAATAAATTAAATTAAATTAAATTAAAATAAAATAAAAAATTAAAATAAAATAAAATTTTTATATATAATAATAATAACAATAATAATAATAATTAATAAATAATAATAATAATAATAATAAAGATTTACACAATGGAGATCTTATCGGAATCCCACGATACCGGTCACACTCACTGTCAGGTGACTAGACATGAAATACAACCCATGCTTCCTTTCAAAGATTCTGTTAGTCGCTTGGATATCCATAATTATCACTGTCACTTGAGTAATATAGATGCTGCAGGTTAGGTGACAAATGAGCTTCTACATGAGGTGGCATGATATTATAACACGGAAAGAAAGGAGATCCATACATACTAGGTACCCTCTCATCTATTGGATTACAAATCGATCCAAAGAAATGAGATATTTCCTTGTATACGGGTTTCTCTGGTGGCTAAGTAGTATGTACTTTAAGTGTGTTGAACAAATGCTCTATCTGGAAGAAAAACCATGCCTCGGATTGTGCTATTGTTCTAATAACTTCTCGAAGATAATCAATAAATTCATGTCTTCTGATGGTCCAGAATATTCCTTCTCTTGGGCACCAATCATGTAGCAGTATTTTGAACCAGGGCGACCAGTGATTATAGGGGTTACACATAGAACTACATTCAAACATCAGCCAAACTTTCTTGGCATATTTGGTGTACAATAAGATATTACAATAGTCTGCATAGCTCAACCATGGCTCATACAGACAAATATATCTTTGTCCCGCAAAAGGTGCAAATCTAATGGCCCCTTGAAACATTATGGGTGACTCTATAAAATACATGATATTACTTACATTACTATGAATACTATTAACCCATTTTTCAAGGATATATTCATATGTAGGACTCTCCTTGACCCTATCTATGAGACATTGAAAACAAAATGACATATGACAATATTTACATATTAGAACCCATTGAAAACCCTCTGGAGCAGAGGGAGGTACTGATGAAGTTGAAGCTGATGAACAACTGAACATCTTGATTTCTTTCAGAGCAGCTTCTCTTGTAAGCAAATCTACTAAACAATTATATTTTCCCTTTTTATACTCAATCTCAGAGTCAAATCCGTCCAACCATAAGCTCCATCTTCGTATCCTATTATTTCCTTGTTCTAACAATATCTTGTTTCTAAGCATCCCAGCCATATGTTTGAGGTTTGTTATTACAATGAATCTTACTGGCTTCAGGAACAACCTGAATCTCTTGATTCCATTTTTTACGGCAAGGATTTCTTTATGAGAAGATAGATACCTGAGTTCAGTGTCATTAAAACATCCTGATGCATATGAGCAAACTTCTTCCCTTTTTCATGTTTTTGCATCAAAACTCTTGCCCATGCTTCATTGGATGCATCTGTTTCTAAAATATAGGGCAATTCATGTCTTGGAAGAACCAGACTTGGCAAATTTTGAACCTTTTGTTTAATAATTTTGTCAGACCAGGAGTAACTCCAGACTTGGCAGAAAAACTGATTCATTTATTTCATTAGGTAGCTATTGTTATATACATGAATGTGACTGATCAGTTCATCTTCTTGATGACTGTTCACATTCCACATTCACCCAATTGCAGAGGATTAGGTGTCAACATTCCCCCCTTAATCTGAAGGGATGTTGGTGAGTCCAAGCATCGTTCTGAATCTTTCAAGCTTTTCTCTTCCAAGCGCTTTGGTGAAGATGTCTGCAATTTGCTCATTTGTGGAACAATGACGAAGATGGATTGTTTTTTTCTCAACATGATGTCGGATCAGATGATATTTAGTATTGATGTGCTTTGTATGATCATGGAACTTTGTGTTCTTGGCCAACTTTATTACAGAGGTGTTGTCAATCATGAGTGGAGTTGATTGTACTTGTTTTACCTGCAAATCTTCAAGAATTTTCCTGAGCCACACAATTTCTTTCGTTGCTTCAGCTGCTGCCACGTATTCTACTTCTGTTGTGGAATCTGTTGGAACTGATTGTTTGCGTGATCTCCAAGAGACAGCTCCTGATCCAAGACTCATAGCATATCCTGAAGTAGATACTCCAGTTTCTTTGTCTCCATCGAAGTCTGAATCAGAGTATCCAATCAAGCTGAAGTCGTCCACCTGTGTATACTTGATTCCAAGGTCTTGAGTTCCCTTCAAGTACCTTAGAACTCTTTTTGCAGCAGACCAATGTCCCTCACAAGGCTTTTGCATGAACCTGGAGAGGATTCCAACAGTAAATGAAATGTCTGGTCTGGTAGTAGTGAGGTAGATGAGACTTCCTACAAGCTGTCTATACTTTGTTGCATCCTCAAATTCCTTTCCTTCAATAGATGTGAGCTTTAAGTTTTGTTCCATTGGAGTAGAAAGAGGATTGCACTCTGTCATGCCAAATCTGTTTAACAAATCTCCAATGTATTTCTTTTGAGAAAGAAATATGGATTTTGGATGTTGGGTTACTTCAATGCCAAGATAGTAATGAACATAGCCCAAATCGGTCATTTCAAAACTTTTTCCTAATTCTTTCTTTATGGATGCAATATAGCTTTCATTGTTCCCTGTCATTAAAAGATCATCTACATATACCACAAGATATACAACTGTTTTGCCAACTTTCTTGACAAATAAAGTTGCATCATCAAGATCAAAATGATTGAAGTTGAGTTTCAGAAGATGCTCAGTTAGTTTTTCATACCAGGCTCGTGGTGCTTGTTTGAGGCCATACAAGGACTTCACAAGTTTGCATACTTTATGTTCATGTCCTTTCACAGCAAATCCTTCAGGCTAGGACATAAAAACATTCTCTTTTCGATCTCCATTCAAGAATGCAGTTTTTACATCCATTTGATGGACTTTCCAACCGTTCTGAGCAGCTAGTGCAAAGAGTGTCCGGATGGTGGCCCATTTTGTTGTGGGGGCAAAAGTTTCCTCATAATCGACCCCTTCCTTCTGTGCAAAGCCTTTTGCCACAAGCCTAGCTTTGTGCTTGTCAAGTGAGTCATCAACTTTGTACTTGTTCTTGTAGACCCACTTGCAGCCAATTGGTTTGGTTCCAAATGGAGGATCAACCAGCTTCCAAGTGCCATTCTTTATGAGGGCATCATACTCCTTTTTCATCGCTTCTTTCCATTCATCATGAGAAGCAGCTTCTTTGAAGGAAGTTGGTTCAAAATCTGTAGACAAGTTCAATTCACAATCATAAGTAACATCCATATCAACAGGTGAATTAGAGTCATCTACATCACCTCCATTTTGTCGGTTTGAATTTCTGGTTCCTGTTTTTCCAATTTCATCAGGATGAACACTTTCAAGTGTCTTTGTCAGCCACTTTGGGGGATCTTTCTGAGATGGTCCAGGCTGCTCTGTTGATTGAGTTGGGACTGAATCAAGATGGAGTCTCCCAATTCTATCAATTACATCACTTAAAGCATCATCCGTTGTTGGAGTTTCATGCAGGGGAGATTGTTCTTCAGAAGAAGATTCCACATGTTGTTCTAGTATAGGAATCCCCCCTTCAAGATGTGGAATCTGATTATCAAATTATTGAAATGATTTCGTTTTTGCGAATCTATCCAACCGATCAAGTTGTCGCTCAACAACATTGTCAGATTTGGATGATTCAAGAAAAATGACATCTCTAGATACAACAAACTTTTTATTTACTTCATCATAGAGGCGGTATGCTTTAGAGGTGTTTGAATACCCTAGGAAGATACACTTACGACTTCTAGCACCAAGTTTGTTTCTATGTACCTTTGGTATCAAAGCATAACAGGTGGAACCAAAGATCCTGAGATGTTTTACCGAAGGAACATGTCCATAGCACAATTCATAAGGAGTCTTGTTTCTTATAGCATTAGATGGACATCTATTCTTTATATATGTAGCACATAGAACAGCATCAGCCCAAAACATTATCTTTACATTTTTGAAAAAGAGCATGGATCGTACCATATTCAAGATTGTTCTATTCATTCTTTCAGCTACACCATTCTGTTGGGGATTATAAGGCACAGTTGTTTGATGTTTAATCCCATGTTGGCGAAGATAGTGTTCAAATTCATTTGATGTATATTCTTTTCCATTATCAGTGCGAATAGACCCAATATGAGATTGTGCATCATTTTCAATCCATTTATGAAAATTCTTGAATGTTTGAAAAGCATCAGATTTGTTCTTCAATAAATAAACCCAACACATTCTGGTGTAATCATCAATAAATGTCATGATATATTTATTTCCATTTGCAGAAGGAACAGGCATTGGACCACATAAATCTGAATGAATGAGTTCAAGCTTCCTATGTGCTCTTGAATGTGAATCATGAAAAGACTGTTTGCTATGCTTTCCTAGAATGCAAGCATCACATTGCTTATATTTCCTAGGAATTGTAGGCAAACCAGCAACACCATTTTTCTTCAATAAGCGGAGACTGTCACAGTTTAAATGTCCAAATCTAGCATGCCATAATAAACTTGATGGAAGTGTACCTTCTTCATGATGAGAAATATATGAGAAATGATGTGCATGAGCAGAGGTTCCTTGCAGTTTGAGAAGCCTTTCTTCTTCTATTCCCCTCATGACAAGTGAGTGGTCAGATGCTTTTCTTACCTCAAGCTTGCCATCAAACATATGAATGGAGTGACCATGCTGGCGGATGTGGACCAAGGACAACAAGTTTCTCTTGAGCTGTGGGAGATATAGAACATGATCCAGAAGAAAGTCTGGAAGACCAGGCAGTTTAAGCCTGATTGTGCCAAGCCTTGATGGCTTGATTTTTTATTGATCTACAAAGTATACTGCTCCATCAACATTGTCAGTGAAATCTTCAAAAAAATCTTTCCTATGAGTCATATGACAAGTTGCTCCTGAATCAAGCAACCAATCATTTTTCGAAGAAGCAAGTGAAGCATTAAACAAATCTTCATTTACTCCAATGTTACATTGTGCCTCAATATAGTGAGCGGATTCAGGGGCTTTACCTTTGTCTGTATCATCAGTTTTACCTTTCTGCTGGTTTCTTTTCTGCTCAATTTTGTCCCATGGTAGCTTGCATGTAGAAGCATCATGTGATCCATTTCGTTTGCAGCGAATGCAATGCAGATCTGCTTTTTCTCCTTGAGAATGTCTGCCACTGCCTCTGTCCTGAAATGCTCTGCCTCCATTGCATTGCATTCATCTGATTACTCTGTCCTGAGCACTGCCTCTGTCCTGCGTCTCAACAACGTTGATTCTCTGCGCATGAATACCTTGACTGGATTGCATCGGTTATAGCCCTTTTTTCGCTGCCTCTCTGCGCATGAATACCTTGACTGGATTGCATCGGTTATATCTCTTTTTTCACTGCCTCTCCGCGCATGAATACCTTGACTGGATTGCATCGGATTATAGCCCTTTTCGCTGCCTCTCCACACCGTATACCGCTGACAAAGGCTCAAGATTCCATCGCAACCCAAATTCGCTGCCTCTCCACACAAGATGCTCGGCTCAGCTATGCAAGATAGAGCCCACAATCCCTAGCTCATGATACTTGCGTGCCCGCACACTGAATCACCGCTTCTGTGAGGAGAAGAGAGGATCTTTATTTTTCATAGCTCAATAAGGGGTTTTGTTTGAATATGTTCGGTTTGGCTGACTCTGCTACCGACCGCAAGCAACACACAAAGCCTGACATTGCCCTTTAGTTAGCATTTCTGGTTCTCTCCTCTGTATATATAAATATACTTTCTTCACAGGAGTTCAGAGTTCGAATCCAATAAGGCTCTGCAACAAAAGCCGCTTTCCATGTTTTGGTATGAAACTTTTTTTGTAAGGTTTTATAACGTTCATCACTGAGTCTTTGTTGCTCCTTCATTATGGTGATTCCTTGGTGTTGGAGGAGGCGTCTTTGAACGCTGTTATTTTCTTCTTTCGCTTTCGGATGGTAGCAGCAGCCGCTACAACAATTTTACGAATTGACTGACGGTGGAGCAGAGTACACTGTCTCTGCGCATGGGAGACTCAATCTGCTGTGGTATCGAGTTCGAATAACCGCGCTTGGAAGAGACTCAATCTGCTGGAACAGTGAGATCCATCCCAGGAGACTGAGATGCATCAAAGGCGCCTGCAGTGAGAAGAGAAGTGGAAACTAAATTCGAATTGCGATGAACTAAACCTGTGGACGTGTTGCAATCAAGGCTGTGCGCAGTGTATACCATTCAAAACGTTTGTTCATAGTGTTGAGTATTGTGTAGTATCATTCAAAACATTTATATCATTCAAAGCGTTTATATATTGCGCTGCTTTCAAAGTAGTATTGCATGATATATTGATATATTGAAGTGATATATTGATACATTGAAGTAATATATTGAAGTGATATATTGATACATTGAAGTGATATAGTGATATATTGCGCTACTTTCAAAGTAGTATTGCATGATATATTGATATATTGAAGTGATATATTGAAGTGATCCCTTGCGCGTTTTTTCAAAACATAGTAGTATTGCATGATATATTGAAGTGATATGTACAAAGAAATGTTGATGCTTCTATCAAACATTAGAGGAAAATAAAGGGAGTTACGACTATTCTTAGGACTGGCTTTGATACCATGTCAGACCAGGAGTAACTCCAGACTTGGCAGAAAAACTGATTCATTTATTTCATTAGGTAGCTATTGTTATATACATGAATGTGACTGATCAGTTCATCTTCTTGATGATTGTTCACATTCCACATTCACCCAATCGCAGAGGATTAGGTGTCAACAAATTTGAACTGCAATAGTCATTGATGGGTTCCATTCTATTCCTCTGAATCTCTTCTGTAGGACCTTAACATCTTTGGCTTGATTTTCATAAAACTGCCTAATGTAATTGAGGTTTCCCAAGAACCTTTGCAATTGTCTATGATCATAAATGGCATCTGGAAATTCTGTTAAAGTTTTCAACACATATTCTTGTAATTCAACTTTGCCTTGGAATAGGATTAGTCCTAGATATTCAATTCTAGCTTTTGCAAACTCAAGCTTAGGCTTGCTGAGGACTAACCCATGCTTAAAAATCCAGTGGTGAACTATCTCCAAGTGCTTTCTATGTTCCTGTAAATCAAAAGAACAGATTAATAAGTCATCAATATAAACAATAACAAATTTCAAGTCCCCAAAAATATATTCCATTCTTTTTTGAAATTCAGAGGGTGCATTCTTCAATCCAAAGGGCATTACTCGCCATTGGAACTGCCCGTGTGGTACCACAAAACCAATCTTGTATCTGTCAGATGGTTTGATCCCTATCTGCCAAAATTCGCTCTTAAGGTCAAATTTTCTAAACACATTATTATTATTGATTTTATGAAATAAAGCTTCTTTAGATGGCAGAGGATACATGATAGGAAACAAAGCATCATTTAATTATCTATAGTTAATCACCATCCAAGTTTTACCTCTCTTTTGCTTTGAATGCTTGTTGACATAGAATGTTGGGCAAGCCCAAGGGTTTTTACTTGGTTTGATCAACTTTCTTTCTAATAGTTCAACAATATCCTTTTTATAGAATTCAAGCTCTGGTGGGGACATATTGTTTGCTGATGATTTCTGAGGTGTCCCAGAATAATTTGCTTTGTAGGGAAGATCCACAAAGTATTGCTCTCTTTGCCAAAATTCATTGGGTGCATCTGTTGTACATTCTGCTTCAATTTTCTCTTTTAGTTCTCTTATATATTCTGTCCCTTGGATCTCAACATTTTTTATTACTTTGTTGATTTTTTCTAGCTTGTCAAGAGAACATTCAACTATATCTGGGATAGGGTCTACAATTTTATTTACATAGCTCGACTTGCTTTGGATTTTTACAGTTCTTCCTTGGATGTTGAGGCAAATATGGCTTGCTTCTACAACAAGAGGAAGATGTCTCCTTACAAAATCTTGTCCCAACAAAATATCACTACCTGTATCAAAACTATACAAATTTACAGAAGTAGGAATTCCATAATTGGGAAATTAGGAGCCATAGCTCTGATAGTCATTAACGTCTTATTTACAGCTCTAAACTGCAAGTTTGTGGGTTGCCAATAGTATTCAGGAATGGCACTATGTTTTGCACAGGAATTCATAGCTCCTGTGTCTAGTTGTGCATCCAGAGAATATTGTTTATAACCACTTACTTTGACATCTACTCTAATAACAATCCTATCTTCAAATCCCTTCATCTGGAGAATAGATGTACCTAGTTCTGGCTGGTGGTCTTCTGGTATGCATTGTAATGCTTGCTGCTCCCGGTTATGATCTTCTTCTTCTTTGAGCATATCTTCAAATTCTTCTATCATCATTGAATCTTTCAGTTCTGCAAGTTGTTTTTGTTTTTCGGCCAATTCCTTTTGGTCAACTCTCATACTGGTTAGAATTTCTTTAACCAAACCTCTTTTCTCTTCAATGGTGGTTTCTAGATGCAATATTTCTCCTTACAGTTTACTAACTTGGTTTGATTCTTCTTCTTCATCTGAGAGATTCTCAATGATGGGAGTAGCTTTCTTAAACCCATAGGATTTCCTCTGATGAAGAAATCTTACTTCTTCTCTACTTACATTAGACCTGTGGGGAAACTGCTTCTTTGGCAGAATGTTGGATGAGGGTGTAAAGGAAATCTATGCAAATGTGGTAGGTGTGTCACTTGGATAATAGGCACCAAGATTTACCACTCTTGGCTACGTGATTTTGGCAAGTTGGTGCTGGAGGGTTGAGAGATGCTCCATGAGTCAGTGTCAGATGGCGAAATCTCCTGGTGTGAGAGAAGAAATATGAGATTGTATAGATGCAATTTCAAAGTGGAGGTCTGCATGATTTTCTAAATGAAACATCTTGACATCATAAATGAAGTCAAGATTTGAGGTGGATTCAGAGAAAAATTAGTCTTTAGGATGTGGAGATGGAGGGTTGGACTCATATGAATCTGTGACTGAAAAATATTCTTCATTTTGTGGGGGTTGATCTACTTGCTCCCATTCAGTCAGATCATAAATATTAGAAAAAATGTCAAACAATTTATTTTGGAAACGATTTTTACCCTTCAAAGGACATTTGCTTGCCCAATGGCCCGACTTCTTACAAATGAAACAAGTTCCTGATTGTGCTCTTTGGGCGCCTTCTTGCCTTTTCTTGAAATATCCTTTTCTCAGTCTCTGAAACCTTTGTCTTCTAGGGTAAAACCTTCTAGGCTGGCTTTTCTTTGTGCATTTTTGACATTGGCAATCACTTCCACATTGTCCTTTGCTAGTGTTCTTCTTTTTGCTTTTGCAGCCAAAATGATAGGTTTCTGCATAGATATCACAAACACTTGCATTGAAGCCGAGTTGTTTCTTCACTGATTTGGCTATCTTCTTTTGGAGGCATTCTTTCTACAGAGTAAATACAATTTGTTCATGGAGTCCTGCAAGAGAAAGATTTTCAATATCTATATTTTCAACTTCAAATCTGGCCCTGACAAGGTCTAGGATCCTGCCAGGCATTGCAGACAAATATTTTCTCAAATAAGTTGTATTTTGTGGGTCTCTTACCTTATAAAGAAGATCTTGCATTGTACAGAAGAACTCAGGAAGTTCTTTTATATCACAAAGTCTTTGGCTCATGAACATATCTGCATAATGATGGCCATCAACCTTAATTTCTCCATAAAATTCATGGAGAACTGCCTTGACAAGTTCAGCGACTGGCTTATCACTATTCATAATATTGAGCTTGTCAGATTCATGGATTCTAGACCACCATAATTCTAGGTTACCTTGGAAACCCCAAGTTATCCTTAAAGCTAATTCTAACCATGAGACTTTGTTTCTGTGAATGGACTTTTGGGTACTTTCCCATGCACTCCAAGTATGGATTGCCATGAGGATTTCATTTTTAGATTTGCAGTTCAGATTTGTCATTGGAGCTTGATCTATGTTAGCTCGAATAATAGTAGGGAACTCATTAGTGTTTGAAGTATCATATGGAGTTTTCCCAGGAGAACCATACCTAGCATTACACCACTTTTCCCATGCAGATTCAAAAGGTTGGTTTGGTCTATCACTATCTGCACTTCTGGGTCTTTTACTGTATCCTTCTCCTCATCTTTTACCATTTTTATTTCTAATTTGTTCTGTGGTGGCATATCAAAGACTCGGATTTGTGGTTGGAGTAGAGCCAATTTTTCTCTAGCAAATGAAATAACATTTTCAAATTGAAAAATTCTAGAATTATCTATAGAGAACTGTTTGAGCAACGATGGAGTATTTTTCTTTTTAGGGTTCTTTTCTTTTAGCTGGAATGTCTGGCTATAAACTTCTGCTGTAGTAAGTGCTTCTTCTAACTCGAGATTTTTTTTCTCCAGACTCAGCTTTAAATCTACTATTACTTCCATAATTTTCTCTAACTTCATATTTACATCTTTTAACATATCAAAATGCTCAGAAGCCTTTTGACTCAAATCATCTAAACTAGAATGGAGTCTTGACACATGGGACTGTACTTTCAGCACTTCTTGTGATAGGTCATCTAGATTATGTGCTACACATGTTAGCTGATAATTGATGTAGTTCTGAAGCCTTATAATCTCTTGGGGCTTCTCATCTATCACTTTCCTATAATGTAGGAAATCCACATCAGCTACAACATTCCCATCTTTGAATTTTTGTACAAAATTGCCAGGAGCAAGCGTCCTTTATGGGAGTAGAAGCTTTTCTAAATCTTCCCCTACCTTTTCTCTAGGCAGTGTGTATCTCATGAACTTGATATCTCTCGGAGAGGCAATCTGTAAACATTCCTGACATTTTGTATGTTGGCCCAAACGTTCCTCTTTCAAGGTGGACTGACGTCTGTGAAAGACTTGAAATTGTTATCTAAGCTTGGACTTCTAGAGGCAATACAGAACTTGAATTGAGAGGATGATCCATACTTGTGTTTTGCCAGATGCCTACTGAGGTCTGAAGTATCATGGCTTCTGAGAGAGTGACTTCTAACAGGGCTTTTGGGTAGTGTGGTTTCATTCCTTAGTCTAATGACTGGTCCTCTACTCAACTCAGAAATAGACAATCTTTTAGGTTCTGGAGTTGGAAAATACCTCTGAGACAATGGATGGTATTCTGCAGTCCATTCATCGGGGATTTTTAATTGAGAAAACCCTATTGTGAGGAGTGACATTACCAGGTCCAACCACAACTCCTTTTGTTGTGGCTCTCTAAGTAAGTTGAGGATTAAGTGCTGGCATAGTTGTCAAGTCAAATCATAAACAAATAGTGGAATGTAACTGGGCAATATCAAACTACTCAGTCATATTAAAGCCAGAAAATTTGTTGTAAGCTTGGAGTAGTTCATTAATATGGGGATTGGTTAACAAAACTTTGTATCGTGGGATGATGGATGACCAAACTGGACCATTGTGCAAAGGGACCTCAAAACCACCTAGCAGGGCATCAGTAAATTGATTATGGCGTGAATCAATCACACAAGCTAAGAAAGATACATTCAAACTAGGTTTGACAAGAGGGTTAATGCCAAATTGTATTAGTCCAAGATGTACATACTTATATATATTAAAGAAGCATAGTAATAGAATGTTATTGGTTTTGGTAAGAAACTTATACGCGAGGCTAATTTTATTTGTATATATGAACAAATACATAAGTAGTATATAAACAAATACAAATAACAAGCTAAACCCTCTGGGAAAACAAAACAAACAAACAAACAACAAACAAAAAAAAGGAAAATATCATTACAAGGAACAAAATAACCTAATACTTTTAAGTAGTATTATACATAGTGAACAAATTCTATACATTAACAAAGGATTTAAAATACCAAGAAATGATATCATACTAGATATTATTCTTATGCGAAAATTGTGGAATAAAAAACTATGGCGAGAATATTAAAAAAAAAAAAAAAGACTCATGAAAAAGGTTGTATGAACAACCAATTAATTTTAAAAAATTATATTATAAACATCGAGTCACATTTTCATGTATGTAATTCAAAAAATAAAATTATGTTCTAGAGAGCTTTTGAAAAATCTTCTGAGGAATTTAAAGACTGATAAAAACTTTAGTACAACAGTGGATTCATGCTTCTAATGTGCTTCCAATATAGGAAGGAACACAATAACTATGACATCTTCAAAGTATAGTACAATCAAACTAAAAACACTGGTGCAATCACCACAATCTCAAGGAATAAAAATCCAGAAAATTGACCTGGAACATAAATATACGAGCCGAGTGAGTGTCGAAAAACGACTATAGACTAGAACCTTCTAAATATATTCACTATCGCCAGAAATATTACCAACATTTGTAGAAATGATGGTGCGGAAAACGATTAGCATTTGTTACTTATTACGTGGAGAATAAAAGTAAAAGAAAACTAAAATTTAAAGGAAAACTGAAAGAAGGGAAGGTTTTACCTGTGAATATTGAGAATAACACTTGGGTGTCTCCTTACTTGCATCAAAAATGCTAAAATAAGAAAAAGCGTCGATTGTGTGACTAGACATAAATAAATCTTGTAAATAATTGACCAAGAGCTCGAAAAAAAATAAGAACCCTCTCCAAGAGAGAGTAGAGGATTCCATTCATGTGCAAAAGCCAGAAAATAACCCTTGCTTAAGAATATACTAAAGTTCGGGAAAGTAGGGTTTTATTTTATAAATGAAGAAATCCTATAACTAGAGTATGAGTAAAAAGAACTCGAGACAAACAAACAATTATTCCTATTAAGAGTTAAAAACTACAGAAAACCCTAACAACACTCGAACACGAATTCTACAAGGACCGACACAGAGAATAGACCCAAGAGAAGGACAAATAACAATAACCCTGGAATTTCTATGTAACGACCTCAAATTAGAAATAATACTCAAAACATAAAATTAACTAAGTTGAAAAATTATTATACCCCTCTTCTTGAGAGGTGGCTTGTATGGCCATTCAAAAATATTCAAAAGCAGTTAAAACCCTGTAAGTAAATTCCTTCAGGAAAAATAAATAAATAAATTTGAGTCAACAATTAAGCTGTCAGGAACTAATAACCTGAACATCAATACACATTTAGAGTCTTTCATGCTAACAGAGAGACCATTACTTGGATAGGCTAACTGGATCGAACGCAGGTGCGAAAAACGCCTTTATGTTTTTCTCTAGAGAAATTCAAATGACCAAATAAAAAATTGCATTATAAACCAAGGCAATGATGTGGGGATGGTATTTCTCCAAATACCCTAACCCTTTCAATAAATCCACAAAGAAAACCTGCAAACAATGAAAATAACAAAATAAGAATACATATATACAAAATAGAACTATGAAGGTGGATATAAAACAAATCAAAACTCGATAGATGAGCTATACAGTTGTTACAAAACTAGATTATGAATACAATTACCTTCATTGAAAAGAATGAATATGTGGAGAGTATCCTTCATTCTATTTAATAGATGAAGTTCAAAAAAATATAACATCTGTAGAAAATGTCGAAAGAAAATTTCAATTGTTAAACCCTAGCTGCAGAGCAGCTTTTGTAATATCCTCCTCCCACATCTACCCAAGTAACCATGCCAACCGAGGTAAACATGCAACGAGATGCTACTATGATTGGATGTGATCTCCTATGTGACCTTAAGTAAGTGGAATCGATGGAAAGGCTGATTGGGTTGAATGGAAGTGCGAAAAACCCCTTTATGTTTTTTTCTAGAGAAAGTCGAATTCCCAAATAAAAAATTGCATTATAAACCAAGGCAATGATGTGGGGATGGTATTTCTCCAAATACCCTAACCCTTTCAATAAATCCTCAAAGAAAACCTTCAAATGATGAAAATAACAAAATAAGAATACATATATACAAAATAGAACTATGAAGGTGGATACAAAACAAATCAAAGCTTGATAGATGAGTTATACAGTTGTTACAAAACTAGATTATAATTACAATTACCTTCATTGAAAAGAATGAATACGTGGAGAATATCCTTCATTCTATTTGATAGACGAAGTTCAAAAAAATATAACATCTGTAGAAAATGCCGAAAGAAAAATTCAATTGTTAAACCCTAGCTGCAGAGTAGCTTCTGTAATACCCTCCTCCCACATCTACCCAAGTAACCATGCCAACCGAGGTAAACATGCAACGAGATGCTACTATGATTGAATTCGACCTCCTATGTGACCTTAAGGAAGTGGAATTGACGGAAAGGCTGACTGGGTCAAACGTAGGTGCGAAAAAACCCTTTATTTTTTTTTCTAGAGAAAGTCGAATGCCCAAATAAAAAATTGCATTATAAACCAAGCAATGATGTGGGGATGGTATTTCTCCAAATACCCTAACCCTTGCAATAAATCCACAAAGAAAACCTTCAAACAATGAAAATAACAAAATAATAATACATATATACAAAATAGAACTATGAAGGTGGATATAAAACAAATCAAAGGCTGATAGATGAGCTATACAGTTGTTACAAAACTAGATTATGAATACAATTACCTTCATTGAAAAGAATGAATACGTGGAGAATATCCTTCATTCTATTTGACATACGAAGTTCAAAAAAATATAACATCTGTAGAAAATGCCGAAAGAAAAATTCAATTGTTAAACCTTAGCTGCAGAGTAGCTTCTGTAATACCCTCCTCCCACATCTACCCAAGTAACCATGCCAACCAAGGTAAACATGCAATGAGATGCTACTATGTTTGGATTCGACCTCCTATGTGACCTTAAGGAAGTGGAATTGACGGAAACATAACACACAGACATTCAACATCAACTTCAGGACCCTCAGGAACCAATCCAACACTTCAGACAACTTGCCCTTGGGTCCTACTAAAGTTTTGACCAACTTAAGACTCAGTCCCATTCATGCTATAAGCATGACAACATCCAAAAACCCAGAGTCGCTGTCACAAGAGTTCCTACCAGCATCAAAGACTCATTTTTCCAATTATGTGCCAGTGTCCCCAGGATTTGAGCCACTTTTTCAGGCCCAGAGCCCAGGTCACTGCCCAAAATGGAATGATAACTTAGGAGAAGTAAAAGAACAAGGAAACAATGATGCAAAAGCAATAAGTTAAACAAGACCTTAATTAGACCCCTACTGGCCATGACAGGAATTTCGTCAAACATATCATCAACATGTAACCTACAGGTGTAAACAATAGAATTAAGTGTAGGCATATCATACTTATCTGAGAATCGTTATGAACCATTGTTCCCTCATGTCATTTGTTGCATTATCATATATTAGGTCATAGATACATTATCCATTCATTTATAGGTAAAAACATGTTGAAATCCATATATAGTTGTTGTCATAAAACATACATATAACCAGCATAGTAATAACACAAATACCATGAATATGTCAGCCATAAAATCCACGTATACATCAGTACATTTACACATGAAAACCAAGGGAATGAATAGCTCATTAATGAATGCAATAAACCAACTAGAGATGGGACTACCACTTTCCACCCAACCATAGATTGGTTGAGCCAAGTCTCTCTTCAGCGAATCACCCTCATGCCATATTCCATGCATGAATGTGGGACTCTAGAACACATCAAAAACACCAACAAGCATGGATTCCACCGGAGTTATCCACCTACACCGTGAGGAATTTGAGTGCCTCCTAGTCTCTCAGGCTTTACCATAATCCACAGTTTGATCCAAGGATCACTAGGCCCTACACAGAGACACACTCTCCAGGATTTACCATACATCCCATCTCGAGACTACTAGGCCCAACGGAGAGAAATCCACCTCTTGGCTTTATCGTATACCCTACCACTCACTAACAAGGATTCTTAGGCCCACTAAGGCACACAATCCTAGCTTTACTGCAACCCACAGTATGGCTCATGGGTTACTAGGCCAGTGGCTTTACCATGATCCACAGTGTGGTTCAAGGACCACTAGGCCATGTGTTTGTCATTTCGGAGATCCACCCCACTCAACTTCAAATCCATCTGGCCAACCCACATTAACCAAAGTCTAAGAACCCATCTCATCAAAGCTATCAAGCAATGGCAAGGCTAGGCTGAAGAAAACTGTCACACCTGGAAAAACCCATGCCATAAAAGAAAAGAACCACATGAACCATGCATGCCAAATCTAGCAAGGAAAATACTAATGCTAGAGGAAACCTACAATGAATCGTGTTGTAGTTGTTTGATCCTTCCTTTCCCTTCTTGATCTTTGCTTCCTCTTGCCTCCTTTGCCTTTCTTTCTCCAATGCCAAAGTGCTCCAAGAAACTCTAAGTGTCCAAGAGTGAGTGAGAGAGAGAGAGAGAGCAATGAGAGAGCTCCAAAGCTAAACTGACAAAAGGTTACCAACTGATCTTCATAAGCCTTTTTATGAATGAGGTCTCTATTTTCTTCATTTTCCATTATTTTCCTTCATTTTCCTCCTCACATGCAATATGTGACCTTTCATCTCCTTTTTCTCCTAATTTCCATTATTTCCATAAATAATTGTGCCAAAAATGCCATTTTGCCTTTCCAAAGCCTTATCCATTGCCTTTTCCAATTTCCTTAGCCATAAACAATCAAATGAATACCCCCTAAGATGTCTTGCCCAACATTCAGCTTGGAATATGTGTCCCATCAACAATGGTCGTATATATTTTTACTTGATTTTTTTAACCAAGGTTTTTAGAAAACCCTCCCCCTTGGGGTAACACCGTCCTTGGTGTTCAATGACACCTATAACCAACAAGACTATTGAAAACAAAACATACAGCCCATGGAGCTTTATAAGATAATTTGTTGCAGTATTTACAATGACCATCTACTAAAACATGCCAAACATACCGTTTACTTGAGCTTTATAACACAACTCATTACGATATTTACAATAACCACATATACATATATGCACATCTGCTAAACCAACAACTAAGAGAATATGATGCCTATATCAATCAACAAGGAAACCCAGAGGCTCACACCTCCACCCTCAACGTAATACCAGGATCCACCTCCTTCCCATGAAGTCCAGAATCCACTGCAAAGTCAAATCTGCATCCAATGTCCAGCGCTACAATCCTGTGCCACTTATCCTTTCAACGAACAGTTATTGACTCATTGTTCCAGGGCGCACTCCAAATGTGAATTTGATTCCATCTGGTAATGCTAATAACCAAAACAAATATATCCACGACCTTCCCTTCTCTGCTACATAGTTCCTCGAGAATCCAGCCACCCCTTCCGTGTAGTCACTCACCTTCCAAGTTTCGTTGTCACCCCCATCCTGTGCAGTCCATCCCTTGGCAAGGCTTCCTCGCACCGGAATATACAAAAAAAACAAGGCATATCCCTACCTCAAAACTATCATACCGATCATAGCATGCTCATGGAAATCAATGGACACTATTGGGTACCAGTGTCCCACAATGGCCCTCCTCTTGAAGTGATTTACTAACATATTGATGCATGTTCTAATTTCTTTCATTGTTGTTGCTAATTCTTGTAGTCAATTTCAACCACCCAATCGAGCATGTTCATGCTTCTTGTACCAAGCACATAACTTCCATTAGATTTAAAATAAATTGAAATAAATTCACATCATACCTCATTGGTAGCTTGTCAATAAGGTACACTTGCAATTTTGTTCGCTTCCTGCCACAACAAGTCAAACTAATTGTTTGACCAAAACATCATGCGTAAACATATCACATCTGGTTAGATCAAAACACAACCATCATAGATCAACATCATAAATCACATGTAACCATCATAAATCATAATCATAGATAACATATAATCATCATATACCATAATCATAAATCACATGCATGATAAAACTAAAATCAAATGTTGAGTCTTATCCTTTCATCAATCCTTAGCTTCTACTTTTGTCTTTATTTTGTACACACTCGACATCGGTTGCCACACCAGACAAACACCCAGTGCCTTCTCCTAAACCATGTGCATGTACACATAGTGTGCATCACAAACTGCATTCAACACCATGCAATACATTCACCTACACCTAACATACAACACATACACCTACACCCGGTGTACAATACAACACAAATATGTATATAGAGTGCAACACAATTAATGTATATGTCACGAGACCATGACTATACAATGCACATACATAGTACTGCATGCTCGCAACACAACATGTACGACATGCACTCAATCCCACATGCACACCAATACCACATGTACAAAACACCATCTACACAACATGTGCACAACGTCACATGTACACGGCACCACCTGCACAACGTGTACACAATGCCTCATGTACACTGCACCATTGTACAATGTGTACACAATACCACGCGCATGACAGATACATGACACCTCATGTACACAGCTCCACATGTACGACATCTACACAACACCACTTGTACAACATGTACACATCACCACATGCACACAACACCATATTACATAGTGCCACATGTACAACATGTACACAACACCACATGTACATAGCACTGCATATCTAATCATACACACAACACCATATGCAATATTCGCACAACACTATTTGTACCATCCTATGAATAACACTACATAATCAACATGTACACACACTATATATACACAACACCGCATGTGCACACATCATAGATGCGACATGTACAACATATGCACAATAATAGTACCACACATCCAAATACCACATTGTCCTTACCAAGAAACCTTGCTTCCAGTGTCTTATTCATGCTTATCCTGGCATGTCGCAGACCACATTGCTTTCATTTTGCTGATGTATCCCTCGGTATAACCTATCCATAACATAAGCATAGGCATAATACAAGCATACAAAATAAATTCACATTCACATGATATTAACCTCGTATATTTGTCGTGACTACTCTTCCCACTTGATTTCTCATAGCCAGGAACTTCTTCATGCCACAAGAACGATTCTTGATGATATGTTGGACAATGACATATATACATGGATACATACATACATACACATAAACATTAGCATAAACAATCATGATCCTGTAAGACAACAATATGCATACATATATATATATATATATATATATATATACACACACACACACACACACATATATATACACATAAATGTTACCGTTAATAATCATGATCCATGACGACCCTATCAAACATGACATACATACACACCTAGATGTATACACATATAAACATCAACATAATCATGATCATAACCTAATTACCATATATCAAGGTCAAGGTTTAAGAGAACTTCCTTTATTCATGCAACACATGCGCAACATTAGGAATAATCATTCCCAACATAGCCAAGGCATTTGATACCAAAAATCCATTTACTTTACCTTTTTGGTTACCTTTCTCACGACTTTACTCCCACCGTCCATTTACCACAATGGATCCAGCCAGTCCAACTGACTGTCATAGTCTTACCTTCCGTTGTGCTTACTCATGCACCGAGCTTCATCCATGTCTTACATTACCTGTTGGGTACCACAGCTCTCCCCGAGCTCCATTAACTTTATTCTTTCCGAACCAATTCCCAAGACTCAAAACAATAAAATTCAAGAATGGAAACAACAACAAGAAGACCATGAAAACCAAAAGCAATACGACACCGCAACAAAGTGGCATAGCTATGCAACTGACACGTGCAACAATCGCAAATCAAGCACAACAATCGCAAAAGACCAAAAGCACAAGACTAATCATAGACACCATGACTCGCTCCCCACAGTTCCCAAGGAAAGATCGACCCGAGCTTCTTCGAGATTTCATGGCAACCTCTCTTGTCATGCAACTCCTTACATCATGTTGTCATTAACACATAATTGTTAGTGCGTAAATAAACATAATAATACACTAGTTACCTCATCTTGTTGTGCCAAGCACATTGCTTGCAAATTAACACATCCACACCATCTCTCAAGGGACTCCAATCCTTTGACAGATCCACCTGTAACTAAAGACTAGCTAATATACCTGTCAAGTACATGTTCATGAATATAGCATTTATTCACATAATGTCTGACAAGATTAAGGTTAAGAAGACTTTATGGAGGCAAAACACTCATTCGTTTGGAATTGGGGTTTCCAAACATAGCCGAAGGAATCCTTGTCCAATTCCTTTCTTTGACCTTTTCCTTGTTGCAATTGAGTGTTACTATGCAATGTCATATCACCCGACTGTTAGTGATATAAACACATCAACTATTACCTTGTCAGGCTAATACTAGCATGCTTCTTGCAACTGCTCACACATGTCAACCACATGTTCCAAATATCAAAACAATCATATCTATCAATTTGAAATAAACATTTAGGAGGACTAACAATCATGTCATAATCTATAGTCAACTCATAGTCATTAGACATAATGCTACAACTATCACCTACTTACACTCAAGTACATATCAACTGTCTCAACGCATGTGTTAGTACAATAATCTTAAAACAAGATCATTTGAACACATACTCATATTATGCAATTCGTCAAACATTCAACTAACTTGCAAACATACAATGTTAAATAAATCAACTAGGCAATGTAATAGACATCAAACACTCGAACACCAAATAGATGACATAATCAAACAATCAAGCACCAAATATACAACATAAGAAAACTCGTAACCTTAATGTATCTCAGGGGAGGCTATCTTGTCTTCACAATCAATCTAGTTAGCATGATATAACTTCACAACATATCAACTCAAACATATGATATCCATAATAGTCACTATCTAACATGTTCACATCATAAGCTCATAAACATTTTTCATTCATGCATAACAATCACATATGTATGATCAGTATAGATTAGTAGAACACAATGTCACAATAAGTTGACTCATACCTGAATGTCGTAACCCTAACCATATGCATAAGGCAATCCAATTCAGCATGATACATATAACATCAGGATCTTAATGCAATAACCATAATCATCAAGCTAACTATCATATAACAACAACAAGTTAACCTATAACATACTCATCAACAACATATAACATAATCCTCAAGTTATCTAACATAAAACAATAATAACAATGCATATGACTACACGTCTATCATTCATGATTATCTAACACATGTGCATATGCCTACACTAATCAACTATCATCTATAATGTACGTAACGATAACATCAAAATACATGTACATAAACCTAATGTATATAAACCTAATGCATATAACAATCCATGACTTACATTCCTACATGCCAAACATACAATACTTGTATGACAATCTGCTCTTACCCCAAAGTCCAATGTTGCAACCTCATTTTGATGATATACATCTCCTGGTCTATCTCAGCCAACACATTAGCATCATAACATACCAATGTCACCCTGATGACCTAAATTGCATACCATGACTTCGCAAGGCATGTTTGACCTACTATTCATGCATAACTATAACTAGGACCATTCATGCATTACAATTGCATATAGACATATAACACATGAGCACCAAACCATATACACCTCTTTCTAGCTAGAGTCTAGTCATCAATGCATGACCATATCAACTTCACATACCATGACCTCATGCATGACAACAACAACCATTACATCATTTTACACATTCCCACACACAACCATCAACATGCATAAGCAATGCATAATCAACTACACATACACATGAAAGCATGTAGTCGAGCATAAGCGATCAATTCTTGTAACCAACCTACAAGACTAATACATGTAATCAAGAATACAAGAATGCAACCTACCATACAAGGATGTAATCAAACGACATATAACAACATGTAATCCACATATAACAATATATAACCAGTGATATACTCATGATGATGCACTCCGCAAAATCAACATCAAGTTCCTCATGACAACATTACTACAACCATTATCAACATTATGTAATGCAACAAGCACATGGAATGCAAGTGTAAGAGACAAACATGAACTGGCATGCATGCATGACCAACGCACACCACCCATCCAGTCTGAGGGGTGAACCATGCTCTGAGACCACTCTGTAACAGCCTCCTCCCACATCTACCCAAGTAACCATGTCAATTGTGGTAAACATGCGACGAGAGGCTACTATAATTGGATTCGACCTCCTATGTGACCTTTGAGGAAGTGGAATCGACGGAAACATAACACACAGACATTCAACATCATCTTCAGGACCCTCAGGAACTAATCCAACACTTCAGACAACTTGCCCTTGGGTCCTCCTGAATTTTTGACCAACTTAAGACGTAGTCGCTCTCATGTTATAGGCATGAAAACATCCATAAACCTAGAGTCACTCTCACGGGATTTCCTGCAAGCGTCCAAAGACTCATTTTGCCAGTTCTGTGCCAATGTCCCTGAGATTTGAGCCACTTTGTCAGGCCCAGTTCACTTCCCAGAATGGAATGATAACTTAGGAGCAATAAAAGAACATGGAAACAATTATGCAAAAGCAATAAGTTAAACAAGACCTTAATCAGACCCCTACTAGCCAGGACATGTGTTTCATCAAGCATATCCTCAACATGTAACCTATAGGTGTAAACAACATAATTAAGTGTAGGGATCTCATACTTATTTGAGAATCGCTATGAACCATCGTTCCCTCATGTCATTTGCTGCATTATCATCTATTAGGTCATAGATACATTATCCATTCATTTACAAGTAAAAACATGCTAAGAGCCATACATAGTTGTTGTCATAAAACATACATATAACCAACATAGTAACAATATAAATACCATGAATATATCAGCCATAAAATCCACATATACATCAGTACATTTACACTTGAAAACCAAAGGAATGAATGTCTCATTAATGAATGCAATAAACCAATCGGAGATGGGACTACCACGTTCCACCTGATCATAGATTGGTTGAGCCAATTCTCTCTTTAGCCAATCACCCTCATGCCATATTCCAAGCATGAATGTGGGATTCATAGAACACACCAAAAACATTAACAACATAGATGCCACCGAAGTTCTCACCTACACTGTGAGGAATTTGAGTGTCTCCTAGCCTCTCTAGCTTTATCGTAATCCACAGTATGATCCAGGGATCACTAGGCCCTACACCAAGACACACTCTCCAGGCTTTACCGTACATCCCATCCTCGAACTACTAGGACCAATAGAGAGAAATCCACCTCTTGGCTTTATCGTATATCTTGCCATTCATCGGCAAGGATTCCTAGGCCCACCAAGCCACATAATCCTAGCTTTACCGCAACCCATAGCCTGGCTCATGGGTTATTAGGCCAATGGCTTTACCGTGATCGATAGTTTGGTTCAAGGACCACTAGGCCATGTGTTTGTCAGTTTGGAGATCCACCCCACTCAGCTTTGAATCCATCCGGCCATCCCACATTAACCGAAGTCTGAAAACCCATCTCATCAAAGCTATAAGAAAATCATAAGTCTAGGCTGAAGAACACTGCCACACCTCGCAAAACCCATACCATGATAGAAAAGAAGCACATGAAATACCATGCATGCCAAATCTGGCAAGGAAAATACACATGCAAGTCGATACCTGCAATGAATCCTGCTGTAGCTGCTTGATCCTGCCTTTCCCTGCTTGATCTTTGCTTCCTCTTGCCTTCTTTGCCTTTCTTTCTCCAATGCCAAAGTGCTCCAAGAAACTCTAAGTGTCAAAGAGTGTGAGAGAGAGAGAGAGAGATAAAAATGAGAGAGCTACAAAGCTAAACTGACTAAAGGCTACCAACTGATACTCATAGGCCTTTTTATGAATGAAGCCTCTATTTTTTTCATTTTCCATTATTTTCCTTCATTTTCCTCCTCATGTGTAAGCTGTGACCTTTCACCTCCTTTTTCTCCTAATTTCCATTATTTTCATAAATAATTGTGCCAAAAATGTCATTTTTCCTTTCCAAATCCTTAGCCATTTCCTTTGTCGATTTCCTTACCCATAAACAACCAAATGAAAACTCCCTAGGATGTCTTGCCCAACATTCAGCTTGGAATAGTATCCCATCAACCGTGATCTTATATATATTTTACATGAGTTTTTTAACTAGGGCTGTTACAGCTTCTCCGCCGAAAAACCCTCAACAAAATGAATGTGCGAATAAAGCAGTAGAATAGTCATTGGGGTACATTAAACCCTAGAGAATCTTATACCGTTGATCGAAAAGAAATCGATGCCAACAATCAATTAGGTAGGTCAACATACATAAACATGGAGCCTTTGAAAAAGGCTACGCATAACATGGAATACTCCAGAAATATCCTGAAAAATTCAAGCCTTACCTTCATGTATCTAACAATAATCAGTTTTACCGAATTAAAATACCATGTGCATCATAACGCAAAGGAGTTTGACGACATAAAAGGTTTGGGAGAAACAAATCATGGTATCGAAGATGTTCGAATCACATCAAACCAGTACATGAGTTGTGTGTGTGTGTGTGTGTGTATTCAATGTTAAAATGTAACAAGGATTAATATATGTATCAAATTACAATGTTTATATATATTCCATATACACGTGAAAATAAACAAAGGAAATTACAAGATTATAGTTACAATCTTGAGAGTCGATGGTTTAGACATGAAACATGAAAGGGTTAGAAAATCCATAACCTTTTTAATCAAGGGGTGAATGCTTTCACTAGAACCAAGTGGTTAATGCTTTCATTATCAAAACAAGAGGTTGTATTTTGGTGCATAGACTCTTTTGTTAAAAGGATTAGAATGTTACCATTAAGTGGTGAGAGAAAATAATCTCTTGAATCATATAGATTGCACAATGTGATAAGATGTATGTTTATCAATAAAAAGAATAGCGTTATAATATCACCCAAAATCCAATAATAATTCGAAAAAGTGAAAGTTATAATATTCACTAGAAAACCAATAATTCAAGGTGATGATATTGAAAATTAAAAGGAGAAGACAATATAACCCTTTTTAGGAATTGGTAATATTATTAATTACACACACCCACACACACATGTATGAAAAAAATAGGGCGTAATTGGGAGTTATTGCAGATGTTGGCCTCAACAATGATAGTATGGGTGAAGCTACCAAATCTTCCCCTTCCTCTCTAGCATCACAAGGTTCTTAAGAAATTGGGAATGGCCTCAAGTCATTAAAAAATATGGACCTCAAGAGAATGGAGAAAGGGTTATTTACCTTATCCATAATCTGTGTTGAAGTAGACCTAAGTAAAGGTCTATCTAATCACATTTAGCTGAAACATAAATCTTCCAGTGGAACCAACTCTTGGATTATGAGAATAAAACATTCAGATGTTGATCATGTTACCAAAGATGACACTTTCAAAACACATGCCCGCATGCAAAAAAGAACCCAACAAAAAAAATAAAAAGGGGTAGGCCCCAAAACAAAAGGATGACAACCTTCTAATCCCTACCTCGTGGAGGAGGAAGGAGAAGAAATCACAGAGAACCCTCTAAACCAAGAAGAAGGGGATGCTCTAGTCCATAATGCCAATGCAATCCACAAGCATAACGGTATAGAATCATAAGAAATCTATGAACCAGAACAAGAGAAACATGGCACACAAAGGGAATGGGATGACGGGCACAAAGAGAGTTCATGTTTCTGAAATTTCAGATTTCGATAAAGAACTCCCACCAAATATAACTAGGACCAAGACTTACAGGAGATCCTGGAAAGGGAGAACCTAGAGCTAGAAAAATTTCTTGAGCAAGGAGGAAACTTGGGAATAAGCTCCATACCTTAGGAGGATGTTGACAAGGTACAATAGGTATTCCTTAACAAGTCACATCAAACAGCTGCAGGATTCAAAAGAGGACATGATAACCAGGAAATAAAGGGACTTCCACAATAGGATTAACAACAGGAAAATTAACAAAAAACCTAGGCAAGAGGAGGGGAAGAAAAAGATAGAAAGAACTACTGCTTGAGTGTGGCAAACTCATGATTGACTCAAGAAGGATGAAAGACCTTTCCAGTTACTCCTTTAAAACCCCACCTCAATGAAAATCACAACCTGGAACATTAGACGACTAGGAAGTAGAAGAAAACAGAGGAATCTAGGTAACAGGATCAAAGAGGAAAAACCTGACATAGTATTCATACAGGAAACAAAATGCTCAGTGGAGAATATCAGAGAAAAACATAGCAAATGGTTAAATAGATATGAATACCTTGAAGTTAAGGCAAATAAATCTGCTGGTGGCATTCTCACTCTATGGGATCCACAAAAATTTGGTGTGATTGATGCGGAGGCTTCTAAACATCACCTTTCTTTGATTTTCCAACCGGTGGGTGATAAGCAATGTTACATGATCACCAATGTCTATGGTCCTCAGCCAATGGAGGACAAAATTCGACTCCTCACAACACTGGAGGATATGAAGAAAAGATACCCAGCTCCACCCTGGATTCTAGGAGGTGATTTTAACATGACAAAATCACTCATAGAGAAGAAAGGAGGTACTAGAACTCTTGGTAGGGATTCAGTTGCCTTCCAGAACTTCATCACCAATATGAAATTGGTTGATATGGAAACTAGCAATTGAGTCTTCACTTGGAATAACAAAAGGGGCGGCCCTACCCAAGTAGCCTCAAAATTAGACAAATTCATTCTCTCAAAGGAACTTCTTCTCATGGGAAGTAGCCTGAATGCGCTCATCCTACCTTTTGGAGGTTCAAACCACTGGCCTATTCAATTGGAAGCTAGACAGATTCATTCTCTCAAAGGAACTTCTTCTCATGGGAAGTAGCCTGAATGCGCTCATCCTACCTTTTGGAGGTTCAAACCACTGGCCTATTCAATTGGAAGCTTCTCTATTTGGTAAACCAAGGAACTCCCCCTTCAGGTTTGAGAACGCTTGGCTCACACATTCAAATTTCCTCACAAACATTGAAAAATGGTGGAAGGAAGAGCTACACCTTCAAGGTACAAAGATGTTCCTTCTACACAACAGGTTCAAACACATTAAAGGCAGACTCAAAGAGTGGAATAAAAAGGAATTTGGCAATATATTCAAGGCTAAAGGAGATGTGGAAAAGAAACTAAAGGAAATAAAGCAAATTCTTATCACAGAAGGCTATACAGATGAAAGGAAAGAGATGGCAGAGTCACTCCAGCATGATTGGGAAAATAGATGTCTACAAGAGGAAATATTTTGGAGACAGAAATCCAGAGTACAATGGATTAAGGAAGGGGAGAGAAACACCAAATTCTTTCACAGATCCACCATAGCTCACAGAAACAACAACAAAATTGTGAAACTTACAGATCAGCATGGAATAGAAAGAAACACTCATGAAGAGATGGAAGAGGTTCTAGTCCAGCATTTTCAGAGAATTGCTGAGGAAACCTCGGAAGATAAATATCAGTTTATGAAAAGATTTACTCAATACATTCCTAAATTGGTTTCTAGAGAAGGCAATTACAATCTCAACAGATCAGTAACAGAGGAAGAGATTAAGGAAGTCATTACAGAGATGCACAATGGTAAAGCACTAGGCCCGGATGGCTTCAATGTGGACTTTTTCAAAACATGTTGGAGGATAGTAAAACAGGATATTTTGAAGGTAGTGTAAGACTCTCAAAGATTTAAGACAGTCTTGAAGGCGCTCAATGAATCTTTCATAGCCTTAATCCCCAAACAGGAAAAGGCCACCTCTCCAAACAGATTTAGACCTATAACATTATGCAATGTGGTGTACAAAATAATATCCAAAGTAATTGCCAACTGTCTCAAACCACTCCTCCCTACCCTAGTGTCAGAGGAGAAAATGGGCTATGCGGAAGGACGACAAATTCTTAATAACATAATTCAAGCACATGAAGTGGTTCATTCACTCAGTACCAATAAACAGGCAGGGATGATAATTCAGCTGGACATAGCAAAGGCCTATGATAAACTTAGCTAGACGTATATAAGAGCAGTACTAAAAGCCTATGGCTTTGATCACAATTGGATCAAGTGGGTCATGGCGCTAGTTACCACTGCTAGCTGTTCAATTCTTCTCAATGGCTCTCCCTCCAAAACCTTCAAGCCTACTAGAGGACTCAAGCAAGGTGATCCTCTTTCTCCTTTCCTTTTCATTCTAATGATGGAAGGGTTAGGGAGAGCAATCAGAGCTGCATAGGAGGAAGGGAGAATTCAGGGTCTAAGACTCACTCAAGGTGGGGACACAGTGACACATCAGCAATTTGTAGATGATACTATGCTTCAAGGCACACCCAAAGTCAAGGAATCTAGAGCATTTAAGCAGATTCTGAGTGAGTTTTCCATGGCAGCAGGCACTGAGGTAAGTCTCACTAAATCAAAGATTTTCTTTTTCAATACAGATATTTCGATTCAAAGAAATCTTTCCAGAATTTTGGGCTTTCAAAGAGAGTCATTGCCTATGAAGTACCTGGGAGTTCCCCTCACTGACAAACCGTTACACAAGGAAATCTGGGAGCCTATTCTAAATAAGCTAAAAGATAAGATTAGCAAATGGACAAATAGAGCCCTAAATCTAGCAGGGAGGTTGATTCTAACTAAGGCTATCCTCCAAATTATCCCTATCTATATGCTATCAGCCATTCCGACACCAACTGGTGTAATTACTAATATAAGAAAAATTCAAAGAGACTTTCTCTGGGGGAAAGGTGAAGAAAAGAAGAAATGGGCCCTAGTAGCATGGGACAGGGTAAGCAAACCAAAATCCATTGGTGGCTTGGGTCTTCATGACCCAAGAATTCTTAACAGAGTTCTGGGAGCCAAAATCTAGTGGAGATGGCTAAAGGAAATTCAAGCACCCTGGGCAAAACTATGGAAGCAAAATTATGCAAGAGATTGGCAGGAGAGGAACCTCATAAGAATGACAGGACAAGTAAAAGGTTCTTCAATTTGGAATAGGGCATGGGAGAACAGGGCCCTAGTCCAAAATCATAGTTTCTGGGAGATCAGAAATGGAAATTTGGCTTGGTTCTGGGAGGATAATTGGTAGTAGGAGGACAATCTCCGCAGTGACGAATTAGCAGAAATTCACACAGATACCATCAAAAAATATTAAGGAGGGTAAGGGACTATTGGGATCACTCAAGGAATAATGGGAAATGGAGAATATTGAAACTTCCAGATTATAGTGAAATGGGCATGATGCATGCTCAAGTTATAGCCCTTAACGGTATTTTGGAAAAGAGGCAAATCTTAACCTCAACCTTGGAAGATCAATTAAGATGGCGAAAAAATAATACAGGTCTCTTCAACCTTAAGGAGGCCAAAAGGATAGACACAGGGCTTAACTATCCAAACACTGATAAAAAGTGGAAAGAACTTTGGGATAATCCTCATTGGATGAAAGTCAAACCGTTCAAGTGGGGGCAAGATTCTGACATGGGATAACCTAAGGAAAAGAGGCTTTGTTGGACAACAGGAAGAAACCACTAATCATCTCCTGAATAGATGCTCATTCACCACAATACTTTGGAACTGGGTTGGTGATGTCTTTGAGCAGACAGAAAGAAATGTAAATGACATAATTGCTACATTGATAAACTGGCGGAATTTTATTTTTATTTTTATTTATTTATTTATTTATTTTTTTTTTTTTTTTTTTTTTCTGAGAATGAGATAATAACCTCCGCCTGGGCACTGACCCCAGGGTTCTTAATCTGGAATGTTTGGAAGGAGTGCAACAACAGGATTTTCAAGGATAAGGCGAGCCTAGTGAGCAACATTCTAAAGCTAATCCTTAAACAACTCAAAGAGTCTGTTCATATCCTGGGAGGTGTTGATACCAGAAAACTCATAGGACAAAGAGAGGCCAAAATCCTGGAAAAGTTAGAGCTCAAGGTTCATCTCCCTCAGTGTTCTATGCAGATCAACAAGAATACCTCAGCTGAAAAAGCTTCCTGGCAACCCCCTTCTCATGGTTTTTTAAAATTTAACATTGATGGGGCCTCTAAAGGAAATCCGGGTGAAGCAGGTTATGGAGGGGTCATGAGGGATGAGGAAGGAAACATTCTGGTCATCTTCCACAGTTATCTAGGAAAAGCAACCAACAATATGGTTGAGCTCATGGCGATGGAACTATGCTTGGAAATACTGCTCAAGTACAACATTCACAATGTCATCATTGAGGCTGACTCGGAATTAGTCATTAATTCGGTGAAGAGGGTTAATTTTGGCGCTGCACCAGAGAAAATCTCAGGACAATGGCGGCTTCTGCAAGTCTACCAAAGAATCCAATCACACCTAAGAGTGCTAAGAACTCTTAAGTTGGTGCATGTCTGCAGGGAAGCCAACAAAGTTGCGGACTGGCTTGCCAATGAGGGGGTTCGAAACAAGCATATTGACTTGTGCTGCTGGTGGGAGGAGGTAACGGATGACAGGATGAAGGAGGAATGCTCATTTCGGGCCCTCAATGACAGACAACAGTTTCAGGAAAATTCAAAGAGATGGAATTTTACTACATGTCAACGATGAATAAGTTCACTTCAGATAGTTTATCAGAGGATATGCACTGTCGGTTCTCTAAGGGTGCTTATAGAAACAAATTCAGAAATCGAGACAGAAGATATCTACTCACAGGAGAAGGGACTCCATGTGAGATGAACGCCACAGAGCGACAACTCCACTCATATGGCATTCCATGCAGGAGGCCACCCTTCCGGCCAGGTCTTCCTCGTACAATGCGGGGGAGGTCAAAGGAAGAGATTTCTCGGGTCAAGAACTGCTCGAGATATACAACCTGCTTCGGGCACCCTTTGAGGTTTTCTCGGATGACAAGCGATGCCATTTAGCTAGCGACACATGGAGGGGGGTGAACAGTGTTTACCACCTTCATCGCTGGGTAATCCGCGAGCGGATGTGTGGTCTGATTTGTTTTGTGGTCGTCTGATCCGGAGGAGGAAGATTTACGGCCACCTTTTGGCATGCAGGTTGGTGGGCCCGAAAGGACAAAACCACTAATGGTTTACCACCTTCATCAGGCGCCATCTAAACCAAAGTCGGTTTTTTTCAAAAGCTAGCGATTCCACTCACGATGCACCACGTGGCGGAGGATCGGTAAAGAAAACCGCCTTCATCGTGCGGTATTCTGCGGGCTTTTAAGCTGTGGGATATGGACACCAGCCGTTAGATCTGAAGTAAATGATCAACTGTAAGCATTGATTGTGCAACTTGATGTTTTTTCGCAGGCTTTGCCTTCACGCGGGTTGTTTTTTGACCGCCTGATCGATAGGAGATAGATCTTCGGTGGGTTTTGGGGAGCGGACTTTGTATCCACTTGCCTGCTTTCAATTCCAGGGCAGTCTCGAATTTTTTTATGTTTGATCTTTGGAGGTTTTTTGGGTACTTTGAGTAATTTCAGTCTCCCTTTGTGGGAGTCTGCGCCTCTGTGTTTCCACTCTCCCTTTGTGAGAGTTTGTTTTTTTTTTTTTGACAGAAACGGGTATGGTATGATTGTATTCCTCTTGGGCTAAATGCCAAAAATACTGATTACATAGAGGACTTCTGTGTCCTGGTGCGATTCAATTCTTTGAGTGAGCATGCCTCTAAAACTTGTAGACTTCTTTCTTGATATAACGTCTATGTTATTGATTTCTGAAATATTCCCCCACTTGGAAATGCAGACGAAGTGCTTTAAAAGTAAACAGTAGAACATGGCAACATTCAGATTAAGGGATGGGATCCCATGATTCTTCTTTGTCTTTCTGCTTGATCCTTGTTGGAAGGAGTGCAGCTTTATTGGCCTCTTTGTCCGCCTCTTTATTGAGGACTCTCAGCACATGGAAGTAGTTTATCTTCTGGAAGCCTTTTCCCAGGCCCTTGATTCTAGATATCAGTCTTGTTAGCTTGAGGTCCAGCATTGGGGAGTTAGATATCATAGCATTTATAATAATTTTTGAGTCACCAATTACATTAGCTTCTTCAATGTTTATGTCTTTGAGGACCTTGAGACCTTGATAAAGAGCTAGGGCCTCAGCTTGAATACTTGTTGTATGTCCAAGCCCCCACGCGAAGGAATGGATTTTTTCCCCATATGGATTCACGATGACACCTCCTGCACCCGCTTTGCCCGGGTTTCCCTTTGCCGCCCCATCAAAGAAAAGAGAATGCCTTGAGAGCGACTTGAGCCCATCTTGAAAGTCATCTTCAGATTTTATAATTTTCCATTTTTTGATAGGGAGACTGATTCTGTTTGCTGGCTGGAATTGTAAGTCAAGTATGGAACCCCAAATAATATCTTGTTGGCTGAGGTTGGTATCGTCTTTAATATCAACAAGGCATTCCTTGATTTGGCATTTAATTTTGATTTCTAGAGCCTTGCTGTTCTGCTTTGTGCTTTTGAAAATTCTTCTATTTCATTCCAGCCAAATCTGCCAGCAAGTGATCTTTGGAAGATTGGCCCATGCTGCTTTAATTACCTGGTTTTTAGGTGGCGGACCTAGGTATCTGGCTACCCAATTGGAGAACAACTCCACAGTGGAACAAGGCATCACAAAATTGGAGTTTAGATTCTGCATGAAGGAGCGCCAGAGTTGTTTGGAGAAGTTGCATTCGAATATTAAGTGTGTGACTGATTCAGAATTGTTATTGCACAACGCACATATAGATGGCCCGTGGAACCCTTTTCTTTGTATATTGTCATACGTAAGGATTCTTCCGTGGCAGAGTTGCCAGGCAACAAAATCAATCTTTGGCCATGAGGGAGTGTGCCAAACTCCTTGCCAGGGCGCTGGATCAGGAGCTACGTGTGGTCTTTCATTAATTTTCTTGTATCCCATAGCCACCGTGTATCCTCTGTTTGTCGCACCCCAACCAATCCGATCCTTTTTCCACAGATGCGTGGGAGCCAGGCCGTGGAGGTGCTCTAATAGCGTGTTCCAATCGCTGCGCAGGTGGTTTGGGACTTCAACAATTTTCCATCCTGTCCAAGTCGAGTCTGCCAGAAAGATATGTCCCAGAGAGTGCGCATTCCATTTCTTTCCATCCAGATTCGCA
The DNA here is from genome assembly GCA_031772625.1 of Pinus tabuliformis. Taxonomy (NCBI): domain Eukaryota; kingdom Viridiplantae; phylum Streptophyta; class Pinopsida; order Pinales; family Pinaceae; genus Pinus; species Pinus tabuliformis. The sequence goes on along the minus strand of CM062805.1, from coordinate 48,471,362 downwards.
AATCTCTATTTGAGGACCTGTTTTCAATAGGCTCCACGTTCATTATTTTATCAGACCATATACTAATTTTTCTGCCATTTCCAGGGATCCAAAACGAATGGGTTTTGATGAACTGCCCTGCTTTTGCGTACAACTTGAGGAATGGCGAGTTCTTCAATTGGATTTCATTTCTAGGCATCTTAACCGCGATCCTCTGAAATATTTTTTCCATAGAGCCAGCTGGGCCCATCCAGGTTTGGGAGAAATTATTCTCCAAATTGTCTTCGCTGCCTTGGCCACATTCTGTTGGCATATCTTTTTGAAATTTAGTCCACCTTCCCACAGCGGCTTGGTGATTGTTTCCCAGCTGATGAGTGGAATTTTCTTTTCATTCAGCTTTCCTCCCTTCCAGAAAAACTTGCGAATAAATTCTTCCATTTTATTTAGTATAGTTACCAGGGCGAGAAGTCCTGCAAATTCGAATAAAGGGAGGCTGGAGAGCACAAACTTTATAAGCACTGACTTGCCAGCAACGTTGAGCCATCGATAGCCCCAGGATTGGATTCTGGATTTGAATTTTTCAAGCTGAGGTTGCCAGTATTTGATTGAAAGTCTCTTGTGAAAAACAGGGAGGCCCAAATATTTAAATGAGGTCCAGGAGGCTGAGGCTGCAAAACCCAGACAGTTAGAAATGGCAGAAAGAATCCTGGGCGAGGTATTCCAGCTGTATATGTGGCATTTGTTTATGTTAAAGACGCTGCATGAGACCTTTCTGAAGACATCCAGGGCAGCTTTATACTTAAGAGCGGAGGAGAGGGTGGCGCTGCCTAACAACAGGGTGTGATCTGCAAATAAGGCATGGTTTATGCTTTTGACCCCTCTAGCTATACTTAGGCCATTGATTTCTTGATCTTGCATCTTTTTTTCTAACAGAAAGCTGAAGACAGAGGCTTGGATGACAAAGAGCAGAGGAGAGAGAGGGAATCCCTGCCTAAGACCTCTCGAAGCTTTGAAAAATTCAGTGACCCTACCATTTACAAGCGTGGCAATCCAAGGCTCTAAGATGCATGCCCGGACCCAATTTATGAAATTTATTCTGAACCCAAATTTACACATGACTTTTAAAAGAAAACTATGATTAACTTGATCAAAGGCATTTGCTAAGTCAAGTTTGATCACCATACCTTGTTCCTTTCGAAGAAGACTTGAATGTATTGCCTCTTGAACTAGCGTAAAGTTGTCCACGATTTGCCTTCCCTGGATAAAGCCTCCTTGATTTTCCAGAATGATTCTTGGCAGGATGGGCTTCAGTCTATTGGCAATGACCTTGGTAATTAATTTGTACCCAGTGTTGCAAAGTGACATCGGGCGAAATCTGCTAAAGTTATTGGCGCCTTTTTCCTTTGGAATGAGGGCTAAGAAAGCTGAGTTTGTGTTGCCTCCTATTTTCTAGGAATTTTGAGACTTTTGTATCATTTTGAAAAGGTCCTTTTCAACAATCGGCCAACAAACTTGAAGAAATCTGGCGGAGAATCCATCTGGCCCCGGTGCCTTGTCCGGGTCCATGTCAAAGAGGGCCTTTCTCACTTCCTCTTTAGTGATTTTGACCTCTAGACAACTGTTCATGCGGGGGGATATTGCTTGAGGGATGATATCTAGCAGCTCTTGGTGTTGGGGCGATTCCTGATCATCATTGTACAAGTTTTGAAAATGGGAGAAAGCTGCCTTCTTGATGTCTGCGAACTCCTTGTGCGTGCCATTGTCTTCCTTGATCTCAGAGATAGTGTTAAAACATTTCCTGGCCTGGGCTTGCTTATGAAAGAAGCTCGTGTTTCTATCACCTGCTCTGAGCCACATGTTTCGAGATTTTAATCTCCAATATTCTTCTTCGGCTAAGCTGGCCTTGTGATAGCTCTGTTGCAGCTTGTTTTCTTGATCAAGCATCTCCTCTGTGATTGGGGCGCTCTCCATGTGGGTTTGATGAGTGGCAAGAGAGACTTTGATGGCTTTCCTTTCTGATGTTGGATTGGAGAGGGTTTTGGCCCATAGTTTCAAGACTCCTTTAACCCTTCTGAGCTTTTCCTCCCAGATGAAGAAGGGAGAACCTTTGACAGGCTGACTCCAGCAATCTTAGAATGTTTGAATGAAAAGGGGCTCCTTTACCCAGAGAGGACTAAATCGAAAATGGATGGGGCCCAGATCTAGGTGGGCAAGGAGCTCTAGCTTTACAGGTTTATGATCTGAGACACTGCTAGCAAGAATGTGCATTCTAGGTTCTAGACCAAATATCAGAAAAGAACTTTGGATGAAGAATCTATCTAGCCTGGCAGCAATATGTCCAGGGCCTACTCTTTTGTTTGACCAAGAGAACTTACCTGAAGTGTGTTTGATGTCCAGCAAATCCCAATCTTGCAACAGATCCTCCGCCCATTCTCTTGCCAGATCTCAGACTGCGCTTCCTCCCCTTTTTTCAGTCGAGTGAAGTGTGAGAATGAGATCTCCAACAATGATTGTATTTTCCAAATTTGTCTGATCTGCCTGTTGTCTTATAGTGTCCCAGCAATCCTTTTTCTCCCAGATATTAACTGGGGAGTATACATTAAAGAGACTGAATATTTCCTTTGTATTGAGATTCTGCATTTTTAGCAGCAACCAATGAGTGTTGCTCGCTTCAAAGATGAGAGCATATTTATTGGGGTTCCATAATGTACCAATCCCTCCCGAGACACCCCTGGCTGAGACTGCTCTTGCTTCACTTTTGGGCCACAAATTTTTTCTTGCATGCAGGAAGATTTTGTCTTCCAGCTTGGTCTCCTGGACGAGAAGTATATCTGGGGTTTCTGTTCTTATTAGGTTCCTTATGGCTTCTTCCTTAACTTTGCTCCCCAAACCTCTGCAATTCCATGAGATGACCTTCATTATTTATGCTTCTGGTGGGCTCCCTTGGAGCCTTGAGGCTGATTTTTCATCATTTTGGGCTTTGAGGCTAGCAGTTTTTCCAGAGTTGGTTGACTGCCCTGTAGCTTATCTTTATAGGTCTACTGCTCCCCTTTTTCTTTGTCTGTTTTTCGGCCTCTTGCAGATCTTCTTACCGAGCTTTGGGACTCACCTATTTCTCCTTCTTCTTCTGACTCATCGGTTTCTTGCCTTTCTTCCTCGTCCTCAAGGGCCATGCCTTTGGTGTTTTCCACTTCTTTGGGGGAAGCTGGGGGTGTGCTTTTACTTAAAGAGTTTGGATCTTGAATTTCTACCTCTGGAGTGCCTTCTGATGGCTGGCTTAGAGGGTCAAATTTGTTGTCTTGCGCCTTTTTGGGAGGGGGCCTTTGGACATTTTCCTGGGGATTGCCTTTGCCGGAGGGGCCACCCTGTTTCTGCCCCTTATGATTGGCTCTTGCTCGCCTGACTTGGTTCCAACCCTCTTCATTCCCTTTCTCTGTCTCTGCATTGGTCGGGCAGTTTCTAGCGAAGTGCCCATACACGTGGCATTTCCTGCATTTGAATGGTAACTGTTCATAATCCAAGATCTGCACATGTGACCAGCTGCCAACTTTGATTTTGATTGCCTTTGGTAGACCCACCTCTAGATCCACCTCCACACAGATCCTGGCACAATCGTATTGATCCTTGTTGCTTACCCGATCTATGAATTTCCCAAGGGAGTTGCCGATGTGCATCATGGAGTCCCAGTTCCAACAGTGAACTGGCAGATTTGGGAGCCGAACCCAAACCGGAACAGCCTTGGGGATGTCGACCACCGGGTCAAAATCCGGGGTCCATTTATTCAGGTATAGGCTCGAGGACCCATGAAATACGGCCCGTTTCGAAAGATCAGATCTTTGTCTTCTTTGGAGGTAAATTCGAAGAGAAAATACCCTCGCCCTAGAAAATAAGAGGTTACACTTTGGCTGATCAGAGGTGCCCAATTCCTGTTAACCCATTGCTCTGTGGTTTTCGGAGAGGGCCAAAGTCCCGTAAATTGGGCAATAAGTCCATGATTCGCTGGCGACAAAGCTACTTGCTTTGGGGTCTCCAGAGGCAAAGAGATCTCAGGGATTTCATCTAGTTTCTTGACGAATTTTGAGACGTCACTTCTTTTCTTCGGAGGCAGGCCTGCCAGGAGCTGATGAAAGGCTTCAGCTGCAGGACCAGAGGGCGGATCTTGTCCCTGGGTTTCCATCTGATCAGACCCTGTGCCGGCCGCCACAAGGGCAGCACAGCAGCAGCCACGCCCAAGCCAGAGGGTCGATTGTCTGTTGATCCGATCGGAGAAGCCTCAGAAGGCTGGGAGGGCGTAGGATCAGAGCCCGTAAAGGCGGATCTCGAGGGCCGAGGGCGTGCAGAGCTCCCTGTCGTTCTCCAGCAGCGTTTTTAGTAAAATTCTCGGTTCAAATCCCCTTTGTGGGAGTTTGTTGTAACCTATGTAAATCTTTATTTTTTACCTAAGTTAATAGAAGGAATGTCTCTTGCTTTAGCAAAAAAAAAGATAATATGTTTAATTTGAGCGTAAAATTAAATTCTAATAAAGATTAATAATTATTTTTATATATGAGATTAAGATTATTATTTGTAAATATATGATTATTTTTTGTTGGCACTTTACAAACAATTAGCATTAAAATTTGATTTATTTATGGACATTATCTTGGTTGAAATTATTTTTAAATTTAAAAATATAACTTAAAACTACTTTTGAGTGATTAAAAGTTTGTTTTACTTGAAAGTAAAGAAATAGGTTAATTACCCAAAAGGCAAGAACATTGACAAGAGTGAAAATTCACTCCCTTTATCACTAAATGGTTTATGTTGGAAAAATTGCCATTGATGTCAAAGGGTGAATGGGCTAACATTCGTATGATAATTTGTGTGCTCAAATAAAGTGAATTTGGGTACAAGGACCCTCTAGATTGGTAGCCCTTGTCGCTCCATTTTATTTGATAGGTAGCTTGCCTTGTGGGTCCTCTTGGTATGCAAGATATCAATTTTTGAAGTTTGATGCCACAAGGATGGGTTTAGCGTCAACCCTTTTCCCCTAAAATTTTGGCCTTAAAAACTTCCTTGTTGCCCTCAAAGAAGGTCAAAATCATAATTTAAATTTGTCTAAAATCATGTGTCCTAATCATACTTGAAAGGAGAGTTTATGAAAAAAAAATAAAAAATTAATTAATTAATTATTAAAAAAAATTGAATTTTTAAAGTGTTCAAAATCCCCTCTCACAAGTTAGCTTAATATAGGCTCAAGTCGGCTCCTAAAAAGACATGTTTGTTCAAAGGAAATTTCTTTAATTGAATAGGTTCAGGTCAACCCAAAATTAGGCCTTCCTCTATCACTAAATATACCATACTCGTGGAGCAACAAAACATCATCAACTCAACATCTTTGAGGCAAGAAGATATGTGGAGGAATCCAAAGTAGGTAGAAGACAAAAATCTTGACATTCTTAAAGCATTTTTTGCGCAATTTGATTGTACAAGGTTTTTGGAATTGAAAAAGTTTGTTGGAAAATCACAAGCTTATTTTGGAGCCCTAGACAAATTGATTGGGGCCTATTTTCGATGTTCTAGGATAGACCTCTTGTGGCTAGTCCAAATCATCTTAGGCAAAGCCTCTTTGTTATAGGTTCGAGTCATATCCAAGTCTTCGTTTAGGTCTTCGTGAGTTTTGATTCGAACTTCCTTAAGCAAGAAATTTTTAGCCCCTTTCAAGGGTGGTTTGAAGAACTGATCCAAACTTTTCCTGAGGCCTAAACCCAGCCTATCTATGGCCTAATTCGGCCCTGTTTTAGGGATTTCCCAAGGTCTAATTCAGGTTGACTGAAGTAGAATTTGGATCTATCCTTAGGTAGTTTTCTGAGATGGTGAGCGGACTGTGGGACTTGTTTTGAAACAGACCTTGACATGTAATTTGTAGCAGACCCTTTGATGATTTGAAAGCAGGCCTTAATAATTATTTTGAAGCAGACCCTTGAATGGTGACAGAGTCTTGATATTATAATTTTCAGCAAATATTCTGAAGCATACCTTTGATTGGTGGCAAAGTCTTGATATTCTGATTTGTAGTAGGTTTTTTGAAGCAGACCTTGTCTTGTAGCAGAGCCTTGATATACTGGAGCAGACTTGATATTGGTCTTGGAGCAAGAAGAACTCCTTTGTTGAAGTCTTTGATCTAATCTTGAAGAACTTGTGAAGCATAATCAAAGACAAAGGGAATTTGCATTAGTGATATGAGGTATGCATCTTTATTATTGAATTGTCTACGGTATGAGTTAATGCACCATGCATGTTAGACATGACAGAGGAGCAATGTTGGAGTTGAAATTATCCAGGGTCTTAATGTTGTTGTAATTAGGTCACTATCCCTGGTGCAGAAGCCCATTAAATTTTTATCTATCTTTTATTCTATAAGGTGGAAGGGTGGTGCTAGGGAAGGATGTTGTAGCTTCCCTTGTAATATAAATATATTGTTCATATATATCTTGTGTTCCTTTGATGTGATGTTATTGGTTAATCATTTTGATACTTAAATTGATAAACTTTATGAAATACTGATTCATCCTCCCTCTAAGTATTTCCAATAGTTGGTATCAGAGGGGGTTACCCTCTAATGGTCTAACCACTAGAGGGAAGATTGTGAGTAAATGTGGAAATGTAAAGCTTCTCTTCAAGAACAAATTTATTGTTTGACGGAAATTATTATCCATTATGGAGTAGTTGCATAGAAACAATCTTTCAGGCTTTAGGAGTGGATGTTTGGTTGTCCATCATAAATGGATACAAAGTTCCTAAAAATCCTCCATCTGATCCTCATGAGAAGAAGTTGTTTAGTCGCAATTCAAAAGTTTTTCATACCATCATGGGTGGATTTTCAAGAACCACTAAGTCCAAGGTGATGTCATGCACCATAGCCAAATAAGTTTGGGATAAACTTAAAACGTTGTATGAAGGTGATGATAAGGTCAAGCAGGTCAAACTTCAAAATTACAGAGCTCCATTTGAAAATCTTAAAATGGATGGAAAGGAAGATATTGTGACTTACTTAATCATAGTAGAAGAAGTTGTTAACTCCATTAGAGGATTAGGAGAAAATTTTGAATATCCTTTAATCATACAAAAGGTATTGAGATCACTTCCCTTAAAATACAATGTCAAGGTATCTACCATAGAAGAAACCCACGACTTGACCAAGGTGACATTGGAATAATTACATAACACTCTTACAACATACAAAATGAGAATAGATAAACAAGACAAACCATCAACTAAAGAAGCATCTTTTAAAGCCATAAAGAAGAAAAGAAACAAAACACTTAGGGTTGAACGAACTACAAATGATGAATCAAATATAGAAGAAACAAATTGCATCGAGAAGCTAAAAAGAGGAATCATAAAACATAAAGATAAGTTACCTTTTAAATGTTTTGATTGTGGAAGAATAGATCATTATGCTAAGAGATATAATTTCAAAGAAAAGAAAAGCTTCCCTAAGAAATATTTTTATTCTAAAGAAGATAGTTGTTCTTCAGATGAAAGTGATACAGAACATGGGGATGCAAGAGAAGTTCTCTTCAAAACCAAAGAAAATCAAATAATGATCATGATGATGAAGAGGTCAAAGATTCAAATAACGAGGGACCAAATATGAGAATAGATTCTTTTTGGGGACTCATAAAAGATTCAAAGACTGAACAAGAAGATAAAGATATACAAGAAAAGTTGAAGAATAGTGAAAATAAAAATGCCTTGCTTAGAAATAAAAACAGGGATTTGAAAAACTTATTTAAGAAGTGTGATGAAGAAAATATCTCTTTAAAGGTCTATCTTTAAGAAGCAAAGAAAAGTGATGAAGTGTTGAATACCCAGATAAAGAAGAGAGAAGAAGAGTGTAAGAAGCTTGAAGAAGAAGTTGTGTCATTGAGCATTGATTTTGATATGCCCAATAAGAACTTGAACAACTCACTAGTGTCGGATAAGATTCTGAGCTATCAAATACCATCAGGAGATAAAACTAGTCTTGGATATACAAGTGCATCGTCAAGCAAGGAAGACATAAGCTTCAACCATTTAAAGGAGGAAATTAAAGGAGAATCTAGAATTTTTGTTGCTTCAGGAAGTTTTGCTAATGTTCACAAAAACATTCATCACACAGATGACTAGCAATGGATTGAACTTCCTCCAAGGAAAAACAACTTCAAATAGTTCAACCTACTCTCCCAAGTATGAAAATATATTTCTTGGTCACTATTACTCTTGCGAAAATTTCGGGCATAAATAAATTCATTTTAAAATCAATACAATATACAATTATGCAAGGTGCACGAATGCTTATGGATTTATATCTCGAATTTCCATGGAAACTACAATCCATTTGAGCCACAAATGAACCAAAACATTGTATTCTACAAGTGCAATAATCCTGGTCACAAGGCACAGGATTTCAGGCTTGTGAAGGAGGATGCTCTAATCACGTAGACAAAGAAGCCAACTATGACATGGGAGAAGAAAAAGAAGAAAATTGCAATCTAGCATTGATCGTTGAAGATAAAGAAGATGAATGGTACATAGACATTGGATGCTCAACACATATGATTGGAGATCAAAACAAATTTTTCATCCTAAAAGAAAAAAGAGACAGTGTTGTGTTTGGAGACAACTCTTATGTTAGGATACTTGCAAAAGGTGTAGCAAACCTTGGAAACAAACATATGAAGGCACAAAATGTCTCGCTAGTTAAGGATTTGAAGCATAATCTTCTTAGTGTTGGCAAGTTGTGTGATCAAGGGTATACTCTCCTATTTGATTCTCGAAAGTACGAAATCAGAGAAGAAGACTCAGGAAGATTGGTTGCAACAGCCACATGTATACTAAACAACATATATGTTCTTGACCAAGCAGAGCAAAAGAGTCGTAAGGACAACAAAGAAGGGAAGGATAAGAAGACATAAGTTCTGTTGAGTTCCATATGTTTAGGGTGAGAAACCCCAAAGACATAAGTCACCCTTTTCCATTGATGTCAAAGGTGGTGAGAAAAGGAAGTGCAACATGAAGACAAAGGAAGTGGAGCATGTAGACATCGACGCATGATGATAGGGGAAGCATAAGTAGCATGGAGACAAGGGAAACATGATGACAATGGAGCATGAGTGTTGACATCAATGGAAAAGGGTGAATGTGATAACATTCATTTGATTATTTGCATGCTCAAATCAAGTGAATTCGGGTACAAGAACCCTTTAGATTGGTAGCTCTTATCACACCCATTTTTTTTATAGTTGGCATGAATTTTGGGTCCTCTTGGTTTGAAATATATTAATTTTTAAATTTTTATGTCCCAAGGATGGGTTTAAAAACAATCCTTTATCCCAAATTTTATGGCCTTAAACGCTTACTTGTTGCCCTCAAAGAAAGTCAAAATCATAATTTAAATTTGTCTAAAATCATGTGTCTTAATAATCCTCGAAAGGAGAGCCTAGGAAATACAAATAATTTATTTTTTGAAGTGTCCAAAACCCGCTCTCATAGTTGGCTTGATACAGGCTTAGGTTGGCTCCTAAAAAGACGTGTTTGTTCAAGGGAAATTTGTTTACTGAATAGGTTTTGGTTGGCCCCAAATTAGGCCTTCCTCTATCACTATATACACCCTAATAGTGCAACAACAAAACATCACCTGCTCAACATATTTGAGACAAGTAGATCTATGGAGGAATCCAAAGTAGGTGGAAGACAAAAATCTAGACATGACGCATAATGACTAAGGTTGGGAGATCTAATTCTTAAATAAATGTGAGCAAGATGATTGTTAAAGGTTTCTGGATTTGAAAAAGTTTGTTAGACAATCATAAGTCTATTCTAGAGACTTTTTTTTGGTAATCTTGGTAGGACTACATCTTCATCATGTCCAACTTCTCACCCTTGATCGGGGGGTGTAACACAATACTTGAACCCCAAGACTTTCGGTTCGATGAGACTTCATTTCCATGGCCATTGCCAATTGAGCTACCCGAGGCAGGCCTATTCTAGAGACTTAGATGAATTTACGGAGGCCTATTTTTGTCGATCTAGGAAAAAACTCATGTGGATGGTCTGAATCAACTCAGGCAAAGGTATCTTTGTTACAAGTATGAGTCATATCCAAGGCTTAATTTGGGTCTTCCTGAGTTCTGACTCAAACTTCTTGAAGAAATAATGTTTTGGCCCCTTTAAAAGGTGGTTTGAATTCCTAACCTAGACTTTTCTTGAGGCCTAAACCTGACCTTTTTGTGGCCTAATTCAACCCTGATTTAGGGAAAATTTCCTGAGGTTAAATTCAGGTTGACTAAAGCAAAATTTGGATCTGTCCCTAGGAAATTTTATGAGATGGTGAGCAAACTTGGGACTTGTTTTGAAATAGAACTTAACATGTAATTTGTGGAAAACCCATTAATGATTTGCAAGCATACCCTAATAAATGTTTTGAATTAAACCCTTGATTGGTGGCAGAATCTTAATATTATGATTTGTAGAAGATATTTTGAGGCAGACCCTTGATTGGTGGTAGAGTCTCGATATTTTGATTTGTAGCAAGCTTTCTGAAGCAAACATTGTCTTGTAACAGAGCCTTAATATACTAGAGTAGACTTGATATTGGTCTTGGAGTAGGAATAACTCCTTTGTTGAAGTCCTTGAGCTAATTTTGAAGAACTTGTGAAGCAGAATCAAAGGAAGAGTAAGGGAACTTGCATTAGTGATATGAGGTATGCATTTCTATTGTTGAATTGTCTACGATATGAGTTAATGTAACATGCACGTTGGACATGACAGAGGGGCAATATTGGAGTTGAAAATATCTAGGGTCTTAATATTGTTGTAATTAGGTCATTGTCCCTAGTACATGAGCCCAATAAATTTTTATTTTATCTTTTATTCTATAAGTTGGCAGGGTGGTGTTAGGGAAGGATGTTGTAGCTTCCCTTGTAATATAAATATGTTGTTCATATATATCTTGTGTTCCTTTAATGTGATGTTATTGGTTAATTGTTTTGATACTTAAATTGTTGAAATTTATGAAATATTGATTCACCCTCCTCTCAGTGTTTCCAAGAGTTTCAATATATTTTTCCATTCATAGCAATTATACATAAGTTATATTCAGAAATAACAATGAATAATAACTATCCTCATTTTGTTAGAATTTTTTTCGGAATATATGTTGCCTTGTTTGGTATCTTTTTGGCAACAAGATTTTTGCCATCATTAGACAAATATATCTTGTTTATTTGTTCATATGGTTGTTTATTCCTAATACATTGTTACAAGCAATTTATGTATAATTTATAAACATGTAGAGGTCCATTTTTATCTCATGGGACAATCATAGTAGATATTTGGAATTTTATGGCTATTTGTGATTCTTCTGTGAAGTTGAGCATTGGATTTTATATCTTAAAAACTATTTACATCTCATAAAGAGTATAATTATCAAACTTTTTTATTTTAAAGTAAGCATAAAGCCTTTCTTAGAGTAAAAAGTGGAGTTACAAAATTTAGTATTTTTTGAAGTGAAAAAACAAGCTAAAGCTATGGATCACTCTAAGGAAATTCATGTCTAATTTTTTTTTATAAGTCTAGACATGATAGTTATATCTACCAGTGTTTTTCCTTTAGCCATAGAATCTTGACAAATTCAGAGTTTGATCTTGGCTTGAGGTTATGAAATTAAAAATTTTCACAACATAGTTTTGGGTTCATTGTCTCTTCCTAGGGTCATTGGACACAATATCCAGAGAAAAAATAAAAAAAATAAATAAAAATAAAAATTGTAATGAGAGAACCACAAAAGAGAAGAGCCTAAACACCACATTTATCAGGAGTTGTCATTTTCAATTGCAATTGAGTGAACAACGTAAGCTCTAAGAAGTTTTTATTCCCTATCTTTCGTAGGCTAATTTGCAAAATATCTTGTTAGGTAATGGATTACATGCAAAAAAGAATAATAATTGTCATTTTCCTTCTTAAGTGAACTCAAACTTCCTAACATACTTTGGTATGGAATTCCTTCAGCTCGTCATATTGCCATTTTATCACATATTTGTTTCACTAGTATTGGTTAAGGGTGGTAGAGAAGTAAGTAACTCGACCTTTGTTGTACCTTGTATTTGGTATTATTTTGGTTAGTTACTTATCGATCCATGTGATACTAATGCATTTCCTTTTCATCCTAACATGTTGTTCTAACCTGTGAATTCTTTGTATGGTTGTTGGTTTGTTATTGTCTTTGAAACCTATGGTTAAGTATCGGGTGGCGATTTCCTCCTATGACTTTGAGGGTGGTGGGGTGGTTGTTGCTCTACAGAGCTAGGTGGAGGTTTACTTTAATGAGTAAGTGATAGCTCTAGGTCATCCCTTTCCATTCTCCAAACTTTTGTCTATCCCCCTTTGTCTTGGAGTTGCATGACATATCAACATTGGAGATTCCTAATCCATCCCATAACTAATTACTTTTGATTTCTGATGTCAAGGCTTACTATTAAGTAGATATGATATGGAAGCCTCCATCTTAATGGGAGGGGTGCTTGTCATGAGAAGAATAAGAAATCCCTACTTCCATATGACTCTTTGGTGGCGAATGAATTACCAAATCCGCCGTAGTACCAACAAGTTTGTATGTCTCATTCTTGACATGATTATTTGTAGGGTTACGACAAAGTCTCGAGAGGCAAGGATGTCTACATTGGCTCATGTTATAATTTATAGTTAATTCATGCATAGGAAGGGTCATCTATTTTGCTTATACCCTTGTATTGTTGATATGCAAACTTCCATGGATATTCCATTGGACATTTCGTCACAACATATCTAATAAATTTATACTTAAAATCCTTATACTATGAGGTTTTATTTTTTAATAGATTTATGGATCTATAAATGAATATTTATTATACATGCATGGAAATTATAATTATGCATAATATAGAGAATAGTGAAATAAAAAATCACATACCACGATTGACACAAGATATATCCTGTGAAGGTGAGGTTGCTTTGCTCTCTTTCTTTGAATAGAAAATGGTCACCAATACAAAGAAGTAAGACTTGTGGCATGTGGACTACTATAGTGCACAAGTCCTCTATGTGTTCTCACTCCCTATCCCTCTCAGTTACTCTGCCTGTCTATGGAACAAATGCACTTGAATAGAATGGAACGCCTTTTCCTACTAATGGCCCAATTTTAACACAACTTGATAACATATTAATGGTTAGGTTTGACTCCTTTTACCCTTAACTAGAGTTACATTATTGAATCTTCTAGAGTCTTCTTCATCGTGAACACATGGCTAGCCCCTTTTCCACTAAAAACAGGGGCTAACATTATGGTGGTCAATTTCGGTAGGTCAACTTCGAAGAGGCATATATTTCTCATTCGAGCTTTGATTGAGGAGATTATTGTGTGGTTGGGAAGGTATCAACATGTATATTATGGAATATAGGTCCATAAGAAGGTTGGGACCACAAAAAGTGTTCATTTTAAGGCCTCAAAATGGTTCCTCAAGTTTTTGACTTGAAATTTTCCGAACTAGTACCACTGGTAAAAATGGTCTTGTGCATTGATTCCTTGACTTTTTCCAGTCTAAGAGAGTCAATATGGATGAAAATAATATAATGATCCAATCTAGATCACACCTCCCCATTTTGGAAGGATTTTGGTCCCTAAAAGCTTCTACTGAATGACGTGAGGAAATGTTCCCTCCACCTTCTCTCATGTGTACCATTTAGCGTTGCCTGGAAATTGTCCTTTCAACTAAAGGTCATGTTGCCCATGTGTTGTAGTTATGGACCTCTTTTATAGATATATATCCTTTGTCAAAATTTCATGAGCATTTGATGAAAAATCCTCTATAGAAGGTAAGACCTATTCTCCTTCCTGATATATCATGGAAGGCTCACAGAGTTTCAGATTCTCTACATTCATAACTGAGTAAATGTGCATGCATGGGGGGTGTTAGCTCTCGATTTTGACTCTTTTTGCCACACCTATTACAAATTTTTGCCACCTTTATCATACATTTTATATCATTTTCACCATACTTTATGTCTTTTAATGCATACCAAGGTAACTAAATCATGTCTTTTGATTTTTAAGTGTTTTAGTAAAAATTGAGCATTAGAATTAAATTTTGACAGAACTGGAAAAGTTTGTAATGGTTCGTTCAAAGTCATGGTTGCAGGGCACTTGGGCTCAAACATAAGACATGTCTGGAAACCATGGGAACCACGGATGGACGAACACCTATTGAATCGAATCAAATAAGCTAGATTAGTGCCAGTCAACGCTGGTCAAACTTGACCAATTGTTCAGAACATCCCCTGAAAAATGGGTTGTTTTATGTTTTTATGGGATTCACCCATATTTTGTGTAACTAACTAATGAATTCAAACTTGTGAGGTGGATTAAGATAATTATTAGTTGTTACAAACTTTTTAGCTTTTCTTGTTATGATTTGGCCTATTTAAACAAGGCTTTCATAGTTAGAAAGGACCCTGAAGATTTTGGAGATTGTTACTTTTTGAAGATAATTGAAGACTGAAACTTGCTCTATCAATTTCTTGTGCATACTGTATGATTTGAATGGAGTGTTGTAGCTGATTGTTTCAAGGGTTCTAGGAAAAGGTGGAGGGGCCCCAGTCTGAGCTAAGTACACTTTGTTGTAGAAAAATGTTCATAATTGTGCATATGCTAGTTTAATTCTTTATGTTCATCATATTTATTTGTTGTAAATATTTGCAGATGTTTTCAGTATGAATTCATTTTATGGCCATGTTTTAAGTGAATATTGATTTCCTTTTAGTAATTAGCTTGAATGTGGAAGGACAACCAGGACTCTTAGAAAAGAGCCTCTTCTCCGTGAGCTAGGACTGAACTGAAACAAGATTCACTTTCTCATATGCTTTTCTAGACTAAATTTATGTGCTTTTATAGTTTACATTCTCTCATGCTTTCTTAGATGTTTGGCAATGTTATTATAGAAAGATTGTGGAAGGACAACTAGGACTCTTAGAAAAGAGCCTCTTCTCCATCTTCTAAAATAGACTAATCTCATTGACCAATCATTTATATGCTTTCATAGAGTAAATCTAAATGTTTTCTTTACTTGCTTTTCAGAATAGTTGTCTTGTTATCTTTAAGATTCCAACATGCATTCAAATTTAAAATCCTAAACAATGGCTTCCTAAGTTAATTAGATATAATATCCATATATTTTGGCATGTTTCTAAATTTACTAATCCGGGTTGATAATTAAATATATGTTCTAATTTAGTTTCATAAATTAGACCTATAGGGGGTAGATCGAGTTTATAAGCATTATCTCCCACATTTTCCAGTGTCTTAAAGGGACCATACTATAGAGCGTTTATTTTATTACTGGAACCTTGTAACCTCTTCTTGTTCAATTGTAACCATAATCTATCTCCCACCTTCAATGGCTTCTTTGTTTTGTATTGATCATGCTTGTCCTTGTCTTTTTCTTGTGACTTTTATAACTCTTGTACATATATATGGATTTTTCTAATATTTTCTACAAATATTTCTACCCTTAAGGCATCCCCTATAAGATACTCCCTCACTCCTTCTTGTTTCCCATATGCAATTTCCGAAGGTGAATATGGAAAATATCCAAAACAAGTTTCAAATGGGAACTTGCCAGTAGAAGTGTGGATTACTTTGTTATGAGAGTGTTGTATATATACCATATTTTCATCTCATGTCTTAAGATACTTCTTATTGTAACCCCTCAAAAGATGCACCAAAATCATGTTGATTGCTTTTTTCTACCCATTTGTCTGTGGATGGAATCTTGTATACCTCTTAAACTTTGTGCCATTTTATCGCACAATGTAGTCCAAAATGCATTGAGAAATCTTGCGCCCTTGTTTAAATTATGTTCCTCGGTATCCCAAAGTGCACCTAGACCTATCCAAAGAACATGTTCGTTACTTCTTGCCCACTAATGGTATTTTTACATGGCATCAAAACACACATTGTGTTGATCTTGTCAACTACCACGAGCAAGTAATCATGTCACTTCCTAGTTGTTGGTAAACTTCCCACAAAGTCTATGGAAATTATTTCCTAGGGATGAATGGGTATAGGTAAGGGATGATATAGAACCTATTTCCTACTTTTAGGCTTGTTGATACAACAAAGCATGCATCCTATTTTGAACTTAACTACTCATTCTTGCATCTTCGACCAATACACAGATCTTTGCAAGTTGTCAATTGTCTTCCCTACACCAAAGTGCCCTGCAATCGTAGAGGTGTGAGCCTCTCTAATTAGTTGCAAACACTCACCTTTATGAACACATGACTTATCTAGTATGCATAGTAACCCATCTTGGAGATGGTAGCCAACTATGTTATTGTCGTTGTGCATGTAACATACCCCCATCCACCCATAGCCCATACTAGGGGTAGAAAGAGGCATTAGTATCATTAACCTGACCTCCAATGTCATGTTATGGAAATGTGGTCATAAAATTTCATCATTTTTCAAACTTTTAAAAACTTAAAATAAACATCACCACTACATTCGTGTCGTTGAGAGATTTTTTATGATATCCAATTTTCCTTGATCTGACTCTAGGATCAAAAGATATGGATATTTAAAGATTTGGCCAATGACCTTTAGCCATGTCCCCACGTGGCACTCCACATTATGCCATGTCAGTACACCATGAATTTCCATGTCAACGGCCACATGGCCTGGGTCACTAGGCTCTTACCTTTGCTCCCCA
The DNA here is from genome assembly GCA_031772625.1 of Pinus tabuliformis. Lineage (NCBI taxonomy): Eukaryota > Viridiplantae > Streptophyta > Pinopsida > Pinales > Pinaceae > Pinus > Pinus tabuliformis. The sequence continues at coordinate 48,454,617 of CM062805.1, read as the reverse complement.
TTCAAGTTCCCATTAGATGTTGTAGCATTTCTCGTTTCATAACATGAACACCCTAGGACGTAAATACCCAAGGATTTTTTGTTCAAGGGAAAAGTGGTCTCCATTTTATAATGTTGGGGACCGAGCTTCATGTGCTGGTTAAGTCTCCTGATTGCATGGACCCTCTTCGCCAGTGCCAATGCTAACATACTGTTGGGGTCAAGCCCCAACTTCGACCTCCAACACTTACTCGATTTTGCACTCACTGGGATTTGCATTATATGGAAGGTTTGTCCCTCCTAAGATTTAGTGCCCGTGCATACAAACTTATATGGGACCAAGATAAGGTTTCTTAGTGCTTCGTCCAACTTTATCTCATGAGCTTATATGTGTGTGTGTGTGAGACAGAGAGATAGAGCTTATTATATATATGTATGTATGACTATATGGGCAGGGACGACCTCAACTTCATACCATAACAAACCTATATTCTTGAGCTTTATACACCTATACATGCATGTAGAGATATTCAAATCTTTGTTGAGGACTCTTATCGCTCATCCCAGGCCTATCTCTCAGCTTACAGTACTCGACTTGACCTACATACATATAAATACATGAATATCAAGCCATCACTCCTAAGATTAATTAAATCAAAGAAAGGGTTATCTCATTTGATCTTTTAAGGCATGTCTGTGTGTGTGTGCATGCACGTGTGTAGATAGCCTATGAACATAATGTCAACAAGGTTGTCCCTCCTGAGCTTCATGAGCACTTGGATCGGCCCATACATAGTTATAAATGCATAAAACACCATCTCTCCTTAACTTAAATGGGATATAGTCTAGCCCAACCCCCCCACACACACACATACACATAACTATCCCTCCTGAGCTTGGAAAGCACCATTCCCTGGCACTTAGAATTAAGTCTAGCTATCCTTTCTGAGCTTCATTCATATATATATAGTCACTCGACATCACCGACCACATAATATCAGTCATTTGAATGCCGAAAAATCTAACGAGTGAGACAAAGATTCATAACCACATCCATATTTATACAATTGTGTGTGTGAGCTTATAAAGACATGACTTGATTTTCAATACATCAAGGGCCTAAGACTAAAGAAATCAGTCCATTCACATGCCAAAGGTCAACCAATAAAACAATGAGTCCATAGATTTTTCACAACAAGGCTTTATACATGCTTCAACTCAAGAATATACACAGGAGCAACCATTCTTCATCACATTACGTAGGCATAAGTATTCCTTACCAAGATTCACAAGAATAGGCATCCCTCATCATAATCACATGCATTTTAACAACATCAAAGAGAACTCATGAACATTTCCATTGTAATCAAACACATAGAAATACAAAGAGGAAACTTATCTTATGATTAGAATCCTTACAACTGAGATTATGACTTCGACTCTCCACCCATCCTTAGATTGGTATGCATTGTAGTCTTTCTCGTATCCATTCACCCCTAAGCTAGATTTTTGAGCTCGAGGAAGGGTGCTCAAGTGATTGTTCACATATTCAGTGCCATTGGCAATCCATAGATCCACCTGTCTCCACCCAACAACCAATTCCCCCTAGGAATTCATAAGATCAACTCTCCAGTGAATTATTCTTTTGCCAAAGTGATACCACTATGTCCTTGCAATTTTTCCTATGTAATATCCCTTTCCTTTGCATTCCCCCATGCAACACTACTCTCGAGCTCTTCTGTAACTATCGCTCCTCTTAGCTGGATTTTCTCCTTGTGTTCTTCTACGAATTTCCTCTTTCTACGCTGAGTGTCGTGTCCCTTTCCTAAGCCCATATGAATTCTTTTTTTTTGAATCCTCCTCGGAACAAAGTTATCCTCCTCTATGCTCTCGAAATTCCCCCTTCTTGAGTGAATGAATTTATTTCCACTCAGAAATCTTCTTCGTGACCTTTCGACTACTATCGTTGCAACCATATATGGTTGTGTGGTCGTGCGTCTGCCTAGGTCCAATTGTGTCTTTGATAGGTGGTCCTATTTTGGTCATTTTTACCTTCCACATCCCTGGCCCACTCTGTCACTACCACATCATGGCTTGTCTTTCCAATCTACATAACCTTTTGTCTTCCATCTTGGTTGTTTTAACCAAACTGGCCCCCTCTAGTCATGCATTTTGCTTAGGGTGAATTTGTTGGCCAACACAACCCACTCCCAAATTTAAATCCTTATCCTCTTTTGCTTGTGGATTTTCCCAAGAGGAGCATGGGCTCATCCTTTTTTTTTCTAGTTGAAATAAAAGCATAGTTAGCCCCATAAATGCATGTTGGTTAGCCTTTCATGACTGCCATTAAAATAAATAGTCTTCCTCCATTTTACCAAGAAAACTCCCTCCCAAAGATTTGGAATTTGTGTCCCATATCTCAACCTTTTATATTTTATTTACGATAGTGCACATGTCTCTTGCTATGCAATTGTTGAAACACCTCCTTGAAGTCCCCATCCTTTGAATATACATATTTGTATGCATCATTGATCAATGGTTCCATGTGCATCAGAGTTCCAAAAGTTGTGATCTTTGATGTGGGTGGCCTTGAAAGAATGTGGGCCAACTTGTTTGTCCCGCCCTTTCTTGTATTTGATCACTAAATGAAATTGTTGTAGCAACCTCATCCACTTGTAATGCTTGCATATTGTAGCTCACTTTGGGCCTACATGTACTGTAGTGGCTAGTGATATGTTTGGATTATTGTCTTCTTTCCCATTAGATAATGTTTCCACTTCTTCACAATTTACACCAGGGCATAAATCTCCTTGTCATAGGTAGGATAGTTAAGAACCGCCCCATGAAATACTTCAGAATGGTAGAATATAGGCCTTCCTCCCTATGTCAAGACCACTCCCAAAACTTACCCACTTGCATCTGTCTCTACTTTGAAGGGTTGCTATAAGTTCGGTAATGCCAAATTCAGTGCTTGATTGGTCTTCTTCTTTAGCCCCTCAAAGGCCCATTGTCAAACATCTTCCCCCTGGAAACTCTTTCCACTTGTTGTTATGGCGTGGAGTGGTGATGCTACTACTGAAAACGAGGCCATGAATTTCCTCTAGTAGTGTGTCACCTCAAATAAACTCCTAACCTCATAAACATTAGTAGGCACCAACTAATTCATGATGGCCTCCATCTTGGAAAGATCTATCTTCAACTCTCCTCCACCCATCACACACCCTAAATGCACTAAATATTGTTGTGCAAACTCACACTTCTCAAGATTTACTAGCAATTGGTGCTTCTTTAATGTCTCCAACACCTACATAAAACATGTTATGTGCTCCTGCCAACTAGTAATGTATATTAGTATATAATCCAAATAGGAAATAACAAATGAATCTACAAAAGGGCGCAATATATCATTGAATAACTTCATACACGTAGCTGGCGCATTGCATATGTTGAATGACATGACTAATCACTAATACAAACCTTGCTTGGTTTTAAAGGTGGTCTTCTGGGTATCTTCCTCTTTGACTCAAATGTAGTGATATACAAACTTTGAATCTAGTTTGGTGAAGTATTTCGCTTACTGCAATTGATCTAGCAAATCATCTATTATGGGCATGGGGTGCATGTTCTTGAGTGTAATTTTGCTCAACACCCTATAATTTATACACATTCAGAAAGTCCCATCCTTCTTTGGCACAATGATGATGAGTGATCCATAATATGACATATTCGTTCAAATGACACCCTATTTCAGTAGTTGCAACAAATGTTTCTTCGCTTCACTTACTTCTATAACAAATTGCCTATACAACCCAATGTTTGGAAATGAGGAGTCCGACAATAGTTGGATCTTGTGCTCCACTTTCCTCTTTAGATTTTTGGATCTAAAGTGAGCTACAATATCCAAGCAATGAAAAATAATAAAACATACTTCTTGTTAAAATTGAACAATTTCTTAACTTGGTTGGCACTTACCAATGAAAATTTTGACTTGCCTTTATGTGCGTTGATGGTGAACGATTTTCCATCCTTGACGAGGTGCTATTGGTTGGCTCTTCTCATGAATATTACATCTAACATGTACATGTAGGGACTTCCAAACACCACTCCACGTATATCAGAGGGGAACTACATCTAGTTCTACTTCGTCAATAAAATCAACATTGATAACAAATCTAATTTTGCATTGTTTTGTTAGATTTATCTCTACATCCTTGTTTACCCATCCTAATGGTTATGGGTTTGAATGATCACGAACTTCCAATCCCAATTTGTTGACCAACTTTGTTGCAACGAGATTCACTTGTGATCCTAAGTCAAACAGAGCATCAATCTTTGTCTTTTTAACATGTATCTTTATATGGAAGAGCCTTGCCTTTTCATTCTCTTCTTGTTGTTGAAGGCTACTAAAATTCATCTCCTTTTGCATTGATGTACAAACAATATTCTCATCCATGTCTGAGCTGCTTTCAACCTGTTTCCTCAAATCAGTGTCCATGGGATTTGTCTTCTTATTATCTTTCTTTTTGTTCTTTAGGTTAAGCCCTAGAAGCAACTTCCAACACTTCTCTTATGTATGACCATGAATGTTATAGTGGTTGCAGTGGTTGCTAGGATCTTTTTACTGGTGTGCTATGTATGTCATCCTCTTATCTTTCCCCCTTTCCACTTCTTCTTCCCCTCCTTAGAAGTATCCTGGTGCTCCTTTTGCTTCAATCCACTTGATTGCCCTTTCTTCAGGTCCGTGTTATCTAGGCATTGTGCCTATACACAAGCCTTATCCACTGATTTGGGCTTGAACAACATCACTTGCTTCCGCAGATGGTTGTGTAGACCCCCTAGATACTTGAGGAGTATATTTGGGTTCTTTGGGTAGATACCTAGCATTATGGCCATCTTTTAAATTCCGCGGTGTACTCTTATACACTCTATCCCTGCTTCTGCTTGAAGTAGTGCCACAAGATCCACTAGTCCTCTACATACTTGATAGGGTAAATTGTGACTTTATGAGGGTTTTAAAGTCCTCCCATTTGGTCACTAGAGTATCTCCCTCTAACTTCAAGGTATCAGTGTGGATTTTGTACCATGTCAAGGCATGACCCTTTAATTTCAGTCATGCAAATGAAATATTATATTATTCCTTTGTATGATGAGCACTGAAATATGATCTGTAAGCTGACAAGGATATTTCACTACACATTTCATACAACAGATTTGATAAAATAATACTTAAAAATATGAAACCTACACTATGAGGGTTTATTTCTCTTTAGATTTTTGGATCTGTATGTTACTATTTATTATGTATGCATGCAAATTATAATTATGCAAAAAATAGAGAATAATGAAATAAAAACTTACAAACCACGATTTACACAAGATATAACCTAGGAAACTCTGTCAAGAGAAAACTTGGTTGGAAGGTGAGGCTACTCTGTTCTCTTTCTTTGAATAGAAAAAGGTTGTGAGTACAAAGAAGTAAGGCATGTAGCATGTGCACTGCTACAATGCACAAATCATCTCTCTGTGCTCTCTCCCCATCCTTGTCGGCTACTCTGCTCATTTATGGAACAAATGCACTCGAAAAGAATGAAATCCCTTTTCCTCCCAGTGGACTGATTTTAACATAACTAGATAGCCTACTAGTTGTTATATTTGACTCCTTCAATCCTTAATAGAGTTACAATATTGACTTTTCTAGAGTCTTCTTCATTATGATCATGTGGCTAGTCCCTTTTCCACTAATAACGGGGGTTGACATGGCATCCTCTAGAAATATGGTGGCCAATTTTGATAGGTCAAATTTTGAGAGACATAACATTCTCATATAGAGCTTGTACTTTGGGTGAAGTGATCTTAGACATAAATGGTTCTCTTAAATTTAATCTTATTCCCTAAGGACCTGTGATTTCCCCCCCTTACTCTAAGTATGACCCTTTGATATCTTGTGACCCTGAATTAATGGACTCTCTTGATCTTGCACTTGATCTCTCTTGGAATATGATATCTCCTTTAAAATCCCCCTTGCCTCCTCTCTCCTTTCATCTCCCCCTCCCTCATTTCCCTAGCTCCCATGTCCCCCTTGTCCACTCTTCCTCATCCTTGACTGCTCACATATGCTTCTTATGAATCCACATCAATTATACCTGTCCTTGTGCCTTTATGATGACAATCATTATTCCCTTTATTCTTTATGTCCTTGACTTGGTTTCTCATGCATTCCACTGCCATTTAGTGATGGTCCACTCATTCTCGATGCTCGCACTGTTGATAAACCGATGCTAAATCCTTGATTTCTCCAACACTTTATATTTCTAATGATTTTCAAGGGTGGATGTTCGAGCAAAATTAATGGTGATATGAAATCAATTGTGCAAAAAGACAGTGGAATTGATGATAAAATGGCTTGCTTCCTGGTTCAAGCTCCATTTTGTTTCTAAGCAAAACAATGCTTTGGTTTTTGGTCTAGGAATTGGGTAAAAGTTAGGCCTATGTATTCAATTGTGGCATCCATATGGGCCTACTCTGGTATCCCCTGTGAAGAGCTTGTCTTGGCTCCGTTTCTAGAATAAGGGGATTCCACTTATGTTCATGGGTTATTTGGAGAAAAGGCCTTTTAGTCTCACAAGGTTCTTCTTTTGATCTTAGCTCCACGACTCTCTAGAAAACTCGGCCCATCCTTTTGTTAATCTCAAAGGTATCTACAAGTTCCCCTCACTAAATTTAGAAATTTTACAGTCCCTGGATAGAAAGGTCAATCTTCACAATTTGGATTATGGTATCATCGTTCATGAATTTTCTTTGGCTTGCTCGGGGAAGTATTTAGTTCAGGGGCAGTTCATAATCCTGCTTAGAAGTAGGGTTTGGTCTGTGTATTTCGCTGTTTGTGGGACTACCAATCAATAGTATCAATTTTTCAACCTTTGGGTTAGTTGAGGGCATCCCTGTCTTCTCCAACACACCAATTCCCTTTTTGCAATGGACTCTACCTCAAATTCAGATGCTTCAATGAAGGATAATCTGTGTGCTAATTGTAAATTCGAAATTGAAGTATTGCAACAAGAACTATATGAATTACGGGTGAACTTCTGGAAGTTGTACCACTCGCAGGTAGCACAAGAGGAGCGCTCGTTGGCTCTCAAGCAACAATTGGTTAAAATGGAAGATGAAGTTCTCTCAGAGGAATGCTCACAGAACTCAAGCTCACCAAGACTGTGCCAGATCTTCGGGACTAGCTTATGGACATCCCTATCAAACCTTATATCAATCTCAATGATCCAGCTCCAGAAGCAGAATAAGATTTATGTATTTTGTGTTAGGTTACTGTTCTATAAGGTTTATTTTTGCCACTGTAATTTGCAAAAGAATGGTTCTGTTTACATTTTGTAAATTTTGGTCATCACTGCTAGAAGTTGTAGAAATGTAATATTATTATGGGAAGTATTGTCGAATATGTCTATAGGTTGATAGAAAGAGTCTTATTCTATGTGAGTATGATGGATAGGAAGTGTCTGTGAATCTGAAGTTGCACTCCCCATGTATTTGCTATGACCAATCACATACTCACTAATAAAGTTACTCATTTATGTTTAAAAAAAACTCATAGGTCCAAAGTTGATTGCCACCAAAGCTAGCCACAAACTATTCCATTATCCCACTCGAGCCTCGAAATGTCATGTCAAAGGATTCAAAGTGTTAGCCAAGAGTTAAGTCTAATATGTGCAAGGTTGGTGAAGAAGTCCCTTTGTATGTCATCTCGTTGCTTGATATCACATGTCACTGAAAGTACCATGACACATGTTGATTGTTAAAGTCATGGCATACCTCCATATTTGATAAAATATAAATGAGCTAAGACAATGACTTGAACACATAGACCTAGATTTTTCCTAAAGACCCCTTTATTTATTTTTGTTGCTTTATTTGCAAGACCATTTAGTTGTCAAATAAGGGCCATTAGGATTTGGAAGAAGGTGACCTCCTATAATTTCTGAGTCTCCTTTTAAATATTTTCCATGAGTGATGCAAGATTTCTATCAAAGGTAGTCTTTTTAGAGTTCACTAGACAGACAAGTATACTTGAATCATTAATGACACTAAAAACCTTGTCTTTGTTTGCATTTACTGATATTAGACCCAAAAGGAGGGCACATGCTTTAAACAAGTTATTTGTGGATGTCTTGAAACCCAAGAGTGCATATGCCTTAAACAAGTTATTTATAGATGTTTTGAAATCCCTTGTATAAGCCACTGTTTGTTTCCCTTGGGATACAAATTTTTCACCCCATACTCGCCACCACTTTTTGTTTCCCTTGTTAAGAGCACGTGTTTCCTCGTGAGAGGTCATAGGTTCGAAACCAAAGGGGGGTAGAATATGTATGCCTCTGTAGACTTTAACAATCAAATCACCATGCGGAGGTGGGTCCCTTGTCCCACAAACAAGGGGGTCTCATACACCAATTTGGTGTATGGCTTGGTTGTGATCTTAAAATTGGATATCACATCATATCATAATCAACATTTTTTTTTAGAACCTAATATGTCACTTGAAAATATTGAACTTGGGTTGACAGGATAACACTCCCTTTCATAACCATCCAAACTAGACCAATCCAATCATTTTTTTTAAAGAAATGATTGTGTATTCTATTAAGAAAGTTGGTTTGAAGGCCAAAACCTTTTATAGATTTTTTTATGAAATGCACATTGATCTGACCATCTGATCCAAAGTTCAAAAATATATCTATCTATACAATCCTCTGTTTTCTAACATACTATATTAAACTTATGAGTTCAGTAGATTCACAAAAAAATCCCCCCAAAAATTTGAAATCTACAAATCATTGATAAAACTAAAAAAGAAACTACATAATTCCTGACACCTGGTTCCCCTGCACTTCTTCTTCTGTTTCTCCTGCTTTAGATGAATGTCCTTCCTGTGCTCCTGATGGAACATTGCTTTCACCTTCATGATTACTAGATGAGTCTTCATGAAGCAAGCCGACTACCATGTGGTCCATGTTGTTGTCATTCGAGGGGACCTGGACTACATAATTCCTGACTCTTGGTTCCCCTGCACTTCTTCTTCTGTTTCTCCAACCTTAGATGAATGGCCTTCATGTGCTCTTGATGGAACATTGCTTTCACCTTCATGATTACTGGACGAGTCTTCATGAAGTAAGCCGACTACCATTCGCTTTGCCCTGGTGTCATCTGAGGGGACCTGGTCCTCTTTTTCATCTCATATGCCCTCTGTAGGTTATCCAGTCAAAATTCCACCATGTCCATAGCCAACTAAAGCTAGTCAAGTTTGAGTTCAAGCAAATTCAACAAACGAGCCATTGCATTGTTTTGAGCCCTTGCTCCCACCGAGAATAATTTATCCTGTTGCGAGATTAACAATATGATAATTTCTAATAGATTTTCCATTCTCGCAAGGGCTAGACCGTAGTCCTCCTCCCTACCGCTCAATGAATTCTCCATCATATGGAGCCAAATCTAGATATGAAGGCGAGCTTGATGAATACAGTTCTGAAAATCCCGTTCACCATAATCAAAGGCTCCTGAACTTCCTATATATACCATCATTCTTTCCCATTGCAACTTTGTCGAATTCCATCCCACATTAATGGAAGCATGCCTCACCAAGAGACCACTTGCAGAGTTCATAATGGAAATCAAGTAAATCCTCCAGAAATCGACGAGAATGGGTCCCTCACCATGAGGACTATTATTACTGATTGGAATTTCACACATACTTCCTCCTCCATCTCCCTTCTCTGCTTGGCTCTATTTGTCTTGTGTCCTATTCGAAGGGATATTACTTTTCCATCTGTCGATAATGACGCGAGTATCCATGTCTTGCCAAAGCATTCGCTGCAGATGTTTAAGAAATCCTACTCGATTAAATCTTATCACATTAATTGTATTATTTTGTTTCCATTTCCCCGACTTCACATGCTCAGAGAGTTTAATCCATTTAATATTGCTTGACATTATCATGAAATGTCTTTGATACTAATAATCTCGTTCTCATATTTTATTTCTCCTTGTGCTAGTTGCAATCCTTGGTTGGCTAGGAAATCAACAACTTCATTTAAATTCCTTCATCCTTCTTTCTACATTTAGTTACTTGTTGACTAAAAAGCCTTGAGTCTCCAAATACTTACAGTTGTAGGATTCCTCTGGAGATTGCAAGATCTAGACCTTGCCACAAGGCTAGAAATTCAACTTGATTGTTTGTTGCGACACCTAATCCCATGCGAATTGAGACTCTCTTTTTTGTCAAGGCAATAGAGAACCTCTTGCTCCAGCCTCACCACATTTTTTAACCTTTTATTTACTAACACATATTAGTAATGATTTTACCAAATTCACTAGATCCCATGAAAGAGAAATTAATTAACTAAAAAACCCATTGTTAAAAACTTTAAACATTTTTATATATTTTTGAAATAAAGAGAAAAAAATAATAATTATTATTATTATTTTAACTAATGTTTTTTTGTTGTAAATTAAATACTGCTATATCAAAAAGGTTAAAACAAGTTACATCACGAAGTTAAAAACCTCAAAGAGCGTCTACAACATTTATGATGTCATACACTAGAATGTCACACTCTAGAATTGTTTAGGGTTTTTTCTTTTCCTACTCACATCAACCCAACCTATAGAGTTATCAATTAAAACTGAGGATAATGCCATATTCTCATATTTTGAGAAAGCTACATCACTATTGGCTTAACAAAGCACAAGATATCTTTATCATTGTCTGAATGGTCATATTCGTGGGAGTGCTTCTGCCCATTGATTGCTGACACAAATAATGGTGATACTCTTTCATTCTCCTTTGTTGGGGGATTCTCCTGTATAGATGGACGAGGAAAATCCACAAGGGTCTGCACTGGATCTTGAGAAGCCAAGGTGTTAGCAGTTGCCTTCTACTGTTGAGAACAATCCTTCTTATGGCGTGTCGCGTTCTTGACACTTGAAGTTTCCTTTTGATCCTACCAACCGTGATTCAATTTTCTCAGCGCCTGGGAGTCTGACAACCCTTTTAAGGCAGGGCATGCATTCTGAAGATGCCTAGGCAACTAACAAATTCTGCATCTAAAAATAGTGTTTTCGTAATCCAAAGATTGAAGATATTTCTTTCTATCCCATTTTAGAATGATTTTATGTAATAGTCCTTCACTTAAATCCAATTCCACACGTATATGAACAAAAAGATAAAAACATTAACATATTTTTAACTATTATTAAATATACATTTTCCTTTACTCTAATACCAACCTCATTAATTATCAAGATATTATGTTTTATGAACTTCTGATATGTGATTGTTATTTATTTTATTTTTATAATATTTTAAAATTTAACTATTAAAATACTATATTTAATAGTACATCCCTATATATTTTAATATATATATTTAACTCCCCCGATCGAGGTGTGAGCCGGTGGATCACCTCATTAAGACAAGGATAATGGTTGGTACTGCAAGGTACAGAACCACCGCCCCCCACACTCTCGAGGCGATGGGTGCAGTGGCCCTTTGCATGATGATGGACAATGCATTAAGGAAAGGTGGTAGCGAGAGGAGGGGAAGAGTTGTAGTTTGCAATCGCCCTAGAGAGAAGTCTGGTGAACACCAAAACGACCGTGAGCAAGGAGATTGGAGCGATGGGTTGGCTTAGTGGCTCCATGAGTAGCATAAACTCCACCGTTTGCACGCAAAGGAAACTAGGTATGTTAATGGTCATCTCTCTTATCTCATTATGTTGCCCTATTTATGGTTTCGTCAGAGGGAGAGGGAAAGAATTTTGGGCAAGGAAGGCAAGGATGTGAGGGGTTGGGGGAGTAGGATGGTGGTGATACTCTGCTTCTGCCTCTGGCAACCGCTAAGCATCCTTCCCATCTCGCTCTTCTTTGAGATACTCCTTTTCCGTATGGGAATTTTGATGGCTTTGGGTAGGGAGCATAGTGTAGAAGCATGCAATTGCGTCACTGGAGAAGTTGGGGGGTTGGGCTATGGGGATAACGTCTGCCTATACACCCACATTCTGAGAGGAAACTTTTCTAATATGACCATGCACAACCAGAGGGGGGTTTGCAGGGACCCAGGAATGGGGGAGAAGGAGGAGAATTACCACGGGCAGGAAACCTGACAGGGAATTGAGACTGGATATGGAAGGAGGGTTGGCGATGGCAGCGTTACGGGGCTCAGGGATGGTTGGCTTCCTGTGTTGGGTTCCCTTTTTTATTGTCGGGTGGGTAACAAAGGGCATGGCAGCTAGGTTGGCTTGATGGCCCGAAGGCAGTTGTACCTCTTTAACTGGGATTGGGGAGATATTACATGCATGACGATGCTAGGGGGGGCATATTTTGGGATTTGCAACCTCTGGTGCAGGGCATGGGCATGTCCTCTCTGTAGAATCCACCTGCAACCACAAGGGGCATGTTACTACAAACGTCAGGGGGGGTATGAAGTTGGAGGAATGGAGCGACACAACCCTACCACCCGTGTACATGAACTTTGTTGTAATACATTGAAGTTTAATTGGTCAATTGAATGTTTTGTATGTAAAACAGGTCTGCCGCGTGGTAAACCCACCCCAACATAAGGCAACTCCAGGACCGAACATGTTACAGTTTGTTGCATTATACAACACTGAGTCAGCGAGACCATGGCTTGACTTGCAAAGACTCGAGGCCGAGGTAAGAAACCTTGAGAGACCATCCATGACACGGAACCTGGTCCTTTGGGTGGCCAATGAGGTCGGAAGTCTGTTGAATGCTTAATTAGTGAATCGACGGGTGCCTACCGGGAGGGAACAAATCAAGAAATTCGAACTCTGTTAGAGGAATGGGAAGCAGAAGTGAAGCAGGAGGGTGAGACAGATACAGAGTTGAAGGACTAGAGAGTCCTCGTCCCGGATCTTGGAAGGCAGAATCACCCAATTTAAACAGACCCTTTACTTATACTAGTTGATGAAAATCCTGTTGGGAAAGGCGATGGAGCATATCTCGGTAGGCATGGCAGTCACGACTCAGGGAATGCCAAACTACAAGTAGGAATTTCAGAAGGTGCAGTTCCAACTGCACAAACATGACATCCGCCTTGGTCTAATTGAGCAACACCTGCCATGTATCTTGGTTCAGACGGAGTTGCCTGATACAAATGCCAAAGATCCAACACCGATGGAATCAACGTCAGCTGCACAACATGATTAACATGCCTACTTTCCGATAATTTTGTTTATATATGCGACTAGCTTTTAAATTTGTCTATGCAATTATATATGTATGTACAGTTATAGAGTATGGAAATGGACATGAAACTGAAACTTATATTGCTTGGATAGAGAGACTTAAGATTTTTTAATATTGGATGACATATAATGCGGATAGGTGGCCAACAGACTTGATTCCCACTAGGCAAGTTGAGGCCACCTAACCAATTCTATGTGGTATAAATTTGCTCTATATTAATGAAAAAAAGATCTACCAAACTTTACATAAATATATATGGAGTTGTCTATAATGCGACTTTTTGGAGATTCCGGTGACGGAATCTGGCGGAAGAAATTGAGGTTAAATCTTGATTTGTTGCAGTTAAAATGGTTTTTTAACTGCATATTTGGATTCAGCACCCTCGAAAACCCCTGGGACGCTTTCATTGTGCAGAAACTAGCTATCAAACTTGCGATTCCAATAAATTCCTGCCGGATTTCGACCGGAAAAACCCGCTAGAAAGACTTTCAAAAAGTCGCGTTATAGACAACTGCAATATATATTAGGTAAAACAAAATAAAAAAATAACACGTAAGCTAGTGAGACCTTTTTCCATCTTTTGGGTGGTAGAAACATATCCATACATGACTAAGATATCATGTTTAATGGCCCTTCACATATGATTCTGGAGATATTAATGGGTCCTTCATATATGAAAAGATCATATATTATATTTGATAGGTATTTTCTTACACGTGATGGTTATGCATTTCATATTTATAATAATTTTAAATTTAAATAAAATATATTATATTTGATGGGTATTTTTTTATTGCTATTTATTTGTTGTAATTTTTAAAATTAATGAATATATTTATGATTAACATTTTATAATAATTTAATATTAATTATTAAAATAGTATATTTTAGTTTGGAATTTTAATGATATATTAAAAATAATGTATGTATATATATATTATAAAGTTAAATTATAATTAAGGTTAATCTTATGGATAAGAATAAGAATAGTGTATTAAGGATAATATAATATATATATATTTTTTAATTTTATTTAATGATTTATTTATAGATATTATTTTGGTAAAAATTATTTTGGGCTTTTGGAGTAAGATTTAAAGTTTGTTTTTTTAACTGAATGGGTATGTTTTTATATTCAAAATCTGGAATTACTGGACTATAACTGTTTTTACAAAATTTCAATAAAATTAGCAGCAGTTTGTGCATCTATGTTTAGGTCCCAATAAATCTAGATTTATAGTTTCTTCCTTCTACAAGCCTTTGCCACTATTACAAAACACTGAAAATTCCCATAGTTTCTTAAGAAAATACCTAAAATAAACACAAACGACATAACATGTAACAAACAATAGCTAATTGGACTTCTCGACTTCCTTGCATTCTTACTTTTTTTGCCCACTCGGCTCGATGCCTGCGGCTTCTCTCCTGTCTGTGTCTGCAACTGGGTGATGATCTCGTATGGCAACCCTGTAATAATCTCATGCAGCTCTCTAAAGGTACTACCACTTATCAAATTTGAATTGGCGGTCAGAAGGTTTTCTCCAACTTCACAACCCATCTTTCCAACGTGGCTTCAACAACTTCAAACTTAGGTTTTAGGCGTTCGACATTTGCTCCCCTATCTTTCTCTAGGAGCTCGACGCGATGGGTGAGGAGATCCATGCTGGCCATAAGCAACTCGAACAAAAACTCAACAACCCTTTTCCATCGAGCAAGGTCCTCCATCGAGGGTTTCTCATCCTGCAATTTTTGAGGCTCCATCACTGTACCTTCCTTGCTTACATTGTTTTCACACCAACACTCTCCTTTTTCTACAACAATTGAATCCAAAGGGGATTGCATCAATTTATAAACTGCGCTTTCCTCATCCTCCCTCGCATCTGCTCATGCCATTATCTCATGTAAATCCTCGATTTAAAGACCCATTAAATATTCCTGCAATCCAATGGATCTTTCGAACCACCCTTACAACCAATTCGCCGGTGATCGAGATGTTGGCCATCGTTTCACCATTAAAGCGACTTTGCAATCTACATGTTCAATTCCTTGTTGAAGTGACGAGATTGCTATTCTTTTTATGAAATTAAACGAAGTTTGATGCGAATGAACAAAGAGAATGTCCTTGAAATCCTCGGAGACGCCATGCATTAATAACATTCATGCCTTATACCATCTGTCCTGCCGTTCTTCCATGGTTTCACACATTTTCCAACCCTCAGCCCGAACGAGGGAGACATTAATTGTTCTGTCCATCATATGCTATGGGATTGGAATGTGGCCAAATGGTCTCCCATCTGTCTCACACTCGCCCTCACCTAGGAGAACTTGACGATTTTCCAGGCCTTCGACGATGGAATTAAGGTGACAAAAGATATAAAACAATTCATATTGTTTAAAGTTTTCTAATTGATGTTCAATTCTCAACACAAAGGTGAGTTTTTGAACCTTTTGTTTTACAATCATTGGAGATAACATCTTTATTGCTATTAAGGAATCACCTATTACTTTGATTTTCTTTATCCATAGAGTTAAAGCTAGATCTAATCCTTTCCACATTACTAACAATTCTGAGTTAATTTATTGCAACCCCTAAATCCATAAATATTTTATTTCAATTTAATCATTAAAACAAAATTAATCAAAATTTATAATTATTAATAATAAATTAATATTTAATAAAAATCTATTTTCATCCTTTTATGCCTTATCAATAAATTATTACACATCAAATAAAATTACATGATTTCTTTTATAATAATAATAAATAAACCGTTCAAACAACTAAATTATAATAAATTTTATCCTTCCAACCCACCCAAGATTGGAAAAAATGACAAATACTCTTACTTGAGACATTTAAATTAAATAATCAAATCCAGACGTCACTTTCTTTCATTCTTCCTACCTATTTGTTCTTTTCAACATTTTTTTTTACTCTCAGAGCCTTTCTCATCCCCGGAAGAGATCCAGACGTCCCTTCCTTTCATTCCTCCTACATCTCTATTCATTTTTAACTTTTTTCTTTACTCTCAGAGCCTTTCTAATCCCAGGAAAATAGTCGAGGAACTGAATTCCTTGGCTTTTCCTTATTAATCAGATCTAACACTCCCGTGTTGGCGAATCATTATTTTCTATTTCTACCCGATTCACGCTATGCAATCTTCTCCTCTGCAAATTTGAGTGAAATTGCCAGGAAAGCGAAGCCCTGCCCGTTTTTTGAAGCGCCAGATCTGCGGTTGATATGTTTGGGAGGAAATCGGAATATCGGAGATGCTTGTGCTTTCGCTGTTGTCCCAGATTGTGCAGCATGTGGTCTGCATTGACCATGACAAGGTAAAGGGTTTTTACTGGAGCTTACCCTTCACATATTCTCACGCTGATGGCAATTTTGTAATCACAACTCTGATATCCTTCGAAATTCAATCGATAGTGTGATCAGGGTGTTAAATGATCCATTTCCCCAACTGGCTACATCTCTCGAGCGGAGCTTCGTTCTGTGGGCATTTCATGGGACTCTATCCTGTCACCGCCATGAAAACACTGGAGTAAATTGTCATTTCAACTCAAGTGCAAATTTTTCAAGGGCTTACTTCGCTCCATACCAAATAACAAATTTCAATTTGAGTGCCCTATAAGCAAATTGCTTATAAACTGTTTGTAAAGTGGAAATTTTGTGTGAAGCATCGGAACTTTGAATAAATGAATTAATTTATGAAGGGTTCTGCAATTCCTTCCAGAGAAGGAGAATTCGGTAGTCTTGCGTTTTTATTTAAGGCAATTTTTGCTCGACTCAAGCTTTAAGTGGTAATTGACCTCGAGGTGTCTGTGTGCTCCCTGGATCCTCTTCCTTGATGTTGTCTTTGTGATGCTTTTTAAATGGAAGACTTTTAAAATCACACTTATCTCTTGAAGGGTTATTACATTCTACGCTAATATGACTACGAGTACTGCATAGATCCTCCAGGTTTTGAATTTGACGACCTGCATCTGGTGACAGCACAAACCCTAGGGACCGTCTGTGGTGTGATTGACCTCGCTATTTTAATTGCAAAAGTGGAGGAGTGTTGGTTGCTTTTTTTCATTACTGCCTGGCACTGAGCTGCATCATGATTGCGTCCTTGGCGGTGGATGGGAATCCAATAGAGCCAAAGGATTTTGTGGTTGAATTGTATAGCAAATCTTTTATGAGCATGTTTGAAGAATACAACGCAGATACAGCTCAGACAATCTTTATAATTAACCAAACAATAGAAGGGTTGCAGATGTCATGTGAGGAGGCTGGTTGAATAGCATATTTTGGGATTGGGATACATTGGTGCCTTTCAAAGTGTAACATGGCTCAAATTGAATGCCAACTTGGGGTCACTTCTGGTTCTGTACGGTTGACAATCTGATCTGAAACCGTGCTTGCTTTTTGGTATTTTTTTGGATGTGAATTCAAGAATGTCTTCACATAGCAGTTCGCAGGCTGAACCGGCCAAAATTGAGCAGATAATAAATGAGTTTTTTGTGAAGACTTTGCATATAATAGTGGACTCAAGGATTCCGTCTAGCAGTTCTCATAATGGGGATTATTCCATGGTATCATCCTCGATCTCTTCTTCGTCATCAGGTCTCAGATCGAGGGATAAATGGTTTAATTTAGCTCTGGGAGAATGCCCGGCTTCTTTTGAGAACATGGAGCTGTGGCGGCGGAGCATGTCGGGGCCCATGATAGTCGATGTGATCCTTCTACGAGCTTCCGATGCAGGAGATGAAAATTCATCTGTATTGCCAAAGAAACACAGCTTTAAGGGAGGTCATTTGAATTACTTGAATGCTGGAGAAGAGTCCCCCCAAGAAGTTTTAGATGTTGAACTCATACTAGAAAGATGGATAGTGCAATATGAATATAGGAAGCCCAGTACAAGAGATATTCCTTTTGCAAGGACATCTGTTGGGAGTGCAATATCAAGGCGGGAAGATGGCAAGAAGGCAGGTAGCAATGTGGGGCTTGGCAAAGGACGGGGTTTGTTAGGAACAGGAGAGAGCGAATCAGGAGTAGGATCTACCCAAATTTCTTCTCATGCTGTGGACGTGCCTGTTGCCTACAAGAAAACATATAAGAGAACAGTTATATTGCTACGTTCTCTTTATTGCACTTGTCGACTTTTACCAGCTTATCGGCTTTTCCGACATGAAAATTCTTCTAGCCATAATTCCAATTTCACTATTGCTTACAGGGTTTCATTCTCACCTGACCCTCTATCAGCTGTTGATGAGGCTGAAATGCATCCGCACAACTTTACCCCAGTAGAGACTCCCTGTGGTAGACTGTGTTTGTCAGTATTATATCGCCCAATTGCAGCGGATACTTCTCTTGAGGCTTCTGTTCCTTTACAGCCATGGATTATCACAGACTATGTGAGAAGCCCTTCTGCAGATCCTCCACAGAGGTTCCCTGGTGATACAACTGTCACATCAGGGAAGAAAGAAGTGCCTACAACTTCCCTCCTTTCGTCGGCACCAGGATCCCCTACTTGTCCAGCTTTTGTAAGACGCCACAATTGGAATGGCAGTCTACGCAAAGTGTTGCCCTCACCGCAATCTCCCCTATCCCCCGCACATCGACCCAGCGTATCTCCTTCTCCTTCACCTTCCTACTCATATGGTCCTGGTTCTCCTTCTACTGTACCCGCTTCTTATCCTGATGCTTATCAACAATACATGCAAGTGGATCTCTCTCTATCACCAAGTAGTTCTCCTATGGATCGTTTACATACCCGAACTTCTTCCTGTCAATCTCATTGCCACCAAAAAGCTGCTAGTTTTGATGAACATTGGTTATTGCCTCCATTTTCACCATCTCCTTCACCCTCACCACCGCCACATTTTCCAGAGGGTAATCATTCAGACCGGTTTGCACATTCTGGAACTGCTCCTGTCAGCATTCCAGTGCCCTCAGTTGTTAGAAGTCCAAGGAATTGGGCAGCTGAATGCCACAATCAAAACAGGCTCTCACTTCCTCCTCCCTCCCCCAAAAGTAGAAAGCCCGATGCCTTGTCCAGGACTGCCTCTGCTAATTCTAGGATTGTGTCTGCTCAATCCCCAGTCTATCAAGGATATCTATCTGAATGGCGTTCCTCTAGAAAATGTGACGCATCAAGACCAGCAGAATGTCAAACTGGGATAACTACTTTTAATGCATACTCAGGCCAAAAGGTAATGAGGGCAGCAACTGAAACTAAGATAGGGAGAAAAGAATTTTTGTTGCAATCAGTTTTATTCAGGAAAAGCTGTTTATTTCTTGTACAGCAGTGATCCTTTCAAGTCATGACAATTTTAATGGAAAGTGTTACTGATGCAGATGTCTAAAGATGGAAATGATGATATACAGCTACCAGGAATCAAATTCTCATCCAGTGGTTCACCGAGGTTTCCATTCTCAAGAAGTTCCAGCAAACTTTCTTATCAGGATGATATCGAAGATGAGGAGTTTTCATACCCATTTGCAGTATATGATGATGAGATGTCTGAATGTAGAAGCAGGTATTTTTCAACCTCAAATACATTTGCTGCATGGCTTAGACATTTGGCCGTGGGCATTTCATATAAAGGGTAAATACTAAATATATATTCTTGGAAACATTCTCTAGAAGTTTCAGAACTGTTGGGCTATACAATACAAAGTTCCTTTGACAGATTTGTGTTTTTCAGCTGCATTTATTTAGGACTTTAGTGAGATAGTCTTATAGGTTTTTTACTTGTGGTGTACTTATGTTAACATTCTGTTTTTCTTAGTTTCTTGCATGCTAAGGACGACATTAACATCTTAAGTCGGGGAAAAAATATCATTTGGGAGCCAAGTAGTCTCTTTCATTTCCTGAATTTCAGAGCAATAAGATAAGGAATATCTTTGGCCTTTATTCTTGTGTGTCTTTGCTGTTCTGGGGATGAGGAAAAGTGTTTAGAAAGACCTTTATTTTCATTACTGTTTCCTTTTCTTGGCGCAGTCTAAATAGGCTAGGTGGTAGAAACATGAGATATCTTGTTAACAAAACAATTTATTTTCCTGCCATTTTATCTTTTATGCAAGCAACATATGATATAATCAAACCCTAAACCAGTAGAGCAAGACATACAAAACTCTCATACATGACTCACATGCTCTTTTTTGACCTCAAGCTAAAAAAACACTCAAGCATAAACTTCACAGGAAACACTAAGCGATTTCAACCTATGTTGGACAAGTTTCCACAACAAGGTACAAGTGTTTCAACTGTGAAACGGATGGAAACTTTACCCAAATTTGCAGGAAACAGGGGATTGGGAGTTGCAATAATATATCTTAAAAATGTAGAACTTCAAAAATTGAAAATTACATAGGAAATTGGAACATAACTTAACCATGATGTGGCATAGATTGACGAGTATAATAGTTATTGCATTGAAATCTGCTTTCTACAGCCCAGTGTGGGAGAGATATGTAATGCAATATAATGGTGGTGAAATATACAAATAATACGTAAAAAAGGATGTGAAATCAACTTAATTTGTGAATAGGCTTTGTGTGTGCGGGTGTGTGTTTATTCCAAGGGAAAAAACCTATATTTGATATTTCAAGAAGAAATTAGATTATGTATTTATTATATTCCAAGGAAAACACCTTATGGAAAGCAGCGAGTAATTCCTTATGGTCCATGCATGGTAAACAGGGTACATTGTCTGCCTCGTTTATTGAAGCTAACCTCAAGGGGATCAAGAGAGCTGGGCCTGTGATCTCCTCAAATTTGTGATAGAGATTTCACATTTGGCTCATGATCTCTTGTGCCAACCCTAGGGGCTAAGAAATCAAATATACATATAGCATGCTTGTATGGCACTACTAGAATATCAGTAGAATGGTTGAATCTTTTTTGGGAGGGCCTCTTCCTCATCTGTTCTTGTTTCATGAAGCATACCCTGCTGCAGAGATAAATTCTCTTTGTAGAGCTTATCTGCCTTAAACTATTTGTAAACATGATTGAAAGGAACATCTAAAAGCTTGTTTCTTACCTAACTACGTGTATGATTGGGATTGGCATTAGATTTCTATTTTGTTCTTCCCCTTGTTTAATCTGTAATGAGTTTGCAGTCCCCCAAAACTTGGGAGTTTTAAAATTTTTCTTTGTGCTTCATTTTTGGGAAATGTCCATAAAGCATTAAATTCAGCTCTGTTGTAAGTCCCTTGCCCAGCAGCATATTTAAAAGAAATGAAGTGCTTTTCATATAAGAAAAGTATGCTCACTACTGCACATATACTTGGAAGTCCTCGGCAATCACTATCAAAAAATCCCTAGGCCACAGTTTTATCAATTTTTGAACTTTTCAAAGTTCTAGGTTGCTTGACTTTCGCAGGTCTCCATTTACCCGCATCTAAGTTGAAAAAGTCATAATCCATAAATGCAACTTTGAGGTTAGTCTTAGGAGAAGTATCATTGTCACCTACTCTGACGTGAATGATTAAATAACTAATTCTATATAATATATCAATAATAGCCTTCCAAATACAACAATAAACCTGGAGTTATCCAACTTATGAAGTCCTAGATTTGTCCTTTGATCTTCCTCAGCTGATCTAGATTTGTCTCCCTTGTTGCTTGCACTTTTCTCAAACTTGGCACACTTGATTTGAAGTCCTTCTCCACCCAATCACTAAGATGTCCTCCTTTCAATGTCTTGTGCTCACTCAATGTGTCTTCTCCCTTAGCCTAACCTTCCTTTTATAAGTTTGAGTTATGACTGAATCCACAACTATAATCTCCTAACTGTTCGACAATTGAGATTAGATCTCATCTCAATTTTGATTGATGGTGGAAATTCATCGTATTCACTAATGTCTTATAAAAGAAATTACTAAGGTTAAGGGTGTATTAAGCGACTTCTGCATGCCTAACACTTGGACTTGTGCAGAAGTACATGCCTGAGCTACAAACATCAACACTCCCTAGAGCACCTTCCCCCATTTGGATTCTTATTTGATGCACCACACCATCTCTTGCTGACTAGAGAGGTTCTAAACTAGGGTATTATAGGGGATATTTTCAAATTGTATCTCAGCTTACTTGGATCTCACCTTCGACGAACCTGATCAGTCAAACAACAGAATTAGAAAGCCCTAACCAGAAAGTCAATGCTCGTCAACAGGGCAGAATTCTTCCTCATTTCAGCTTGGTCAAAACCAGTCAACTTTGGCCTCCAACATCAAGTCTAATTAGCCCAAAAACAATGTGAAAAGTCCAGTCAAACCAGGTCAACAAAGGTCAACTCTGCAGCCAGCCCTAGTAGAGTCAATGCTGGTCAAACAGGAGTCAAAGCTACTTCAGGTTTTGTGCCCAAAACTGCAGCCTGCTAAAACAGAATCCTCCACCCAAAACTGCACCAAAACAGGTCAATGCTTGATCAACGCAAGTCAAAACAACCTCTGCAATTTTCGGTCAAATCTGGTCAACGGCTGTAACAGAAAACCCTTCCTTTCCTTCGCACATGTGGAGAGCAACTTCTGATTTTCATACCCAATCAATGAAGGAGAGAGAAGATGTGAGTGAGTGAAGTGTCGAAATGAGGATGAGGTATGTATTTATAGGCAAACGTTGAGGATGAATAGACGCTACTGTTGGGCTTCTGAGCCTACATGAATTTGCTGGCCAACCTTGACAATTTGTCCATAATCAAAATAAATTCATAATTTCATTTGTACATGTCAGAATGGGATGATCTTTAGATCAATCCTACTCCTCTCGGAGAGAGGAATCCAAGAAAAATATGAGCTGCCTCATATGAGTTGCCCAATGTGAAGTTTGGCCCTAGTAGCCAAACAAGACCACATGATATTATTGAGATTGGCTCAAAGGTGTCGATTTGTACATCAGGTCACAAGTTTTTATAGCACTTCCCACCCATCAAACTACCTCCAAGATCCAATGGAGCAACCATAAATCCATTCAGAGTTTTTCTTTTGACATGGGATGTTAGGTGTATCCTTCGCTTGTAGATCCCCCCCTTAGATTGTGAGGTTGGGATTTTTGATGGTTCTAGAAAACTTTGATAGTGACCTAATGCCCAATTCTCTCATCGTCCCTGCCCATTAGAGTTAGGAGACTTTGACATCATCAACCTCATTGTTTGATCTCTTTCTCTCCATTCCATGTTCTTGAGTTGGGTTGTCCACCTATCTTGTCTTGGACAATTTACACTTAGTGTTTTGTATCACTGTACCTTTGCCACGATTTTATACATATGTTTTGATATTATACTTATGTAGGTTTCTTTCCTTGTATTATTTTTGACATTTTCTAGGAGTTGCGTTGGCAATCTCTTGTTGTATCCATATTGGTTGTACTCTTTAGTTTCATTGACTTACTTTTGTGGTCATTTGTTGGACATTAAGGAAATTACCTTATCTTATCTAAGAAAAGTATCTTATCTTATAAGATTCATTGCAAATTGAAACATAGTTGACTCTCTATGATAGGGTCATACTTCCGTCAGTATTTCTCTAAAATCTTCTTCTTCAAGCTATGTATGATTAAATTTAAAAGGTTCTGGAGGTTTCTGATGATCTTTATTTATTTGAAGCAGAATAGGGAGATGTCTTAGTTTTTGTAGCATCGGATGTGTGCTAGCTTTGAAATTTTGCGAAGAGGCTAGAATGCATGAGATCTCCAAAATCTAGAAATCATTTCTGGAAATTTTGCTTAGAATTGACCTAATTAGATTATTAGTTAGTTTTTAAATATTTCCTAAGTCTAAACTTTAGGGAATATGACTAATTAATCAGAATTAATTAAGTGAAGGTGTGGATGTTCTAGAAACTCACACAGAGTGACTTCAAGTTAATCCTAGCTATCGATTAAGATCTAATCTTGGCCGTTGAAGTCTCAACAGAGGATTATATGAAGTCGATGGGGCTTGGAGAAATCACTTGTGCAGTTCGATTTCATGAGTAGATTGATTTCCAGAGTAGTGGCAATCACTTGTCGGAGAGAGAGACCCAGTGAGATCGAAGCAATGATTGAGGGGCAGGGACAGTGAGCAGACGAAAAGATTTTCCAGTTCTGGGGAGGCAGCAACAAGTGAGTCGAATTATCCCAGAGAAGCAATGCCGAGGGACTATGTAGTGCTTCAGTCAGGCAGATCGATTTGGAGAGAAGAAAAATTCGTTCTCAGTTCCAAAGGTCGAAAAGGAGTCCCAGATGGTCGGAGAGACGATTTTCTCAGCATCCAGATGCAAAACGACTTCATTTGAGCCCAGTCTGAAGCAAGCCGTCTAGCCAACTATGCAGAGCAGTGTAGAGGTTGACGTAGTGCTCCAGGAGGCCAAGTTTTTGATAGGGAAAGTCTAACCAGAGATTGCCTGTCAGAGAACGGTAATTCCCTTCAGTGTTTTACTAAGATTTTCTTGCTATTTGGATTGCCAGTTGGGCATCCATAGATATAGTCAGATTTCACTGTTGCATTGGTTTTCCCAAGTTGGGGTTTTTACGGGGACATTTGTCCAAAAATAACTGTGTAAATTTGTGTGTGCGAACATTTCTTTCAATATTTATTCTTCCACAGTTTTATTTGTGTAGGTTGCAGTGTGAGTTATTCAACATTTTCTTTAGGAAACAATAAATAAATTGTTAAAATTTAATTAACAATTAGGAGAATAATTTTCAGTTGCTGCAATAGGATTTAGGTTTCCGAATTTTCACATGGTATCAAAGTGCAGATGATCAGCTGGAGAGCTCAGTAGCGAAGGAAGAGGGAGTTTCACTGTTCAGTGTGGGCAACATATCGAAACCCCAGAGGTAGCATAGTCACCTTGGCCAAGAGGCTGAATTTCTCGGGGAGATTTGATTTTTCTAAGTGTCAGGAAAAAAATTCGATCTCTCCTAATCGAGGGGTCCTAGAGGCAGAGGGAGCAGTGAGTATTTTTTCGCATAGCAGATCTCTAGCTGGACGCAATAGTTTTGCAGCAGTTGCTAGAGTGGAACTGGCGTCAAGTGGAAGAAGACCACACATTGAGGGAAAATCTTCCTCCGGGAATTTTTAGTCTCAAGAAGTTCAATTTCCCTTGCAGATCAACTGTCGTTGTGTGCAAAGTTGCTCACTCCAGAAGGGAGTGCGAATAGTTGGGCAACAACTGAGCAGAAGGGAAGAGGAGATTTTCGACATTGTTTGAGATGACCACTATTGGGCTTCGAGATCATGACAAATTGGATGGTGCTTGCAACTATGTCATCTAGATCCTTCTAGATGAATATGTCTTGAAGGCATTTATAGATGCAGTGGTAGCTATCCCCACCGATGCAAATCAACTGAAGGAGTACAGAAAGGAGATGGCGCGAGCGAAGAGGTTGATCCTTGATGGTGTTCGGGATCACATTGTTTCACACATAGTTGGCAAAGGGACTGCTAGAGAAATGTGGGAGACTCTCACCACGCTGTACCAGGGTACTTTTGAGCAGTGGAAGATGTACTTAGAGGAGAAGTTGAGATGCACCAGGATGCAGAAGTGGGAAGGCATAGACCCCTTTCTCACCAGGATTCAGGAGGTCCGAGGTCAATTGTTAGCTGTTGGGGCAACGCCTCAACCAATAGAGCTTGTGAGATTGGCACTCAACAGAGTCTTTGAGGAGTGGCAAGTCTTTGTCCAAAGCATATTGGGCA
This sequence comes from Pinus tabuliformis, assembly GCA_031772625.1. Lineage (NCBI taxonomy): Eukaryota > Viridiplantae > Streptophyta > Pinopsida > Pinales > Pinaceae > Pinus > Pinus tabuliformis. Next base: position 48,428,698 of record CM062805.1, on the reverse strand, counting down.
GAGACAAGTTACCAGAATGGGACAGGCTGTGGGCTGACTTGCAGCAGGAAGAGTTGAGACAAGCTCTAGTGAAGAGCTCCATAAGTGGCAACAATGGATCGAAGTAGGTGAAGGAAGAGGAGAATGTGGCCCTCGCATCAAAGGGTCCCAATCAGGGACAAGGGGGGCAGCAAAAGAAGAAGAAGGACCTGCCAAAGATAAAGTGCTTCAGATGTGGTGAGCTTTCTCACTACAGTACCCAGTGTCCTCTTAGGAAGAAGGACAAGAAGGAGAAGCAGGGCCAATAGGCAGCATCAACAGAGATCGATAGGCTAGGAAGACTTCGCCATGTTTGCTGACATACCCCCAGGAGTGAAGCGGGGTGACCTGGTGCTGTAGCTCCAGAGTGCTACAGATGAGCATGATTCTTGAGGAGGTCCACCTCTTGAGTCAGTGCCTTGCCACAGGGGGCCCATAGTTTTCAGTAGCAGGATGAATCAGTGGCAATTGATACAGTCAGATGCTAGAGTAACAAATGCGGAGTCTAGTTGCAGTCAGATGCTAGAGTGACAAATGCGGAGACTATTTGTAGTCAAATGCTGGGGAGCGCAGTGCAGAGTTGGCAACAATGTAGATGACACAGTGTAGAGTCAGCGACAACGTAGATGCCTCAGTGACAGCACAAATACTAGCAGCAGTCAGAGACTCGGGAGATAGATGCATCATAATGATCACAATTGATTCAGTATTGAGGATGCTTTTCAGTTGCAGATGTTGTAGTTGCAACAACAACAAATGAAGAGGGAGCTGTAGTGCAGATGCAATGTTGACAACAATTCAACAGGGTCAACAACAACACAGATGCAACAAATATTAAGGTTGCGCAATAGTTGGTGGGCAACAACAACCAAACATCAGTAGCATGATAGGAAATGATGCAAAGATAGGGTGTTGCTACAGGGTGCAGTAGAACACTAGAATACATTCCTCGCTAAGAGGGAGTGTTAGTTTTTGTAGCATTAGATGCGTTCCAACCTTGAAATTTTGTGGAGAGCCTAGAATGCATGAGATCTCCAAAACCCAGAAATCGTTTCTAAAAATTCCGTATAGAAAAGACTTAATTAGATTAGTCAGTTTTTAAATATTTCCTAAGTCTAAACTTAGGGAATATGACTAATTAATCATAATTAATTAAGTTAAAGTGTGAATGTTCTAGAAACTCACACGGATCGACTTCAAGTTAATCCTAGCCATTGATTAAGATCTAATCTTGGCCGTTGAAGTCTCAACATAGGATTATAAGAAGAAGTTGATGGGGCTTGGATAAATCACTTGAGCAGTTTGATTTCCAGAGTAGCAGCAATCAGTTGCCAGAGAGGGAGCCAATGAGATCGAAGCAATGATCGAGGGGCAGGAAGAGTGAGCTAGAGGAAAGATTTTCTAGATCCGGAGAGGCAACAACAAGTGAGTCGAATTATCCCAGAGAGGCAACGTTGAGGGACTGCGCAGTGCTTTAGTCAAGCAGATCGATTTGGAGAGAACAAAAATTCGTTCTCAGTTCCAAAGGCTGGGAAGGATTCCCAGAGGGCCGGAGAGATGATTGTCTCAGCATCCAGAGGTAGAACGACTTCATTTGAGCCCAGTTCGAAACAAGCGGTCCAGTGAGCTATGCAGAGCAGCGCAGAGGCTGACGCAGTGCTCTAGGAGGCCGAGTTTTTGATAGGGAAAGTCTAGCTAGAGATTGCTTGTGGGAGAAGGGTAATTCCCTTTAGTATTTTACTCAGATTTTCTTGTTGTTTGGATTGCCAGTTGGGCATCCATAGATGTACTCAGATTTCACTGCTGCATAATAAATAAAACCCTCACTGCTGCACTGGTTTTCCCAAGTTGGGTTTTTCCGGGGACATTGGTCCAAAAATAACTGTGTAAATTTATGTGTGTGTGCTAGCATTTCTTCCAACATTTATTCTTCCGCAATTTTATTTGTGTAGGTTGCAATGTGAGTTATTCAGTATTTGCTGTAGGAAACAATAAATAAATTGTTAAAATTTAATTAACAATTAGGAGAATAATTTCCAGTTGCTGCAATAGGATTTGGGTTTCCGAATTTTCACAAGATGGTCCAAAGACTAACATTCGCAACCCAAGTTTTCAACTTGTCTATCTATCTAAAATTTTTTCTGTTACTAAGAACCTACCTAACTTTGAAACTCCTTGCCTTCAAGTCCTTAAATTTGTCCGTATAGGGACCAACTAGGATGGGTTCCACACGAAATGCTCTCATGTCCTCAAACAATTGAGAAAAATAATAAGCCCAGTGTTTTGTTTGGCATTTCCCCCAAGACTTCCCCAACCTTCGTTGTCAAGTCCAGATCCTTTCCTTATGTAGCATTATTATTTCTTGCCTAACCCTGTTAGTTTATACTTGTCTCAAAGGGTATTCCTCTCTCCATATAGTCCATGACTTCCTCTCTTCATATGGACCATTAACATTAATGATTTTAACAACTTTGCCTAACTCCTTGAATCTAAATTCTGTCTGTATACCTACATTCAAACAAGGCAAGGTTATAAATTCGAAACATTTTTTCTACTCTGTTAGTATACCCCTCAATCTTCCAACGGGATTATTGAGCAAAATGGCTAGTCTTTCAAATAGGTAAGCAAAATTGCCACTAATTGATGCCCCTGACACATGCTCTTCATAATCAGTATTACATCTGGCTTATACTTAGAAAATGATCTTTTTGCAGCTAACTTTTTATAGGCAACCGCTATCCCTCTCACTTTCAAGGAAAAAATAATCATGGGTTCAGTTTATTTGATGCCATCTATGCTTTAAGTGCCCCATGTATGGTCTTTTGTTTTCCTTCCTCCTCCCTCTTTCATAGCCCTTGTTTTTGCTAAGGACAGGCATGATTTTCAACTTGCTGTCGAAAGTTGACAATTATCTAATGATGAGACCCCTTGAATTCATAGAGCCTCATTTTGAGTGGATTCTTTCCTAGGCCTTAGCTTGTATCTCAACGTGTTTTACTTCTAACTTAGGGTTGGATTCCACCCCCTCATTTGAAATACTATCTGGTTAACATTAAACAAACCTTACAAACTTGAGGCTCCATAGATTTCTTGTTCAGAACCTTATCTAATTGTTCATTCATGGTCAATGTTCTACTTTTAATGAAATTCTTGGGTTGATCCAACACCCTACTCTTAGAGGGATTGCTATTGTGGGTATTCTTCATTCATGTTCAGAGTCCTACTCTTACTTGAATTCTTGTGTTGATCCAATACACTACCCTTAGAGGGGTTACTATTGTGGGTATTCTTTAAGGACATTCCATCCTCCTCCAAATTTGAGAGATAGCAAGTATTAGGAATATCACATCATACCTTTTCCAAAAGACTTGCCGAAAAAATCTTCCTTTGTGTAAGCTTCTAGGTGTTTCAAATACTTCGACACTTTCATACTTGAAGTGATGATGTTCTCTCCCTTTCTTTCTCTAACAGCTTCCTCCTCAGTTGTTCCATAGCTTTATCCAGGACCTATTTGTTTGTCAAGGAGTCCAAGTTAACCCTTGCTACTTCTTTGTTTGCCTCTCTTGTTGGTACTATTATATCTTATTGAGGAACCTCCCCTTCTTCCAAAATCACCTATCATTCTTTGTGAGTTCATTCCAAATTGACCGATACCATGACATTTTAGATGCTTGAAGAGTAATTTGCGATAATCCAAAGGTTGATGAAATTTCCGAGCCTCCACGTATAGTTTCCATTTTCTCTATCAGGCCCTCTCGAAGATCCCATTTCATTAAAATTTGATTTATCATCCTGTCCACTTTGGATTGGAATTCCACCACATTATCAATTAAACTATTCAGACCATCCTCTCACAGTTTTAGGATATTTTTGTTCCAAAGCTCCATGGGTAAGCCGGGCATCAATTTCCCATACTAGTGTAGAAATTGAAGGTCCAACCTGGTTTCAAGTTTTACGAATCACATCAGTTTAACTCCCAGCTCATCACTCCAAAGACCCTGGGAAAACCCCGAAGGGAAAGCCAATGAGGAGAGGGATGTTTTATTCATTATCAGAAAATTCATTACAACAGTTATTTAACAGCAATTAAATCTACTTATCTCCCTTGAAAATTGTGCTCAAATTCCCTTGGAGAAAGTGCTGTAGCTGCCTCCTCAAATTTCGTGCTTGACAGTCTCAGAAATTCATGCCCAGCTCACACAGGAATTCATGCAACTGCTGTATTGTCACTTTCCCTCGAAATTTTTGCTGTTTCTTTGAACTTTGTGCACTGACAGACTAAAAAATCTGCCCTTGATTTTAGAGCTCGGACACTTGGATTTTCATACCCCTGACTGTGCTGTACACACCACTGAAAGCCTAGAAAATCACGCTGTCTGCAAAAAATGCACTGAAACTGCCTTGAAACTTGTGCTAACCCGGCTGCAATTTGTGGTGGAGAAAAGCCTTGATTTCTGTGCCTTCTCAGCCTAGGAATCCATTCACTACTCTGCCTGAAGCTCAGTGCTGTTCTTCCTTTCTCCTGCTGTACTTCTCCCTCATCCTCCTTTTCTCCTTAGCTTCAAATCTCATGAAGTAAGTGTGCAAAATGGTGCCTTCTCCCCTTTGCTTTTTCCCTTTTGTTCTCTCATTAAGAAGAGAGACCTAACCCTAAGATCTAATGGCTGAGATTGGATCTTAACCAGTTAAATCAAGGGTGGAGATCTAATCTCTCATTGACCCATGAGAGACCTTTTCCCCTTAGCCCCCTTTTCATTAATTACTCGAAAGGTACTTTATGAATTTTTGTTTATATTGTCACTTTATGACTTCATAAACTCACTTTAACTTTATTTCCCATAAAGTTAAGTAAAGGGTGTCACATGAGGACACTCTTTCCTAGGTTAGACACGAAGCCTTAGGAACACTTGTCCTTGGTACTCCCTTTCTAACACTCCCTCTTACCAAAGAAAGTGTTTTTCACCACTCCCATCTTGTCTTTGAAATAAACATGCTTGCCCCTTGGCAAGGACTTGGTGAGAATGTTGGCCACATGCTTATCAGTAGATATATACTCTAGCTTCATTGCTCCTCTCTGAACATAATTCTGAATGAAGTAGTATTTGATCTCGATATGCTTTGACCTGTCATTAAATATTGGATTCTATGTGAGTTTGATAGAACTTTGAGTATTGCAGTAGATCATTGTTGGTCTCAGCTACTGACCAAATAAGCCATACTACATCTTGCTGTTGAATTTCCACGATCTTCGGTCTAGGATAGAATCTTAGAATCTCTGATGCTACCAAACCAAGAATCTCAACAAAAGCTACTTTGCACAGCGGAAAATATAAAGCAGAAAATCACACATGCACAAGTATAGACAATTTTTTACAAAATATTGTACAAATATGTACAACAACCCAATTTTCGTTATATTAAACCGAGTAATACAACAGTCTAGGGCTCCCATACAAGGGATACAAGATACAATGACAATCTCACTACTGTCTCTATGTCGTATCTCGTCCTGCCGGTACTTTGCTTCCGTTCTGCTCTCTAGCTGCCCCTTAGTCTATGAAGAGACAACACATAGAGTCTCTAGGAGGGCTGCCACCTATCACTGCTGCAAGTTGCTTTTGCTATCTGCTACAATGAACATGGGCTGATCCAATCTGCCCTTCTAGGCTGACCAACACTTGAGCTCCAATATGCCAATCTAGCAGTGACTTTTGTCCATCAAAGTGTTGCACAATAGGCTCCAATCTTCACCCAACCTTCAGTTGTCAATGTAACTTTATAACTGCTTGTCAATGGCTACTTTGGGCCATCAACACATTGCCCTCCACCAATCCAATGATGCCCAATATTTCACTGTGAAATCTGCTCCTAAGAAAGACTTCTAACCCTCCAAGTCAGCCTTTCAAATTGGCTCCTACAGGCTGCATATAACTCTGATCCAACTAGCATTTTTTCAACACAAATACACGATGAAACACATACCTTTTCTTGGACTGGTACACTGATGTCGCTGCTATCTGGTTAGGGCAACTGTTAGCCTTCTCAAAACTGTCCTAACAACCCTTTCTCAGCTGTGGCTAGCCTCCAATTAAGTGCTGCTCCTGTATGCTTGAGTTCTGGGCTGTTACTACCCCTCTAAATGGACTTCTGGCTCCTCAACAAAGTGATCTAGGGCTGCGACCCTCCCTTTGAAGGTTTGTTCACACCCAAACTTCACAAGAACAAGCCCAGAAATGTCTCCTAGTAATGTGGCTGCCTTCCAGACCTGTAATACACACAAAATGGACCTCAAACAGTCCTTCAAATATGTGGCTTGGCCCACAGATCCCTGCGGCCTCCTTACAGTCATAAAAGAACGCAAAAACCCTCCTTTGTTAGGTCTCCTTCTGACTTGCGGCTGCCTTAGTGGTGTATTACACATGAAATATGCACATTTGGATGCTTAAAATGAATTACATCACCTTCTATTTATACACTTTAGAAGGGTCAATGAATATACATGTCTCTTGGCACATTCACACCAAGCCTACATGACTTATGTGCCAAAAATTCATTTACAACTTCAAAATTTCATAACTCATCAAGGACATCTTGGAATTCGACGATTCTCGAAGCGTTGGATTCTCCTCGCCGTCCTCTATCTTCTCCATCCATCTCATGTCTAAAATGCTCCATGGTTTTGGCCCAAACATCGATGGGTGCAAAACCTCAACCTTGGGTTCCAAGCCCACAATTGACTCTTGTGGTGCTTCACCTTCCAGAACCTGAACCCTAGGGCTTGGAATACCTCCCAAGCTACTAAAAAAATCAACACTTGCGAAGCTAAAGGGCCTCACAACTGGCTTGACTAGCCACCATGTAGTTTTTGCAGAACTTAGTGCCACTAATCTCTGTTTCTTGTTGAACCATGACACTAGAGCCAAACCGAACATGAAACAACATCCTGATGTGCTTTTCTGGTCACTAGCACTACTTGTCGAATCTGAGTCTGTGTAGCCAGTCAACCTGACTCCATCCCCTTGGATATAGTCTAGTCCATAATCCACTGTACCCTGTAGGTATCGCAACTAGAGTTGTGGGGGAGCGCAACCCCCCCGCCCCCGCTCCCGATCCAAAAAAATCGCTCCCTGGATTTTTTGGGATCGAGGGAGGGAGTGTCACTCTCGACCGACAGAGAGCGACGCTCGTGGGACTAAGAGAGAGGAGACGATCGCTCCCATTATTCACTTCATCCCATTGAGAGAGAACAAGAGAGTTTGGAGAGAGTTTGAAGCAAGGAGAGGAGCTTGGAGAAGTTTGAAAAGCTTGCAAGGGGAGATTGGAGCTTGGGATTGGAGGCCAAAGAGGTAGGATCTACACTCTAATCTAGCAATTTTTTTTATGTTCATTGCTAAATAAATATATATATTTTTTTCTCTATTTCCCATTCCCATTCCATTTTTTTGCATATTCAAAACTTCAAATTTCAAACATCATGGTTATGTTGCTTGGCATTTTCTTCTTGGTTCCTTTTTTGGTTATTATGGTTTTGGAGAGTAGAAAAAGGAGGTTTTAACATGAAGAAGTGGGTTATAGTGGATTTGATGAAAACCACGGAGAGGAGTACCTTGGTGAGGAGGAGCTAGAGGAGAGCGAATATGATTCAGCTCAAAAAACTAAACAAGACCAAACCCCATTGTGGAAATATGTTACTAGGCCTGAAGCAGGGAAAGGGGGTGGAAACACTAAATATCACTGCCCCTATTGCAACAATAATTACACAGGTTCATACACCCATGCCAGAAAGCACCTCTGTGGGAAAAGGCCATGGGATGGAGATAAACAAATAGGAATCAAAACTTGTACAGGTCTGTCAGCAACAGAGAGAGCCAAATACATAAGGGAAGAGGAGGAAGCCCAATACGAATCTAAAAAATCAAAGGGTTTCTTTGAACCAAGCTCACAAACACATGCACAAAGAACTCCTTCAGCATCCTCCCATGGCAATGGATATGGAGGCGCAAGGTCACCAAACATCTCTTTAAGGCGTAGAACCATATCAGATTTCCTTGATGAAGGGTGTAGGAATGATGTGGATTCAAAAGTTTATCGGTTTCTCTATACATGTGGGATACCATTCAATGTTCTTTGCTCAAGATATGTCACATACTAGTCAACCCAATTTGTGTAAGGGGCATCTGGTTAAGGGATAAAAAAAAACAAGACCATACAGTTGGGCACGCGTAAGAGAGAATGATAGCATGCAGGGCTATGACCGACACTCACTCAAAGCTGCACAAGAATTACTGGAAGAGTACCGTTCCATCACTTTTGTGATGGGGTAGGACATACCGCTCAAGAAAATTCTTGGCATTCAGATGGCCAAGGCCACTAGCCTATTAAGTCTGTTGATTTTCTGTTACAATTGTTGAAGAATGCGGAATGTAATGCAGAGGTGAAGGGGCTTGATTCTCGTGCCCATGAAGGAATAAATCAAACAAAACTTGATTAAGAAATCAAGGGAGTCAATTCTATGTAACAATACAACACACTCCAAGCTCTTTCAAGCATTGAACGTCTTAAGGAATGGAACAAATGCTAGTGAAAACTGAAACGCATAGGCTAGATAGGGAATAAATCAGAAGAATATCATAACGTTAAGCAGATCTGACATGCATGTCGGGGGCACGAGAAAATTGCTTAGCAAAAAAAGGCCTAGGAGGAGGAACGACTAAGATCTAAGAGGCATTTATGAACACTGAGCAATGGCAGGATTGTAGAGAACGTTATGATAGGACTATTCAATGAGGCGCAATTCAAAACTGTGCAATTGTTGAGCATCGAGAATAGTCGTATGCGAACTTTGGCAGAGACATATTTTTGATAGGCAAAGTGGTTAATGAGAAGGGCAGGAATTCACCTGCTCTGAGACCATGTTAAACAACACAAAATAATGGACAACAAAAGTAAGATAATCGTTGAATGCATTTACTATTTACAATGATATACATTTATACAATGTGTATGACCCTTGGTTTTTGAGCCGAGAGGCTCATTCTACAACCTAGTGTGAAGGCAATGTGTAAGTATGTCCGTGCTCAACTTGGAGTTGACACATGTCTCTCCTAAAATAAAAATAAAATATTCTCTAAATAGAAAAGATATGTCGGCTATAATAAAAAAGAAAAAAGAATATGCTATGCATGTTGAATTAGTTGTCTCAAAAATACAATTTAAAAAATGAAAAATTACACATTGTTTTTAGCACTCTAAAATGAGTTTGCACCTGAAGAAATTTGATCCCTCTTGGCTCATGTTCACATTCCACACCCAAAATCCTTGGCGGATTAGGTGTCCAACACACACAACCACTAGAAGTTGTCTCCTCAACCCAACAAGAGATATATTTGCCCCCCCTTTAGACTTGGCTAATTGGTCTATTACAAGAGTGACATTGACCCCAAATAAAATGCTTCTCAACCCACAAGGAGAGAATATGGAATACCAAAAATTAGATTATAAAATCAATTGATAACACCTTTAAATTTACTCCATTTTTGCCATTGCTTTCTTCTCCGTCAACAATGAAGCGCAATGTCGAAACCTGAGTGATCTCTCTCCAATACTAGCTAGGGTGTATAGTTTTAACACCGAAACCAACAACCAGAATGAGAGTTTCCAAAACCCTAGACTCTTTTTTCAAGAGCTCTTCAAAAATTTATTTTTCAAGTGAGTAAATGGAAAAATGAGGAGAGACTTCTCATTTCCCTTTTTTCATATCTCACTTGAATCTTTTGTCACCTTATAAGTTTTTACTTTATATTTTAATAAAATCACTTTAGTGGGTTTTCTTACTTTATAATTTAAAAGTGACTTTTCATTAGCCTAAGACCCATGTCTATTTTTTTCCCACTTAGATTTATAATGTTTTCTCCTAGGCAAATGGTATTCCCTTGATTAATTTTCCCATCCTAGCCTACGGGAAGTTAATTAATAATTAGGCTAGTGGAATCTTCCCCTTATGTCTGCTAAGCAGATGGGGACATTACAAAAATCATGATGCATCATGCTTTATACCAAAAGGATAACTGTGGATACAAAATTGAGTGTCTCATCAATGATCACTTTATTGATATGATGATGTAAAGTAGGTCCAACTAGGTTGTGCTCATCATTTGAATATTTCAACTCTACGTCATGATCAACCTGTCATCTTCCTTGAAATTTGTGTTAAAATCTGAAAATTTCCATCTAGTTACAATGGTACATGAATATTATATGTTGTTTGAGAACATGCTATAGTCTATGTATCGTAGTGTTCTAAGAGGAATCTTCACCTAGAGTTGAATGGGATTGATCTAATTAAATTGTTAATGACACAGCCGTCCTTTGTACACTATATATCATTATCTAGGTAATGTCTCAAAGCATTCCTGTTGTCATTATCAAAAATTGAAAAATAAAATGTTGATGTGTAAGACCTTTCTTGCGAGCATTATCATGTGATAAACAGCATATATGTAATTAGTAACTTATACAACTATACAGCCTAAAGATTACTAATAAGTAATCTAATTAAGAATCTAAATAGAGTATTTGTTTCTGAGGGATTCAAACAGGCAGCAAATATCCTTAAAAAATAAAAGTAGACCAGAACTCTGATGTTTTGCTTGGGATTCGGCATGTGAAAGCTAGCTGGCATAGGATCCATTTCAGCAGCATAGATGATAGGATCCGGTTCTGGGTTTGAAGGATCTGTTTACATGGCGGATCCTACACAGATCTGGGTGGATCTGTATACGTATCAGTATCTGAAACGCAGATCTGTTCATCCAACATGAAGACCCTGTGGATCCAGTAACACAGGCGTTCATGTGGTTTGAAGGCCATGGTCAGCATTTACCCCCAGTATTTTGAAATTTAGCTCAAAACTTTTAAACTTTAAAACAGATTTTTCTGTATGGTTTTGATTTTCTTTTGCTGCAATACCCTCTGCTAATGGGCCAAGCTGACAATTTGCTCTATATAACAGCTATTTACCTAGAGCTCAACAATATCTTCCTTTTGCAATGGGGAGCACACTGCTTTACAGCTGAGAATGGTGTTTTTCATAAGGCAGAGGGTGTTTTATTAATAACAGTGTTGCAAACATTGTGATAACATCGCTATATCACAAATTTGCTCAGAATGGTGCCTTTTCATGAGGCAGAGGGTGTTTTATTATACCAGTGTTGCAAACATTGTGATAACATCGCCACATCGCAAATTTATCCGAGCAGCAATTTTATTGGCCGAAAAAATCACTATTTTTAAGTCCGAAGAAATCAGGATAAGATTGTAAAAATCACGATAAAATCGGTTTAAAATCATATAAAATTGTGAAAACGTCAGGATAAAATCCAAAAAACCATCTAAGTCACTTTTTTTTGATTTTTTGTATTATTATTATTATTATTAATTTTGCTGATGTTGGATGATTGTTACTGATATTTTCCCTATTTTCCCTATTTTTTCATTTTCCAGACCCTTGCTGATTTTATCCTGATGCCAATTTTTCAACATTGGTTTAGTATATAAAGAATAAGGTTTCTCATCTAAATTGCCAAGTCACGTGGGTTCAGGTGTGGGAACAGGACAGGGATATCACTTTTTGGAACAGGGGTCTTGTGTTTGTCATGGTTATATATATAATACATATAAAAATTTATATATGATTTTTTTTTTCTAAATAAAAAAATGAAAAAAACATGACTGGCAATTTCTGTAATCAACAATATTAATAATATCATTATCAGCAAAAAAATAACATGTGCACTACATATAGCATATATGATATATATGATCAAATGAATTACAAGTCATGAAATTCATGATCCAAAATTCTCATTCTTCTTATTTTTCCAAAGAAAAAAAATCTTATATTTGAAATTTCCAAGGTGAAATGATAATATACACTGACTGGCCATTAGTGGCTTTAAGAAAAAGTGTTTATCCACACCCTCCAGAGTCCTTAAACTGATGAAATTACGGTATTCTAACATGGGATCCTTAGCTTTGAACAGTAAAAAGTTAAAACAACCACCTTCACACACCAGCAGACGATAACCAGACACAAGATACATAACTAGATCTTGTTTGACAGCATAGCAGAAGCAGACTAAAACAACGAAAGAGAGAAACAGCTACAAGATGGATTTCACAGCTTCAGACAGTTATAGATTGGGCTTGAATTCCTTTTCAATGAGCAGACCCTCCTACAGGGATAGTTCGTCCTTTGACAGCTTGCCAGCATGGTAATTATTTTTTCTGAATATGTGATTCAATGAAATATCAGCAAACTGCCTTCTGACTTCCTTGGCCATATCCATAATAGAAATTAAAGCAAGATTTTGAACTCTACAATTACCAGTTACCCATTCCATAAGAAGCTTAAAACTCCCCTTAACTTGTAGCTTATATCCAAGCCTTTCTTTGCTGCAACTTTTAAGAGAGCATATTCAGCTCTGTTGTTGGATCCAATATCTAATGACCAGGATGTGAGGCTTGCACCATTCATACTCAGGCTATCTCTGAGTTAATAGAAATTTCTTTTGTTGCCTGTGGAACTTTTGTAGTGAATGGTTTCCAGCTTCGCTCAAAGGAAACACTTATTTTCTTTCCATTAAACTAGCACAGAGAACTTTTCCTTCTAAGATAATGGTGTTTCTGGACAACCAAATTCCCCAGATCACATTGCATCTAACTGAAAACATAAACCTTTCTTGTGTAGAATTTCCACGAAATTCTGATATGCTAATATGAGCTATCTGAAATAGAATTTCTTCTCACATAAACATGGAATTTCTTTACTAGATGCAGCAGAATAGGAACAGAAATAAAACACACACACACAATTCAAGACAATTTTTTTACTAAGGAACCCAACTGGGAAAACCCTTTGCTTGATGAGAATTTTATTGATAGAAAAACTGACCATTAGATTTCTTACAAAATAATTGTTTCAATCTGAAAGACACACTTGTCTTTTCCGCTAGTTCTAAGCTTGAAACCCTTGCAAGACTGCTGATCTCTGTTGCTCTCTACCAACCTGTGCACAGGCTTCTCTTGCATACTCTTCCTCACACAAGCTCCATGCACAAACTTGTGCTTCCTATTGCTTGGTCTCACCAACTCGTGCTCACGAAAACAATGATTAAACTTGTGCCTTCGTTCTTTCTTTTAAAGGCAATTCGAATGGTTAAAATTAGTGAATTTCTAATTAAAGAATTGAACTGGAGTTTTTCTAGTTAACAAAAGTCAACAGAATTAGTTAAGTAGATCCTCCTAAAATTTAGGAGGCTAACTCCACTTAAGCTTTTAGTTCCCAATTTAACTCACACTAGAAAATCAAGAACTTGACTTTCAATTTCAACACATCAGTTAACTGCCTCACACACTCATAATTTTTAGGGAAACTCCTAAATTTTAGGAACTCGACCGTGCACAAAAAGGAACTCAACTTCGACTCTTTGAATTAAGGCACAAATCAAGGAATCACTTTTCTCGCTAATTTTCAACACTCCCTCTTAGCGAGGAAGATGTTCCTGGAAGAACCTCGTCCACCTGGATCTGTCGTAAAGTCTACCAAGGTCTCCACTGCTGCAACTGCTCCTCTGAATTAGAAGGCTTCCCTGCTTTCTTCTGCGGAACCTGTTTTGAAGACTTGTTCTTTCCCACCTTGTTATGCAAGTCCTTAATCTGCCAGTATCAATGATCACAATTCCTTTTGTGTCACTGAATTTTGGCTCACTGATCTGCCCACTAGCAGCCTTCTAACTCCATTAAGAAGTCTGCACATAGGGTCTTTTGGATCTGCCCTAAACTAGGGCTCCATCAATCTGCCTCCTAACAGAGCATGGCTCCTTTCATGCGTACAATACTTGAGGTCTTCAAGCTGTTGCATACTGCTTAGCCTTCTAGATCTGACCTATTTCTGTGACATATGAACTGCTATTGTCACTCTTCTTAGGGCTTTGAGATCTTCCCACATACAGTGACTCCTTTGTGAAAATTCGGCCAACCCCGAATCCTATTGCGGCAACCTATATTATTTCTTCTATTTGTTAATTTAATTAAACAAATTATTTGCTGTGCGCTACGACAAATATCGAAACAAATATACTGCAACCTTCACAAAACAAATATTGCGGAAGAAATAAAAACACTAGAAGAAATAGATGCACACACAAAATACACCGTTTTTTTGTTGGACTAAGTCATCGGAAAAATAGGTGCAATAGCTGAGGGTTTTAATATTATGCAATGGTCAAAATCTGAGTACAATCTATGGATGCTTAAACTAGCAATCCAAACAGAGAAATAATTAGCAATAATAACTAATGAGAAAAATTTCTCACTCCACAGGCGATTCGACACTGACCTTAGTGTGAAACTGAGCCGTCCCTTGCTCCCTCTGCGCAGTCACTACGTTAGCCTACGCAATTACTACGTCCCACAAGCTCGAAATTGTGTCTCCTTGCATTGTCTCGTCAGTTGCTGTTTGGGAAACTGATACTCTTTGCCTTTGGACCCTCTGCCCAACTTCTGGCTCAGAATTTATCCTTCTCCCCAGCAACGGAAATCTCCCCAAGAGGGCTCTGCGCTGCCTCTCTGTGGCAATCATTGCCTCTCTGTAACGTACTTGTTGGAACTGGAAAATCTTCCTCCGACCTCAGTATCTCTGCCCCTCTCTCACTGCTTAGACCTCACTGAATCACTTCTGGCAACACACAACTGCTACTTTGGAAATTGATTTCTTAGGCATTTGTGCAGAGTTGTCACTGAGGCATCTGTGGTGCTACCGACTCCGCACTGTGCCAACTGCACTGTTGCCAACTCTGCACTGCGCTCCCCAACATCTGACATGCAACTAGACTCTGCATCTATCACTCTGGCATCTGCTGCATCTACTGCCACTGATCCATCCTACTACTGAAATATTGTGTGCTCCCATAGCACAGTTTTGATTCAAGAGGTGGACCTCCTCAAGAATCCTGCTCATCTATAACACTCTGAGGCTACAAAACCAAATCACCCCATTTTACTCCTGGGGGTATGTCAGCAAACATGGCGAAATCTTCCTCCAACCTAGAGGAAATCCTATCAATCTCTGCTAATGCTGCCTGCTAGTCCTGCTTCTCCTCCTTGCCCTTCTTCCTGAGAGGACACTTGGTGTTGTAGTGGCCAAGTTCACCACATCTGAAATACTTGACCTTTGACAGGTTCTTCTTTCTCTTTTGGCCCCCCTGTCCCTGACTGGGACCCTTCGATGCGAGGGCCACATTCACCTCAACTCCTCTTGCTACAAATCGACCCACATCATGTCCCACCTTGGCAAGGTTTCTCTGCCCAAAATGCTTTGGACGAATACTTGCCACTCCTCAGAGAAACTGTTGAGTGCCAATCGTACTAGTTCTGAGGTTTGAGGTGCTGCTCCAACAGCTGACAACTGATCTCGGATCTCCTGAATCCTGGTGAGCTAAGTTGCACGAAACAGGGAAACGGGGAAGCGACACGAAACGCGGAAGCGAAACGAAACGCGACCTCCCCGAATTTTGGAAACGGGGAAACGCGAATATATATAATAATATATATATATATATATATATATATATATATATATATATATAAAAAACATTTAAAAATTATTAATATATATATGTGCAAGACTGCAATCATAAAGCATTAATGATACATTTACTTAAACATTTTAACATTAAGATTAAATTTACATCACAATGATCACATTTACTCATGACTCATCACATAATGAAAATAAAAATATAGGAACTGGAAAATCCAAAATCAGCCTTTATTTATATTAGTATATGAGGCTGCAAGTACAATAAAGACTATAAGGCTGCAAGAACTATAGAGACAAGTCACAAAAGACTAATCCTCATCATAACAATCCTCATCAAAAATAGAAGCAGCAGAATGCTCAATAGTGGATGGTGGTGCTGAAGAAGATGATGCACCAATTCCACTTCCAGAATCCTCCTCAATATTCAGGGCAGCAAGAGAGAGATCCAAATCAGGATTTTCTGCATCCACATCCCATTCTTTAGAAGGACCACTGTTGTATTCTGGACCCCTACGAGATGCAAGGCGAAGGTTGGAGTGCACATAAACAAGATCCTCTGCTTTCTGTGAGCCCAACCTATTGCGCTTCACAGAATGAATAAAACCATAAGTGCTCCAATTCCTTTCTGCTGATGAAGAGCTTGCCACTTGTGAAAGAATACGAATGGCAAGGCTTTGCAAATGTACACCATTTGCTCCATGACAAATCCACCACCTAACTGGATTCATGGTGCTTCTCTCCGCCAAAGCTGATATATCTGCATAATCATCTATTCCTGCAGCAAAACTGGCAAATTCCTCCTTTACCTCCCTATGTAGGTGAGAAGGAAACATTCTCATTAGTGCTTTTTTCACCCCATTAGCCACCTCTCTATCCTTATGGGGTGCCTTCCTCTTCCCATTGCTTTTAGCAATAAGCTCCTCATCATAAAATTTGGGGTTCAAAGCATGTGCTAAAGTGTGCAATGGTGTATTGAAATTGTTCCACCGGTCAACAATGATTTTCTTGATCAAACCAACAAAATGATCATCAACAAACAGAAGTTGTGGAGACTCCTGCGAAATGATTTCCATAGTTTTCTCAACCATGGAATCCATGCCATCATATACCTCTCCCAAGAAAGGTTGGTCAGTGTCAGCACTCCGGAGAAGCTCAAATGCAGGGGTTGTGAACTTTAGCAAGAAATCTACCTTGCTCCACCAATCCTCATCAAGGCACAATCTACGCACCATAGATCCCCGCTCTGAATCTGCTTGTCTCCACTCAATCCACAGTTGACTCACCACCATAGAAACTAATGCATGCTTAACCTCAACAAGGCGGCGCAACATCACGAAGTTTGAGGCATATCTTGTCTCAGCAACTTTTAACAACTCCAATTTGGAGTACTCTCGAAATATGGCCTGAGACTGGTGGTGGTTGGTGATGAATTTGATAATCTCCCTTGCATCCCCTGTGACTTCCTTTATCCAGGAAACTTTGTTGTCGATCTCCTCTAAGATCAGATTCAGATTATGGACAATGCATGGTGTCCAAAATATGTTGTCATACCTCCCCTCAATAATCAAACCTGCAGCTTTGCAAACTGGTGCATTATCCGTGATAACTTGCACCACCCTGTTAGCTCCTATTTGTTCAATAGCTTTTATAATAATATCAGCAATGAACTGTGCATCTTTCACCTCTCCTGAGCAGTCTTCTGCCTTGATAAACATTGCTCCTTTGGGGGAAGTGGCAATGATATTTATCAATGGTCTGCGCCTCATATCTGTCCAACCATCTGAGACTATGGTAACCCCAGAGCTACTCCAGGAAGAACGAATTGGAGCTAAAACGTCCTCCACAAGTTCCTTCTCATTTTTGAGAAGCTGGGTTCTGACTTTCTCATAGTTGGGCCCCTTGTACCCTTGAGGAGCTTTGTTAACTGCCCTCAACATATCTTGCCAGTAAGGAGAGCGAACAACATTGAATGGGATACCACATGCATAAATGCACCTGGCAACTCTGGAATCAGCTTCTTCTCTTGCTTGCACATTCACCAATCTAGCAATTCTGCTATCCTGAACTGATTGGGATGCCCCTGAGCCTCTGGTATGTTTGGGTGCTGCTTGTTCATGTTCTTGACTGTGACCCAGACCACCTCTCCTCTTTCTTGCTTCAACTACAATCCTTGGCTCAACGTTAGATGTAGCTTGAGTATGCTCATCATGCCTCCTCTTAGTACCATCCGCCTCATCTTGCTCTCTTTGATATGCCCTCCTAACCAACGGGTCTACTGTTTTTGAGCAACCCACAATCCCCTGTCCTCCTCCATGCAACAGATGCGCCTTCACTCTTGGGTAGGAGCCCTTGTACGTAATATTGCAAAGAGTGCATCGCCATTCCCATGAGCCACCACCTCCACATTTTTGAAGCTTCACCACATGCCTCCAAAGAGGATAATATTCAACCCTTGGGTTGGCCCTAGGGTTTGAAGTTGCAGCTGCACTTTGGCTGGAAGCCATTGCTGCAAAAATAAATTAAAAAAACAAATCTGTAAATAATAAATTTATAAAAACGTTTTTCATATTTTTGGCTGTATAAACCCTAGAAAAATTAAAGAAATAGTAAGGAAAAAACTAAGAAATAAATGTGGCTTACCCAAATGAATTATCTGTGGCTGAATCTACCCTAAAATGCCAGAAAAGAGGAGAAATATGGCTGTAGCTGAGCCAAATCCGCTGCAAAAATAAATTTAAAAAACAAATCTATAAATAAAAAACGTTTTTCAGCAATTTAGCTGCATAAACCCTAGAAAATTTGAAGAACTAGTAAGAAAAAACTAACAAAATGAATGTGGCTTACCCAAATTAATTTTCTGTGGTTGAAACTACCCGGAAATGCCAGAAAAGAGAAGATAAATATGGCTGTAGCTGAGCCAAATCTGCTGCTACAGAAATCTCTTGCTGAAATCTCCTTCTCTTGCTGCTGAAATCTCTTTCTCCCGCTGCTGAAATCTACTTTGCTCAATGCTCAAAACACCAGCTACTAAAACAACTGCCAATCTCCAAGAGAAACTCAGAAACTCCTTGCTGAATAGTGTGATGAGAGAATGAGAGGCCCAGCTCTTTTATAACTTTAGAAACGCTTTCTAGAAGTGATTAGAAACCCTAACCTAAACCCTAAAGTAATTAGAATTTTTTTTTTTTAACCGACAAGTGTTTTTTTAAAGGAAACGGGGCCCGTACGGCGGGGAAACGAGTTTCCGTCCGTACGGGCGCGTTTCCATCTCGGGAAACGCGCCCGTACGGACGGAAACTCGTTTCCCCGCCGTACGGTACGGGGAAACCCGTTTCCGTTTCGTTTCCTGGAGGAAACGGCCCCCTGCCCAGCGTTTCCTGCAACTTAGCTGGTGAGGTAGGGGTCTATGTGTTCCCCCTTCTGCATCTTCGTGCATCTCAGCTTTTCCTCCAAGTACATCTTCTGCTGCTCGGAAGTGCCTTGGTATAGTGTGGAAAGTGTATCCCACATTTCCTTGGTCGTTCCCTGGCTCGCTATGTGTGATACAATGTGATCTCGAACATATTCAAGAATCAACCTCTTTGCCATCACCATCTCCTTTTGAGCCTAGTCCTTGGCTGGGACTCTTCTTTTCTTTGTGACTCACATTAGACAACTCGCACTTCCTCCGACATTTATCTTTGGCAACTAGAAGTCGATCTGCTGCCCAGATCTGAATTATGGCTAACTCGTACGACCTCCTTTGGCAATCTCGTATGGTCATCCCTGCAAAGCTGCGAAATCTGTGAGACTCAAAACTGGGAAAATAAAATCGAAAATCTTCCTCTTTTCTGTTCTGCTCAGTGGCCACTACTCGGTCGTCGCACAGTCGCTATTACTCGGCTGCTGCTGCTACTCAACCACTGCTGATCTGCAAGGGAATTCGAACTTCTTGAGACTAGAAGTTCCTTGAGGAAAATTTTCCGTCTTATTGCGTGCTCTTCTTCCTCTCGACGCTAGTTCTGCTCTAGCAATTGCTGCAAAATACTGTGTCCAGTTAGAGATCTGCTCTGCAAGGAAAATACTGGTTGCTCCCTTTGCCTTTGGTAATCCTTGAACTAGAGAAATCCGATTTCTCTGTCGCTCTCTCAGAGAAATCGATTTTTCCCCAAGAAATTGACCCTCTTGGCTAAGAAACTACATTGCTTATGAGGGTTTCGAATTGCTGCTTACGCAGGGCTACAAAATTCCTCTTCCCTTCTGGTACTGAGCTCTCCGGCTTACAATCAGTGCTCTGATACCATGTGAAAATTTGGCTAACCCAGAATCCTATTCCAGCAACTGATGTTATTTCTTCTATTTGTTAATTTAATTAAACAGATTATTTGTTGTGTGCTACGGAAAATATCGAAACAAATACACTGCAAATGTCACAAAACAAACACTGCGGAAGAAATAAAAATGTTAGAAGAAATAGATGCACACACACAAAATACATCGTTATTTTTGGACTAAGTCCCCGGAAAACCCAACTTGGGAAAATCAGTGCAGCAGCTGAGGGTTTTAATATTATGCAGTGGTGAAAATCTGAGTACAATCTATGGATGCTTAAACTAGAAATCCAAACAGAGAAACAACTGGCAATAATAACTAACGAGAAAAATTCCCTACTCCATAGGCGATTCGACATTGACCTCAGCTCGAAACTGAGCTGTCCCTTGCTCCCTTTGCACAGTCATTGTGTCAGCCTACGCAGTTATTGCGTCCCACAAGCTCGGAACTGCGTCTCCTCTCACTGTCTCGTTAGCTACTGTCTGGGAAACTAATACTCTTTGCCTCTGGACCCTCTGCCCAACTTCTGGCTCAAAATTTCTACTTCTCCCCAGCAAAACGAAATCTCCTCAAGAGGGCTATGCGCTGCCTCTCTGTAATGTACTTGCCGGAAATGGAAAAGCTTCCTCCGACCTCACTATCTTTGCCCCTCTCTCACTGCTTCAACCTCATTTAATCACTTCCGGCAACACACAACTGCTACTCTGGAAATCGATTTCTTAGCAAAATTGAACTCTGCAAGTGTGTTCTCCAAGCCCCATCGACTTTCTTCTTATAACCCTCTGTTGAGACTTCAACGACCACGATTAAATCTTAATCGATGGCTAGGATTAACTAGAAATCGATCCAAGTACTTTTATAGAACGTTCTCACCATGACTTAATTAATTCTGATTAATTAGTCATATTCACTAAATTTAGACTTTGAAATATTTAAAAAACGACTAATAATCTAATTTCGTGCCTAGAACACATTTGATGCTACAAAAACTAACATCCTTGACTGATATACGACTTTTGCAACGAGCCCTCTTATCTCTGATTTGTGAAATACCAAACCAGTGAACTAGGGCAGCAAAACCAACCCACTTGACTGCTCTTGGCTGCTCCAAAAGTCAATCCTTAGGGTATCAAAATACAACCCACTTGTTGTGACAAGTATGCCATTTGTACACAACACTTAGGGCAACTAGACAGCCACTAATAGGCCTCCAGCACACTGTACATAGGCTGCTACATAACTTCTGTTTAATACTCTGAACAACCCTCATGACCCAGCATTCAATGAACATAAAACTTGGAAGCAGTATCACCAACCTAAGATCAAATCTCCTTCTCCTTATGCGAGATGCACTTGTGATGACCCTTAAATCTGTTCCAACTGCTCTGATACCATGTAGAATTTCCACAAAATTCTGATCTGCTAATATGTGCAATCCGAATCAATTTTTTTTTTAACATAAACACAAAATTTCTCTATTAGATGTAGCGTAATAGGAACAGAAATAAAACGGTCACACAATTCAAGACAATTTTTTTTACTAGAGAACCCAACTGCGAAAACCCTCTGCTTGATGAGAATTTTATTGATAGAAAAATTGACCAATAGATCTCTTACAAAATAATTGTTTCAATCTGAAAAACACTTGTCTTTCCTGCTTGTTCTAAGTTTGAAACCCTTGCAAGACTGCTGTTCTCTGTTGTCCTCTACCAACCTGTGCACAAGCTTCTATTGCACACATCTCACACAAGATCCATGCTCAAACTTGTGCTTCCTATTGCTTGGTCTCACCAACTCATGCTCACCAAAAGAATGATTAAACGTGTGCCATCGTCACTTCTTTTAAGGACAATTTGAATGGTTAAAATAAGTGGATTTCTAATTAAGGAATTGAACTGGAGCTTTTCTAATTTGAATGGTTAAAATAAGTGAATTTCTAATTAAGGAATTGAACTGGAGCTTTTCTAGTTAACAAAAGTCAATAGAACTAGTTAATTGGATCTTCCTAAAATTTAGGAGGCTAACTCCACTTAAGCTTTCCGTTCCCAATTTAACTCACACTAGAAAATCAAAAACTTGACTTTCAATTTCAACACATTAGTTAACTGTCTCATACACCTAATTTTTAGGAAAACTCCTAAATTTTAGGAACTCGATCATGCACAAAAAGGAACTCGACTTTGACTCCTTGAATTAAGGCACAAATCAAGGAATCACTTTTCTCGTTAATTTTCAACATCTTGATACTGGCTCTCTAAACATTCTCGCAGAGTAGCTTTGTTCCATCACCCAAATCCCATTCCAGCAGAGTAGCTTTGTTCCATCACCCAAATCCCATTCCAGCAGAGTAGCTTTGTTCCATCACCCCAACCGCTCCACCGACCTCCTCACATTCATGCCAACTACAGCTTGAAGAACTTTAGTCCAAACAAGCTTGGTGAAATAACAGTGGACAAAGAGATGACTAACCGGTTCAAACTTCAAAGTTTACCTTACAGTGGATGCATCTACCAGTTCATTGTCAACCACGCATTTATCTATTATCCCAGATCATAATCTTAATTTCAACTTCAAGAGCAAGCCAAACGAAAAATTTGGTTTTTAGAGGGCAGTCCAGCTTCCAAACTGAATTCCACCACCAGATTTTTTATTCTCTCACTTCTTCATCCATCCTTGCTCTTATATCCTGTTTTGGCTGTCACATATTCTGTAGCTTAATTTTTGGTCCATTTGAGTTCATCCACTTGCCTTGTAAGTCTCACAGCACCGTGTTTCAACATGGAGGTGTAATATGATCATCCAAGAGCTAAATCCCCATTCATAGCTAGCTGATCCACAAAAGAGCAATCCTGTACCCAGCCAGAGCTAGGTTTTGGCACATCTTTTAGCTTGTGGATACCCATGTCATGTAGCTTTGATAATAAATGGGATGATAGTCTAAAATTTTCACTAGCACGAATTCAAGGGTCTTCTCCAAGCCTTATCTTATTGCCTTTTCCCACTGCCCGAGTTGCCCATTTTCTTTCAAGAGTGGCGGCTTTTGACAATGCTCTCCAAACATTTGAGGAACCCTTTATTTATTTTTTCTCCAATCTGAGCCTGTCCTCCACTGAATTGCTCCCAAGGTATTTGAAATTCATATCCCACAAACCTTCATTGGAAAGAAGTCTCCAAAGGATCTTGCGGCTAAAGCCTGACTGAAAATGAAGATATTTATCAAGACCCATTCATCTTCTTTGGGTTCAGCTATTCTGGTCCGTTTTACTAGTGGAATTCCTTCAGTAGGATTCTTCCCAGTCCAAAGGAAATTGAAGCATCTTTTTCTGATTTTATTTAGCATTCCTTTTGGAATATGGGCAATGGAACTATCATACAATGATTAGAAATACCATAAACTTGATCCATATCATTTAAAATTGACTTTACTAGGCAATGTTCCACCAATCTTCAGGGAAATGGGGACCTTGGATTCCCATGTCAAGACATCTTCATGGTGTATATCAAGATGTGATGTGCTAAGATGCACTCCAATCCATGACATACATGGCATCCTCATTGGTTTCTTATTACAAGACTACAGATTGCACCATATGATCTCAGTTCCTCCTCATATTACATGTGCACGCCTCCAGCTTCATGAGGTCCTGTAGATCTGCTCCTCTGAGTCATCAATTCCTGGCTTATTAACAGATCAACTGTGCTTAATCTTTTATGTCTTTTCAATCAGTTATTATTGAGAGCACAATTCTTGATGGCCTCCACAACCGAGTGCATCAACTGACCCACTCCTTTGGTCTGATTCACATTCTCTTCCAGGGTCTCTCTTCAATGTACACTTTCATTTTACAGCGTACACTTAATTTTTACTGTTACCAGGCATTCAATTTTGCATGACCAGATTGTGCCTTTACCTGGCATGTGCAATCCAACATCAGGGTGTTGGATGTGAATGAAGGAGGGCTTCAATGTGCAAACCAGTTCATAAGCTCCACTGATTTGCCTAACACACGATTCAAAAACTTTACTGGCATGAAGCTGCTGGTCTTTGACCCATAGTGGTCTCTTTTCCTCATGTTGGTAGATCAAGTCGCTTGTGTTTGGTGCTGATGCTACCTTTCTCACATAGATGAGCCCTTCTCTTCTTGGTGGCCATGACCTCTGAATCTCAGCAATGACACTGCACTTAGTGCCTCCTACAATCGATGTCTATAATATTGTCGATTTTTTGGCGATGTGCCAAAAACTAGTGTTCTTTTTGGCCAGCCATTTTTTCAGCCCAAAAAATTGCTTTTATTTCCTTAAACTAATCGTTGCCCGATTTTTCACATGGTTTACTAAAAAGTCATGAACTTGAGTCATGATGCCATTATTTTTGTCATTTAACATAGGAAGTTGGAGTTCTGAGGCAGTTTGGAGTGTAGTTGAGGGTTATTGCACAATGTTAGAAGGGATTCCAAGTGCTGGGTAAGTGGATTTGTCTAGGCCCTACTAATGCTATGTAATTAATGGTAATGTTAAAAATTTAAGTAAAATGATAAAAATGAAAGTTAAGAAAGAATTTAACATTACCATTAATTGTTTTAAGATGTTTGAGAGTGGTTCCATCCTCATTGGATGGAGAAAGAAGATTTTTAGATCCCACTCAAAATACAACAGACTTAACAATTTTTAGGATTTCAAGATTTGGGGAATTGCAATGTTTCCATTTGATTCTGTCATGTATGAGGGTATGGAACTAGCCAAGAGCACCAAGCCCTCTAAATCTCTCGATGTTGGTGGCAGTGATTGTTAAACTCCTCTGTCATGACCCTAGTAAAGGTGTGCCCATATCTCAATCAAAATCTCCACTTGACATGTTGAGCTTTTTCCATCTTAATTTAATGGTTAAAGGGTTGATATTGATGATGAGGGTTCAATATTCAATATCGACTTTGACATATCATTTTTTATTTGGCAGCCATTACATTATATATGTTGACACCTAATCCGCCGGGATTGGACAAAAAAATGTAAATATGTAAATAGAACTATAGATAAGGAAGAGCCCTGAGAATGTGAATCTCAAGGGTCACCAATCTATTTGTCTTTAATTACCTTCATCTTAATGAAATGAATCAATTTGGGAGTTACCATCCTAGCCTGACATGGTATTAGAGCATAGGTCCCAATTTTGGCATTCTTCTACCCCTGTAACTCCTCTACCATTTGTTTAACTTGTTTCTCTGCAGATTCCTTACCTTGGCAGAAATGTCTCTGCTGTGGTAATAGTGCATCTGTTGTCCGATTAGTGGGAATTCATGCACATCAGCTGTAACGTATACTCCTCTTCTACCTTCTCCTTCATGTGGCCTGATGCTAATGTTTCCCTTGGTCTGATAGTTTCTTCAGCGTAAATCACTTCGCCTAACACACTATTTTGGCTTGAACGTTTCTATAGTGTTGCCTGCACACTGTCAATAAGATCCGAGCCCTGTTGTTTTGACTTGACAATTTTTGAGACTCCTTGCAACTCCCTTGTTCATAGTCGTGTGAAACATAAAGGAAAGAAGGCTCCGATCTCTACCATTTTGAGAGACTCAGATCTGTTGTGTTTGATAGAGTCAAGACTGGTGCACGTTGTTGAGTAGAAGATTTGAAGGATTGATGGTGTGAAAATTCAAGAATCCCACCCGAATCTACTACTACAACAACTGATTAAACTTCTCCTATTTGTTAATTACTGAAAAAAATTATCCACTACTTCCTACAACAAATATCGAAGCTAATACAATTGCAACCTTCACTTAATTAATTAATTTGCCCAAAACAAGAACAGAACAATAGAGAGATACACATAAGTGACAGTATTTTTTGGACAAATGTCCCCGGAAAAACCCAATATGGGAAATCGGTGTAGCAGATCTGAGGGTTTTTATTACTATGCAGAAGTATTATGAATACAACTCTGGATGCCCTCCCGACAATCTAGTTATAGAGAAAATCACTTGGTAAGAAAGATTGGTGAGATTACCTCACTGAACACTGTTGATCCCGGCTGATCCGGTCATTGAACTGCGAGTTCCCCGATTACTTCTGCGCTGCCCCTGTGTGGGCCTTGCTTCAGCGTCTAAGTCATTGCGTCAGCCCAACTGAGAATCGATCTGCCTTCAGGAGCCTTTTCCAGCAACTCCTTTAGCAAATTCAGACCTCTGTGCTAGAAGTTGCTGCGCTGCTTTGCGTGGGGGCCTGCGTGAGCCCTTCCTGGCTCTACGTCCCCCTCTTTGCCCTCTACGCTGCATCCTCTGTGTGTCTTTCTACCTCTTAGTTGAGTATTCTTGGCTCCAAAGAAGATCCTCCAGCCAAAACTCTCTCCGCCTCTCTTTGCAACAACTCACTATCGAAATTCACCTAGCAATTGCTCTGCTTTAGAAAATCGAACTTCTGAACTCTCTATGTGTCTTTCCAAGTGACCTTCAAGCCTCCTTAAATAATCTACTTGTTGGCATTCAACGACCCATATTAGAAGCTAATCAATGGCTAAGATCATTTCTGCTTGATCCTCGTCTTCTAGAAGTTACACCCACAGTTAGATTAATACCCATTAATTGTTTTAATTTCCTAAGTTTAGACTTAGGGTACCATTAAAAATAATTAATTATTTTAATAAAACTGTTTCTGGGTGGAATTTCCCAAAATGCTTTCTGGGTTCTTTGGAATACATGTGCCCAAGACTCCCTGCAAAATTTGAGACTTAGAGCACATCCGATGTTACCAGAAATCAACACTCCCTCTTAGCGAGGAACGTGCTCTAACAATGCACCCTGCTGGAGCATCACCCTGTTCTGTAACATTCCCTTCTGCACTGCTGATGTCTGACATGCTGTCCACCAACCACTGCGCAAATGTTGCATTTGTACTGTTGTTGACCCTGCCACAGTCAACACTGCATCTGTATAGCAACTCCCTCGGAAATTCTGCATCTGTGCTGTTGCTGGCACTGCCACTGCCACTGCACTGCACTGCAAACTGTTGCTGTGACTCCATCAACAATGGAAAAACATCCCAAATTACTGAACTTACTGTGTTCAATATGATACCATGTGACTGTTGCTAGTCTCTACGTTGACCCTCTGAACCTATTGCGCTGCTGCTGACCTCTAATTTGTGCCATCTGCACTGCTGCCAACTCTGCTCTGTGCTGTTCAGTCTCTAGCGCTGCTAGCCACTGCAACTATCTCTCCGACACTCCTCAGCACCATCTGACACTATTCCACCTTGCTACCACAAAATTGGTCTCCCGTAGCAAGGTATTGATCCAAAAGGTGGGCTCCTCAAGGATCCTGCCCATCTGTAGCTCCTTCGAACTACAACTCCAAATCAGGCCATTTCCCTCTTGGAGGTATCTCGGTTGTCATGGCGAATTCGTCCTCCTCGATCTTCGTAGGCGCAGCCTTCAGATCGTGCTTCTCATCTTTGTCCTTCTTTCTGAGAAGACACTGTGTTGCGTAGTGACACATCTCACCACACCTGAAGCACTTCATCTTTGAGACATCCTTCTTACGTCTTCGCTGCTCCTTCTGCCCCTTCGATGCAAGGGTTGCATTATCCTCCTCCTTGGGCTTCGAACGACTGTTGCTGCTTTCGTCAAGCTTACACTTGACCAAGTCTCTCCTCAACTCCTCTTGTTTGAGAGCTGCCCACATCTCATCCCAATTCGGCAAAGTGGCCTTGCCCAAGATACTCTGGACAAAGACTTGCCACTCATTTGAGACAGAATTGAGGGCCAGTCTAACCAACTCTAAGTCTTGAGGTGTGGACCCCACAACAGATAACTCATCACAGGTCTCCTGAAGCTTTGTAAGGAATGGATCCACATACTCGCCCTTTTGCATTTGAGCAGATCTCAGCTTCTGCTCCAAGTACATCTTCCGCTGCTCGGAAGATCCTTGATATAGCGTACACAACACATCCCACATCTCCTTAGCAGTCCCTCCGCTAGCGATGTGACAGACAACATGATCCTTCACTCCGTCTTCAACGAATTTGCATCTGCATCGACATATGTCTTAAGGGCATGCTCATCTAGAAGGAATGACATCATTGCCTTCCAGATGACATAGTTGGATGCTCCGTCCAACCTATCCTAATCCCTCAATTCACTAGTTGCCATCCCTACCACAAATGTTGAAAATATCCTCTCCGCTGTTGCTCAGCCAATGAGAAAACGAATTTCTTGGCGGGCTTACTGAAGAAAAAGTTCCCTCACTGTGCTTCTCTTATCTGCTGACGTCTTTTTGCCCAGCATAGCGACCTGCAGAAAAGACTGAGTCCCACCAGCTTCTCCTTACGCTGAGGCTTCAATGCTGCTCCCTCTGCCATGGTAAGATCTTGATCTGGAAGCCCTTCTCTCTGTCGACTCACTCAGCGAGAGACTTCCTTGAAATTCAGAGGGTTTGTGCTAGGACTGCACAAACCCTCTGGGGTTTCGAAGTGCTGCCTCCTGCAGCTTTTTCGATCTCCCTCTTCTGCTCAGTGCTGGTTTCTTTGGCATTGTTCTTCTTGCTTCACTTGCACTAGCTCTGATACCATGTGAAAATTCGAGAATCCCACCCAAGTATACTACTGCAGCAACTGATTAAACTTCTCCTATTTGTAAATTACTGAAACAAATTATCTACTGCTTCCTACAACAAATATCGAATGTAATACAACTGCAACCTTCACTTAATTAATTAATTTGCCCAAAATAAGAACAAAACAATAAAGACAGATATACATAAGTCACACAGTATTTTTTGGACAAATGTCCCCAGAAAAACCCAATATGGAAAAACCGGTGTAACAGATTTGAGGGTTTTTATTATTATGCAGAAGTATTTTGAATACAACTCTGGATGCCCTCCCGACAATCCAGTTACAGAGAAAATCACTTGGCAAGAAAGACTGGTGAGATTACCTTACTCAACACTGCTGATCTTTGTTGATTCGATAGCTAAACTGTGAATTGCCCGGCTACTTCTGCACTGCCCCTGCGTGGGCCTTGTGTCAACCTCTAAGTCACTGCGTCAGCCCAACTGAGAATTGATCTGCCTTCAGGAGCCTTTTGTAGCCCTCCCGACTCAAAAATGTCAACTCCTTCAACAAATTCAGACCTCTGCGCTGGAAGCTGCTGCGCTGCTCTGCGTGGGGCTTGCATGAGCCCTTCCTGGCTCTGCGTCACCCTCTCTGCCCTTTGCGTTGCCTCCTCTGTGTGTCTTTTTGCCTCTTTGCTGAGTATTCTTGGCTCCGGAGAAGATCCTCCAACCAAAACTCTCTCTGCCCCTCTCTGCAACAACTCACTATCGAAATTCACCCAGCAGTTGCTCTGCTTCAGAAAATCAAACTTCTGAACTCTCTGTGTGTCTTTCCAAGTGACCCTCAAGCCTCCTTAAATAATCTCCTCGTTGACATTCAACGACCCAGATTAGAAGTTAATCAATGGCTAAGATCATTTTTGCTTAATCATTGTCTTCTTCTAGAAGTTAAACCCACAGTTAGATTAATACCCATCAATTATTTTAATTTCCTAAGTTTAGACTTAGGGCCCCATTAAAAATAATTAATTATTTTAATAAAATTGTTTCTGGGTGGAATTTCCCAAAACGCTTTTTGGGTTCTTTGAAATACATGTGCCCATGTCTCCTTGCAAAATTTGAGACTTAGTGAACATCCGATGCTACCAGAAATCAACATATGGTAGACCCCTACTTCTCTGGGTTCTTGTGATGGGAAAGAGTGAAAGGAAGTAGCCATAGACACTCTTGGCCTCTGAGCACCATGAACCACGAAACCCTTACTTGAACTTGAACAACAATTTCAACACCAATTTGGTGGTCATTTTAGTGGTGTTGTTCAATTAGTTTGATGAGTTCGAGATAATGTTGGCCGATGGTTCCCTTCCCACACTCTACGACAGAACCTCATCTCCAAGATGCTTAGTTCACAGAAGGTGAAGGAATTACTATAGGTAAGAGAAAGGACAATCGACCTCCTTGTCAAAAAGGTTGCGAACTGAGGCCAACACCAATTCTGGCGTTTTTCACGTGCTGTCGAATTGCAGGGCCGCCCTACTTTGCATGTTGTTGTTTATGTGTTTTTGGGATTGGGTTTAACGATGAGGTCCTCCTGTGGGTGGACACTAGTTTGAAACGAAGCTATGATTAACTTTGCAGCGATAAACCCCTCTATTATAAATCTACTAGTCTTCACCATTATGATCTTTGGCCCCTTATAAGTGGGTGTTTTCATAATTTAGAAAATATATATATTATTCTGTGTTTTATTTAAAAAAAGGGGAGACTTGGACTATATTTTTGGTTATGTGAGGTTGGATTGTTATTTGACTTGTTTTTTTTAGAAGGGTTTTGAGGAAATAACTACAAATCATGAGGAAGGGAGAGGTATTGTGAGGTATTGACAAAGATGCATTCCCTCATCTCCATTGTTGGAGTAGTTCTCACTGGCAAAGACAACTACCATGAATGGTCCAGAAAGATCAGAAGAGGTAAAGCCTATGCCTTGATTGCTGCTTCTGTAAATGAAGAGGTGTGTCGTCATATAATTCCCATCACCCATGCTTTTGATGCATTAAAGAAGTTGAAAGATCTATATGACTCACACTAAGAGCTTAAGGTAGTCCAATTGACGATCAAACTCTTCAATCTGGAGTTGAAGGATGATGATCCCCTCACCCTAGCCTCTGAAATTAGAGCTATCATGCATGATGTAGAACCCATTGGAGTTAAAATGGACATTCCTCTCACAACTTTCATCAAGGCTCTCTATCCTACATGTTCTCATCTCTATCCTACATGTTCCCACTATCTTCAATCCTTACAAGCGAGTGCCCAACTTAAGAATATTACTTTTGACATTCTTGTGAAGTTTGCAGAAAAGGAGAAATGTTTGTGAAGAGGAAGACAATTGCCTAGTGTTCTAAAGAAGCCATGTTCCTTGCACAAAAAGAGAAGAATCAGTCACAAGATTCTTCCAGAGGAAGAGGTGGCAGAAGAGGATGTGGAAAGAAGAACAATGGTGTTAGGATCACAAAGCACCATTGCTTAATCCCGCTTACCAACAGGACAAATAATCATGGAGCTTAATCCCACTTACCAACAGGACAAATAATCATGGAGCTTAATCCCACTTACCAATAGGACAAATAATCATGGAGCTTTTTGGCCTATAAATAGGCTACACCAAATACGAATACTATGAGAAAAACCATGGGTTCCCATATACCCGACGCTAGAAGACCACCAAGTCAAGTTTACTTGAACAACCCTAACAATTCCCCCTCCCTTAAACTTCACTTCGGTAGATTTACCTGGTTCCATTCATCAACCATCTCATCTGAGTTTTCACATTCCCCCCTTAAGCTTAAGATACCGGTACACCTGCCACCCTGGTAACTCTCGAAGTGGTCCATTCCATAGCTTGATGACTCCATGCGCTACTGTAGTTCATGTATGCTTGAGCAAGCTCTTAAGGCCTTACAACTATGCATGCTCCTGTAGAACATGTTTGCTTGAACGTTAGGTCTTACAACTTTTTAGGGAAATGCCTTGGACCTGTTACCACTCAAGAAAGTTTCTCTTGGCTATAGGAGAGAAATTCCTAAGGTAACCTTTTCAAACCAATCTTGCAGATTGAAGGCTAGCCCGGTCAATCCATAGAGGGGTCTCTCTGACAACCTAATCACTAAGCTTAGCAACTGGATGTATCTTTAAACAATGGGTAGGACTTTAGTATGGTTGAGATGAAACAAGTAATCTATTTGGCAATGGACTCAGCCAATTAGGTTTCATATGTAGTCAAGATCTTCACTGTATGAATCAAGAGGGACAGAGGCAGGGTAGATGGTAGACTGTTGACATCTCAAACAATTTATGAATGGTAGTAGAAAAAGAAAATAATCCACTATAGCAAGGCATGAAACATGAATCCTGCAAGCTTTAGGAGAAATAGTGCAAATGCTTAAACCATATGAACTAGAGCATTTACTAATGAATTCTATCACATAATCTCATTCAAACATCAAAAGATAGAAGCTAAATGATATCACATAGGAAAGGAAACTATCATAGTAGAAGAACTGACTGAGCATACCATCACATGAATCTTTGTATCACGAACATAATATCCTAGTCCTCTTGGTACTTAAAAATCAACAAATTGATCACACACAACAAAAAAGACAATTTTTGTTTCCAAAATCCAACCTCTTTTCCTTCTTTTTCATTCATTATATAGGAAAAATACATAAATCTAAGATCCACAATCTTTGGGAAAGTATTAATTACAATAATCATCAAGATAAAAAAGAAATGGATCTGAAAAACCTCTTCACCCATCTTTAGTCTGATCCCCATGTCGAATTTGATGGGGTGGCCTTTAGCTGTTGACTTGGCATTTTTATAGAAAACAAAATTTTGAAAAATCTAGCAAATTTATGAAAAATAGGCTTCAAAGAGGCATTCAAATCTCCCAAACCATGATAGCTATGTAAAAATTGAAAGAGGTCTTTAAAATTAGCTCATTCCCCATAAAACCTCTTTCAAATTTGGAAAATGTATCTTCATCTTCTCGAAAATCGTGCCCAAATTAGATGACTAAAACAAGAAATAATTAAATATTTAAATCATGAAAAATAAGCTGCAAATATTCCTTCATATCCTTCAAACCATGCTAGCTGGGTGAAAATTGATAGAAGCTTCTTTAAATTGGTATCTTACCAACAAAAACCTCCTTTGGTTTTAACAAATTCTTCTCCATATGTTCGGAAACTGCATTTGAAAATAGTGACTAAAACAAGGAAATAATAGAATTACAAAATCTGGAAAAATAAGCCTCAAAGATTCCTCTGTAATTTCCAAACCATGGTGTCTGGGTAAAATCAGGAGGCTTTTGTGAATCATCCCTTTTCCAACAAAAACCTCTTTTGTTTTGTTGAAATTCATCACGACCTGTTTGAAATATGTGTTTGAACATAGTGACTAAAATAGGAAAAATGCTAGAAACTGCCATTTAGGGCAAACTGTTGTTTTAGGGTTTAATTTAAAATCCCTCTCTTAGGCTTGAAAACTCTGCCAAATGTCATATCAAGATTTAATAAAGGTAAAGCTTCTTGAAAAGTGGTTTGGACACTTGAAAAATAGTTTGGAAACTCATAATTTTAAACTTGCTATGGGCTTTGTAGCACCACCTGTAGACTTCCGATAGGTTGATTTTGCCGCAAAAACTTAGGGAACACTTAGGATTAGGGGAAATAATTGTTTAGAAATGTTCCCAAGCTTATGTTATGTTTTAACAATTTTTTTTCATAAGATATTACATAACCCCTTGCACAATGAACTAATAATCATAGCCTTTGGACCTTTAGGAATGGTACAAACTTGGTGCTAACAAGACCAAAACCCTTAGGTTGTTCACACATCACATATTGGCTCCTTCATTAGTCTTAAGCACTATTGACTCCATCTTTGTTTTTTTTTAATCCACATGACCACTCTCTTAGCTTCTTTATCTTGCTCAATCCATATTGAGCCATACATTCTTTTTTCTGCTCAATCCATATCGATCCATACCTGGCTTTTCAACATGACTTGCACTTGCTTGCTCCACTCAAACTTACATTCTTTTAGTGGACTTCATTCACTTTGCCAGAACCACGACACTGCACATATGCAATCTTTTTCTTGCAGCACACATTCAAACAACACACCACAACATGTTGACTCCACTGTGCTTGGCCTAATCTCCTTACCAACGTTGCTACATCCAGCCCTAAACACAACATTTCGGCCATCCACACCAGTGTCAATAGACCTGGACTTTGGCCATAACATTTTGAATGACCACGATGACTAGTGTTTCCATTACTGCTTGTTGAAAATGTATTGAAGTTAGGTCTTCTGGCTTGCCTTAGCCAATAAAGACATCGAATTGTCTGTCTAGCATGAATGCGAATTCATGAGACAGACTTCAATATGATGAGTTGATTTTTAGTTTGTTGGATTGGTCATCAATAGATTTCATGCGTAGTGTTGGAGCTTCAGTTCGTTGGAGTCTTCTTCAGTTAGACTACAGGATGAGGTGGTAGAGACAAGTCCAGTTAGGACGAGTTAAGACTACAGTGACAAGTTGTTGGCATTATGTTTCTGGTATGGCTATATGTTACAGATGTTGTACTTGATGGCAACACCCATGGCAAGGCTCTCAATATGTTGAAAATTAAGAAGTACGCAGGAGATTAGTTCAGAAAGTGCGTACCCGTAGGTACACCGTGAAGGGACTGCGGCCTGATACGCAGGTCAACCGTTCAGGAGGTGCGTACCCCCAGTGCACACATTTCAAGGCAAAAAAAAGCACATGTGGGGTTTCTTATGTTTAACCTTTGGTATTTAGCCGACGGTTTTGTGTTATTATGGTGTCGGCCCGTGGTATTAATCCATGATTTAAGGAAGAGCTTTCCTATATAAAGCAAAGGAGATCATTTGGCTTGTGCATGTTTTGGGTTGAATATCTTATGAGGGCTAGATCTGAAATATTATGATCTCTTGGGAGTATGTCTAGATCTAAATAAGGCGAATCTACTGATGGAGTGAGATCTCTTTGGCGCATGTTCAGATCTGTAGATCTGACTGTTTGGGTTATTTCTGAAGTCTTGAAATCATCTATGCCCGAAGGTACGCAGGTACAACGAAAGAAAAGTGCGTACATACGCAGGAACGAAGCGTTTCAGGTGCGCCGGTACGCAGGCACAGAAGGGTTGCAGGTGCGGAGGTCCGCAGGCAGTTCAATGGATACAGTG
This sequence comes from Pinus tabuliformis, assembly GCA_031772625.1. Lineage (NCBI taxonomy): Eukaryota > Viridiplantae > Streptophyta > Pinopsida > Pinales > Pinaceae > Pinus > Pinus tabuliformis. The sequence goes on along the minus strand of CM062805.1, from coordinate 48,393,938 downwards.
CGTATGTAAGCAGGCGAGCAGTTGAGCAGGGTGCGTACGTAAGCAGGCGAGCAGTTGAGCAGGGTGCGTACTGTAAGCAGGCAGTACATGGGTGAAGCTGCTTACTTCTCTTAAAATCTTTGTTTATCATTGCTGTGTTCTGGGTTTGGTCCTACTATTGTTGATCTGGTTATTACAGTTGACTGGGTGATTCTCTTATACTTGATGATCATTTGATGCTTATGGATCCAGTTTGAAAATTTATGAAAAGTTGTCCTTGTAAGAAAAGAAGTAGGGGGTTGTAGCTCCCTTCCAGGAGAGACTGGAAAACGAGAGAGAGAGTTGTAGCTCTCTGCAGGTTGCAGCCTGCGTACTGGTAAATGACTGCACCAGTACATAACATTGTAAAAGGAGTTTCTAATTTGAAAGAAGATAGAGACATATTGCAGCAGGTGGTTTTCACCCACATTGGGTTTCCACCTTACATCTTGTGTTCTTTGGTGTGACTATCTGTTTTCTTTGTTCATGTTCATTATTTTATGGTACTGACATTCAAAAATAATTCAAGGAACAAATAAGGAAGATTTATTAAAAGAGTTAGATAATACTGATTCACCCCCCCTCTCAGTATTATTTCCAACAATTGGTATCAGAGCATGTCCTTCAGAGAAGCTTGATCGCTTGAAGGTAGATCGTTCATCATGAGCAACTACGAGAGAGAAGCATCAATCAGGCCACCGATTTTTTATGGGACAAACTTCAATTATTGGAAGGTAAGAGTTACTGCCTATCTTCAATCTCTTGGTACAGAAGTTTGGGACATCGTAGAGATAGGCTACGCTTTTCCTTCAGCCACTCCTACAGATGCAGCCGAGAAAAAGAAGTATGAAACGAATGCGAAAACAGTCAGTACTCTATTAGGATGTATATCCCAATCAGAATTCATGAAGGTAATGCACTATAAATCCGCAAAAGAGATATGGGACAAAATTGTCACGAGCTATGAAGGAGATGAACAGGTAAAACATGCTAAACTTCAAACTCTCAGAATTCAGTATGAGACTCTCAAGATGTATAATGATGAAAGTGTGGCTAACTATTTTCTTCGGGTAGATGAGGTTGTTAATTGTATGAAAAATTTGGGTGAAGAAATAAAAGAGGCTATTGTGGTTGAAAAGGTTCTAAGATCATTGTCTCCCAAGTTTGAATCTAAAGTATCTGCAATAGAAGAAAAGGAAAATCTACGAATCCTTACTATGTCTCAGCTACATGGAATTCTAACGGCTTATGAAATGAGAAAGGGAGGTCCATCAGACAGAAGAGAAGCTGCTTTCAAGGCATCAGGCAAAGGAGATTATTATGAAGCAAGCCACGTCCCAGAAGAAGAAGAAGAAGAATCAAATTTTGTTAGAAATCTTCAAAGGGGTTCTGGAAGGTTCAGAGGTAAGTTACCTTTTAAATGCTTTTCTTGTGGAAGAGTAGGTCATTATGCTGTAAAATGTCCTTATAAGGATAAAGGAAAGGAACCTGCTAGATGGAACAAGAAACATAATGCAAATAAGAAAAGCTACTACACTCATGAAGATAGTGATGGTCTATCAAACAGTGATGAAGATGAACGAGGTAATTAATATAAGTTGTTAATGGCATTTGAAGATGATGATGATTATATGGATGCTATAGATGTGGATAACCTTTATGATGAAATTACTAGACTCAAGAGATGTATAGAAGAAAAGAATATGATCATTGATACTCTACAATTTCAAATTGATGAAAAAGAAAAACATCTTGAAAAATTAGAAGGTGAAATTGTTGGTCTTAGAAAAGAGATTGAGAAAACAAAAGCTATTAATCTTAAGTTTGTCAAAGGATCTGAAACCTTGGATGAGATTATCAATGTGCAGCGGTCTCCACTAAACAAGACAGGTCTGGGCTATAATGGAGAAACTTCTCAAGCATCCACCTCAAAAAGTTATCTTGATGCAGCAAGAAGAAATGAGCAAAAGCACAATGAAGATCATCAGGTAAAGCAGGGACGAATTACAAACAGAAACTATCAGGGGCAATCCATCTTAAGGGTGAACAAAAGCTACAACCAGCCACAGGTAAAATCTTCTCAATTTGGTTCAAGAATAGATGACAATAGAAATTACAATCAATTGGCTGGTAGATTCGATAACCGCAGAAGTTTCTTCAATGGACAATGCTTTTCTTGCCATAACTTTGGTCACAAAGCAGCTCAATGTGTTGCATATAAAACGATCATGACTAGGGAAGCTCAAAAACAAAGAAGTATGACGGGGATTACAAAAAGGACCTATAACAACTTTTCGGTTCTTGAAAATGAAGTTGAATGTTCTATTTGCAATAACTTTGGTCATGAAGACTCTGAATGCAGGAGCAGGTTTTAGCAGAAAAAGGAACAAGCCTCAAGCACCAAAACATGGAGAATAAAGGAACCTCAAACAGAAAGATGTGGGATAGCATTTTATGCAGACGGACAGGAAAATCTATGGTACATTGACAGTGGATGTTCGAAGCATATGACAGGTGATAAAGAAAAACTTGAGTCTTATTCTGCTCTAGAAAAGGGAAAGAAAGTCTCTTTTGGAAATGATACTCCTGCAACTATAAAAGGAAAAGGCATTGCTCAGTTAAAAGAAAAGGTCAAGGCTGGAAATGTTTTGTATGTTGATGGATTGAAGCATAATCTTCTAAGTGTCAGCCAGATGTGTGATCAAAGAACCGAGGTTATATTCAGATCAAATGGATGTCTTGTTCGTGATCTTGATACAGGTAAAACAGTGATCAAAGGCAAAAGAACTCCAAATAATCTGTACATATTTGAAGAAGGACAACAACAATGCTATCTGAGCAAGGATGATGAGCACTGGTTATGGCATCGGAGGTTGGGACATCTAAGCTTTTCACAAATAAGGAAAGCATGCAAATATCAGGCAGTTCGCGACCTTCCAGATATCAAAATTCCTGACAACACCATATGCAAATCATGTCAGTTTGGAAAACAAACCAGAACTAACTTTCCAGAGAAAGAAGGATCAGCTAGCATGCCTCTTGAGCTAGTACATACAGATACATGCGGTCCTTTCAGGAAAAGAACACCTCGAGGAGAAGAATACTTGTTATTATTCATTGACGATTTCTCCAGGTTTGTCTGGTTAGGACTTATGAAGCACAAAGATGAAGCATTCGAAAAATTCAAATCCTTCAAAGCCTTTGTTGAAAATGAATCAGGTCACAAAATTGAGTGCCTCAGATCCGACAGAGGTGGGGAATTTACTTCAAATGAATTTTTCGATTTCTGTGAAGAACATGGGATAAAAAGAGAATTCTCTACAGCAAGAACTCCTCAGCAAAATGGAGTTGTGGAAAGAATGAATAGAACAGTCCAACAAATGGCTCGTGCTATGCTTGATGAGTCAGGAACTCCCGCAACTTTCTGGGGTGAAGCTGCACATGCTGCGGTTGTTATTCTCAACAAAACAAATGTCCGGGTGAACAGCACTCAAACTCCTCATGAGCTCTGGAGTGGTAGGACTCCTTCGGTAAAGCACTTCAAAATCTTTGGGAGCAAATGCTATATCAAGAATACTGATGAGCAGCTTGGCAAACTTGAACCTAGAGCAGATGAAGGCATTCTTCTTGGTTACTCTCCACATAGCAAAGCATACAAATGCTACAATAAAAGACTTGGCAGAATTGTTGACAGCATTGATGTAGTGGTTGATGAGAAGGGATACATTCCTAGGCAAGTACATCATGAAGACATCGAAGAAGATGAAGGCTACCCCCAACGACAGAATGATGAAGAAGAAGAACCTCAAGAAGAACCTCAAGAAGAACCAGAGGAGCAAACAAGAATAGAAGAAAAGACTCCATCCAGATCTGTTCAGAAGAATCATCCAGAATCTCAAATTATGGGGCAGAAAGAAGCAGGTGTACAAACAAGAAGAACAGTTGCAGAAGCTTCAAGCTATTTGGCATTACTCTCCTCTACTGAACCACAAAATGTGAAAGAGGCATGCAAAGATGAATGTTGGGTGAAAGCAATGGATGAAGAACTTGAGCAGATCGAAAAGAACAACACTTGGGAGCTGGTTCCTAGACCAAAAGATAAGAATGTTATCGGAACAAAATGGGTCTTCAAAAATAAATTGAATGAAAATGGAGAAGTAATTAGAAACAAAGCCAGACTTGTTTGTAAAGGGTATGCGCAGCAAGAAGGAATAGACTTTGAAGAAACCTTTGCTCCTGTTGCAAGACTTGAGGCCATCCGAATGTTCCTTGCTCTCTAAAGTTTTCAAAACTTCAAAGTATTTCAAATGGACGTGAAATCAGCCTTTCTGAATGGAGACTTGGAAGAAGAAGTGTACATTGAACAGCCAGATGGGTTCATTCTTGGAAATGATCCAAATCTTGTATGCAGATTGAAAAAGGCTCTCTATGGTCTCAAACAAGCTCCAAGGGCTTGGTACTACCGTTTGGACAAATATCTTCATCAACAAGGCTTTTCAAAAGGATCAGCAGATAGCAATCTTTATATAAAAGTTGAAAATGACAAATTGCTAATACTTGTTGTGTATGTAGATGACATTATTTTTGGGAGCAATGAAGAAGCTATGAGTCAAAGCTTTGCCTTGGTCATGCAGAAAGAATTTGAAATGTCCTTGCTAGGAGAACTGACATATTTCCTTGGTTTGCAAATCCAACAAAAAGGAGGAATCTTTTTATCTCAAACCAAGTATCTCAAACAGATTTTGAAGAAATATGGTATGGAAGATGCAAAACCAGTATGTACACCCATGGTCACAGGATGTAGCCTCAGTGCAAATGATGAATCTGCAGCAGTACATCAACCAACCTACAGATCTATGATTGGAAGTTTACTTTATTTGACAGGTACCCGACCGGACATCATGCATGCAGTTGGAATAGTTGGAAGATTTCAGGCAAATCCGAAGGAGACTCATCTTCAGGCAGTGAAGAGAATTTTCAAATATCTTCAAGGGACTCAAAATTATGGCTTATGGTATCCTAGAGATACAGATCTTACACTTCATGCTTATACAGATGCAGATTGGGCCGGAAGCGTGGATGACAGGAAAAGCACAAGTGGGGGTGCGTTCTTTATGGGTTCTAGACTGGTATCTTGGTTCAGCAAGAAACAGAGTTCGATTGCCTTGTCTACAGCTGAAGCGGAATATGTTGCTGCTGCGTCTTGTTGCACCCAACTCCTTTGGATGATGCAGACTTTGCAGGATTTTCAAATCACTTGTACACCACCAATCCCCATCTTATGTGATAACACAAGTGCAATCAGCATCTCAAAGAATCCTGTTATGCATTCAAAAACCAAGCACATACCAATCAAGTATCATTTTCTCCGGGAACAAGTGCTTGAACAGAAGGTCAAGTTGGAGTATGTTCCTTCTAAGGAACAAGTTGCTGATATTCTCACCAAACCATTGCCCAGGGACACTTTTGAATACCTCAGGCAAAAGCTGGGGGTTGTTGATGCATCATCTTATTGCTGAACCTCTTCTGATTGATGGTACAGGTTCAGGGGGAGCATATAATGCATTGTTGGCATTATGGAGGATGTGCAGAAGGAGATCTTGGAAGTAGCTGCAATATGTCTCTATCTCTTTCATGGTGGATTATGGTTCTTCGTTGCAGATCTGGTTCATATTCAGGGGGAGCATGTTCTTAGGGGGAGCATAACCCTTTGCCCTTGATGTCAAAGGGGGAGAATGAAGCTGAGGTTTTGAGGTTGCCATCAAGTCCAAAGGGGGAGATTGTTGGCATTATGTTTCTGGTATGGCTATATGTTACAGATGTTGTACTTGATGGCAACACCCATGGCAAGGCTCTCAATATGTTGAAAATTAAGAAGTACGCAGGAGATTAGTTCAGAAAGTGCGTACCCGCAGGTACACCGTGAAGGGATCGCGGCCTGATACGCAGGTCAGCCGTTCAGGAGGTGCGTACCCCCAGTGCACACATTTCAAGGCAAAAAAAACACATGTGGGGTTTCTTATGTTTAACCTTTGGTATTTAGCCGACGATTTTGTGTTATTATGGTGTCGGCCCGTGGTATTAATCCATGATTTAAGGAAGAGCTTTCCTATATAAAGCAAAGGAGATCATTTGGCTTGTGCATGTTTTGGGTTGAATATCTTATGAGGGCTAGATCTGAAATATTATGATCTCTTGGGAGTATGTCTAGATCTAAATAAGGTGAATCTACTGATGGATTGAGATCTCTTCGGCGCATGTTCAGATCTGTAGATCTGACTGTTTGGGTTATTTCTGAAGTCTTGAAATCATCTATGCCCGAAGGTACGCAGGTACAGTGAAAGAAAAGTGCGTACATACGCAGGAACGAAGCGTTTCAGGTGCGCCGTTACGCAGGCACAGAAGGGTTGCAGGTGCGGAGGTCCGCAGGCAGTTCAATGGATACAGTGCGTATGTAAGCAGGCGAGCAGGAGCAGGGTGCGTACGTAAGCAGGCGAGCAGTTGAGCAGGGTGCGTACTGTAAGCAGGCAGTACATGGGTGAAGCTGCTTACTTCTCTTAAAATCTTTGTTTATCATTGCTGTGTTCTGGGTTTGGTCCTACTATTGTTGATCTGGTTATTACAGTTGACTGGGTGATTCTCTTATACTTGATGATCATTTGATGCTTATGGATCCAGTTTGAAAATTTATGAAAAGTTGTCCTTGTAAGAAAAGAAGTAGGGGGTTGTAGCTCCCTTCCAAGAGAGACTGGAAAACGAGAGAGAGAGTTGTAGCTCTCTGCAGGTTGCAACCTGCGTACTGGTAAATGACTGCACCAGTACATAACCATTGTAAAAGGAGTTTCTAATTTGAAAGAAGATAGAGACATATTGCAGCAGGTGGTTTTCACCCACATTGGATTTCCACCTTACATCTTGTGTTCTTTGGTGTGACTATCTGTTTTCTTTGTTCATGTTCATTATTTTATGGTACTGACATTCAAAAATAATTCAAGGAACAAATAAGGAAGATTTATTAAAAGAGTTAGATAATACTGATTCACCCCCCTCTCAGTATTATTTCCAACGTTGCTACATCCAGCCCTAAACACAACATTTCGGCCATCCATACCAGTGTCAATAGACCTGGACTTTGGCCATAACATTTTGAATGACCACGATGACTAGTGTTTCCATTACTGCTTGTTGAAAATGTATTGAAGTTAGGTCTTCTGGCTTGCCTTAGCCAATAAAGACATCGAATTGTCTGTCTAGCATGAATGCGAATTCATGAGACAGACTTCAATATGATGAGTTGATTTTTAGTTTGTTGGAATGGTCATCAATAGATTTCATGCGTAGTGTTGGAGCTTCAGTTCGTTGGAGTCTTCTTCAGTTAGACTACAGGATGAGGTGGCAGAGACAAGTCCAGTTAGGACGAGTTAAGACTGCAGTGACAAGTTTAGTTAGGACGAGTTAAGACTTCAAAGACAAGTGAAGAGAGGACGAGTTAAGTCCTCAGTTAACTTAATTCACAACTAGAGGAAAACAAGGAGAAACTTGAGCCATTTAAATGAGAGCTAGTTCAAGTGTAACTGAAACTTACTCCAATTAACTGGGAAAAGGAACTCATTGCACTTGTGTGAACACAAATTTGAATTTGGCCTCCTTGCATGAATTGAAGTTATTAAGGCAAGTGAAGGATGAAGGCACAAATTGATGATTCTTTATGTGAAAATTTTTAAACTGAAATTCGATCACTGCAGCAACTGATTTATTTCACCTACTTATTATTCTCAATAAGTTATTTATGAAATTCCTTTAGCAAATTTAAAAATAAATTCTGCTGTAGTGATCACACAATTACCTAGAGAAAAAATACATGCACAAGAATCAATCAGATCGACAGTGATTTTTGGACAATTGTCCCCCAAAAAACCCAATGCAGGAAAACCGGTGCAGCAGATGAGGGCTTTATTAATCTTCAACAGCAATTGCTTTTACAAGGAATGATTTTATAGAGAAACTGAAAGAAAACACCTGAGAATTTCCCTCTGAGACCATCTAACACTTTGGAGACCCTGCTCCCACTTCTGCTTCATCCCTGCGTCACTCTGATTGACCCAACATGGCTTTGAGTGGCTCTGCGTCCCTCTGCGTCAGCCTGCGTAGGCTCTGTGTCTCTCCTTTGGACTGTGTCTTTCTTTCTGCGCCGTCTTCCATTGTCCCTGCATCACCTCCTCCTCGATCACTGCCTGCTGCTAAAGCCCTCGTCTTCCTCCACCCTGCAACTCCCTCTGAAATTCGATCTCCTCTACCATGAGAATTGAATTTCCTCGAGATACTGAGTATCTGTCGGTGTATCTCCAGATGACCTTCAAGTCTTCTCTTATACGTTTCCTGTTGACAATCAACGATCGAGATTAAGTCCCTAATCAACGGCTAAGATTAAAACAGACTTGATCCTCGTCTCTTAGAAACTTATCATCCTTATCTTTTTTGTTTTTGGTAGGTAAGCACTCATGGGGGATTTGAACCAGTGACCTATCACAAGGAGTGCCTTAACAGTGCATCCATTCACCGTCAATCCAAAGCCCTGTGGGCATCATCCTTATCTTTATTAATACCCATTAATATTTTTATTTTCCTAAGTTTAGACGTAGGAACACATTAAAAATATTAATTATTTTAATAACTCCTCATCTCGATGGAATTTCTCAAAATGATTTTTGGGACTTGGAGATCTCATGTGCCTTAGCCTCTCCTCCAAATTTCAAGGCTAGAGCACATCCGATGCCACCAAAAATCAACACTCCCTCTTAGCGAGGAATGTGCTCTAGCAATGTTTCACTCTAGAAACATCACACTGATCTTCCACATTGGTACCTGTGCTGATGTTTGGTTTGCTGCCTCACATCCCCTGCACTGATGCTTCCTGTACTGCTTCCCATGACACTGCCCCTGCCACTGCTGCTCCTGTACTGCAGTTCCCTCTCAACCTGTTGCATCATGTTGCCCATAGCACTGCCACTGCTAACTGCTGCACTGCAACTTCTGATACTTATCCATTATTGGAATGGATTCTTTACCGTCCCCATCTTCTCCCTAAATTGAACAAACTTTGTTCTTACTAGAGACTTGGTGAGGATGTCTGTCACATGTTCTCTTGTAGGAGTGTCTCTCAACTGTACTGCCCCTCGTTGGACACAATGTCTAACAAAGTGACCCCTGATATCATTGTGCTTCGACCATCATGAAATACTGGATTATGAGAGAGCTTGATGCAACTCTGTTTATCACACATGATCCTAGTCGCTTCCATTTTTCTCTTGAATAGATTCACAAGAAATTTCCTAAGCCATATGGCTTCGCACGAGGCTGTGCTAGTTGCCATATATTCTGCTTCAGCTGAGCTCAGAGCCACGAATTTCTGTTTCCTACTGCTCCAGGGGGTCATTCCTTATCCAATGTTGAAACAGTGCCTAGTTGTATTTTTCTGATCTATTGAACTTCCAACCTAATCTGCGTTAGTGAACCCACTCAGCCTGATGTCATTGCCTATGGTGTACAATAGTCCATGCTCAACTGTTCCTTGTATATACCCGAGAACATGTTTGGCTACTGCTCAGTGCGCCCTCTTAGGTTCTACCATGAACTGACTGAGAGTGTTGACAGCGTAACAAATGTTTGGCCTGGTATTGACCAGATACATCAGGAACCCTATAAGCTGCCTGTACAAGGTGGGATCAACATCTTTATCTTCTGATGCATCAATCTTCTTCCAGTTGGTGATGATTGGAGTAGCCATAGGTCTACAGTCCTGCATCTTGAATCTCTTCAAGATTTCTGTAGCATATCTCCCTTGTCCTAGGAAGATTTCACCCTTCTTACAAATTACAAGCACAAAAAATGAAATGTAGACATAAAGATCCATTTTTTTATTATAGAAAATAGAACATTTTCAAAACACTTGGAATCTTTTCAAATCTCGATTTTACCCATCACTTGCACAATGAGAGACCAGAAGAGGTCTTCCCATACGATTCGAAGTGCGAAAATATCAATGAAAATTGTTTTTTTATACAAGGACATGGTTAGGTCACGTGTTTGACATGTGTTTGGCATGTGTCCTTTGTTTCCTTTGTTTAGGACACGTGTTTGAGCTCATTTGTGCTTGACATGTGCGGTGTGGACATGAAACCCCTAGGGGTTGTGTCTTGTTACTTAGATCAATATATTGTGACATATTTATACATCAAGCTCTGTCTTAAGATAAACACACTATTATATCACTATCATTACTAGAGAATATCTCAACCAGACACTAAACTAAGATCTAATCTTAGGTCTCATCCAACAAGCTCCTTGTTGATTTTGTGTAGCACCGAGAGGTATTCCCGCATGCCAATGAGTGTTTCAAATCAGCAAAAAGAAATTATATATTAAAAGAAAATTCAATTTTTTATTATGGTTCATGTAGGCTCCACGAAGCCTAAGTCGACCCTACCATTAGAGGTGACCCTTGGTCAAAAAGGGCACCCATTTGACGGTGACCACTATAAATGCACAAGAAGACATTCAAATCGATCAATCAATCAACAAGCAACACATCATCTGAAGTAATTGCACGAGTGGACAAAAAAGGAAAAAGCTGATTGTAATATGAAGTTTGACCATCGTTTGACTAAGTCGGATTGTTGACCGAAGTTGATTGCAGCTTGGATGTGACATCATGATGTTGAACGCAAGCCAAATTGACCTCAGGACGTTGACCGCACGCTAAATTGACCTTAGGACATTGACTGCTAGACCAAAGATTTCTGTTGACCAAAATTCTGTTTGTTGACCTGTGTTGACTTCTTTGTTTTGAAGGATTTGACCAGCGATTACAATTTGGAAGAGTTGTTACCAGGTTTGACTGGTATTTGTGCTTGATAATTGAAACAGATTTCTAGACAATATTTATTGTAAACTTTTGCTGAAGATTGAATTATCCTTAGAAGAAAAGTTTGCTGGGTTTTTCCCAAGGTTGGGTTTTCGTAGGGTAAATTTGTGTCTCTTGTGTTTCGCTGTCTCTTTATGATCCTACTGTTATCATTGTTCTGCTGTTGAGATTTTCTATGTATAATTTCTTAATGATTCATGTGACATAAGATAATTTAATTACAAATCATTAGAAGTAATTATCAAGATTAGAAAATTAGATTCTAGTAATGAAAATTCAACATGGTATCAGAATATGCTTTGCTACTATCCAATGATCATGCTTCGGCTCCACTTGGAATTGACTCAGTATATTTACTGCAAAACATATGTCTAGTCTAGTATTCGCTAAGTACATCAATGATCAATGAGCCAATGAGTTGCCTATACTTGGAAGGATCGACAGGGCTTGATTCGGAACTCCTTAGTCTCTTCAAGTTTGTGATCATCAGAGTTGTCATAGGTTTAGAGTCCATCATGTCGAACCTTTTTAGTATCTCGATCACATACTTTCCTTAGCCCAAATACACTTTATTTGGTCCTTGTCAGACTTCTAGTCCCAAATAGTAATGCATCACCCCAAGATCCTTCATGTCTAATTCTGCTGCCAGTTGCTTCTTACATTCTTCAATTCGACCTTCTACACTCGTCAAGAGAAGATCATCTACATACAGAAAAATAATTACAGGTTCATTATTTACAACCTTAATATAAAGATTCAAATCAGCAGAACTTTTTGAGAAGACTATTCTCTGTAGGTATGCATCCATTCTAGCATACCGTGCCCTTGGTACTTGCTTGAGGCCATATAATGCTTTCTTTAATCTGCAAACATATGCCTTCCTATCTTTGACTTCAAATCCCAAGGGTTGTTCTATATAGACTTCTTCATCTATAGTGCCATTCAAAAACGTAGTCTTGACATCCATTTGGTGGATGTTCCATCCCATCGATGCTACCAGAGAGACTAATGATCGAATCGTTGTATATCTTGTTGTTGGAGCAAATGTCTCTTCATAGTCGATGTCTTCCAGTTGAGAGAAACCTCTAGCCACAAATCATGCTTGATACTTGTCTATACTTCCATCAATTGCATGCTTGATCTTATAGATCCACTTGGAAGTAACCACAGATTTGTCTTCGGGCCTAGGTACGATCTCCCAGACTCCATTCTTCATTATAGATTGATACTCTTCATTCATGGCATCCTTCCATTCTCGATGTTCTACAACCTCTTCAAAGGTGGATGGTTCTACTTCTATTAATTTTGTCATGTATGCAGCATACCCAGAATATTTCTTGGGTCTCTTACTTTCTCTAAATTATCCTTGCGCTGCCCCATGACCTTCTACATCAAGTAGTGTGAATTTCAACCAATTAGGTATTTTCCTTGTTTCTGGAATGACCACAGGTTGAATAGGTTCACTAGGCCCTTCTTCTTCATGGTGTGATTCTTCTCCTTCCTTGTCAACTTCTTCCTCAAATATCGAAAGTTCTTCATCATTAGAATCTATGGAAAGTTCTTTTGACTTCTTGAATGTTAACACTCTCATCAAATATGATATCACGACTAACTTCAATGTGATGTCCATCTTTTATATAGATTTTATAAGCTTTTGAATTTCAAAATTGAAAACTTAAACCCCCTTTTTGTAGCCGACTTTTCCTCCAAACAAATTGAATAATTTCTTCAAAGATAATCCTTCTTGGCCAACCGATGTGGGCTAGGAAAATTGATAAATTCTTATTTTAAGGGGTTAATAGACCCATCATAATTTAATTAAAAATTTGAGAGCAAATGCCACTAATAAACCAAACATCAAGCTGCCTGTAGTGTCTCCTTTGGGGCTTCTTGACCAGAGAATGGGGCTCCAACTTTGACGAGGCATATCTCGTCAACTATCCAGCCATCTGATAAAATTGTGCACCCTGTTTCCTTCCAAGAGTCTTTGATCTTCTGCAAATTGTTTGTAACTCTTTCTTTTGACCTCTTCAAAATAGTGGTCCTTATGGTCTCAGAACTAGGAGGGAGATATCCATTACCAAAACCTGCCATCATCTTACATGCGTTGATGAAGTAAGGGCTTCTTGCCACATTAAATGGAATTGCACATTCAAAAAACATATCACCTACAGCATCATCAACTGCTTGTTTCTGCATGGGCTTCCAAAAAGTATTTAATGTGGCTGTCCCACTTGATTTACTGATCTTTGACTGAGATGAATCCCCAACACCAACCGTGCTTGAAGAAAATGCAGAGAATGAATTGTAATTCATTGCAATTTCTGTTTGAACACGTTGTCTTTTGTTTTCATTCACTTTCTTAGCCTTTTGTATATTGTCATAATCTTTCTGAAGTGTCTCCTTGAGCTCTGCAGACACATTCTTGCAACCTTCAACGCCACCTCCTTTGCCATTAGTGACAGACAGCAAGTGGTCCATGACTCTAGTTAAAGATCCAAAAAATTCATTATTACATAACTTGCATTTCAAATGCCTCCCATGAGGCCCGTCCAATTTCTCCACATATTTCCATCCTTCTGCCGTTGACTTTGGAGGTGCCATAACAAATATGTCTGCATTTTTGTTGGCAATGGCATATTAAAATTCGAATTTAAACAAATGATAAAATAGTGAAATGGAATTTTCAAATACAAATAAAACTTGATATTTTGATGAGCATTCAAATCATGCATAACTTGTTCAAATTTCAGTTTTCCAATTTCTTCAAATCTTTCAAATTTAAATAACAGTAATTATCACTTCCTATTGTAATTATCACTTAACAGTAATTATAGGCTATAAGTTATAAGTTTATAACATGTGTATTTAGTGAATTTGAGGAGAAATAAATTGGTAGCAAGCTTTATTGAATTTCCATTAGAAAGTCAAAGCAGCCCAAACGACTGCAAAATGAAATAAAGTGGCATGTAAGGCTGAATTGTTGGATCATATTCACCAAGCAAGTTATAACTTATAATCCAGTAGTCCTGTTGTTTTAAACATAATATCATTTGTGTAATTTATTCTCAAAGATGTTACTAAATGCCAAATGGTATAGCAGCTGTACAAGTTGATTGTCTGAAGTTCATTAAACAAAATGGAGGGCAACAGCATATTACATCATATTAATTCATTAAATTATGATCTCATAATCTTGCTACGGAAACCATAACTTCAGGCTAGAGGCAGAGCATAGCATCATTATCATATGACTCTATGACTCCAAACAGTAAATCAACTCTAGAAGATAACTCTAGGTCTCTGTTGAAGGAACCAGATCCAATTATGGATTGCATTTAGGTGCCTTCTCATTAAGTTTAGTATGTTTTCAGTCAAATTACAGATGGAATCATGGAAACACTGAATCATGGTCATATGACTCATATCTGTCAAATTTCTGTCCAAAAGAAGCTTAATCTGCTGAAAGAAGTGAGATATGTAATAGATCTGCCAAATTAATGATAAAAATGTAATAGTGAAAATCTAGCTTCTGTCTCGTTAAAATGTGGCTTTAAAATGGAAAAATGCAAACTAGGTTCAATTCTAAATAAAAAATTATGAATCGTGTTTAACCGAAAAACTAGACCTAGCTTTCTTTTATCCAAAATCCTTTGTTTTTTCAATGGATACCAAAATGCAATCTCTTTCTATCACTGAACTATGTAGTCCCTAGAGGCAAGGCCTACTTGTTTTTTCCTTCTACTATTTTCGGTGTTTGGTTGTATAGACACTAACTATTATCCAAGCCAGCTTTAGAAATACAGTGAGAGAAAATCATATGGTATTGGTTACTCCTTGTTTTTGTGCATTTATTGCACAGTTACCAAAAAATATACAGAGACACACCAAGCAGTATATTACAGCCAGCTTACAAGTTAGAGGTAGCATCATGATTCATAAGTACCTAGCATGAGACTTCTTTTGCTGATAAAAAGCAGAAGCAAAAGGAAGCCCTCTCTCTTTCATCACAGTGAAAAGTTTGCTATAGCCTATTGGTACTGCACTTACACACACTAGCCTAAGAGTAATGGGTTCTCTCTAACAAAACTAATATCCAGATACCAGTCATGGTTAACTTGGGTTATTTGCCCCCTCTAACCGGATACAGCTGCTTATTTGCCAAACTTCATTAAAAACATTTTGTATACAGGACATAGGAATCAATCACCACTTAACGCACAATGTGTCTAAACAATTTCAGATCATTTTTTATCTGAAAAAGCTAGATTAGATTAATACAGTAAAATTGATCACCCGATACCAGTCTCAGTTATAAAGTTATAAATATTATATATATTTTACTCTGTTGGCCATAGCAGAGATGCTTATTCATCAACCCTCTCTAATGGAACCAATTTTTTCTCTCAAAACACATTATTGGAAGAGGCTTAACTAAAAGCTTGTAATTTGTAAACAATGAGTTTAAAACCAAGCAGAATGAAATTCAAGCTATAGCTCTCCTATATCAAACTCCTAAATGTATGCCCACTTCAAAGACCATTCCACGTAGTGAGCTTAAAGCTTGCATTATTAAAAAAAAATCTACAGATACAGTCTATTGTCACTACCATGGGGTTCCTCTTTGAATTTTTATGTGCAGACTGCTACACTCCTATCAATTCCATCTACAAGATTTCCAAGGATAATTCATTGTGAGGTGATTCCTGTAATTTTGGGTATAAGTTATGCATAGTCTTGGCGAAAGTTGGAAGAGCAGTAAGCGGAAACTATTAAAAGATTGCTAGCGTGGAACAGAAGGGCTCTTATAAAATTTGAGTTGGACAGAAAAGCTGCAAAATGTAAGGAAATGAATAGGCTGAAAACCACAGCCAACCTGAGAAAAAAATAGGCAGTGCTCCTGGATAACTAATTATTATCATCATATTAAATTTAGGTATAGAAAGAAGAAGACTAGAACATGGCAGTCTTGACTCTTAAATATGTATTTGTGCATTAGTCATGGCCAATGAACTGTTGTCAAACACATTGCTACTCTGGTTGGTAAAATACCTTATTATTACACTACTCTGGTACGTGGGTACCAAATTCTTGTTCGCATCAAAGGCATCTTAACAAAAAATGACAGAATCATGACTTGCTGGTGAGTATTAAAACATACAAGCAGGTTTACATACTGATCTCCACAGAGATTTAAATTTAATGCATTCTTCCAATGTAATGCTTATAAGTTTGGAATTATTTTAGTAAAGATGTCAGCAAAACTATACATTCACTTAGGATAGCAGGTTCAGCAATGTGTATTGAAATAAAGATTTAATGCATCTGAGTTAAATGCACTGGTTGATGTAAGAACCAAAAGGACAGACTACCAAAACAATATCTAAAGACTAAAACCCTACAGGTTACAGGAGTTCTTAGAATTATTACAAGGTTGATTGAACAATGATCTTTGAAAACCTATCAGAAAACATTCTGAAGTATTATAGCACAGATATTTAAGTAACAAAGAAATTCTAA
Source organism: Pinus tabuliformis (assembly GCA_031772625.1). NCBI lineage: Eukaryota > Viridiplantae > Streptophyta > Pinopsida > Pinales > Pinaceae > Pinus > Pinus tabuliformis. Next base: position 48,377,476 of record CM062805.1, on the reverse strand, counting down.
AATCTGACTACACGACTCACGACTCACTATAGAACTGTCACGATAGAACTGATAACTGATAAGTGATATAAGTGATATAACGATAGAACTGTCACCGAACCTGGAGGCTGGAGGCTGGCGGTGCAATTGCGAAGTTCAACTTCAAACTGGTGCCGTGCCGGTGCAGCGTCGACGGTCGAATCTCGATGGCCTCAGGCCTGGACTCTGCGTGCAGCACAACTTCAAACGTCGTCCACGGTCCGGCGTCGTCTAAGTTTCTAACCGACTCACGACTCACAGTCACCACTGACCAGTGACCACTACAGTGACCACTCTACAAACAAACGCTCGCGGCTCAGGCGCTTCAGCAATTCAGCAATGAACTTTCAAGTTCAACCCGACAGTGTGTGCCAAAACACAAAGGGGTCGACTGTTTATAAAGTGATATTTGGCGCGAAATTGGAAGAACAGGTATGCGGCCCACTGTTTTCCACGAAAACCGCCCACGAAAACCGTCCAGAAAACCACCGATTCGTTCCAGTTCGTTCGGGTTCGTTTAAATTCGCCAGGTTCGATGAGGTTCGGTTGCAGGTTCGGGTTCGAATTCGCCAGGTTCGATTATGTTCGGGTTCGAGTTCGGGTTCGAATTCGACTGGTTCGATTAGGTTCGAGTTCGGGTTCGGGTTCGGCTTTCAGGTTCGCCGAACCTGAACGAACCTCATTTTTTTTCTACAGGTTCGGCGAATTTCGAACCTGAAGGTTCAGGTTCGCCGAACCCTGTGACTTAGCTTCTGGCTACTACTTGGATTGACATCAATGACAACCAGGTCCTAACACCCTTTTGAATTATCTCTAACAGAGTTCCAAAAAGAAATTATGCAAGCTTGAAGTGAACATACTTTAGAAACTCTGGTTTGTTGACCAACCTTCCTCCTGATATAACTTTGAAATTCATCCACATCTGAGTATGAAATTTTGGCCTTTAGTAGCTTGATATGTCTTCTTTGCAATACTATAGGTTTGAACAAATTTTGATATCCAGATAGAAAGCTATGGTAACTTTCTTAAATCTTGCCGATTTTGGACTTTTCAGTATAGTGATTCTGTATTAGTGATTTATTTTCTCTCCAATGCAACTAATAACACTCAGTTTGGGTTTCAGTAGTTTCAAACATACCTGTTTTACTAAGAACACTTGTTCAAGGCTAGTTTCTAGACTAGTCAAAAGTCCTAATTTCCATATCTTGTATTTCTGAAAGACAGCGAACTAGAACTTAAAATTTTTACCACAAGTTCTTTGCTATGTCTCCTTGGTTCCCAAAAATTTTGTTGATTGAAACTTCTCAGAGAAAAAGTTTTAGCAAAAATACGAAGATTGTTAGGATATTTAGACACCTAGAGTTAGGTAAGTTCAATTGGGTTTAATGTGTTTACTAGGTAAGAATGTGTTGCTTAATGTGCTTTTTAGTATGCATTAGTTGCATTTCAGTCCTACAATCATGATATATTCTAGACACAGTCATTTGATCGTTCATATTTTCCATGATACTAACAACTATTGATTTGTGGCTTAACACATTGTTGGTCCATGATTTAAAGAGAATGTGGGGTCATTGCTAATGATCGATTGTGAGACTCTCTTATGTATAAATCATCTTTTTGCATTAATAAAATTGCCTCAAGTGGTCACATTGGTTGGGGTTGTGGACTGCTTTCCTCGTAGAGAGTTTTAACAATGTAAAAATACTAGTATTATGATCGTTGATCTGGTTATGTGAGTGTTTATTGGAGGTGTTTGTTCCATATGGAATACCCTATTTTCTTTAACATGATATTAAAGCCTGTTTGAACTTTGAAGAGCTCTTCCTATTGTTGATTGAGATCTTGAGCTTGTGTTGCTGCATTTTTGAGATCTGTTTTTTTTTGTACATTTCATGTTTGAATGGACTGTTTCATTGTTTATGGAGTACTGTTTTTATTTAGGAATGCCTTTCATTTCCTCTGAGAAGGTGTCCATTTGCTTGACATACAAGCTTTTTCATTATATTAAGAGGTATTCAGTTTGAATACACTGTTTATTTTTTTTAAGTTCATATTTTGGTTTTCTATTTTTATTCCCAACTTGCTACTCTTTATGGTCTAAGTATGCTCTTGAGTTTAAATCTCTTAACTTATGTTACTTTTTGAAAAAGAATTATGCAAACTTGAGTTATCTAATGACTTTATTGTAAGGTGTATTTTCTTTGTATTGTAAAACTGAATCACTGTAAAGTAACGTAATATATGTGTCTGTGTGTGTGTTTTAAAGTTACATTTTGCATGCAATTCTCACTTATAAAGTAAATTCATTGTCAAAGTGATACTCATTTGATTTATAAAAGTAGGCCACTTCATAAAGTAACTTATTCGTAAACATGAGCTTATAAACAAAGCTAGCGAAGGAAAAATTTCTTTTGTTTTTTCGGCGCCATGCAAATCAACTTCTATCTTCCATGTGGCTCTTTGTTACTGTCAACAATTTTTTGTTTTTATAAGGGCATAACTTTCACATTCGACGTCTGTTTTTAGTGCTCTTTTCAAAACAACCTATTTTTTTCGAGAGCTCTCTATCTAGACAATCAATTTTAACCTTTGTATCATATTAGCTACATATTTTAAAATGGCCACTCCCTAATGAACTTTCGTTAATTGGTACCGACTATTTCTCATGGAATCCAACATGGAGGATGTACTAAGAAGTAAAGGATTGTATCAAATTACTTTGGGAAAAGAAAAAAACCCCATTGATGTTGATAAAAATCCAAATGCGATAATAATAATGACGAAGGATGTAGATTAATCAAAATTCATTTCTCGTGATTTATGATTTGACATTCAAGGAATTGATGGCCCAAATGAAGCCTAGGAAAAGTTGAAAAATATATTTGGTGTACCTAATGTGATAAGATCTTATCAGTTTGAAAACCAAATCATGAATTAAGTCCTAATGGTTTCTCTTGCAGCGAAGATTATTTATCTCAGTTCAAAGCACTTAGACATAACTTAAGGATTGTCAAGTCAGTCTGAAGGATGACCACTGCATATATGTTCTTTCCAAGCTTGGTTCTATGTGTTCTGTTTTTGTGTCTATGTTTTATGCCACTAGAAAAGCCCTAGGCGATGCATATAGAGATCCCATTCTTGAATCTTTTTATGAGTTTCTAACTAGAGAGCAAAACAAATTCTTGTATATTGGAGTGATCAATATTTTAGGTACATCTAACAAGGCCTTAGTGGCCCAATAGAAAGATTAAACCAATCATCCAAAGAAGCAACATCTTCGTAACAAGAAGCAAAACAAGAGTCCCAAACCTTTTCAACCAACTACTCCCAATTAAGAAGACTGAGAGACATTCTAATTTTTGTGGGAAGGACGGTGATGTAGAATCGAAATGTTTTTAAAAGGTGGAGGCTGTGGAAACAACAATGTAGGCACAATATCAACCTTGATTCTTCTTCTTCCAAGACTTCCTTTCATGCACATGCACTTTTTGCTTTTGGTGTCTCTTTCAATGCAACCTCTACTTCTTTTGACGAATGTCTTATTGCTTTTTGGACAATCTTATCATATGGTTAAGGGTAAAGCGAATTTTTTGCTCTTAATGTTTGTAACACCAAACAGATATTTGTTGGTAATGATAGATCTCTTAGTGTTCTAGGGTCTAGACCAAATAAGGTGGATAATGATCATTTCAATGATGTATTATGTGTTCCAATTCTTTCCTCCAACCTTTTATTAGTATATCAAGTCATTCATTCAGGTGAAGGTAAGACAATAAAGCTTTCACCTGACCAAGTTGTAATCAAGAACTTAATAGATTCTAGGCAGGGCCTTGCCACTGTAATTGTTGATAATTAATAGGTTGTATAAAATTGACAACTTTGGGTCATCATATTTTGAGTTTTTTTAGTTACTGTTTTTGCTTAGTCTTGTTGAATAGACAAATTTGATTCTAACATACCTTATTGGATATATTATCCTTTCCTTTGGAGGGTTTACTTACAATTTATTACAAATTCAATAATGAAATGAAATTTGTTTATTCTGTCAAATTCCAATCTTTTTCCTTTGATAGGTGGAATTAGTCCGAATTTCTGTGTGGACAAACATAACCATTATTTGAAAGAGATGGTTTGAAACTTAGAACTAATATCCCTAATTTTAGAATGCTTGAATGTAGATTGTATCACATCCTGTGACTTACAGTATGTATACATACCTATACAAAGTGTTGTTTGGAATGTTATAGCCATTCTGCGGTTACTTTGTGTTTGTTGGTTATAAGGAATAGGCTAAGGAATTATTAACAAATGAAGTTAAGAGGCACAAACGTGGCAATACATGTCTTCATTGTTGATGTTTGTAGCTTGGGCAGGTACTTCTGCACAGGCCTAAGTGTCTAGGTGTGCAGAAGTCCAAAATCTCCTGAGACACTAGCTCTAGTGTGAGCAACTTGCATTTGTAACTTAGCAGCGCCTAAGTCTCACTGAAGAAAAACACATAATTATTATGGTGGTTAATTGAGCTAAAAAAACATTAGAAAAAGTAAAGTAGATTACTTTAGTCATTATGTTTTAATCTTAGCCGTTGATCTCATATGAGGCGAGATCTAATTTTGGCTCTCAATTACTTTAGAGATTAGGGTTAGGTATTTAACTCAATGTAACGTTATAAAAGAAAGGCTAAGGAGAGGGAGAAGACACACCATACAATAGCACAAAATTGAGAGAGGCATCTCCGTGAGGTGTGTGATACTCTATAGTGCTGGGTTCAAGGAATGGGGCAGCAAGGAGATCCAAATCAGGCAAGGGGGGCTTGATCAGCTGGATCAGATACAATGTTGTACATGTATTTCCTTAGTTGGGTCATTATCTCAGGATTGGAGCCCAAGGAGGTCTCTGAATCAATTTAATGATGAATTGATATGATTGGGAAAAATATGTTGTGTCATTGTAATTTAGATTGGTATATTTTTCTTCTGTTGAATTTATTGTGTTAAGGAACTTAGCTGTGCAATTAATCAGTAGATTTGTAATCTGCTAGAAATTAAGTGCTGGGTGTTAGATTTGCAGGAAAATAAACACTCTGGTGGGAATTTCCTGTAATTGTTTTGAGATGTTTCTGTTGACAACAAATTCACATCAAAATGCAGTGTACAAGCACTCACATATCTATTATATTTGGGAATGGGTGCACTACGTGCAGGAGGCTGAACAAAGACAGTTAATGTACATCAAATTAAAATGGCTATATGCAGGGTGACTTCATTCTCAAGTAGGCATACAAGTATTTCAAACCCCATCTTTCCCAGCTTTGCAGATAAGCTTTTCCTTAGTGATAGCTCTGAATTATATTGTATCTCAAGTTAGAAAGATGTAACGTTTCATGTTGTCTCATCTCATGCAACATAGATTATCCCCAGCTCTGAAGATTTAATCTCTTTAAAATTATTTCTCGGCATTCTTGCTATTATCAAGGTAAAAAGTTAGTGTTTTCTGGTTTCTTGTCCTTTTTAGAACTTATTATCAACAAGGGCTGACCCCTTGACTGCGTTGAATATTATGCAATTTTCGCTTCATCATTATTTGACAGACAAGTCTCATGCATGTAAAATTTGGATCGGATATAGAAAACTTAAATGTTCTGCAACCTAATACAACCTAATACATAATTTCAGTTTATTTCCTTTCCTTTCCTTTTGGTTGGTTGGGAGGCATGGCAAGCACAGTGGTATCTACAGAGTTTGTAGAATTTGAATCCATGACAAATTGAGAATGGTACCTTTTCCTCAGATCAAATCTGTTGTATGAATATGATACAAGTTAATTTGCTGACTTTCCTTTTGGTTAGTTGGGAGGTATGGCAAGCGAAGTGGTATCTCCAAAGTTTGTAGAAGTTGATTCCATTAGAAATCGAGAATGATATCTTTTCTTAGATCAAATCTGTTGTGTGAATACGATACAATGCTCACAACAACTACATAAAGACAGGCAGGTCTTTGCTATAGTGGTAACTGGCTGGTGATGGAAGTAATATTTTTTTGGAACTTGCAAGTGTTGGTGTGGTTTTAGTGTCGTGTGTGCCTGGATCAGAAGTAGCAATATCTTTGGATATTTGTCATACAGTTTTGGCATTGTTGTGTTTTTGGGTTTTCTGCGTGATAGCAAAATGAAGTCGTTTTATATTTGCGCCTAGAGGTGCTCTGCAGCCCAGTATGCAAGAGATGTTGTAATGTCATGTCCTGTCCTGTAAACATTTTGACTCGGTCAAAATACATAAAACTAAAAATAAAAATAAAATTAAATAAAAAGATTAATGTAATGTAATGTAAACATTTTATTTGCATCAAAATAAAATAAAAGTAAACACTATGTTAAAATAAAGATTCTACGTTATTATTATTTATTTATTTTTATTGAGTAGTTAAGGTAAACTTGACTTGATCAAGTTACCGTGGTTTTTGAGCTCCAGGTTTATGAGAATCCATGGTATTACCCATGGTTTTCATGTGGAATATAGTCTAGTTAAAGGGGGGATTTAAACCAGCCTAGATCCATCTTAACTCTGGATCTACCAAGCGCTGAGAGGGATCAAATCTCTTGATCCCTCTAGGCTGGTCTATCTTCTGTTTCCTTAATTTTTATGAATTGATCTTCTTGTGTACATCAAAGATTGAAAGGGTTGTTATGTTACCTTTATCTAATACTTCGTTGTGTCCAGGACCAATTCCATTGATGGAAGGCAAAGTATCTCAGAATCTCCGGAAACTGTGGGCCAGATTCTGACAACACCTAGAAAATCACAGGGTGCTGCTGTAGGTGCTCTTGTACATTTGCTGAAATCTGCACCACCTTTACGTCCAGAGTTTTGTGATTCGTATGATTCCTTGCAAACGTATGTGCAACCCCAAAGCATTACAGATCGTGGTGTCCCAGCTCTTTCCGTCACAAGATCCCATTCTGTGATGGATGGTTCAGGGTTATTTGTTCATAAAACAGCTGCTGATGCATTGGAGGAGCTTAGGAGCTACAGAAAAATGAAAGATGATTTATTTAGCCAAAGTGGAACTAGCAGTGGGGAAGCCAGCCAACACTTGCGTTAAAGAGATGCTAGAGATGTTTGCTGAGTTTCTCAAGGCACCAAAGTAATAAAGCTGGAATCTGCATGTACATATGTATAGTTACTTTGAACTTAATTATTTGTTTTAGTTGGTAGTGAGATTCCCCAATTTATGGGTTTCTCGGATTAGCCATTTGATTATCAATGGAACAATGGAAGTACATACTTACTGTTGATCACAGGAGCAGAACTCTTGAAGATGTCGCCCGTTAGTTTGTCCAAGCAACATTTACAATTTAATACAAAATAAGTACTAACCTCATTATTTGATATTTTTTATTATTGTTTGAATGTGTTGATTACGTATTGAATAAAGTGCCTTGTGGTTCTGACATTGTACATTTGTTTCAAATAAGTCTCACAGAATTATGCCTAGAAAATTTGAGTTATCTTCATGATGGGGTTTATTGCGTTATAATGGTTTATCAGAGAAAAGCATGAGCTTCTAGTATTTGTATGTCATTCTTTCCTCCATGATCAGTATGTTTTTATTATACACAAATATTAAGATCTTGTTGAGTTGAAAATGGGTTTGCATGACTGCACACTTTCGGCGCAAAATTCTAATCACACTCCAGGTGAATGCATACAAGGAAAAAGCAGAACATTCTGAATGGTATCCATGGCAAGGATCACAGAATCTGAATACACTGCCTGTTTTCTAAATTTGACAGGTGATACAAATCCTTTGTAAAAAATCTTCAAGCAAGCATTATTTCTGTACGGGAGCTTAGTGTAATAGCTTTCAAATTTAAGACCATAACAGGAACAAGATGTCCCAACAGCTACTTCTATGAATTTCTAAGAAGCAAAGTATGGTCCATGTTATGAATTGAATAGTTCATTTTAACCTTTGGAATCGATCTATTCGAACTGGCTTTTGCATCAAGGAATGCTTTAATAGGAATATGCTCTCATTATGTTCCATGCAAGTATACTGAAAGTCTTAGTGCTCAACATAAATTCTTCTCTAAATGGTGTGTCTAGTGGTGTGCTTAATTATCATAAGGGATTGGTTATAGGCCAAACATTTCTGCCAGCGGGATTGGGGCCTCCCCCTTGAAGGGTGGATAAAATTCAATTTCGATGCTGCTTCTTGGTCCAGTAGGTTTAGGGGAGTATTTTTAGATCTAGTAAATATTGCTGCAATAACAGATTAAAATTCCCAAGGGTCAACAATCAAAGCAGAGATGGAAGCCCTTGACATGGGCATTATTAAAGCACTAAATATGGATTCAAGAAAATTATCTGTTAAGGTGCCTTTTGTAATTGGTCATCTCTGATGGATTTCATAACCCTTTGTGGGAGACGTCCAGCCAATCTAATTGGATTAGGCATGCTATCGGAGGTTTCAAAGTTTTGCAGGTTTGCTCATCTTAAAAGGATATCCAATCATATAAAAAGTTGACTTGCAAACAAAACTATCATCACAATGGAGGCTCTGTGTCTTTAGGAGAGCCCCATGGTGGAAAATTGAGTTGAGAGATCTATTGTCTAGGGTTCTTGCTCCAAGGGGCCCCTTTCCCATGTTGAGACATGCCCTTACCCTTTGACGGATCATCATTCTGGGGCCGTCGTCAAATCATTTTCTTGGTGAGTGCAAGATTTGCTTGAATGTCCACACAAAAAATGATGGCATTTTTCACTTGCCCACCTAAATCATCCTCAAAGCTGAGGTAATGCCCACACAAAAAATGATGGCATTTTTCACTTGCCCACCTAAATCATCCTCAAAGCAGAGGTAATGCTGATTCACTTCGAAAGGCAGGCAGGAGGGCTGGGTCTGTCATCCTTATATTGTCTGAGTTTCTTCTCAGCACAATAACAAAACTCTCGCAGAATCACTGAGCCGAGATATCTACCTCAAACCAGAGTGTTATAATCAGTTGAGTTTGGATGTTAAAATAAAAAATGTTACAAGGAAAATGAAAACTCCACACAATGAACACATACACAACCCAAGAACAAAGAGATATCGCAAAGATCCATGATAGCCAAATGAAGTAATACTACACCAAAAGTAGTCCACAACATGATTTCAAAGAAGGCAAAGCTTCAAATAGATAGGAGTAAGGTTTACATTTGCTGTCCCAAAACCGTAAGAGGTTGGACCACAATTCCGCTCACTAACCATTAATGTGCACTATAACTATCCACTAAGGGTCAGTTTAAATATGACTTCAATGAACACTCCTACCACAAGTTGAGATTATGAAAAGTGCACATGTTGGTGTGTTAATTGCACAAACATTTAGCTTTGAGAGTTTGGAATACGGGCCTGTCATATCACTACGTTACTCTGATGGTTTTTTCATCTTAATCTGATCAAAATCAAAATCTGGTTGGAATTTTCAGATCAATGTAAAACTGCTGCGATTGCAACAATTGCATACTGTGATCTTGGATTAATCCCAGGGTTATAAATTTATCCAGTTACTCAAAATTGCAATTTAAACAATGCAAACTGACATTTCAGCAATTCTTCATCCACTGGATTCTGACCAATACAAAGCAATTCCATGCTCTGGATTCAGACAAATACAGAGCGATTTTAATGCTAAGTTGCACCGAAATGGATACGGATACAGGGTTTGGAATGGATATTTTCAAAAAATCCAGATACGATACGGTGCTCACACATGTGCGCGCGCCCACACACACACATATATATATAAGAATTTCATATTACTATTTATCTTTTAGAATCTAGATTCTACATCTAAAAATATATAATCATCAACATGAATTCAATATAAACAAATTATCATCATCAATTCAGCATAAACATTGTCATCATCATTAGTGATTATTATAACATTCAACATATTCTCATCATCATTAGTAATGTAATTAGAATTGCTAGTCTCTGTGCTTTTGGGCCCAACTCCTTCAAAGAACTTGTCATGCATGGTAGATGGTATCCATCTCCTTGCATGGCAATTAAAATTGCCCATGGGATCATTGGGATATTCCATCAACACCTATTTGAACATTTCAATCTTCTCAATGTTAGCTTGGTCTCTTGACTATATGCAGACAAAAGAATGGCTAGAGAAGTTTTGTTATGTTGGAGGCATTTATGAAATCAAGAGCATCATCAATGACAATTAACAAAACCTTAACCGAACTGAAAATTAATCGCTCAAATAAATCTCTTTATGAAGACATTCATCAAACCCCTCTTGGTATTTTTGAACATCTATTTTTTTATTAGTAAGAATCCTTGATAAATATATAAAGTGCTGTTGCTTCTAAAGATTTATTGTGATTTTATTTGCAAAATTGAGTTCTTCATTTTTATTATTTATTTATGGCTTTATAATTTTTTGCCCTTTCTAACATTGAAAGGGTGGATCCGTTTTTGGAAATGGATCACAATTTTCATGGATCTGTTTTCGGATTTTCAAAAACAGATCCAAAAAAATTTCAAACCCTTGAAAACATATCCAATTCCATTTTTATTATTTATTTATGGCTATATAATTTTTTGCGCTTTGTAACATTGAATGGGTGGATCCGTTTTTGAAATGGATCACAATTTTCATGGATCTGTTTTTGGATTTTCGGAAACAGATCCAAAAAATTTCGAACCCTTGGAAACATATCCAATTCCAGATCCGAAATTTCCGATTTTTTGAAATGCCAAAGAAACGTTCTCACGGGGTTTCGAACAAGGGTCGTACCCATTAAATGGAAACGGGGAATGGAAATTCTCCAGTGGTCTCCAGCAACTTAGTTTGAATGCCCTGTATCGAGCACCCTTTGAAATTTTGGGATCACTATGAGAAGTGTTTGGTCCAAAGTGGTTATAGTGCAAGCTCATATGACATGGGATCTGAGAACCCGAGCTAGAATCGAGTTTCGTATTAAGAAATATATTATGGCCTGTCTAAATTTGGATGATGCCCTAGGGACGGTAGTGAATAGAACTCTCGAGGTTGTGCTAGATTTGAGCAGAAGGCAAACACCCATCTGGGGAAAAAAGCAGAAGGCAAACAGCCCTCTGGGAAAAAAACGTTTCTACTGTATCCAACAATAGTTGAGAGGAGGAAGACTAGGTTGAGTAAAATACAATATTTGAGAGAAGGAAGACGAGATCGAGGAAAATACACGGATGAAATCTTCAGGCGCCAATCTTTGGTTTATGTCGAAGATAGCTTCACCAAACCCATGAATAATTGGCACATCATGCCAACGATCCTAGTATCTAGCATGTTTAGTATATACTCTCTATAGGATAAGAGTATCTCTGCGTAAGACAAGCAATTTTTGACTTTGTATTTCGGAGACACGTACCGTTTGGTACTCACAACTATGATGGGTATTTAAGTTTGGGAAAAGCCCTAAATTTTGGTATGTAACTTTTACAAATAAAAATAACGGGGACGGGCTAGAAAATTGGGAAGCGAAAGCTTTAACAGGAAGTTATGTCATAAGGGGATTAGGGGGATTAGGGAGTTATGTCTGAGTATTAAAAGAACAAGAACATAATGTGAGTGTGTAGGTTTATATAACTAGTTATGATGGCTTAGGGAGTTATGTCCGAGTATTAAAAGAACATAATATAATGTGAGCCTGTATGTTTATATATCTAGTTATGATGGATTAGGGAGTTATGTCTTAGTATTAAAACAACATAATGTGAGTGTATAGGTTTATATATCTAGTTATGATGGATTATTTATTTATTTATTAATTAGATTGAGTTAAATTGGGGTTAGTCTATTTATTGGATGGAAGAACAATCTACTTACAACGGGATGCTATTACGAGGATTGTGCGAAGTTTGGTTGAGCTTGGATGTTCCTAGTTTAATTCTCCCAAAAGTGGAAGCATGACTTCCATACTCAACCTTCCCCTTGATGTTTTAACTTGAGAATTGGTGGGAACTATATCCCACTCAAATCCAGTGATCAACAACTCATGGATTTTGGGAAGTGGATATTATAATGATGTGGATTTTGAAAAGTGGATGCTTTATTTATTTATTTTACTCTTATATTGGTTATTGAATAAATTTTCACTTTATATTTTTTAATCAATATTTTTGTTAAAAAAATATTATTTTAATTTTATTTATCTTTGATGATGGGTGGAGTGTCCACTTATAATATTGAAAGATTCAAAATCTTACGCTGTTGATTTGCTGAAAGTTGAAGCATCATTAATACAATAATGCTAATTTACTCTTAACAATCTATCTTTAGAAAGTTGAACAATGTACATAGTTTTCAAATTGTATTGAAATTTTATATTGAATTTGGTGTCCAAATAAAAAAGGGATTATGATGGGGAGTACTGAAAGGAGTAGAGTAGATATTTTAATTGGAAATGGATAGGATATCTAGTGAGTTACAAGTAGGTTATAGTGCACAATTCCAACATGTATATTTAGAAAGCATCAAAATGAATAGTGTAGAGATTTCAATTGGAAATGAATAGGATACCCAGTGAAGGACAAGTAGGTTGTAATGCACAATTCAAACGTGTAGTCATATTTATATAACATATGGGCATTGTGTGAGTATGGATTTTGCTGCACAGAGGTATTGTATGTAGGAGGGTGGGGATTTGGGAAAAACATAATTTATTTTAATATTATGTTTTTTCCATTACTCTCAATACTTGCTCGCACACTCTCATAGCATTAGTTTAATATTATATTTTCCCCAATATTCCCTTGAACCCTTGGTCTTATAGCATTATTTTAATATTATGTTTTTCATAATATTCCCACCAACTCCATCCTCACACAATATTATTTTAATATCATGTTTATAATCGGGAAAAACATAATATTAAACTAATATTATGAGAGTGGAGTTGGAGAAAAGTCTTTTTCTAAAATTTCCCCTTATGAAATGAGTTTAGGGGAATATTGGGAAAAACATAAAAACATAGTATTAATCTTCCCCCAAACCCCACCCTCACATTAGGGGATGTGAAATATTGGAAAAATACATAATGTTATTTTAATATTATGTTTTTGCCAACATTACTAATATCTCAATATTTCCCCCAATTGGAGGGTGGGGGTTGTGGGAATATTGAAAAAAAACATAATGTTAAAATAATATTAAATATTATGTATTTTTACCTATATTTCTTTTTTATATTTGTAAAAACATAACATTAAAATAAAATGCAGTCTAAGGGGTGGCACGGTAATTTTAGTTCAGTAATATGTAGTTGATGGTGTAGACAGAAGAAAATAAAAATACAACTCCTAATGTACATTTTTGGCTGTAATTTAGTGATACAATTTTTAGAGAGATTGTGATTTCTTCTTGTTTGAAATACATTTTGGATGTGTAAATGGATTCAACACCTTGAAAAACCCCTTGATTGAAAAACCCTTTGATTTACTTGATCTTTACAAATTAAACAACTTAAACTTTCGATTTTAAAAATCTCTACCAGATTTTGGGCAGAATTAGCTAGAAAACATGCTAGGAAAATGGCCATTTCGTCTATTAGTTAAGACTGTGTTAGAATAATATTATGTCTTCTCCCAATATAAAACATATTATTAAAATATTATGATGTCTTTTCTCAATATTTCCCCCTAATATGAGCGTGGGTGTTTGGGGTAGGCTAGGGTAAGACGTGATATTGAAAAAAAAACATAATATCAAAATAATATTATGAAGGTGGGGATTGGGAGAATATTGAAAAAAACATAATATTGAAATATCATGTAGTTTAACTAATTGACAAAATGACTATTTTTAGGGAATTTTTTTCTGATTAATTTAATCCAAAATTCGACTTAGATTTTCAAAATTTTGAGTTTAAATTGTTTAATCTGCAAAATTCAAGTGCCTTGGGGTTTTTTCAGGGTGTTGAATCAAGTTTATTGCACATAGGTATTTTATGTATAAGGATGGATATTTGGGAAAATCATAATGTTATTTTAATATTATGTTTTCCCCAATATCCCCCCTGACCCTTGCTCTTATAACATTATTTTAATATTATGTTTTCCCCAATATTCCCCAAACTCCATAATATTATTTTAATATTATGTTTACTATTGGGCAGAACATGATGTTGAACTAATATTATGAAGTCAAGAATCGGAGGAAAGTCTTTTCCCAAAATTTCTCCTTATGAGCTGAGGTTAGGAAATATTGGGAAAAACATGATATTAATCTTCCCTAAACTCCCACTCTCATATTAGGGGAAATATCGAGAAAATACATAATGTTATCTTAATATTATGTTTTCCCACTATTACTAATATCCCTATATTTCCCCTAATATGAGTGTGGGGGGTTTGTGGGGAATATTTAAAAAAAACACAATATTAAATAATATTAATTATTATGTCTTTTCCCAATTCTCTTTAATATTTGGAAAAACATAATATTAAAATAAAATGCAGTCTAACAGGTGATACTATAATTTTGGTTCAATGTACAATTGTGATCTAGGCACCCGCAATTAATGTAAATATTCTCATCATAAAAAAACGGCTCAATCTAATTAATAAACAAAATGATTTTTTTGGATATAATTCTACAATACAATTTCCAGAGAGATTGTGATTTATTGTTCTTTAAAATGTATTTTTGAATGTGTAAATGGATTCAACACCTTAAAAAACCCTAGAAGCACTGGATATTTGCAAATTGAACAACTTAAACTTTTGATTTTTAAAATCTCTACAAGGTTTTGAGCAAAATTAACTAGAAAACATGCCAAAAAAGGCTCTACAAGGTTTTGGGCAAAATTAACTAGAAAACATGCCCCAAAAAGAGCCTTTTTGTCTATTAGTTAACACAATGTGTTAAAATAATATTATGTCTGCTCCCAATATAAAACATATTATTAAAATAATATTATGTCTTTTCTCAATATTTCCCCCTATGAGGGTGGGTGTTTGGGGAGGATATTGATAAAAAATGTATATTATGTCTTCTCCCAATATAAAACATACTATTAAAATAATATTATGTCTTTTCTCAATATTTCCCCGGTGAGGGTGGGTGTTTGGGGAGGATATTGATAAAAAAATGTACTATTAAAATAATGTTATGAGTGAGAATTGGGGGAATATTGAGAAAAAATAAAATAAAAATAAAGTGTAGTCTAACTAATAGACACTAATAGACGAGATGGTTTTCTTAGGGCATTTTTTTGGTCAAATTAAATTAAATTTCGACGGAGATTTTTAAAAATTGAATTTAAATTGTTTAATTTGTATAGTTCAAGTGCCCCAAGGATTTTTCAAGGTGTTGAATTATTTTTTCTGCACATAGGTATCAAATGTATGAGAGTGGGGATTTGGTAAACGGGATTTGGAAAACACACACACACGTATATATATATCCCCCCAACCCTTGCTTTCATAACATTATTTTAATATTATGATTTCATCAATATTCCCCCAACTTGACCCTCACAATATTATTTTAATATTATTTTTATTATTGGGAAAACATAATATTAAACTAATATTATGAGAGCCCGAGTTTGGAGGATTCACAATATAAAACATACTATTAAAATAATATTATGTCTTTTCTCAATATTTCCCCTGTGAGGGTGGGTGTTTGGGGAGGATATTGATAAAAAATGTACTATTAAAATAATGTTATGAGTGAGAATTGGGGGAATATTGAGAAAAAATAAAATAAAAATAACGTGTAGTCTAACTAATAGACACTAATAGACGAGATGGTTTTCTTAGGGCATTTTTTTGGTCAAATTAAATTAAATTTCGACAGAGATTTTTAAAAACTTGAATTTAAATTGTTTAATTTGTATAGTTCAAGTGCCCAAGGATTTTTCAAGGTGTTGAATTATTTTTTCTACACATAGGTATCGTATGTATGAGAGTGGGGATTTGGAAAACACACACACGGAAATATATATCCCCCCAACCCTTGCTTTCATAACATTATTTTAATATTATGATTTCATCAATATTCCCCCAACTTGACCCTCACAATATTATTTTAATATTATTTTTATTATTGGGAAAAACATAATATTAAACTAATATTATGAGAGGCGGAGTTTGGAGGATTCACAATATAAAACATACTATTAAAATAATATTATGTCTTTTCTCAATATTTCCCCTCTGAGGGTGGGTGTTTGGGGAGGATATTGATAAAAAAATGTACTATTAAAATAATGTTATGAGTGAGAATTGGGGGAATATTGAGAAAAAATAAAATAAAAATAACGTGTAGTCTAACTAATACACTAATAGACGAGATGGTTTTCTTAGGGCATTTTTTTGGTCAAATTAAATTAAATTTCGACGGAGATTTTTAAAAACTTGAATTTAAATTGTTTAATTTGTATAGTTCAAGTGCCCCAAGGATTTTTCAAGGTGTTATTTTTTCTACACATAGGTATCGTATGTATGAGAGTGAGGATTTGGAAAACACACACACGTATATATATATATATATATATATATATATATATATATATATATATCACCCCAACCCTTGCTTTCATAACATTATTTTAATATTATGATTTCATCAATATTCCCCCAACTTGACCCTCACAATATTATTTTAATATTATTTTTATTATTGGGAAAAACATAATATTAAACTAATATTATGAGAGCCGGAGTTTGGAGGATTCACAAAATTTCCCCTTATGAAGTGGGGTTAGGGGAATATTGGAAAAAACATAATATTAATCTTCCCCAAACCCCCTCCCTCACATTAGGGGGAAATATTGGGAAAATACATAATATTATTTTAATATTATGTGTTTCTCAATATTACTCATATCCTAATATTTCCCCTAATATGAGATATTTCCCCTAATATGAGAGTGGATGTTTGTGGGGAATATTGAAAAAAAACATAATATTAAAATAAAGTGTGCAATTTAAGGGGTGACACAATAATTTTGGTTTAGGAGACTCCAGTTGACATTGAAGATGGAAGAAAATCACAATATAACTCTCAATAATATTATATATATATATATATATATATATATATATATATTCTTTCTAATATTTTTCACTCCCAATTTACAACTGCACAAATTTGCAATTAATACAAATATTCTCATTACCGGAAAAAAATGCCTAGTCTAATGAAATGATTTTTTTGCCGCAATGAATTTTTTCTTGTTGTTTAAAATGCATTTTTGAATGCCTAAATGGATTCAACGCCCTGAAAAACACTTGATGCACTTGATCTTTACAAATTAAACAATTTAAATTTATGATGTTCAAAATAGCTACAAGATTTTGGGCAAATTAACTGGAAAACATGCCTGGAAAATGACAATTTCGTCTATTAGATAAGACTGGGGATTGTGGGAATATTGAGAAAAACATAATATTAAAATAACCTGTAATCTAGCTAATAGGCTAAATGATTTTTTTGAGGGCATTTTTTCTGGTTAATTTTAATCAAAATCCGGTAGAGATTTTTAAAAACTTGAATTTAGGTTTTGAGGTTGTTGAATCCATTTATGCATTCAAACATGTATTTTAAATAACAAAGAATCACAATCTTGCTTGAAATTGTATTGTTTGGTGAGAGACCATTTCTTTTTCAAGTTAGACTATGTCTTAAAATAATATTATGCCTTTTTCCAATATACCCCTAATATGAAAGTGCTTGTTTAGAGAGAATATCTAGAAAAACATAATATTAAAATAATGTTATGTAGGGTGGGGGTTAATAATATTATGAGGGTGGGGTTAGGGAATATTGGAAAAAAAACACAATATAAAAATATTAATATTATGCCTTTTCCTAATATCTCTCCCTAATATGAGGATAAGGATTTGAGAGAGATTTTGGGACAAGTATACTATTAATTTTTTTTTTTGGTAAAATATAGGCCAAATTCTATTGATAACTGAAAGAAATACATGCATTATTAGTATAGGAGCTTTTCCAAAATTCCAACATTTATGGCTTATATATATTACATCTTACTGAGTCCATATAAGTCAAATACCAATTGTCAAAAACTGAACTTTGTATACATAAGGTGGCCATTTGGAAGATGCATTTCAGTTAAGGGAACCTTTGACTAATTGTTCCAGAGATTCGACATACAAGATATCCATAGGAGACTTGTATACAAAAATAAACTACTATAACTGTATGTTACTATAACCAAGGACATAACAAGTATGCTACTATCATTGTAGAGCAAATACAAACTATATATAAGTATGAGAACCAAAAACTAGTCAAGGATGATGACTTGCGAACTAGGAGAGTCTGCAACTTGAGAGATATTCCAGGGCGTTTCAGGATTGGCCAGAATGACATTGAGTGGCACGACATTGATGACTGCCTCCTCATCATATTGAGCATTAAAATCAATGTCTGAATCAGAGACTATAAAACGCTCCACACGGGTTACCTGACGACAATATCATCAAGGTTGCATCTGATATCCCGCAGTATTCGTTTTATCTCCTCTTGTCCTGCAAAGAGTTTGTAGTTGTCCACCGTCTTGTATCAGATCACCATGTTGAGTAGTGTCTTCATCTAGCGATGATGAGTGATGGAGTGTAAAAAGTGAATTCATCTTCTTCTGAATTTACCAGGGTCTAGTACCCATTTCAAATTACTTCTAGCTATCTTTGAATTGAAAAAGTATTTACAGTCTTTGAATTCCTTTACTTCTAGATTTAGGATTTCTTCCCTGACTTCAAGGGGGGCAGCATCGAGGAAATTGGCGACAGATTCCCAAGCAAAAAGTCACCTATGTCTTGAGGAAGAGTTAGTTGATGCACCACCCTGTTGCACTGGTAGTCTTCGTCTAGGAGCCATTATATACTTGCAATGGAAACAATTTCCAACAAAAGCTACAAGGAGAAACACTACCCAAATTTGGTACCTAGATGAGAGTATATTGACTCAAATGCGGATGGAAGGATTATAGTTGCCAACAAAACCTACAAGGAGAAACACTACCCAAATTTGGTAGCTATATGAGAGATTATTGACTCCACCACAAATGAAGAAACTTGGAACACCATTGGAAGGTTGAAAGCTATAGTAAGGAAGGTAAAAATGGAAATCCCCAGAACCTTGAGGAGGAAGAGAAATAACACTAATGATTTTATCAGTGAAACCAGTTTTAGAACCAGATAGAAAAAGAACCAGAATACCACACCCCACATATAAGAACTAGACAACTAAACGACACTCCTAATGGCTTAGACACTTGCAGAGAGGCCAGTGATAAGACCACCACAAGTTCAAAGAATGGCCCAGTCCTTGTGTTGTGTAAGAACAACACAAAAAAAATTGATGAAGAACCCAATTTTAGAAGATTATGTTGAAAGAAATTCGTTGACAAGAGCAATGAACACTAAAGGACTGCCCAAAGCGAGGACTATGGATACCTAAACCTTGAACATGAAATGATGAAAGGGTCGAGAGACGACGGGCATCCTTAAGTCGATTGCAGATTCCTCGAATATTTGGGAATCCGATGGACATGGGCGCGTTCAATTTTCTAATTGCGCCCATGTCCGTCAAACTGAATATTCGGGGAATCTGCCATCGACTTAAGCTCACCGAGAGACGACCCCGCTTGAGCTCATTCAGTTCGGGTCGTTCTCTACTGTCAACCATACAAACAAAATTTCACCACCCTGCTAACATTCGAGGGTATATAAAGACCATTGCATGGATGGAAAACCTGGTACCATAAAAATAGATTAAACCTTGAACCCTGTACAGTGATTTCCAAGTGTCGCAGTCGAACCTTAGCTTAACAAATCCGAAACAAAAACGCATGATGAAGTCACTAATGAGTGTAAATCCTCTTTAAGAGTAATCAAACTAGGTATACCATAAAAATAGATTAAACCTTGAACCCTGTACAGTGATTTCCAAGTGTCGCAGTCGAACCTTAGCTTAACAAATCCGAAACAAAAACGCATGATGAAGTCACTAATGAGTGTAAATCCTCTTTAAGAGTAATCAAACTAGGTATCGAATCTGCCATTGCAGGGATTCGCCCTATCTAGGCTAATAGAAGGAATGATCTCACTTGAGATCTCAGGATATGCGATTTCTTTGCTTTGTAGTTGAGGGCATTTAATCACCCTTTCCCTTGCCCTATCGTGCTGCGTACGAGCCCACAATGTTTCCACGCACAAAACATGCGAGGAGATTGACTTCCAACCTCGAGCACTGTCCATTGCACGTGTGTATTACCATGTTTTGATGTTCATGTCATTGGAACAGATGAAACATCCCTGAATCTGTTTAATTTGTTCGCCGAATATATGACATCGTGTTGGACTTGTCACATCGTGTTAGACTTGTCTTGCTCTACTATTTTTCTGACCCCTTAGAAGTTGCTTCTCTGTGCCAACACCGTCCACGGCTCGTCAATGTATATGTGTTCTTGTTGGCTTCCCCAGTTTGTGAGTTGGTTTTGTTGACACCTAATATGTAAATAGATAAATAAATAATTATAGAGAGATGAACTGAACCATCTCTTCCTCATGTATTTAATGAAGACCTACCTGAAGGAATAAACATGAATCAATTTTTGGTTGAGGAGTTACTGCCTGATCTGACATGGTATCAAAGCCAGCACCTTTTTTAAGTGTCCCTCTGCTTTGTAAGTCCCTCCTACATATTTTGCTTATATTCTGCCCATGTTATGCAGGCTGAAATCTCTATCATATCCCTGCAAAATCTCATTCATTGTTTAATGTATTCGTTGAAGTGCGTTATATGCGCCAACAAAGACGAATATATGCAGAAGCATCTGGCTCGGTATGCCCTAAATAATTTGGTCGAGGAGGAAATTTCTTCTTCTTCAGAAGGAAAAAAGGAATGAAATATCACATAACAACACCATGACGAATTCCAAACCTCTCTCCATGTATTTGTTACCGAAAATTGACTAACTATAAAGAGCTCGGTTACATTTATTTACTAATTTCTTCGTTAATTTATTTTAAATACTTGCTCTAATTAAGTATAAAATTAGATCCAAGATTTCTATTCATTATTAAAAAAAATAAGTACGTATATATAATTATGATTATAATTAAAATGTCACACATACTTTCACAAATAATTTTTATTTTTTTCCTTAACTCTAATTCTTGGGTCCTAAAGTTTTCCACCCATGATTAAGGTTATAATGGAAATAGTATTGTGCATACCCCTTGTACCATGCTTTCGATAACTTAACTCTTGTAATGAAATGTTATAATGTATTCATATTGCATTGTTTTTTTAAGGGTTATTACTCTTAGAATAAGATAATTATTTTTGTATTCATTGTTTAATGTATTCGTTGAAGTGGATTATTTATTTATTTATTAATTAGATTGAGTTTAAGCAGGGTTAGCCTATTTATTGGATGGAAGAACGATCTACTTACAACCGGATGTTATTAGGAGGATTGTGCAAAATTTGGTCGAGCTTGGACGCTCCTAGTTTAATTCTCCCAAAAGTGGAAGCATGACTTCCATACTCAGCCTTCCCCGTGATGTTTTAACTTGAGAATTGGTGAGAACTATATCCCACTCAAATCCAATGATCAACAGCTCGTGGATTTTGGGAAGTGGATATTATAATGATGTGGATTTTGAAAAGTGGATGTTTTCATTTATTTATTTTACTCTTATATTGGTTATTGAATAAATTTTCACTTTATATTTTTTAATCAATTTTTTTGTTAAAAAATATTATTTTAATTTTATTTATCTTTGATGATGGGTGGAGTGTCCACTTGAAATATTGAAAGATTCAAAATCTTATGCTGTTGAAGTTGAAGCATCATTAATACAATAATGCTAATTTACTCTTAACAATCTATCTTTAGAAAGTTGAAACATCATTAATACAATAATGCTATAAAAGTGAACAATGTACATAGTTTTCAAATTGTATTGAAATTTTATATTGAATTTGGTGTCCAAATTTCAAATTGTATTGAAATTTTATATTGAATTTGGTGTCCAAATAAAAAGGGGAATTATGATAGGGAGTATTGAAAGGAGTAGAGTAGATATTTTAATTAGAAATGGATAGGATATCTAGTGAGTTACAAGTAGGTTATAGTGCACAATTCCAATATGTATATTTAGAAAGCATCAAAATTAATAGTGTAGAGATTTCAATTGGAAATGAATAGGATACCCAGTGAAGGACAAGTAGTGAAGGACAAGTAGGTTGTAGTGCACAATTCAAATGTGTAGTCATATTTATATAACATATGGGCATTGTGTGAGTGTGGATTTTGCTGCAGAGGTATTGTATGTAGGAGGGTGGGGATTTGGGAAAAACATAATTTATTTTAATATTATGTTTTTTCCAATACTCTCAATACTTGCTCTCACACTCTCATAGCATTAGTTTAATATTATATTTTCACCAATATTCCCTTGAACCCTTGGTCTCATAGCATTATTTTAATATTATGTTTTTCATAATATTCTCACCAACTCCATCCTCACACAATATTATTTTAATATCATGTTTATAATCGGGAAAAACATAATATTAAACTAATATTATGAGAGTGGAGTTGGAGAAAAGTCTTTTTCTAAAATTTCCCCTTATGAAATGAGTTTAGGGGAATATTGGGAAAAACATAAAAACATAATATTAATCTTCCCCAAAACCCCACCCTCACATTAGGGGATGTGAAATATTGGAAAAATACATAATGTTATTTTAATATTATGTTTTTGCCAACGTTACTAATATCTCAATATTTCCCCCAATTTGAGGGTGGGGGTTGTGGGGAATATTGAAAAAAAACATAATGTTAAAATAATATTAAATATTATGTATTTTTTCCTATATTTCTTTTTTATATTTGTAAAAACATAACATTAAAATAAAATGCAGTCTAAGGGGTGGCACAGTAATTTTAGTTCAGTAATATGTAGTTGATGGTGTAGACGGAAGAAAATAAAAATACAACTCCTAATGTACATTTTTGGTTGTAATTTAGTGATACAATTTTTAGAGAGATTGTGATTTCTTGTTGTTTGAAATACATTTTGGATGTGTAAATGGATTCAACACCCTGAAAAACCCCTTGATTGAAAAACCCTTTGATTTACTTGATCTTTACAAATTAAACAACTTAAACTTTTGATTTTAAAAATCTCTGCCAGATTTTGGGTAGAATTAGCTAGAAAACATGCTAGGAAAATGACCATTTCGTCTATTAGTTAAGACTGTGTTAGAATAATATTATGTATTCTCCCAATATAAAACATATTATTAAAATATTATGATGTCCTTTCTCAATATTTCCCCCTAATATGAGCGTGGGTGTTTGGGATAGGCTAGGGTAAGACGTGATATTGAAAAAAAAAACATAATATCAAATAATATTATGAAGGTGGGGATTGGGGGAATATTGAAAAAAACATAATATTGAAATATCATGTAGTTTAACTAATTGACGAAATGACTATTTTTAGGGCATTTTTTTCTGATTAATTTAATCCAAAATCCGACTTAGATTTTCAAAAATTTGAGTTTAAATTGTTTAATCTGCATAATTCAAGTGCCTTAGGGGTTTTTCAGGGTGTTGAATCAAGTTTATTGCACATAGGTATTTTATGTATAAGGATGGAGATTTGGGAAAATCATAATGTTATTTTAATATTATGTTTTTCCCAGTATTCCCCCTAACCCTTGCTCTTATAACATTATTTTAATATTATGTTTTCCCCAATATTCCCCAAACTCCATAATATTATTTTAATATTATGTTTACTATTGGGCAGAACACGATGTTGAACTAATATTATGAAAGCAAGAGTTGGAGGAAAGTCTTTTCCCAAAATTTCTCCTTATGAGCTGAGGTTAGGAAATATTGGGAAAAACATAATATTAATCTTCCCTAAACTCCCACTCTCATATTAGGGGAAATATTGAGAAAATACATAATGTTATCTTAATATTATGTTTTCCCACTATTACTAATATCCCTATATTTCCCCTAATATGAGTGTGGGGTTTGTGGGGAATATTAAAAAAAAAACACAATATTAAATAATATTAATTATTATGTCTTTTCCCAATTCTCTTTAATATTTGGAAAAACATAATATTAAAATAAAATGCAGTCTAACAGGTGACACTATAATTTTGGTTCAATGTACAATTGTGATCTAGGCACCCGCAATTAATGTAAATATTATCATCATTAAAAAACGGCTCAATCTAATTAATAAACAAAAAGATTTTTTTGGATATAGTTCTACAATACAATTTCTAGAGAGATTGTGATTTATTGTTCTTTAAAATGCATTTTTGAATGTGTAAATGGATTCAACACCTTAAGAAAACCCTAGAAGCACTGGATATTTGCAAATTAAACAACTTAAACTTATGATTTTTAAAATCTCTACAAGGTTTTGGGCAAAATTAACTAGAAAACATGCCAAAAAAGGCTCTACAAATTTTTGGGCAAAATTAACTAGAAAACATGCCCCAAAAAGAGCCTTTTTGTCTGTTAGTGAACACAATGTGTTAAAATAATATTATGTCTGCTCCCAATATAAAACATATTATTAAAATAATATTATGTTTTTTCTCAATATTTCCCCCTATGAGGGTGGGTGTTTGGGGAGGATATTGATAAAAAATGTATATTATGTCTTCTCCCAATATAAAACATATTATTAAAATAATATTATGTCTTTTCTCAATATTTCCCCTGTGAGGGTGGGTGTTTGGGGAGGATATTGATAAAAAAATGTACTATTAAAATAATGTTATGAGTGAGAATTGGGGGAATATTGAGAAAAAATAAAATAAAAATAACGTGTAGTCTAACTAATAGACACTAATAGACGAGATGGTTTTCTTAGGGCATTTTTTTGGTCAAATTAAACTAAATTTCGACGGAGATTTTTAAAAACTTGAATTTAAATTGTTTAATTTGTATAGTTCAAGTGCCCCAAGGATTTTTCAAGGTGTTGAATTATTTTTTCTGCACATAGGTATCGTATGTATGAGAGCGGGGATTTGGAAAACACACACACACGTATATATATCCCCCCAACCCTTGCTTTCATAACATTATTTTAATATTATGATTTCATCAATATTCCCCCAACTTGACCCTAACAATATTATTTTAATATTATTTTTATTATTGGGAAAAACTTAATATTAAACTAATATTATGAGAGCCAGAGTGGGAGGATTCACAAAATTTCCCCTTATGAAGGGGGTTAGGGGAATATTGGAAAAAACATAATATTAATCTTCCCCCAAACCCCCTCCCTCACATTAGGGGGAAATATTGGGAAAATACATAATATTATTTTAATATTATGTGTTTCTCAATATTACTCATATCCCAATATTTCCCCTGATATGAGAGTGGATGTTTGTGGGGAATATTGAAAAAAAAACATAATAATATATCTTTTTCCAATATTTTTATTTAATATTTGGAAAAACATAACATTAAAATAAAGTGCAATTTAAGGGGTGACACAATAATTTTGGTTGAGGAGATTCCAGTGGACATTGAAGATGGAAGAAAATCACAATATAACTCTCAATAATATTATATATATATATATATATATATATATATATATATTTTCTTTTTAATATTTTTCACTCCCAATTTACAACTGCACAAATTTTCAATTAATACAAATATTCTCGTTACTGGAAAAAAAATGCCTAGTCTAATGAAATGATTTTTTTGCCGCAATGAATTTTTTCTTGTTGTTTAAAATGCATTTTTGAATGCCTAAATGGATTCAACACCCTGAAAAACACTTGATGCACTTGATCTTTACAAATTAAACAATTTAAATTTATGATGTTCAAAATAGCTACAAGATTTTGGGCAAATTAACTGGAAAACATGTCCGGAAAATGACAATTTCGTCTATTAGATAAGACTGGGGATTGTGGGAATATTGAGAAAAACATAATATTAAAATAACCTGTAATCTAGCTAATAGACTAAATGATTTTTTTGAGGGCATTTTTTCTGGTTAATTTTAATCAAAATCCGGTAGAGATTTTTAAAAACTTGAATTTAGGTTTTCAGGGTGTTGAATCCATTTATGCATTCAAACATGTATTTTAAATAACAAAGAATCACAATCTTGCTTGAAATTGTATTGTTTGGTGAGAGACCATTTCTTTTTCAAGTTAGACTATGTCTTAAAATAATATTATGCCTTTTTCCAATATACCCCTAATATGAAGGTGCTTGTTTAGAGAGAATATCTAGAAAAACATAATATTAAAATAATGTTATGTCTTTTTCCAATATCTCTCTATTATAAGGGTGGGGGTTAATAATATTATGAGGGTGGGGTTAGGGAATATTGGAAAAAAAAACACGATATAAAAATATTAATATTATGCCTTTTCCTAATATCTCTCCCTAATATGAGGATAAGGATTTGAGGGAGATTTTGGGACAAGTATACTATTAATTTTTTTTTGGTAAAATATAGGCTAAATTCTATTGATAATTGAAAGAAATACATGCATTGTTAGTATAGGAGCTTTTCCAAAATTCCAACATTTCTGGCTTATATATATTACATCTTACTGAGTCCATATAAGTCAAATACCAATTGTCAAAAACTGAACTTTGTATACATAAGGTGGCCATTTGGAAGATGCTTTCAGTTAAGGGAACCTTTGACTAATTGTTCCTGAGATTCGACATACAAGATATCCATAGGAGACTTGTATACAAAAAAGAAACTACTATAACTGTATGTTACTATAACCAAGGACATAACAAGTATGCTACTATAACTGTAGAGCAAATACAAACTATATATAAGTATGACAACCAAAAACTAGTCAAGGATGATGACTTGCGAACTAGGAGAGTCTGCAACTTGAGAGCTATTCTAGGGCGTTTCAGGATTGGCCAAAATGACATTGAGTGGCATGACATTGATGACTGCCTCCTCATCATATTGAGCATTAAAATCAATGTCTAAATCAGAGATTATAAAACGATCCACATGGGTTACTTGACGACAATATCATCAAGGTTGTATCTGATATCCCACAGTATTCGTTTTATCTCCTCTTGTCCTGCAAAGAGTTTGTAGTTGTCCACCTTCTTGTATCAGATCACCATGTTGAGTAGTGTCTTCATCTAGTGATGATTGGTGATGGAGTGTAAAAAGTGAATTCATCTTCTTCTAAATTTACCAGGGCCTAGTACCCATTTCAATTACTTCTAGCTATCTTTGAATTGAAAAAGTATTTACAGTCTTTGAATTACTTTACTTCTAGATTTAGGATTTCTTCCCTGACTTCAAGGGGGGAAGCGTCGAGGAAATTGGTGACAGATTCCCAAGAAAAAAGTCACCTATGTCTTGAGGAAGAGTTCGCTGATGCACCACCCTATTGCACTGGTAGTGTTCGTCTAGGAGCCATTATATACTTGCAATGGAAACAATTTCCAACAAAAACTACAAGGAGAAACATTACCCAAATTTGGTACCTAGATGAGAGTATACTGACTTAAATGCGGATGGAAGGATTATAGTTGCCAACAAAACCTACAAGGAGAAGCACTACCCAAATTTGGTAGCTATATGAGATATTATTGACTCCACCACAAATGAAGAAACTTGGAACACCATTGGAAGGTTGAAAGCTATAGTAAGGAAGGTAAAAATGGAAATCCCTAGAACCTTGAGGAGGAAGAGAAATAACACTAATGATTTTATCAGTGAAACCAGTTTTAGAACCAGATAGAAAAAGAACCAGAATACCACACCTGACATATAAGAACTAGACAACTAAATGACACTCCTAATGGCTTAGACATTTGCAGAGAGGCCAGTGATAAGACCACCACAAGTTCAAAGAAAGGCCCAGTCCTTGTGTTGTGTAAGAACAACACAAAAAACATTGATGAAGAACCCAATTTTAGAAGATTATGTTAAAAGAAATTCGTTGACAAGAGTAATGAACACTAAAGGACTGCCCAAAGCGAGGACTATGGATACCTAAACCCTCAACATGAAATGATGAAAGGGTCGAGAGACGACGGGCATCCTTAAGTCGATTGCAGATTCCTCGAATATTCGGGAATCCAATGGACATGGGCGCGGTCAATTTTTTGACCGTGCCCATGTCCGTCAAATCCATGAATATTCGGGGAATCTGCCATCGACTTAAGCTCACCGAGAGACGACCCCGCTTGATCTAATTCAGTTCGGGTCGTTCTCTAGTGTCAACCATACAAACAAAATTTCACCACCCTGCTAACATTCGAGGGTATATAAAGACCATTGCATGGATGGAAAACCTGGTACCATAAAAATAGATTAAACCTTGAACCCTGTACATTGATTTCCAAGTGTCGCAGTCAAACCTTAGCTTAACAAAGCTGAGAAAAAACGCATGATGAAGTCACTAATGAGCATAAATCCTCTTTCAGAGTAATCAAACTAGGTATCGAATCTGCCATTGTAGGGATTCGCCATATCTAGGCCAATAGAAGGAATGATCTCACTTGAGATCTCAGGATATGCGATTTCTTTGCTTTGTAGTTGAGGGCATTTAATCACCCTTTCCCTTGCCCTATCGTGCTGCGTACGAGCCCACAATGTTTCCATCCACAAAACATGCGAGGGGATTGACTTCCAACCTCGAGCACTGTCCATTGCACATGTGTATTACCATGTTTTGATGTTCGTGTCATTGGAACAGATGAAACATCCCTGAATCTGTTTACTTTGTTCGCCGAATAAGGGATACCAGGAAGACACCCTCATCAGGCTTATAAGACATCGTGTTAGACTTGTCTTGCTCTACTATTTTTCTGACCCCTTAGAAGTTGCTTCTCTGTGCCAACACCGTCCAGGGCTTGTCGATGTATACGTGTTCTTGTTGGCTTCCCCAGTTTGCGAGTTGGTTTTGTTGACACCTAATCCTCATGATTGGGTGAATATAATGTAAATAGATAAATAAATAATATGAACAGTCATCGGGAGATGAACTGAACAGTCTCTCCCTCATGTATTTAATGAAGACCTACCTGAAGGAATAAACATGAATCAATTTTTGGTTGAGGAGTTACTGCCTGGTCTGACATGGTATCAGAGCCAACACCTTTTTTTAGTTTCCCTCTGCTTTGTAACTCCCTCCTGCATATTCTGCTTATATTCTGCCCATGTTCTGCAGGCTGACATCTCTGTCATATCCCTGCGAAATCTCATTCATTGTTTAATGTATTCGTTGAAGTGCATTAAGGAGTCGATTCGTTGTGTGTCCACTTCTTCTGCTAGGGTCACGAGAGCCTGGAGCTCCAATTCCATAACCGCAAGTTCATTCTTGTATTTGTTCAAAGATTTTTCCTTATCATGAAGCTGGCGTTTCAGGTGTCGATTGTGTTGATTAGCTTCACTAAGCTTCCTAATAAGCTTCGCTCTAACAGTATCTGCTCGCGTGGATTCCAACTCGGTACTATCAACTGGCTGTCCAAAATAACTTCTAGAGAAGTCTGATGAAGCTCCATTAGAATTATCAGTGTACTCTTCTGATAACTCCATAGCTTTCTCTTCGGAACCAACTGTGATAGCAAAGCTTCTTTGCAGACATCTCCATCCCGTATTCCTCCTTGTCTCCACCTTCAAAATCATCTGCGTCTTGGGCTGCAACTCTCCACCTCTGCCATCCGAATGAGCTTGTCGTTGCATTTCTGTTATTCACAAAACCATGTCTGGTCTGCCAGTTCTTGTCTGAGGGGCGGAAGAGGGATACCCAAGTCGTGTTACGATTCCCTGATATTGAGCAATAAATGACTCCCGTATAATGAATCTCAGTAACCAGAGAAGCTAGTTTTGTGATGAGGACCGATCGCTTTACTTTGGATTTGATTATATCTCTACTGGATCTCACTGTTCTCATAGTGTTGGCTGATAAAGTCAAGAAAAGGAAAAAATTTCCAATTTTTGAGCTGACATCGGACCCACCTGTTACTTGAAAGAGATAGCAAAGTCTTCAAATTACAAATTTTCCATTTTTTGAAAAATAAAGATGGTTATTACTTGACTGAATAATGACTGAAACATCTTGTGTTGAAACTGTCATACCTCCTCCATATTGCTACCATAATTTCATTTTTCAAAACATTGCTACTACAATGCATTTTTTTTTTTTTTTTTTAGCAGAAGTATTTTTCTATCAACAGAAGTATTTTTTTTTACAGAATGCATTCAATCATATCCATGGTGGGAATAGTTCTCACTGACAAGGAGAACTATCTTGAATGGTCCCGGATGATAAAAAACACCCTCATTTTCAATGAGTTGTGGAAAGGAGTGTGTGTCGGAGATGGAGACAATGAACCAGTACAGCCTACCTCAGACAAAGAGCTCGTCATTTGGGAAAACAAGAACAACAAAGCTTATGCATTAATCATAGCATCTGTAAATGAAGAGGTGAGTCACCATATTTCGTCATATTCAACTGCCTTTGAAGCCTTACAAAAGCTGAAAGAACTCTATGACTCACATTCTGCACTTGAAGTTGTTCAACTCATGATTAAACTCTTCACTCTTGAACTGCAAAATAATGATCCTCTTGCTCTTGCATCTGAAGTAAAGTCTATAATGCATGATATCAAATCCACTAAGGTTGAATTGGATATTCCTCTTATCACTTTTCTCAAGGCACTTTATCCTACTTACTCCAGTCATTGCAAGCAAATGGAAATCTCAAAGATATCACCTTTGACTCTCTTGTGAAAAAGTTTGTTGAAAGAGAGAAAGATTTTGGAAAGAAGACAACCCCTGAATATTTTGAAGACGCTGTGTGCCTTGCTCATAAATAAAAGCATCCTACTCAAGATTCTTCAAGAGGAAGAGGTGGTTGAAGAGGAAGAGGAAGATATTTCAGAGGTGGGGGGGTAGACATTCTTAAAGAGAAAAGGGAGATTTGCACTACATTCACTGCAAAAGAAATGGATCACATGATGCCTCTACATGCAAGCTACCATGGGACAAAATTGAGTAGAAAAGAAACCAACAAAAAGGTAAAACTGATGATACAGACAAAGGTAAAGCACCTGAATCCACTCACTATGTTGTGGCACAATGTAATATTGGAGTAAATGAAGATTTATTTAATGCTTCACTTGCTTCTTGGAAAAATGATTGGTTGCTTGATTCAGGAGCAACCTGCTACATGACTCATAGAAAAGATTTTTTTGAAGAATTTACTGACAATGTTGATGGAGCAGTATACTTTGCAGACCAATCAAAAATCAAGACATTAGGGCTTGGCACAATCAGGCTTAAATTGCCTGGTTTGCCAGACTTTCTTCTACACCATATTCTATATCTCCCACAGCTGAAGGGCACAATCAGGCTTAAATTGCCTGGTGTACCAAACTTTCTTCTACACCATATTCTATATCTCCCACAGCTGAAGAGAAACTTCTGTCCTTGGTTCACATCCGCCAGCAAGGTCACTCCATTCATATGTTTGATGGCAAGCTTGAGGTGAGAAAAGCATCTGACCACTCACTTGTCATGAGGGGAATAGAAGAAGAAAGGCTTCTCAAGCTGCAAGGAACCTCTGCTCGTGCACAACATTTCTCATACAATTCTCATCATGAAGAAGGTACACTTCCATCAAGTTTATTATGACATGCTAGTTTTTTACATTTGAACTATGACAGCCTCCGCTTGTTGAAGAAAAATGGTGTCGCTGGTTTGCCTACAATTCCTAGGAAAATAAAAGTAATGTGATGCTTGCATTCTAGGAAAGCATAGCAAACAATGTTTTCATGATTCACATTCAAGAGCACATAGAAAACTTGAACTCATTTCATTCAGATTTATGTGGTCCAATGCCTATTCCTTCTGCAAATGAAAATAAATATATGATGACATTTATTGATGACTTTTCAAACATTCAAGAATTTTCATAAATGGATTGAAAATGATGCACAATCTCATATTGGGTCTATTCACACTGATAAAGGAAAAGAGTACACATCAAATGAATTTGAAACCTATCTTCACCAACATGGGATCAAACATCAAACAAATGTACCTTGTAATCCCCAATAGAATGGTGTAGCTAAATAGGACAATTTTAAATATGGTACGATCCATGCTTTTCTCAAAAAATGTAAAGATAATGTTTTGGGCTGATGCTGTTCTATGTGCTGCATATATAAAGAATAGATGTACATCTAATGCTATTAGAAACAAGACTCCTTATGAAATGTGGTATGGATATGTTCCTTCGGTAAAGGATCTCAGGGTCTTTGGTTCCACCTGTTATGCCTTGATACCAAAGGTACATAGAAACAAACTTGGTGCTCGAAGTCGTAAGTGTATCTTCCTGGGGTATTCAAACACCTCCAAATCATACCGTCTCTATGATGAAGTAAATAAAAAGTTTGTTGTATCTAGAGATGTAATTTTTCTTGAATCATCCAAAACTGACAATGTTGTTGAGTGGCAACTTGGTTGCTTGGATAGATTCGCAAAAGAAAAATCATTTCAAGAATTTGATAATCAGATTCCACATCTTGAAGGGGGGATTCCTATACTAGATCAACATGTGGAATCTTCTTCTGAGGAGCACTCTCCACCGCATGAAACTACAACAACAGATGATGCTTTAAGTGATGTGATTGATAGAATTGGGAGACTCAATCTTGATTCAATCCCAACTTAATCAACGGAGTAGCCTGGACCATCTGAGAAAGGTCTCCCAAAGTGGCTGACAAAGAAACTTGAAAGTGTTCATCATGATGAAGTTGGAAAGACAGGAACTAGAAATTCAAACCGGCAAAATGGAGGTGATGTAGATGACTCTAATTCACCTGTTGGTATGGATGTTTCTTATGATTGTGAATTGAACTTGTCTACAGATTTTGAACCAACTTCCTTGAAAGACGCTGCTTCTCATGATGAATGGAAAGAAGCGATGCAAAAGGAGTATGATGCGCTCATAAATAACGCTGCTTGGACGCTGGTTTATCCTCCATTAGGAACCAAACCAATTGGCTGCAAGTGGGTCTACAAGAACAAGTATAAAGTTGGTGGCTCACTTGACAAGAACAAAGCTAGGCTTGTGGAAAAAGGTTTTGCACAGAAGGAAGGGGTCGATTATGAGGAGACTTTTGCCCCCACAGCAAAATGGGTTACCATCCAGACACTATTTGCACTAGCAGCTCAGAACGGTTGGAAAGTCCATCAAATGGATGTAAAAACTGCTTTCTTAAATGGAGATATAAAAGAGAATGTTTTTATGTCTTAGCTTGAAGTATTTGTTGTGAAAGGACATGAACATAAAGTATGAAAACTTGTGAAGTCCTTGTATGGCCTCAAACAAGCACTGCGAGCCTGGTATGAAAAACTAATTGAGCATCTTCTGAAACTCAATTTCAAACATTATGATCTTGATGATGCAACTTTATTTGTCAAGAAAGTTGGAAAAACATTTGTATATCTTGTGGTATATGTAGATGATCTTTTGATGAGAGGGAACAATGAAAGCTACATTGCATCCATAAAGAAGGAATTGGGGAAAAGTTTTGAAATGACTGATTTGGGCTATGTTCATTACTATCTTGGCATTGAAGTAACCCAACATCCAAAGTCCATATTTCTTTCTCAAAAGAAATACATTGGAGATCTGTTGAACAGGTTTGGCATGACAGAATTCAATCCCCTTACTACTCCAATGGAACAAAACTTAAAGCTCACATCTATTGAAGGAAAAGAATTTGAGGATGCAACAAAGTATAGACAGCTTGTAGGAAGTCTCAACTACCTAACTACTACCAGACTAGACATTTCGTTTGCTGTTGGAATCCTCTCCAGGTTTATGCAAAAGCCTTGTGAGGGGCATTGGTCTGCTGCAAAAAGAGTTCTAAGGTACTTGAAGGGAACTCAAGACTTTGGAATCAAATATACACAGGTGGACGACTTTAAATTGATTAGATACTCTGATTCAGACCTCGTTGGAGACAAAGAAACTGGGGTATCTACTTCAGGATATGCTATGAGTCTTGGATCAGGAGCTGTCTCCTATAGATCACGCAAACAATCAGTTCTACTAGATTCCACAACAAAAGCAGAATATGTGGCAGCAGCTGAAGTAACAAAAGAAATTGTGTGGCTCAGGAAAATTCTTGAAGATTTGCAGGTAAAACAAGTACAATCAACTCCACTCATGATTGACAATACCTTTGCAATAAAATTGGCCAAGAACCCAAAGTTCCATGATCGAACAAAGCACATCAATACTAAATATCATCTGATTCGACATCATGTTGAGGCCAAAACAATCCATCTCCATCATTGTTCCACAAATGAGCATATTGCAGACATCTTCACCAAAGCGCTTGGAAGAGAAAAGCTTAAACGATTCAGAATGATGCTTGGACTCACCAACATCCCTTCAGATTAAGGGGGGGGGGGGAATGTTGACACCTAATCCTCATGATTGGGTGAATATAATGCAAATAGATAAATAAATAATATGAACAGTCATCGGGAGATGAACTGAACAGTCTCTCCCTCATGTATTTAATGAAGACCTACCTGAAGAAATAAACATGAATCAATTTTTGGTTGAGGAGTCACTGCATGGTCTGACAAGTTTGCCACCTTATTCCCTTCCCTCTTCGTATGTATGGGGATTATATAATCAAAATTTAGGAGCATGCTTATATTTGTGATCATCTCCTTTAGGTGCCAACTATGTATATCTCTATTTGGTGGGTGACCAAGAAGTAGTTTCCTAATACATGAAATGGCCAGCAGGGAATCTCCGTGGAGCTGTATCAATCTATAACATTTTTCCTTTGCAATTTGAAGACCTCGTTTTAGAGCCATAAATTCTACCATATTGTTTGTGGCCCAACCATAAGAATAAGTGAAACCATGCAGTGGATCTAAATTTGTGTTTTGAAAGATTCCTCCATAACATGCTTTACCAAGATTGTGTTTTGCTACACCGTTAAAGCTCAAGGAAACGAAAGCTTGAGGTGGTGGGATAAATGATATCAAGCTGGTTAATTTGCTACTAGTTACGCCATGTGATGTGTAGCTCCTCTAATATTTTGAATGTTTAAATTTTTTAAAATAATTGTCTCTTCCACATTGGGTTCAAAATCTACCATTGGTGGAGGGGACACCATGACTGCTTCCCTAATATTTTGAAGAATAATATCTTGGAGGATCTACAATGTCCTCTGCTTACCTTCAAACATTCGAAGATTTATTTCTTTCCACATATTCCAAAGTGTGAAGTCAAGTGCTAGCCACCATGCTTTGGAGGTCATGGGGTGTTTGATATTTCTCTCAAACCATTCTTTGAGCGAGGATATAATTGAGGGGGAGAAAGATATAAAACACCTGAATTTCTTTAAAATTAAGAGCCATAGATCCTGTGAAAAAGGACATGCAAATAAAAGGTGATGCATCTTCTCTTCTTCTTGCAAGCAAAACACATAGATAGATGGTCATACGAAACCTTTGGGCCAAAATCTCTCCCACGTGAGTAGTCATCCCTAAGTGATCAACTATAATAAGGTCTACACTTTTGGCCAGCCACAATCCTTCCATATATAATTCCACAGTTTAAGCTGTGCTTGTGACCGAGTGTTTGTTAGCATGAGATATGATTCTTTTAATGTGAACATGCCTAAAGATTGCTTTCCCC
This sequence comes from Pinus tabuliformis, assembly GCA_031772625.1. Lineage (NCBI taxonomy): Eukaryota > Viridiplantae > Streptophyta > Pinopsida > Pinales > Pinaceae > Pinus > Pinus tabuliformis. The sequence continues at coordinate 48,341,686 of CM062805.1, read as the reverse complement.
AATGTAGTATGTCCTTCTTCTCTGATAATATTAAAATAATATTATGTCTTTACCTAATATTTCTCTTTAATATGAGGGTGGGTGTTGTTGAAGAAAGTGTAATGAAGTTCGATATTTAAAAATGTAATTTTGATCTTTGTACTTGTGAAGAAAAAGAAATATTATTTTTGTAAATTATAAGAATGAGTTTCTTGGTCATTTCATAAGTCTAGGAAAGTCAAAGAGTCAAAGTCATGTATAAGGAACTCTTCTCGAGCCTATGTGTAAATATATATTAGTCTAAAAGGCCCTCCAAGACAAGAACAATCCTCTTGAAGACACCAACTAACAAAACGATGTAAAACACAGTCACATCGACACATAATAGACACATCCTTTCAATGGACATGTCAACTAATTATGGAGAATGAACTATTATAAATACTCAACTAGGGTATCCGCAAAATATCAGTGAAGAACTGAAACTTGTTTGATATTTTTGGAGGTCTGTCACAGGGTAATTTTCGTATGGGTACAGGTCAGATATCCGCATTACAAGAGTAAGGATACCTTTGCAACTTTGGTGGCAATTACAAAATTCTCATGATTACAGTCTCAACATGCTAAACATAGTCACCATGTAAGATATTCTCGGCATACTTATTGTTATAGTCTCGACATACCTATGGATGGAGAGATACAATCTAGATATACTTGTAATGAAGAAGATTTATAGTCAAAGTCTCGGGGATAGCTGTAATAAGAGAATCTTGGTGATCAAACATAGAACACAATCATAATTGCTCATTCTGAACGCAGTCATAATCGAATACAATGATAATGAATCTTGATGATCCCACGTAGCTCACTCAGTCTCGATGTAATTGTGATGAATAGATCTATCAGTGACATACTCTGACACAACATACAATCTGGACGAAGTTAAGTTCTTGGTCTCTGTTTGATGAAGACATAGTTACAAGTATCAATCATGAAAATATCTTAGTGAAGATGTGACAATGAAGGTGCAGTAATTATCTCATTGTTATAATGAATATCTCAGTGAAGGTGCAACAATAATGACTTCGGTGAAGCAACAATGATGACTTTAGTAGCAGTGATGATGATCTCAACTATGACGAAGAAGAGGATTGGTGTCTTGGTCTTGGAGTGGCATAATAGGTCAAGGGTCATGGTCTTGGTATTCATCAGTTGGAATCTCTACAAGAAGAATTTTGTGCAGGTTTTCCTCTCCAAGAGGGAGAGGTTTTGGCCCTAGCAGAAAGCCAAACATCTTTTGTTCTTGTCTCTTTATTTTGGTAGCTATTTGGTGAACTAAAGAAGACACACTCTAATAACAATGAGTGAAGATTGGAATAAGAAGAAAAATTGAAAGCACCTCACAAATAGTTATCATGCTAAGAAGAATCACATTAACTACATTTGCCCTAGATTCTTCAACATGGTATCAGAGCTAAGGTTCAAAAGTCAAAGGAAGGGCAACAAAGAGACATACAAGGATCAATCTTCAAGGGCATCAAAGCAAGTTGAAGGGTTTTGTCAAGATTGAAGGATCAAGTCTACAACAACAAGAACTTGTGTCTCCACAAGCCATGATCAAAAGACCACCAAGACCCTCATCAAGATGTTTACAAAGAAAGGTAACTCAAAGGATCTCAAAATCAAAGAAATAGGTTGAAACCCTAGCAGCAATCCTGATATACACTACCAAAGAAGGCAATGCATATTGAAGAAGAAAAAGCATTGTCATCACCTTCAAAGTTATAAAAGAAAGGATCATTTCCTTGCCCTAGAAGAAGATCATCCAAAGGAAGCAACAATTCATCCTCATAAAAAGGGAGCAACCTTTTCCATTGAAGAAAGACTTTCCATCAAAGAGAAGATCATCCAAGAGGAAAATCCAATACATCTTCTCCAACCAACATGAAAATGATCAAGTAGAAGAGTTCATCATCACTTGTCAAGTAAGTATCTTTCATTTCTATAATCTAGTTTGGTTAAATGACTTCATGACTGTAAGGAGATCTATGGATTGAATGGGTCATGCAAGGTCCTTGCATGAAATGAGGAGGATTGTCATAATCCTCATAGATAAAAGAATTCAATGAACATATTAAGGAAAAAGGTCTTCTTTGAATTCATGGGAAGGAAATCTTAAGGTTCTCTCATCCCCATGTACCAAGAAAGAAGATATCAAAGATATATATGAAATGATAGAAGATACATTATTTGAAAAATGCAGTATAGAAGGTCACATCACTTAGACCTGATCTACACAAAATGAAGGTATCAAAGAAAGAAAGAATATCTTCATGATATCTCAATTTAGAGATATAGGAAAGATGATAAGAAGATAATCATTAAGGTAACAAATATCCATGAACAAAGAAGGTTACCTCATTCGACAACTTGTGGTATCTATGTTAGATAGAAGGAAAAAATGTTGAAGGACACAATTATGTGAAAAAAGGAAAGGAAAATACAGAATAGTATAAGATTCAATGCTATGAAAAGAATATGGAAAGAAGCTCATATCGTCGGAAAGATGGAGGAAGCTGAAGAAAAGGGCCAAGGAAAGAGGGAGCAACAAATCTCCACTACGATTAAGATGGCCTCCCTCACAAAAGGATATTATCATAAACTTCTCGATCTTTTGTTAAATATATGACCATGATATTAAGATGCATCGTAGCATCATGAAAGCATTAGAAGCAAGGTCTCGTGGCATCACCATGCGAATAATGAAGAATAAAATCTGTGGCAGTTAAACATGAAAGACCTAACTCTTGGGAACCTCATTGGATATTGAAGGAAAGGAAGAAGTCATCCAGGACAGGTCCCATCATACATCAAGTCAAAAGGGAAACATCTGCCAAGATGAGGATATAAAAGATCCTCAAGATTCTCTAACACTATCCTAATCGGAGGATGCACTAATCTAGAGAGGAAGCAAGTGTTTCATCAAGAAATCCAATTCACGGAATTCATGTATGATGTTATGGTGACATAAGAATAGAAGCAAATCAAGGGGTTGAAGACGCTTCAATCAAGAAAGTTGCTGGAAGAAGCCTAAATGAAATAAAGGTGAAATGAGGTATGTATGTGTGTATTTAATTTTATAATGTCATGTCATATGGTTGCAGGTAATATAGATCATCACTTCTATCTTAAGAAGCATGATCAAGGGAAAAGGATCTCCTCCTCTGAAAAGATGCAGAAAGGCATAAGTCACACTAGATGAAATCAACATAATATGTCCTCATATAAAGTATGAGGTGGTTGACTATGATTACAAAACTCTAATTAGAAACCCCTAAGAATGGAATGTGTGAGGAAGAAAGAGATCGTGAGCTATGCAACTATGATGAAGGCAATCAACATCCAAAAGACCAAGAAGAGTTGACTAGAAAATATCCCAGAAAGATATGAAGACTCTGATGAAAGTCTAAAAAATGGTGACCCTTGACAATAGATATCTTTGGGAGACGTGTCAATATGTATGCAGGACGCTGATACCTATAGAAAGATGTCATGATGAATAGCCATCTAGTAAGGTACAATTTGATTTAATGATATGTTTCTTGAATAATATTTGGATAAGTTCATGTTGGGCTACTTACAAGTACAACTAGCATTCATGTGATGGATGGAAGAAGCATGATGAGAAAGAAGTAGTCATATGACGAAGGTTCCAGATATGAAGGCCACCTTTTATGAAGAAAGGAATGACATGTCGAACTAAGGAGGAAAGTGATCGATGGCTGTTGCCTTGCAAGGAAGAAGCTCAACTAAAATTCATAACATCAAGGAAAGAAGTTGATCAAGCAACTAAAGGATCCATGAAGAAGAAGCTGTTGATATATAGAAGAGTCCATATCTAAGAGGGAGCTCAAACAAGTTATTGATTAAAAGGGAGATTGGGAATTTTTTTGATCAGAGGAAACTTGGGCATATCTTCCGCAGTTGAGAGGGAGAGATAGACACAACATTCTTGTCTTCACTTTGGAAGAAAGAATGGAGGATTGGGTAATCATCTGGCATCTGATGCTCTTTGAGGATGTGTATGGCATCCAAGACAAGAGTAGGCAAGAGGACTGATATTCTTTGAGTGTTGGGAACCCAAGATAATAATAGTCCTAGAAGGTCATACTCAGTGAACACTCGGGTGGGTTTGTACCTTGAGAGACAATGATGAATGTGTCTATAGTCATTGGTCTCGCCAACATTGTGTGTGCCCTAATCTAATGAGAGACAGAGCTGTCGGTTACGGCCTTGTTGTGGAAACAATGTTGGTTAATATGATGCTATAACAGAAGTTACCAATCTGATTCTTCTTATGAGAAATTCTTTAGATTGAGAATGACCAAGTACCATTATAAATACCTCCCTAGTTAAGAGGGAGTGTTGAAGAAAGTGTAACTAGGTTCGGTATTTACAATTATAATTTTGATATTTGTACTTGTCAAGAAAAACATATGTCTAGGAAAGTCAAAGAGTCAAAGTCATGTATAAGGAGCTCTTCTTGAGCCTATGTGTAAATGTATACTAGTCTAAAATGCCCTCCAAGACAAGCACAATCCTCCTGAAGACATAAGCTAACAAAAAGATGTAAAACACAGTCATGTCGGCCTGAAAATATATATAAATGACAAGTCAACTCAAATAATAGACACATCCTTTCAATGGACATGTCAACTAATTATGGAGAACATACTACTATAAATACTCAACTAGGGTATACACAAAATAACGGTGAAGAACTTAGACTTGTTTGATATTTTCAGAGGTCTCTCACATGGTAATTTTCGTACAGGTACATGTTAGATATCTGCATTACAGGAGTAAGGATACCTTTGCAACTTCGGTGGCAATTACAGTCTCCTCATGATTACAGCCTCAACATGATAAACACAGTCACTATGTAAGATATTCTCGACATACTTACTGTTATAGTCTAGACATACCTGTGGATGGAGAGATACAATCTCGACATACTTGTAATGAAGAACATTTACAGTTAAAGTCTCGGGATAATTGTAATAAGAGAATCTTGGTGATCAAACAGAATACACAATCATAATCTCTCATTCTGAATGCAGTCATAATCGAATACATTGAAAATGAATCTTGATGATTCCATTGTAGCTCACTCAGTCTCAGTGTAATTGTGATGAATAGATCTCTCAGTAACATACTCTAACACAACATACAATCTGGACGAAGTTAATTTCTTGGTCTCAGTTTGATGAAGACATAGTTACAAGTATCAATCATGAAAATATCTTAGTGAAGATGTGACAATGAAGGTGCAACAATGATCTTGTTGTTATAATGAATATCTCAGTGAAGGTGCAAAAATAATGACTTCGGTGAAGCAACAATGATGACTTTAGTAGCAAGGATGATGATCTCAGCTATGATGAAGAAGAGGATTGGTGTCTTGGTCTTGGAGTGGCATAATAGGTCAAGGGTCATGCTCTTGGTATTCATCAATTGGAATCTCTATAAGAAGAATTTTGTGCGGGTTTTCCTCTCCAAGATAGAGAGGTTTTGGCCCTGGTAGAAAGACAAACATATTGTATTCTTGTCTCTTTATTTTGGTAGCTATTTGGTGAACTAAAGAAGACAAACTCTAATAAAATAAGTGAAGATTGGAGTAAGAAGAAAAATTTAAAACATGTCACAAATAGTTATCATGCTAAGAAGAATCACATTGACTACATTTTCCCTAGATTCTTCAACATGGTATCATAGCTAAGGTTCAAAAGTCAAAGGAATGGCATCAAAGAGACATACAAGGATCAATCTTCAAGGGCATCAAAGCAAGTTGAAGGGTTTTTTCAAGATTGAAGGATCAAGTCTACAACAACAAGAATTTGTGTCTCCACAAGCTATCATCAGAAGGCCAAGACCCTCATCAAGATGTTTACAAAGCAAGGTAACTCAAAGGATCTCAAAATTAAAGAACCAGGTTGAAACCCTAGCAGTAATCCTGATCTACACTACTAAAGAAGACAAAGCATATTGAAGAAGAAAAAGCATTGTCATCACCTTCAAGGTTATAAAAGAAAGGATCATTTCCTTGCCCTAGAAGAAGATCATCCAAAGGAAGCAGAAGATCATCCTCATAAAAAGGGAGCAACCTTTTCCATTGAAGAAAGGCTTTCCATCAAAGACAAGATCATCCAAGAGGAAAATCCAATATATTTTCTCCAACCAGCATCAAAGTGATCAAGTGGAAGAGTCCATCTTCACTTGTCAAGTAAGCATATTTCATTTCTATAATCAAGTTTGGTTAAATGACTTCATGACTACAAGGAGATCTATGGATTGAATGGGTCATCAAAGGTCCTTGCATGAAATGCAGAGGATTGTCATAATTCTCATAGATAAAAGAAGTCAGTGAACATATCAAGGAAAAAGGGCTTCTTTGAATTCATGGGAAGGAACTCTTAAGGTTCTCTCATCCCCATGTACCAAGAAAGAAGACATCAAAGAGATATATGAAATTCTAGAGGATACATTCTATGAAAAATGTAGTATAGAAGGTCACATCACTTAGACCTGATCTACACAAAATGAAGGTATCAAAGAAAGAAATAATATCTTCATGAGATCTTAATTGAGAGATTTAGGAAAGATGATAAGAAGATAATCATCAAGGTAACAAATATCCATGAACAAAGAAGGTTACCTCATTCAACAAATTGTGGTATCTATGTTAGATAGAAGGCAAAAATGTTGAAGGACACAATTATGTGCAGAAAGGAAAATACATAATAGTATAAGATTCAATGCTATGAAAAGAATATGGAAAGAATTCATATCGCCAGAAAGATGGAGGAAGCTGAAGAAAAGGGCCAAGGAAAGAGGGAGCAACAAATCTCCACTACGATTAAGATGGCCTCCCTCACAAAAGGATATTATCATAAGCTCCTCGATCTTTTGTTAAAGATATGACCATGATATTAAGATGCATCGTAGCATCATGAAAGCATTAGAAGCAAGAGCTCGTGGCATCACCATGGGAATCATGAAGAACAAAATCCGTGGCAGTCAAACATGAAAGACATAACTCTTGGGAACCTCATTGGACATTGAAGGAAAGGAAGAAGTCATCCAGGACAGGTCTCATCATACATCAAGTCAAAAGGGAAACATCTGCCAAGATGAGGATATACAAGATCCTCAAGATTCTCTGATAGAATCCTAATCAGAGGATGCACTAATCTAGAGAGGAAGAAAGTGTTTCATCAAGAACTCCAACTCATGGAATTCATGTATGACGTTATGGTGACATAGGAATAGAAGCAGATCAAGGGGTTGAAGACACTTTAGTCAAGAAAGCTGCTAGAAGAAGCCTAGATGACCTAAAGGTGAAATGAGGCATGTATGTGTGTATTTAATTTTATAATGTCATGTCATATGGTTGCAGGTAATATAGATCATCACTTCTATCTTAAGAAGCATGATAAACGGAAAAGGATCTCCTACTCTGAAAAGATGCAAAAAGGCATAAGTCACACTAGATGAAATCAACATAATATGTCCTCATATAAAGTATGAGGTGGTTGAATACGATTATAGAACTCTGATTAGAAACCCCTAAGAATGGAATGTGTGAGGAAGAAAGAGATCGTGAACTATGCAACTATGATAAAGGAAATCAACATCCAGAAGACCAAGAAGAGTTGACTAGGAAATATCCTTGAAAGATATGAAGACTCTGATGAAAGTCTGAAAAAATGGAGACCCTTGACAATATATATCTTTGGGAGATGTGTCAACATGTATGCAGGATGATGATACCTATAGAAAGATGTCATGATGAAGAGACATCTAGTAAAGTGTGATTTGATTTAATGATATGTTTCTTGAATAATACAGGGATAAGTTCATGCAGGGCTACTTACAAGTACAACTAACATTCATGTGATGGATGGAAAGAAGTATTCATATGACAAAGGTTCCAGATATGAAGAATGCCACTTTCCAAGAAGAAAGGAATGACATGACGAACTAAGGAGGAAAGTGATTAATGGTTGTTTCCCTCCAAGGAAGAGGCTCAACTAAAATTCATGACATCAAGGAAAGAAGTTGATCAAGCAGTTGAAGGAGCCACAAAGAAGAAGTTGTTGATATATAAAAGAGTCCCTAGCTAAGAGGGAGCTCTGGCAAGTTCCTCATTAAAAGGGAGCTTGGGAAAGTTTTTGATTAGAGGAAACTTGGGCATATCTTCCCCAGTTGAGAGGAAGAATAGACACAACATTCTTGTCTTCACTTTGGAAGAAATAATGGAGGATTGGGTAATCATCTGGCATTCGATTCACCTTGAGGATGTGTAGGGCATCCAAGACAAGAGTAGGAAAGAGGTTCGATATTCTTTGAAGTTGGGAACCCAAGATAAAAAAAAGTCCTAGAAGGTCATACTCAGTGAACACCTGGGTGGGTATGTACCTTGAGAGACAATGATGAAGGTGTCTATAGTCATTGGTATCTCCAACATTGTGTGCTCTAATATAATGAGAGATAGAGTTGTCAGTCAAGGCCTTGCTGTGGAAACGATGTTGGTTAATATGATGCTATAACAAAAGTCACCAATCTGATTCTTCTTATGAGAAATTCTTTAGATTGAGAATGACCAAGTACCATTATAAATACCTCCTTAGTTAAGAGGGAGTGTTGAAGAAAGTGTAACTAGGTTCGGTATTTACAAATGTAATTTTGATCTTTGTACTTGTTAAGAAAAAGAAATATTATTTTTGTAAATTATAAGAATGGGTTTCTTTCTCATTTCATAGGTCTGGGAAAGTCAAAGAGTCAAAGTCATGTATAAGGAGATCTTCTTGAGCCTATGTGTAAATTTATACTAGTCTAAAAGGCCCTCCAAGACAAGCACAATCCTCCTGAAGACATCAACTAACAAAACGACATAAAACACAATCATGTCAGCCTGCAAATATATATAAATGACAAGTCAACTCAAATAATAGACACATCCTTTCAATGGACATGTCGACTGGTTATTGAGAACGAACTACTATAAATACTCAGCTAGGGTATTCACAAAATAACAGTGAAGAACTCGGACTTGTTTGAGATTTTCGGAGGTCTGTCACGGGGTAATTTTCGTATGGGTCTGTCACAGGGTAATTTTCGGATATCTGTATTACATGAGTAAGGATACCTTTGCGACTGTGGTGGCAATTATAGTCTCCTCATGCTTACAGTATCAACATGCTAAACAAAGTCACCGTGTAGGATATTCTTGACATATTTACTGTTATAGTCTCGGCATACATGTGGATGGAGAGATACAATCTCAACATACTTGTAATGAAGAAGATTTACATTCAAAGTCCCGGGATAGCTGTAATAAGAGAATATTGGTGATCAAACAGAGAACACATTCATAATCTCTCATTCTGAACACAGTCATAATAAAATACAGTCATAATGAATCTTGATGATCCCATCGTAGCTCACTCAGTCTTGGTGTCACGGTGATGAATAAATCTCTCAGTAACATACTCTGACACAACATACTATCTGGACGAAGTTAAGTTCTCGGTCTCTGTTTGATGAAGACATAATTACAAGTATCAATCATGAGAAGATCTCAGTGAAGATGTGACAATGAAGGTGCAGTAATGATCTTGTTGTTATAATTAATATCTCAATGAAGGTGCAACAATAATGACTTCGGTGAAGTAAAAATGATGACTTTAGTAGCAGTGATGATGATCCCAACTATGACAAAGAAGAGGATTGGTGTATTGGTCTTGGAGTGGCATAATAGGTCAAGGGTCATGGTATTGGTATTCGTCAATTGGAATCTCTCTAAGAAGAATTTTGTGCGGGTTTTCCTCTGCAAGAGGGAGAGGTTTTGGCCTTGGCAGAAAGCCAAACATGTTGTGTTCTTGTCTCTTTATTGTGGTAGCTGTTTGGTGAACTAAAGAAGACACACTCTAATAATAATAAGTGAAGATTAGAATGAGAAGAAAAATTGAAAACACCTCACAAATAGTTATCATGCTTAGAAGAATCACATTAACTACATTTTCCCTAGATTCTTCACAAGTGTTTGGGGATAATATTAGGAAATACATAATATTAAAATAATATTATGTCTTTTTCCAATATTTCTCCCGAATATGAGGGCTAGAGTTTGGGTTTTTCTTAATATTTCCCTTCCACTTAGGGATGGACTTTGATGGGCAAATTGCCCATCAAGGGGTGATTTGACTGTCAAATATCGTTAAAAAAATTGCAAAAATGCCAAGATTCTTTGTTGAAACTGTGAAAATGGGTGGGGAGGTGTGAAAACCATCAAATTTGACGTGTGAGTCTGTTTTGAAATTCCAAACCTACTTCCACCTACCTTCTAGAAGTTGGGTGGAATATTAGAAAAAGCATAATATTAAAATACTATTATAATTTTCCCCAAAATTTCTGCCAATCTTAGTTCTCAAAATAGTTATTTCCCAATATGAGGGTTGTGGTTTGGAGGAAGATTGGAAAAAAAAAACATAATATTAAAATAATACCATGTATATTCCCAATATTTCCCTATAGAAGGACAAGCTTGAGGGGATATTGGGAAATACATAATATTAAAATAATATTATGAATACGAGAGCAGAGGTTTGAGGGAATATTGAGAAAAATTTAATATTAAAATAAAATTGTGTGGTTTCCCAATATTCCCGTCCACCCCATTGTCAAAATATGAATTTCCCAATATTTATGAGGGTTGGGGTTTAGAGAAATTTTGAGAAAAACATAATATAAAAATAAAATTGTCTTTTTTCAATGTGTTGAGGGCATGGTTTTGAGGGGAATATTGGAAAGTACTTGACATTCAAATAATATTATGTATATGTGGATGGGGTTTGGGGAATATTGGGTAAAACATGATATTAAAATAAAAATATGTATTTTCTCAATATTTCCGCCCACTCCCACCCTCAAAATCGATATTTCCCAACATTTTCCCTAAATCCTCAGCCTCATAAATCCAATATCTCCCTCAAAATCCCTACCGTTATGGACACTATTTTTGAGGGTGGGATAGCCAAACATAATGAGAAAAAATATAATATTATTTTAATATTAGTTTTTCCCAATATTCCCCATTTCTCGGTTCTCCAAAACTAGGGTAAGGATTTGTGGGGAGTATTGGGAAAAACATAATATTAAAATAATAATTTCTTTTCTCAATATTTTCTCTATCTTCAAAATAAACTTTGGGGGAATATTGAGAAAAACATCATATTAACATAATATTATATATATATAGATGTTATTTTTCACATAAATAAAAACCTTACTTTCTTAATTTTAAAAGTAAATGGTTAAAAAATTACATAGTTTATTTAGAATTAACTTGTATATATTTGTTTAAATTATAAATTAATTAGGAAAATCAACTTTTATCCGTGTCTAAATGAGAAATGAGAAAGAAAATGTTCCTCTTATATAATATAGATATATTTGAAATAATAATGCATTTTGAAACTTTCCACTATGGAAAAAAAACATATTTATGAATGTTATGAAAACTAAAACAAAAAATTGTTATATACTCAAGTATAAGAAATAAACGTATGATAATTTAATAATGGCTTGACGTAAAGTGTGGACATTGACAACCAACATCAGATTGTCAAAGAGAAGAAACACTATTACTATTGAGAAGCAAACTAAAGAGATCAAAGATAATAAAAAATATCATCATTAAAAAGTAATGGTAAGGGTGTACTTGTTCCTTCTTTATTAATACTTTTCATGCTTTACATGCCCAAGGATGGATTATGGATTCTAGTTTTTCATATCACATGGATAAGGATGCTTCTCGAATAAGGCTAAGAAAGAAATATATATTTTTAGATGATTATCTCTTCAGTTCAAAATGGACTTCCCTATTGGTTTACAAGACACCCCCCTTAATAATACTCTGAAAATGAACACCTTTTTCTCATATCCCCGAAGTACCCATGGTATGGCGATATTTTGATTTACCTCTACAAACATAAATTTGGTCCTCATCTTTGCTAGGATATTTAGACACTTAGGTGTTAGTTAAGTTTAGCTTAATTAACAGGTCATGGTCTTCTCCGACACTTACCACTTGTTTTCTTTCTAGTCCCTAATGATGGGTGGAGTGATCACCCAAAATGTCGGATAGGGTAAACGTCTACACAATTTTCTTTGAAAGATACAAATAATAAGTTTAATGTGTTTTCAAGTAAGGTTTGTTTCTTTAATATGTTGTAACTAAATACTTCGGTGGTCACAATTATGTTTTAGGCATAAAGTGATATGACAATTCATCTTATCTTATATACTAATGAGATGATCCATTGCTTTGCATTCGATTAGTCCATGATCTCTATTAATAGAGCATGGAGGGTTATTTATTGATGATTGGTTGTGAGACATGTTCACTTAATATTTTTTCCTTTTTTTCATTAATATATTTCCTCAAGTGGTTTTCTTGGGTGGGGCAGTGCTCTATTTCCCTATTTGAAGGCTTTAGCCACATAAACATCGATGCAATGATCATGGACTTGTGAATGTAAGTAATGGTATTAAGGTGTGAGACCTATGTGGATATGCCTCATTTTTCAAGAATTTTTGTTGTGATCACCAATGGAATATTCATCACTAAGCTCCTCACTACATGCTCATAGAAGAATCTTTATTGATGAGGAGCCTATACCATTTTATTCCAATGCTAACTCATGAGGATGCATAATGAGTTGTCAAGAATTGCAATAATGTTGCTTGTGTTGAACAATTATCAAGAACAGATATTTCTTAAAATATTATTTGTGTTGGATACTTTTGACCCTTTCTTTTACATAATTACACTCATGTGGTTAAGTGGTGTGTGAATTGTCAAAATTTCACTACCAAAATATGAGCACCACCATCTCCTTTACATCACATCATCATTGCTGATTCCATTTTCAAATGGGAGACTGTTGCATATAAATTCTAGGGTTCTACCTCTTTGCCTTAGTCCACAAACATTGAATAATGACTAAAGAGGGGCATTCATCTTGATCTAAATTGCCTTATAGAAGATAACACTCCTAAGCTCGAATCCAACAACCAACCATAACCAACCATTTTTTTTACAAAATTAAAGTTTTTAACTTTTATGTAATTATATTATTCAAAACCCCATAAAAATAGAAAAAAAATACAAAAATGATATATCTTACTGTCAAAAATAAAAATTAAACCATTGACACTATTTCATTTATTATGTAGAAGAAAGTTCATGGATTATATTTTCGAATTAAACAATTTTCTTGGGATTGTGCCATATTGATAATCTAGAGGCCTAAGTAAAAACAATCCTTTTGTTTTATGTTTTCAAAGTTCATCTAACACCATTTTGAGGGTTTTGAAGGTGTTTTCACAATTTTAAAATTCTGCTATAACAACATCTTTTCAAGGATTGGTAAGGCTCCTTGCTTAGGGTTTTGTTAAAAGGGTTGTTTCTAACTCCTTAAATCCTTCGATATGTTTCTGAAGTATTTTAACTACATATTATCCATATATGGACATGTTTTATGTTTCCCTAAGCGCTGCAAAATGTTTCATCTTTATTAACTCATTTTCCAACTTTGACTGTAGGAAGATTGGACCCCTTTTCATGCAAGTTTGGATCAAATTGTTGTAGCTTATAATTTACGTGCATTTTTATCATAGTTGGGTTGCATTTTCACTTATATTTTAGTGACCAAGCTCAAAAATCAAATTATTGATCATCCTAGTGTGTTTCCACACTTTTGGGTTGCTTCAAAGGCACTCAAAATATGGTATTTCCGTGTTTTCTGGTTATTGTGCAGATTCATAAGTGTAGGATAGAAGAAATTTTTCCCACATCAAGTTACAAATCAAGTGGAAACCAAGGAAAACCCATCTCACTTGATGTATGTACCCTTCCCTCGCTCTTCAACATCAGATGTGACCATTTATTTTGTACTTTAAGTGAGCCTTACACGTTGGTTTGTATTTTCTACAATTATCATCCATGTATGAGACTTAGCATTTTGTTGACTCTTAGCTTTCATCATACTTAGTATTTCAAGGAAATGACCTTTAAGCTTGTTAGTGAAGTGTGTGTAGACTAGGGTATCTCACATGAAATTATAAGAGTTGACCTCAAGTGTAAGGAGATTGTGCTATGATGACAATGGGCATATCTTGTTAGAAACCAAGACAACACAGTGAATAAGTGTTGTGAGAATTTTAAAAAATTTCTTTCACAAAGTAAAGAATACTAGAACACCAAAAATCTCTTCAACAAAAAATCAATTAAGCATCAACACAAGAAGCACATATGCAACAAATAAAGACTTCAATATTTTCTTCAATTGCTTTTACAAAGGTAAGCTTCAAATTGTCGTTACATCAATTGGTAGGCTTCAACCTAATTGAGAGCTACAACCCTCAATCTTATGGTTTCGTAGGCTCCAACCTAAAGGAAGCTACTACTACCTAGTTTATCAGCTGCTGTTGGAAGGAGCTACAACATATGAGTTTATTAGCTACCACTGAAAGGAGCTACTACCCTTGATTTGTAAGCTGCCACTTTCTTGACCTCCTTGATTCATATTTTATCACATTTTCAAACTTAAATAATGAAGGCCACTCTTTCTCATAAAAAAAATAAATATCTCCTCAATCACAAACCTATTCACCACAAAATCCCCTTCAAAAATCTTTGATTTTTGATCAGTTCACCAATAACAACAACCTTCTTGCTAATTCAATTTCTCCTTATAAAGAATAAGAGCTGATATTTTTAGATTTCAAATTGTAGTTAAGTTCAACTTGTAATATACACTTAAAAAAGGTTTTGATCTCATTATATTCATTTTTTTCAATTTCTTTTAAGTCTCCTTAATGTGGCATGGTAGTCTTCAATCTCTGCTCAACTGTTGTGATCTCAAACTCCGAGTTAATCTACTGATTTTCACAATTCTGGCAAGTTATAGGATTTAGCAAAGAATTTGTCTCTTGTTCTAACTTTGGCTGACTACCATATTTAACATATCTCCCTAATATTCCACCAAGGCTTCCAACTTATTCATGTCTTGTTCCACCAACTTTAGTGCATTTCTAGTTTAGTCCTACAACGCCAAATATGGCCCAGTATGCCATTTTTCAAAGTTACTGAATCGTTCATGTTAGGCCCTCATGCGTAGGCCCCTTTATTTATATAACCACAACTATCGACTCACTTATTCATTCTAAACTTACACCCATATGTGCTTAACCACATGAATCAAACCTTCTGCATCCTCGGTCACAAAACCTTCTCACAAAATTGAGTTATGGAGGAGCCTTTAGCCCCTAGTCCCATTTCCCTAGCGTTTTCAAATGCGCCTTGTTTCAAAATTGTTGGGGTCAATCCTCAAGGGTGATGTGTCCTTGGTTGGACCACCATGATTTAACTGTTCAATCATCTCTTGAGCTTGTGACTCATCCACGTAGATTCCTTTTCCACCACACTTGCTAACTCGTCCCAATGCCTTGTCACCTAGGAAATAAAACTCACAACTCCCTTGGAAACCACTAGGGTGAAATTGCTGGGATTACATGTCTTCCACGTTGTTTTCTACTTGCACACAATTTCCACATGTCACACATTGATAGGTGCCATGTGTCACTTGCTTTTGACCCACTTAGCCACTTGAAAATGACAAAGCATCATGCCATATGTCATCATCCTAGAGTGCCATGTGTCCCAGGGATTTTAAGCACTCATGTCATGCTAACGTCATCCTCAGGCTTTGAGCTTCTTACATATTGCGATATCATCCTGCCCCTGTGGCGACACAATGGATCCATGTTAACTCTGTCGTCCAATAATAATGAGCCAAGTGTCCTCCTGTGATTTTTCCATGCTCTAAAATATCCATGTCACCTGTACGGTGGAAGACCCTTTATTTTTCATTGATTTTCCTTTATAAGGTTTAAGTTTGGGACGAGAAATATGGAAATAATAGACAAGAATCTTCTCGTTTCTCCAGAGCCATCTCCCTGGCAATAAAACTTGGAGCTCCTTCGGATCTCGTCAGGGAGAAACTACTAGGGTTACGTGTCAAGTGGGGTCCATGCACTTTCCATCTTGAGCTTTCCATTGTCCCACTTGTGCACCCATGTGGTTGCTATAGCCACGTCACAGTGCCATATAACCCTTCGAGTGTTGGATACTTGTTAAACCTTGTGCAAGTTTGTCACCTGAATTGATTTTGGTCATCAATTTGGATCATTCCACACCATTAGATCCCTTTGGGTGAAAAACAACGTGTTAACCATCGCGCAATTATCCACCCAATAGTCATTGATCCATCATCACTTATGTGATCTTCCCACGGACTAGGCCACCATTTAACTGTTGACCTTCTCCAATAGCTTCGCCAAACTTGGAAAAACGCCAAAGCATTTCAAAGTCTGTAGATAGATAACCCTAACACCAAATTCAACTCTACACCTTAAACCTTTTGACCTTAAACATTGACCTGTAATGTATTTTGATCTAGAAAGAGTTTTTTAGACGTCAACATACCATTGGAAATATTATTCCGAGCACTGTCCAACTACACCATTTCCAAGAGCTTTTGAGCTAATCTTCTAAGACAAAAACTAATAAAAAGATGTTGCTCCAAAAGCCACTGCTTCACTAATCTTCCTGTATACAAATAATCTTGACCAATCCATGACTTCCTTTGACATCCTTTGACAACAATGACAACACATTTCTAACATTCCCCCCCTTTGCATTGATGGCAACACCAAAAGCATTGGAAACAATCATAAAAGCATGGGTTATGTAAAACATGTCAAACAATAAAAGCATACATATAAGTATAAGAATAATAATTCTTGCAACACCTATTTCAACACTTCTTTATGCACCAATTAGTTCAATTCTCCATGGAATTATTTGGCACTTTACTTCTTATCATAATTAAGTAGTGTTTTTCTTCTCCCCCTTTGACATCAATGGAAGAGAAAATAATATGCTCCCCTTGCAACCAATATTCCCCTATCATGCTGATCCTATGGACCTAACAACTCCATTTTGATATGCTAAGTGCTTGTTAGTTTCCTTTCTTCCTCTTGGGGAAGATTTAGTGGAGGGAAGTAAGAGGAACTACTCCCAATCTTTGCTTTAAGTACTCAAATTAATCCCTTGGGAAAGGTTTGGTGAATATATCAACTACCTGCTCTTTTGTAGGTACATACTCAAACTTTACAATTTTATTTGCAACTTGCTCTCATAGGAAATGGTGCTTGATTGGAATGTGCTTTGTCTTGGAGTGAAAAACACGATTCTTGGATACGCTGATTGCACTTGTGTTATCACAAATGACTGGGATTGGATGGTAATAATGATTACTTGAACATCTTGTAAAGTATGATTCATCCATAATAGCTTAGTGCAATAAGAAGTTGGCGCTATATACTTTTCTTCAACAATAGAGAGAGAAATTGAAGCTTGCTTCTTGCTCAACCATGAAATAAGACATTCACCAAGAAAGAAAGCACCACCACTAATGATTTTTTGGTCATCTGCATCACTTTCCCAATCAACATTAGTAAAAATAGTTAGTGAAAAATATTTACCTCTGGGGTGCCAAAGTCCATAGTCTATTGTGACTCTTAGATATCTGAGAATCCTATTGGCTACGAGGAGATGACTCTATCTAGGGGTTGCTTAAAATCTTCCAACAATACCAACTGCCTGCATGGTGTTTGGTCTAGAGGATGTCAAGTATAAGAGGCTGCCAATAATATATCTATATAAATTCTAATACACCTTTGGTGATTCATTAGTCTTGCTAAGTTTGCAAGTTGTAACCATTGGAGTGCTTACCAAAGAACATTCCTCCATGTCAAACATTTTCAAAACTTCCTTGAGATATTTTCTTTGTGAGATAAAAATTCCTTTCGAAGATTGTGCAATCTGCAAACAAAGGAAATAAGAAGATTCTCCAAGCATATACATCTCAAATTCGACCTTCATATTAGACACAAACTGACAAGTTAGATTATCTGAATCACTTGAAAAAATAATATCATCAACATAGACAACCACTATTAACATTTTTCCATCATTGGATTTCACATACAAATTTTTGTTAGTTGTGCCCCTTTTAAAACCACACTTCAACAAATAACTATCCAACTTGGAGTACCAATCCCTTTGGGATTTATTAGGACCATACAAGGATTTTTTTAGCTTACAAACATAATTAGGTTTATCTGATAGTTTAAAACCACTAGGATGCTCAATATATAATTCTTCTTTTAATTCTCCATTTAAAAAGGCAGATTTGACATCCATATGATATATTTTAGATTTCTTGAAACTAGAAAAAGCCAAAAACATGTGAATTGCTTCTAATCATGCAACAAGAGAAAAATTATCATTAAAATCCAAACCTTCAATTTGTACATAACCCTTGTAATCTAACCTTTCTTTGTTTCTTACAACACCATTTTCATTCATTTTTTTTCTTGAAGACCCACTTCGTGGCAATAACATTCTTATTTGTTGGTCTTGTAACAATATCCCATGTCTAATTTTTCTATATTTGGTCAAGCTCTTTGTTCATGGATGTTATAAACATTTTTGTGCCTTACAACATTGAGCATGAAATGTCCATAATCTAAGGGATCCAAAGTCCCTAAACATGTTGTTCCTACCCCTAGAGGAACAAGGCTAACAAACCACAGCAATTCACAAAAGTTCTCCACCAGAAACTGCTAAAAAACAAGTCAATTCAGGATCAATTCAGTGGCTCCACTAGCTGTTTGCGCTGAATGTCAAAGCCAACACTGGCTACCTGCGCTGAATGTCAAAGGAAACACTGGCTACCCACGCTGAGCGAGAGTTGGCATGTGGCAAGTTCATTCCACAAGGTGTCAAAACCCCAGGAAGCTTCCAAAATGACACTTGCCTCAGGGAATTCGACTGGTGATGAGTAAGAGGTTCCAAATCTCCAAGTGGAAGCAAGAACCTCCAAGTGGAATCAAGAACTGACAGAGGGAGAGGACACTAGTCAGATCTCAAGCTGACTCATCCTCTCTCCAAACATCTATATATGGGTCTCTCCTCCATGAGATCTAAAGGCTGGAATTTTGTTATTGCAAAGAATTGCTGTTGGTTTGAGATTGGGATCATTGGGTGCTTAATGCTTTGAAGGGGGTGAAGATAGGAATTCCATTTGCTGGGAAGGAGATGCTGGATTGGAGCCCTCTGGGTTGTATCTCTTCCTGAACCTTGTTATTCATCAATAAAGCTATCTTGGTTTCTCCTATATACTGATGTATCTTTGATGTATGATTGCATTAGTATGTTTAGTTTATTTCTAATCCTGAACTAGTTATGAATATGAATCCATGTCTTGTGTAGTGTTCTCTTTTCGTGATCTTGCAGAAACCTCTTGAAGCTGGGCGAGCGAGAAGGCAAGTAGCTGGGAACTCTCCAAGAGAAGAGAAACCGGATCGAGGGACAAACGGAAGACACTAGTTAGTCCATCTATCTCTCTTCATTCTTAATTCATAAAGGAAGAATACTAGAATAGCTGTCTCTGTTTGTTGCTAAGGCACTGTCACACCTTAGGTGGATAGGATCGTCCTGCATAGGCATTTTTCCCCACAACAAATTGGCGACTCCGCTGGGGATATTTGTTTAGTCATTTTATTTGTGTTTCGATCATTATTTGTTTCATAGACTCGACAGCAACAATCGAACTGCATCTGCTATTCCCAGATGCAAAGTAGACATTTGCTGCTTTGATCCAACCACTGGACTTGTCTATGATCTGAACAATGGACTCACAAATGATTTGATGATCCTTTGTGATAGATCTTAGTACTCCCTCAAAGCATCCCTTTGATTACACCTTGCTTGTTGCTTTTATTTGGCCTAAAACAGTAGATTAAAATAGCAATCTGTGACCGAGAACCCAGTGAGAAACGAGAGTTTCTCCTTCAACGCAGACCCTGTGAAGGGATTCTGCATTTCAACGCAGGTCCCGTGAAGGCTACCTGCGCTGAATGTCAAAACCCCTGTGTTGAGGTTGCGCTGAACCAGTTTGGCCTTGTGCAGCTGGGGTTCTCTGCTCTGTTTTGCCTTGTTTTGATCTCTGATTTTTGCAGCCTATAACCAGCATAGGTACCATTCTGATAACTCCTTTTCTCTGCTTAAATTCCGCCTCCTTTTGTACAAAAAGACTGTGAGTGTTTTTATGTGTTTGTGGCATCATTTGCAGTTTTCCTTTGCATGAGTGAAATAGTCATCATGTAGCCCTTGATTCAGATCTGTTGATTGTGATCTTAGAAGAGAGTTCATTGGCTGTTTGTAGATGATTATACATTTACTCTTGCTTATTGGTTTGAGTTTGTCTCTTTTAAGTGTCGAAACAAGTATTCATTTCGGAAATCGTTAAGTGTTGTAATATCTTCTACCCTCTATGATTTCGAAAAAGTAAACTTGTTTGTATTTGTCATTTAAAAGCAAATTCAAAGTTGTACAAAAAGCTTTCTTTGTAGGCATCAATACTAAGAAAGCGGAAAACAAACACCTGCATTGTGCATTTGCATCTTGATAGTTTGCATGATTGATTTAGGAAAAGTGCATTAGAGTGTGCTGATTGCTCTTTGAGAAAAGATGGTGTCTTTCTTTTCCCTTAGTAGCTAAGATTTTCAAAGTTGAAAAGATATAAAGTTTGCTTATCATATTTAGACTGCATTTAGGAATTGTATCATACATCTCGTGGTGAACCTTGAAAGGCAAAATTCTAAAAAGATCAACCTAAAATAAATTGAATGAACTTAACAACGCTTTGCAACATAACACACAACATAGAGGTCTAGGCTAGAGACGTGTTCCGGCGTCGTAAAGCCTGGTGACTGTCGATCTCGTTGATGGTGGGTGATTCCTCCTGAGGGACGATAGCGCCAGTACGGATTGTGCTCCCACGTACCGTTGCGTATATATTGGGAGACCCCTATAGGCATAAAACCTTTATCCTTAGGAAGCCGTGTCGGCCGCCCTACTGATCGCAATGCACTGAACACAGCATTCAGGAAGATCGACCGCCCGTACCCTAAAAAGTATTCTGCGGTTTTGCGAAAAGTTTGGCACACCCTCTGCCTAGAACTCCAGAGCAGTTCCTTTTGGCCTTTTTCAGACTCTATAACGGAAAAAGTCCATCCGAGCATTTGTCACTTCGGGCTCGTTAAAACATCGAAGGAGACTAGAGTCATCTTTAGCTTTTTCTCGACTCTTTAAAATTGAAAAAGCAAGTTGTGTCTAAAAGCATCTAAAAAATTCATTTAATTCGGAAACACACTTTCCCCTTTTGTATTTTGGTTGATCGAGTAATCCGCAATCGTGGAAGAAAGTCAATTGAAACCCCGTCGTTCGCGGAGGCTTACGAGTCAACCGTCTTTGTCTCCGGAATCGAAAACAGTACGGACAAAGCGAACTCGTTTAACCGGTTCGAAATCTCCTATCAAAGTTAGAACAAGTGTTCCAACGACATCTGAGATTCCGGTTACTCCAAACATTTCTGGAAACCCTGCCTCTATAGAAGAAGTTCAACAACCACAAAGGGACAATAACACTGATCCTAGTCTGGGAGCAAATACTTGCGTTACTGAACCAGTTCCATCTGTAACCGGTTCAGAGAGTCTTGCTCCCCGAACAACTGTCGCTGTCGATTCAACCCCTTCTTCGGCACCAGAAATATTTTACGGACCTGACGGTCTTCCCCTTCCACCTGGTTTGATTGCAATAGAGGAAATTGTAGAGGATCCGCAAGCAAGTACTCCAACACATTTTGGAGTCCGGGTCACTCTATTTCCTTCATCAGAAGTTAGTCTACCACAAGTGGAAGTTCCTGTAGAATTGCTAGGTAATCTCTTGGATAGACTCAAAATGTCTGAACAACCGTCAACATCTAGGACTGTGTCGAACGACACTGCGACAACAGAGCCCCCTGCCGTCACTCCGACAATGTTTGCCGGCATACCATCTGTCCCAACTAGCTCACAACCGCTAGAAGGAATCCACCCAGGGACTATTTCGACAGTGTGGTCTGTTCCAGTTTGTTCTTCCGGAATAATATCCGGCAACTCTTATGTTGAAACTCGCCAGATTGATCCATTTGGAGGTCAATTTGGGCAATCCAGTCCCCAAGGACAAACAATACCCTTGAGTTCCGGATTGCTACCGTATGGGGGGCAGTATGCCCTTTCATTACCCCCTCCAGGAGGGTATCCATACGGGAGTTCACAACAGTATTCAGGTTATACTGGAGTTACGTCAAGTGGTTGGGTACCTATGCTACCTCAACAACCAAGGGTTGTATATTCTATGCAATAGTGTGTACCTATGTCGAACATCCCGACCACACCGGCTATTGTGACAGTGTCACAAGTTCAAACGTTGCCTGTTGTATTTCAACCTCAGATTTCTCAGGTTGTAATGCAACAGCCCCTTGACCCTGTGACACAACCACAATCGCCAACTGGTGGGGCGACATAGGTCCAAACGGGTACAATCACCCCACACCTTGGTCCAACGGTTAGTATAGCGCAACAGAACATGGCTTCACAACCGTGGCTGGTGCAATACCAACAACCACAATTCCAGCAAGTGTACCAAGGTTCTGAGCAGTAGATCTTTGCGAACAGTGGACAACCGTATATTCAAAACGGTCAAAACCAACCACTTTACAGTGGTCAAGTCCACCAACCGTATCAGTCATACCAACATCAATTACATTATGCTGGTATGCAAAGGCCCACTGCTCAGGCGATTCCATCGTACCTTGGGTATGCTTCACCTAACCTGAATCAACAGTTACCCTTCGTGGCAACTTTAGAGTTACCCGATTTACACCGGTTAACAAACGATCCGATTGCTTACGCCCCTTGGTGGCCAGCGATTCCTCACAAGCTTCCTTCGGACATTCCTAAATTTAATGGAAATCCAGGTGAAGATCCATCGAATCACGTGATGACCTTTCATCTATGGTGTTCATCAAACACCTTAAACGATGATTCGATAAGACTTCGCCTCTTTCAGAGGACGTTAACGGGTCCAGCGGTGAAATGATATATTGAATTACCTAGAACCTCGTTCGACAATTTCAGCTCCCTAGCCACGACTTTCTTAACCCATTTTCAATTACCGATAAGGTATGAAATAGGAACAGAGATCTTAACCAACTTCAAACAGACAACAGCCACTCATATATCTGATCATATACATGAGTGGCGTCGTCGTCGTAGAATGGTGAATACATACGTTCCCGATCAGCTATTAGCTGAATGGTTTATCAAGTCGTTACTTCCTGCTATAACGGAAGATGTGGCAAAGGGGGGAGTCGTAACAGAGGAGCAAGTTATTGCTCGTGCACAATATCTAGACTTAGTTTACACTCAGTCTGGCACGCTCTACGAGAAAATACCTGACGCCCCTAGACCAGAATTCTCAATTCCTCCTCCTCCTAAATCAAATAGTGACTCTCATGCCGACGATGGTGTGATTGGCACGGCAAACGCGAAATCGACAAAGGCTTCGTCTAAGAAAGCCCGTAAGAATTCGGATCAAAATGCAAAAGAAGAAATTCTTGCTTCGGAAGTAAATGCCGTATCAGCAGATAAAGGCAGAGAAACCAATCAACCAGGAAGCAAGAAGAAGCAAAACAAAGGGAAGAAGAAGAAACAGGGTGAGTCATCTCCCGGAAAAACTTCTGCAAACCCTCCTGGGAAAGGGAAACCAAAAAGTCCATGTCAAATATGTGATGAGGATCATTGGACAGGCAATTGTCCATACAAAGCTGAGCTTAAACGGTTCTTCAAAAGTTCGCAAACCTCAGCTGTGTTAACTGATCCATTCCCAAATCCAGGTCAAAATCTGGTTGAAAGTGGAAATGCTTCCCCGTCGCAAGTGCTTATGTTGTCGGTTTCAAAACAACAGAATGATGCTTTGATTTCGACAAGGAACAAAGATTACGGGAATCCACAGCTGTCGAACGACAAAGGTAAAGATCAACCAAGTAGTTCGACAACAACTTCGACAGAAGTTGTACCGCCCGTCATTCCTGAATTAACAATAAAACCGCCAAAGGGAGTAGTACACAAGTTGACATTTAATCCTCGCGCCAGAGCGGCGCAGCATTATAACATAGTGGAAGATTTGGCCCAATCGCCATCCGCTATGTCGATTCTTGAAGTACTACAAAATTGCCCATCCCAAAGGCAGGCTTTGTTATCGGCTATTGGTGGGGTTGATCCTAAGGATTCCAATCTTGTATCCTTCGACCACAAAGGATACGATCCTCAGTTACCAGCTCAACTAGCTTTCCTTATTCAAGTGAAAGCCCTCAACAAAACTATTCACCGAACAATTATTGATGAGGGGGCATCTACATGTATTATGTCGATGAGTTGCTGGAAAACTTTAGGGTCTCCGACCTTGTCGCGATCTTCGACGACATTGAAAGCATTCGACGGAAGGACCTATACCCCGTGCGGTATCCTTAATAACTTGAAAGTTGAACTAGGAGGAAAAACAATAGAAATAGATGTTGAAGTCATCGATGGGAATCTTGACTACAACATCCTGCTGGGAAGACCGTGGATATATGCCATGGCAGCTGTAGTGTCGACTTATTTTAGGAAGATCGCATTCCCTTTTCGAGGAGGGATTACGATCGTCGACCAACAAGACTTCCTCCCTAATGGTTCACAAGTTACAGGAAGCATTCCTATGATCCATGGAAGCAACCATTCGCTTCAAGACATCAGAGTAGGCCTACTGAAAGACCCCACATTAATGGGAACTTTCGCACTTCCACCTCCAATCTATATAGGAGAAGTAGCATTGGTAGGAGCCTGCAACATGATATCTTCCACGAAGATCTCAGAAGACGATATCGCCATGGATCATGCAATGGTTTTGCCCCCAAGCCCAATAGAAATATTGTAGCAATCAATGTTTCAAGCATGGGAGGCGAACCCAAATCAACGCTCCTCAAGCGTTTGGGTAGATAGGTCTAGAGAATATGGTACCCCATTAGATCCTTGGTCGAAAGTACATGGTACTGACGAAGGAATCCTACAATCAATGTTAATTGAGGGGGCACCATGGAGTGAATGCCACCATCGTTCCCTTCTTCCAGAATATGAAGAAGATACTCAACATGACCTTTATCACCCTTCAGTTTTTGAATTCCTATCAAACACTGTAAACACGGTGGATTCCGAGCGAAACTTATCCAATATTGAAGAGACTATAGCCATAAATATCTCGACTAAAACAAATGTTGTAGAGAATATTTATGTCGGCAAAGGTTGTTCTCCTTCAGAACTGGAAATATATAACGCTCTTTTTCGCGAATTCAAAGATGTCTTTGCTTGGTCATATAATGAAATGCCAGGCATTGACTCGAGTATCATTGAACATGAAATTAAGATGTATCCTGATGTCAAACCAGTAAGACAACGGCTTCGGCAGGTGCACCCCAAGAAATCCGCTGCCATTAAAGCAGAAGTTGAAAAGCTCCTCCATGCTGGTTTCATCTACCCGGTTCCTCTAACCGATTGGGTATCGAATATTGTCCCTGTTATGAAGAAACAAGGGACAATTAGAGTGTGTGTCGATTATAGGGATGTAAACCAAGCTTGTCCGAAAGACAACTACCCTACACCCTTCATCGACCAGATAATTGATGAATGCGCCGGATGTGAAATATTTTCATTCATGGATGGATTTTCCGGGTATAATCAAATAAATATCCGCCCACAGGACTAGTCAAAGACTACATTCATTTGTCCGTGGGGCACATTCTCTTATCGAAAATTACCCTTTGGTTTAAAGAACACAGGGGCGACGTTTCAGAGGACAATGAATTATGCCTTCCATGACATCAAGAACATCGTTCAACCATATCTCGACGACCTTCCGGCTCATTCGCGAAAGCGGACTGATCATCCGCAGCATTTAAGAGCGATATTTCTACGTTGCCGACACTACAAGATAAGACTCAATCCACACAAATGTGTGTTTTGCATCGGTTCTGGTCGTTTACTTGGCTTTGTAGTCTCTAAGGATGGGATTCGTCTCGACCATGCAAGGTTCAGGCAATCATTAATTTGCCTCCACCTTCAAATTTTCTTCAGATTCAGAAACTCCAAGGGAAAGCAAACTTTCTGAGGAGGTTCATTCCAAATTACGCAGAACTTGCTAAAGGTTATACTCGTCTTTTGAAAAAGGATGTACCTTTTGTCTGGGATCAGGTGGCGCAAGCGTCCTTTGATGCTCTGAAAGATTCTCTAGTAAAAGCATCATTAATGTATGCCTCGGACTATCAAAGAGATTTTAACCTGTATCTGGCTGCAGCAGATACGACCATTGCGATGGTTTTAGTTCAAGAAGTCGATGGAACTGAACATCCAATATATTATTTAAGTAAAAACTTGAATGATACAGAAAGCAAATATTCTTACTTTGAAAATCTAGCACTCGTCGCTGTTCAAGCGATACAAAGATTTCGACATTATGTCCTCTTTCGGAAAACTACCATTCTATCAGATTGCAACCCCATGCCTTATATATTGTCGCGACAGTTGCTGGGGGGCAAGTATTCAAAATGGATAGCGATCCTTCAAGAGTTTGATCTGGAATTTGTAAAATCCAAATCAAAGAAAGCTTTAGTTTTTGCAGAATTATTGTGCGATCTCCCATCGTCGTCCAACGATGAAACATCCGAAGAATCAATCGTGGACGAAAGTTTGTTTCTGATATCTGCAAGCAATGAGTGGTATGGAGATATAATAATTTATCTCCAAACCCAAAAATTCAGGCCTGACACCTCTCACTCAGAACAAAAACGTATACGATACCAAGCGAAAGACTACATGATCGTTGGTGATACGCTTTACCGTCGTGGTATCGATACAGTTCTGAGGAGGTGCCTCACCCATGAAGAGGCCGAAAAAGCCATGAATGAGTGTCATTCAGGCGCGTGTGGGGGGCATCAATCTGGATATGCTACAGCACAAAAAATCTTACGAGCAGGATACTTCTGGCCAACAATGTTCAAAGATTGCATAACCGCAGTCAGAAGTTTCCATGCTTGTCAAATTTTTGATAGCAAAACCAGAAGACCACCCGCACCTTTACAGCCAATAGTTGCTGTTGGGCCTTTCGCCAAATGGGGCATCGATTTCATGACATGTAACCCCACCTCGACTGGGGGGCATGGGTATATTATAGTCGCCGTTGATTATTTTACCAAATGGGCCGAGGCGATGCCTACATTAGATAACACTGGTGAAACAGCTGCCCTTTTCTTTTTCAATCATGTAGTCGCCAGGTTCGGCGTACCACAGGCTATATTTACAGATCATGGATCGCATTTTCGCAATCACATGATGGTTGAATTAGCTGCCAAGCTAGGGCTATCTCACGACAGCTCTACCCCGTATTATCCACAAGCCAACGGACAAGTTGAAGCAATCAACAAGGTCCTGAAGCGTATGTTGCAAAGGATGATCGGAGTTCAAAAAAGAAGGTGGCACCTAATCCTGTACTCAGCCTTGTGGGCTTACCGAACATCGGTAAGGAATGCGACCGGGTTCACACCTTTCCAACTGGTGTATGGCCTGGAAGCAGTCTTGCCAATCCAGTGTGAAATCTCGTCTCTTAAACTCGCAATTGATCTCCTCCCCGGAACTTTGGAAGAAGAGGCTAGTTTCTTGGAATTAATCCAATTGGATGAAACCCGTCGTGATTCCGCTTTGGCTAACGAAGCCCATAAGAAACGAGTCAAGGCGCAGTTCGACAAAAATGTCAAACCCCGTGTCTTCTCAGAAGGTGACTTGGTCTTACTTTATGACCAAGAATCCGATAAATTGGGAGCAGGTAAATTTAATTCTTTATGGATGGGCCCCTATATTGTTAAACCAGTGTTAGCAAAAGGAGCCTACGAGTTAATGGATTATGACGGAATTCCACTGGCGCAACCCCATAATGGGTTGTACCTCAAGCGTTACTATGCTTAAATAGTAACCTGTATGCTTTTGTTGTATTTTGTTTTCGCTAAAGTGTTTGTTTTGGTCGAGTAATCCACCTTTTTACATTTATTGCAGATGTCAAACCTTCTGGAGACATGTGTTGGATATGCCGACGGAGCGAGTCGTAGTTCGCGGAACCTGTCCTCCGCAGCCTGGGCCATTTTTGATCCAAGCGGCGAGTTAGTAAGTTTCAGAGGTGTGTGTATTGGGCAATCAACGAATAACATCGCTGAGTATAGCGCGTTGATAGAACTACTCTCTGATGCCATCACCCATGGTATACGCCGACTAATCGTCAGGCTAGACTCACAACTCGTAATACTACAACTCAATGGTATATATTCCGTCCGCAACCCAGCTATTTATCGCATGTTTCTAAGGGTTAAGATTTTGGAAAGACAATTTGATTTAATTCAATATCAGCATATTTCCAGAAACTTAAACACATTAACCGACTCATTAGCAAACTATGTGTTAGATAGACATTTGCGACATTTATAAAAAGAGACACATCATCAATGTTGTACATGTGGATCATATAACTCAACCAAAATAAACCCCGAAAATCAAAATATCTATATATATATATATATATATATATATAGCTGTTTATCGTTTATACATAATGTTCTGTAACCAAGACAAAAATCGGTCGTATGACCCAAAAACTCAAAAATGCTAGGGAGCACCCTAGCCTAGTGATGCTCATGATAGCACGTCACGGCCTGTGCAATCATGCGCAAGAGACGAGTCCATCGTCTAGGCACACCAGTAGTATGCCGCTGCAACTGTAAAGGTAACTCATCAATCCTCACATCGGGAACGCCGAGAGTAAGGCTCTCAACCTGCTCCTGCACAACTGTAAGGGTCTCGGCCACGTCAAGGTCGCGGAGAATAACCCTCCCAGCAGTCTCCCTTGCTGGGGCAGCGATTGGCGCTCTAGGACGAACTGCTGGACGAACAGGACCAACATCTGCATGCACACATGAGTTTGATTAAAGTCTTGATAGAATAAAGCACAAGGACATTATAAATAAGAACAATAAATAGTAATATGGTCGAAGATTTTACCAATAGCGCCCCACTGTTCGCCATTCGGCAGTACCAAGTCCAGATCGCCTCGGAAATCCATACCAACATATGGATACTCAGAATAGACCATCTCCTGACGCTCGAACCACCTGAAGAAGGTATCAGTGAAAGAAATCTGAGATTGACCAGCATGCGTAGACATGTGATCAACCCATCTCTGCATGCGTGGCTCGGTAGGAGAAGGCAAGTCGAGTGCGATATACTGAGGCTGCATCAGTGGTATTTTCTCCAAGGCAAAGGCAGTCAGAATAGAACCAAATCCAAAGTTCTTCAGCTTCCCGTCCTTTACCTTGTTCAACTGACTTTTCATCTGAAGAAGTACTGCATCACACCAGTTGAATATTTTCGGTTGGAGGCACTCCAAGGCGTGCTGCACGTAGGATCTGTTGGCAACATGAAGAGATGCGCTATCAGCCATCCTACCAATAGTATACAGAATGGACCTGAGAGATCTGTCAGCAATCTCACGGATAACGACCTTGCCGTCTCTGCTCGGCTGAGATCCTTCCCTGCAATACTGGCGGACGTAATCTCTCACGGAGTCATTCCCTCAGGCCGAACCTGACAAAGAAATGGGAGCACCCCGCCTTGACAAGCCAGTCAAGAAGTAAATGTCTACTACGGTCAGGGGGATAGATTTTCCCCTAATCTGAAATACTTGGTTGATAGGATCCCAAGCATCAAGCATATACTGCAGTAAGGAGATCTGTGCTCTCATACTAGAGATACGGAAGAACTTCAGCAGGCCACAGTTCCGCAGCGCGTTCACCGTGACAGGGTCATGGAGGGAAATCATGTCCTCTTCTTCATGTTCTCGTTCTCGCCATGTAAGGGTCATTTTGCTCAAAATTCCCTGCAAAACAAACAAGAGAAAGAGTAAGATCCTGGATTTGATGAGAAACTGGCAAAATTTTCATCAAAAACTATGCAACAAAACTGTTTTTCTATGCCCAACGCAACTGGCTAGTGTTCCACCTATGTTGAAGGTCAAACTGCCTTCATGCAGCTTGACATTCAACGCAGGTTTCGAGTGAACTACCTGCGCTGATGGCAGAGCGCCCTAACAAAACCCCAGGGGCTCAGGGGAACAGGAAAATAGGCACAGAATGGAAAAAGGAAACCATGAAAAGAAAGAGCTAGGGTTTAGCTCCTACCTGGTCCAAACGGCGCCGAAAATCGTCCGCAGAATCTCCCGGAATCAGCTGATGAAAATCAAGGGGGAAGAGGCACCTCCAAAGCTCCAACAAACCAAGTTCAAATGAAATGGTAAAATGAGAGGTAAAAACACTTTTTAATTGCTTTTTACGTAGTTCAAAGCGAAATATTAGGGTTCTAATCTCATTTTCAAGCAAATGTTGTTCATTTCTAACTAGTTTGATGCAACAATTGAGGATACAGTACTATCTTTGAAAAAGGGCAAAGCTAGTTATGGTAAAAAATCAAAATTTGACCATATGATATCGAGCAGTTTTAGCACACAGTTCATGCTCGTTAAAAAATAAACGCAAGATCCGAGCAGTTTTAGCACATAGTTCATGCTCGTTAAAAAATAAACATAAGATCGAGCAAATGTTTCCACCCGCGTTTAAGCTCGTTAAAAAATGAACTACCCGGTAAATAACCACTGTGAATGTAACCTTATCAGCCATTAAAGCCTTGGTCGTGTTTGCACCGTCACCTCCACTTTTCATTTGGCCGATCGTTCACCTCCATATGATTGTTTACCCATTTTGAGGAACAGCTGCGAAGAGTGATTTCACCTAGCCATCCTTGTGACACTGCCGTGATTGGAAAATTCCAACCTGCACCTGGAATCAGCTGCTAACCCGTTTTATCACTCCTTCCTCAAAAGATGAGTCTTCTTTAAGCTCTTTTCAACTGACTCGTAAAATATGAAAAGATTGCCGAGTCCTTGGCCTTCTAGCTCGTTAAAGGGGCAGGAAGTGCTATCCCTCCTCTAGATTTTAATCTTTTTGGACCTGAGGGATTATTGCACAAAAAGATCGAGCGCTTGTTTTATTCGGCTCGTTAAAACTATCGAAAACTCATCCCTTCTGTATTGTTTTATACTTTTTCGGACTTAAGGGATTAGATGACGAAAAAGGACTTTTGGAGTTAACTTTATGTACCTTTTCAGACTCTCTAAAAATGAAAAGGACCGAGTTATCTTTGTCTTTAGACTCATTAAAATCATTAAATAGCGACAAACTTGTCTTTAGACGAGAACGAGTTTCACTATTGCTAGGCTCGTTAAAACATAGCGATGGGCTTGCCCGAAGGGCAGGTTATAGAACAAGCATATGTTATCCTCCTCAAGCTTGACAAAAATAAAGAGGTATTGGTCAGCAATGACTGGGGAAAAATTGGGAGAAACTAAAGAAAACTTTGATGGTAGCAAGTCGCTCTTGAACATGACACTTTTCCTCCATACCACAATCGGGTTGGGTTGTTTCATTCAACGGTCACATCCATGGTTTCGCCATACCATCCATATTTGGGGTAATGCTACCAATCCATTGCATTAGTGTCGCCACATGTTCAAGAGAAGTCGTTCAGAAAAGTCAACCGTGTCCCATCCACTGCCATACATTATCCTTCATCCTTTCATGACCGCCACCCTGAATCATATGTCACAGATCGTTTTCACCTCCATCAAAATCATTAGCTCCGTTCCGTGTCACTGATGTGGGATTCATTAAGGCCCTCCTTTGACAGATCGCTTCTTGTCGACATCAGCTCATTATCCAAGAAGTTGATCTAGGAACAACCCCTTCAGTACTTTGAAGCTTGCATGCCTCAATGGCAAGTTTCTCACTTCCGGCGACAGGTATACATCAATGACCTTCGACCGAAAGATTTTGCGTGGTGTTCGACGCCAAGTCCTTTATTCACACCACGTGAATTGTACTGCAGTACATTGAGGGTCATTATCATTATCGGTGATTCCTCTCGCGCTTGTTAACGGTTTACCTCATTGACCGGTAATCAAGTGATGTCTTTCCATGTTCGACTTTAGAGCATTTCTCACATGGATCGACTTGTACTTAGAGTGAAGATCGAACGAGTTTGAAGACCCCGGATCTAGTTTCATCCATCGGGGCTGCGATATATATTCAGGAAAGATAAAGACATTGACATGTACATCATTGCAGCAGATGATCATCCTACTCAAAGGATGATAATTTCATCAAAATTATCAGTCTACCATCAGACGATTGTCTGTTCTATGTACAGAAAAATGAATTTATAAAGCTGAGCATGGGAATGCCCGCCTCAGCTAGATCATGAAAGCAGTATGAAAAATAATGTATTGTATTGTATCTTATTACAGGTCTCCTCCCAGCATTGGATGAACTTCGAATCCCCCTGATAAAGCATTTCACCCGATAAACGGCCTCATACTTTAGGGGGCAACTGTTATAGACATTTTTGTGCCTTACAGCATTGAGCATGAAATGTCCATAATCTAAGGGATCCAAAGTCCCTAAACATGTTGTTCCTACCCCTAGAGGAACAAGGCTAACAAACCACAGCAATTCACAAAAGTTCTCCACCAGAAACTGCTCAAAAACAAGTCAATTCAGGATCAATTCAGTGGCTCCACTAGCTGTTTGCGCTGAATGTCAAAGCCAACACTAGCTACCTGCGCTGAATGTCAAAGGCAACACTGGCTACCTGCGCTGAGCGAGAGTTGACATGTGGCAAGTTCATTCCACAAGGTGTCAAAACCCCAGGAAGCTTCCAAAATGACACTTGCCTCAGGGAATTCGACTGGTGATGAGTAAGAGGTTCCAAATCTCCAAGTGGAAGCAAGAACCTCCAAGTGGAATCAAGAACTGACAGAGGGAGAGGACACTAGTCAGATCTCAAGTTGACTCATCCTCTCTCCAAACATCTATATATGGGTCTCTCCTCCATGAGATCTAAAGGCTGGAAATTTGTTATTGCAAAGAATTGCTGTTGGTTTGAGATTGGGATCATTGGGTGCTTAATGCTTTGAAGGGGGTGAAGATAGGAATTCCATTTGCTGGGAAGGAGATGCTGGATTGGAGCCCTCTGGGTTGTATCTCTTCCTGAACCTTGTTATTCATCAATAAAGCTATCTTGGTTTCTCCTATATACTGATGTGTCTTTGATGTATGATTGCATTAGTATGTTTAGTTTATTTCTAATCCTGAACTAGTTACGAATATGAATCCATGTCTTGTGTAGTGTTCTCTTCTCGTGATCTTGCAGAAACCTCTTGAACTGGGCGAGCGAGAAGGCAAGTAGCTGGGAACTCTCCAAGAGAAGAGAAACCGGATCGAGGGACAAACGGAAGACACCGGTTAGTCCATCTATCTCTCTTCATTCTTAATTCATAAAGGAAGAATACTAGAATAGCTGTCTCTGTTTGTTGCTAAGGCACTGTCACACCTTAGGTGGATAGGATCGTCCTGCATAGGCATTTTTCCCCACAACAATGGACTTTAGCCAATTTTTATCTTGGATGCCTTGAGAAAAATCCTTTGGTTCCATCATATATAAAAAATCTATATGTGCTTGAGTAGGGGGATTTATTAGCCTTATTGTCTGAGCACCTATATTCAAGTCACCAACAATTTGGTCAGTTGGGTAGTGTTTTTTCAAATACCTTGCAGGATATTTGGATTGTGGAACAAAGGGTTCTTCAATGTCTCCATCTTTAAATGGATCATCAACCTTCTCATCATTATTGACTGAATCATTGGAGTTGATATTCAATGGATGATCTTCTTCAAAATCAATGTGCTCATCAACTTTAACATAAACACAATCAATTATTTTTCTTGTATTATTATTGCAGCATCTATATCTGTTGATGTTTTGAGAGTACTCAAGGAAAATACCTTCATCAACTCTTGCATCAAACTTACCAAGATTTTCATCGTTCTTCTTGATATAACACATGCTTCTAAGTACTATGAAATTATTGTGTTAGGTCCCTATACTACTAGTGTAACCCCTTATTGTTATTAGTTCAACCCCTTTATTATATTGTTGTGCCCATATAGTCCCCATATTATTATTATTGTGACCCATAGAATCCCACTATTGTTATTGTTGTTCCCTTACATTATTATTGTTATGTCGGCTTTGATTATATTATGACCCCTTAGACTCCTATATAGTGTCATTTGTATCATCCAAGAATTGTTCATTTGTGTAATGTAAATGAGGTTGCCCCCTCGAAGAGATTACTTTTGAAGTCGTTGATCTATCTTTTCTATCTTTTTGTGAGCTGGTTTCATAACATTTGGTATCAGAGCTTTGGATTCTAGGGTTTTGCTACTCCAAACCAGTCATCGTGGAATTTTCGATATAAATTTTTTCTACAAAGTTTCAGAAGCTAAAAAAAAGAACCCATTTGAGCTGAAATTGTTTTGAACCTTGGGTCCAAATTTCAGATCTTGTCTCGCTATATTTTCGTAGATATGATCTAAGGAAGTTAGAGTTTTTGCAAGCTCCAAAATTCCATCTCAAATAGATCATCGTGGAATTTTCTCTATAATTTTTTTTCTACAAAGGTTCAAAATCTAAAATTAGAACCCATTTGAGCGAAATCCTAGTGATTCTTAGGCCTGAATTTCAAATCTTGTTTCGCTATGTTTTTAGAGATATGGTCGAAGCCATTTGGGGTTTTTGCAAGCTCCTGAATTACATCCCAAAAAGGTGACCTGGGAAAAATTGTCATAACTTTCTTTTTGAGCATCGGATTGAAATTTCATAAGAAGCGACAGAAAGAGGATGGATTGTAGTTTTTTGTGTATCAGTTTCAGGTCTGAAGGTTGAAACAATGACTTCGTACGAGTTTGCTTTGCTGAAAAAGTATATAATCAGGTCATCTTGGGATATTGGGCATAACTCTTTCTTGGAGAATCCAATTTCGATCAGACTGGTGGAATTGGAAAGAGGATGCAGAGGGCTACCGTAGGTCGCAAATTTAGACCTTGAAGATCCAAACATTCAACGATACAATAGATTCAAGGTCGAGCTCCTAAAATCGAGAAAAAGAAATATGAGGAAGTTTGATGGCAAGGATCCGGTAAATTGGATACTACAGATGGAGCAATATTTCAATCTACATGATGTACAACTGTTACAAAAGATACATATTGCATCTTTATACTTAGAACCAAATCAATTTGTATGGTATAGAGGGCTTTGTTATCGTAAACCACTTGTCACCTGGTCAATTTTCACGGAGGAAATGATAGCACATTATGAGGATACAAAGAGCAACACCTTCTTTAGCCAATTGATAAATCTCAAGCAAAAGGGTTCAATGGAAGAGCACATTGAGGACTTCCAAAAATTGAATATAAGGGTAAATGATATTCCAGAGAAGCAAATGATTGATCTCTTCATAGGGACTTTAAAGTATAACATTCAACATGAGGTTTGTCTTTGGGAATCTGATTCATTGGAGAAGGAATTCAGGTTGGAAAGAAAAATTGAAAGCGGAATTATGGAAACAAGGAATCCAACCACTCAACTATAAATATGGAAGTTTTTTTGCTCCTAGCCTTCCATAACTTACAAGGTTTACACCACAACAAATGGAAGAAAAAAGATAAAAAGTGCTTTGTTACAGTTGTATCATGAGAAAGGGATGAAAGAGGATCCAAGAATCCAAATTAGATTCAAGATTGGAGTTATGAGTGATAATATCATCTTGATAAATCACAAGATTGAACTTCACCATAGGCTCCATGAACCATTCCTAGGTTTCCTCCATAGGATTTGAATTATAGAAAGTGGAAGGAGGTTGAGCAGATGGATTAGGAATTTGATTTTTGGATTTTCCAACTTGATTGTTAATACATAAAGGCACCCCTATTGGTACTAGAAAAAGAGGAGGACGAGGAAAAAAAGGGATAGTAGGTTCCTCCTATGAGATGGGAGGTGTCTAACAATTTATAAAAGTTGGGAGAACAAGAACATCCAGGAGTGTAGATTCAAACTGAGTCAAAGAGATCCAAACTAAATGTTCAAACTTTTGCTTAAATAAATCCCAATCCATGTCTTATTTAGGGAACTCAAAACATAAGTAAAGAACCTATTAGCAAAATAATCAATTGATTCATTCAGATTCATTCTAAGTTGATTGATTCTTTTATAAACATCTTGGTAATCATACCTTTCAAAATATTGGTGAAAATCCTTGAGGAATTGATTAAAATAATGGATAGAGGTAGATGGTAAGGTATGACACTGTTGAAATAAGGAATTGTTGAGAGGGTGGGGGGTGAATTGGTAATTAGGAAACTCTTTTCTCTTTTTCTTATTATGCTTATAGTCCCTTCTTATGGTCTTTAACTTGTGATAGAATTCATTCACAACAATATTTCAGACACCCATATTCAAACATCAATCACATGAGCAACACACATTTGACACAAAATTTTTCACGTGGAAACACAAAGGGAAAAAACCACCAATTTGTTGTTTGTTTATGATGTAAATTAAGCAACCACTTAATTACATCTGTTTTTTTGTGAGAACCCACTCACTGGAGGCGCCAACCCCCTTTGGTTAGCACGAACCAACTTGCCAAGAGGTACCAACATCTTTAGTATGGAAGCACCAACCTACTCTTGCCACTGCTCTACTATTTCATACAATTTTCAACCGAAAACAAAGGCATCAAATTATACAAGTAAAATACCAAAAAATGGCTATTCACAAATTCAACTTCTGCATTTTGTCTTATGTACTCACTTGCACCAGATCTCCTCTTGCTGCTCAAAACAACACTTCCTATGTGCTCTGCCTTCACTGTCAAGGGCTCTTCATTGATTTCTCTTCAACACTACCCTTGCAAATTCTTTACAAAGTCCTCACACTACTCTTGCCACTATATTTCACTCTATCCTCTAAGGTTCTTCAGCCTCTCTGCTTCGATGCACACTCTCACAACACTGCTTTCTCACACATATGCTCACACTTCCCATCTTTTCTGTTGTTGGTGATGGTTTTGTTCCATTGAGGCACACTACACACGAGAGTCTCTCAACACTGTATTGTAGATACCAATCTGTACTTACGCATGGCTTCACTTGCCACTCTTGTGTCTTCTGATAGTTTCTTGTCAAAGCACCCAAAACAAAGATGGTCCTCGCAGTCCTTCGTGGTCTAATCGCACATAGCTCCTGTACTGAGAAATTAATTCTCAGATGACCTACAAACTCCTCCGAGACTCCCATGATTATTTATCATTCCATAGATCTTGATAGTCCACAAAGGTATTAGATGCCTACTCAAAGATGTATTATTAGGCATACTTGCATCAGAGATGTCACATACATTGTATTATGTTTGATTTACAAGTCTCCTGATGATGTTTCTCTGAGTCCTTGCCTTGGCATGTAAATATTTCAATCATCAATTCCCGTTCTACCTTCATGCTTTAGGGGGCATCTATTATACAGTGTTTTGTCACACTCCTCGTTTCGTATCCTTAAGTGTCAAAATAATGAAATCTATCAATGTATTCACCATGAAACATTTGCCTCACTAGCGACCAGTGCTGGTACCTTGTTGCACTATATTTTCCTAGCACTACTAGCGCAAATTTTATTAGGAAAACTCATGCTGAACCTCTTCGGACAATTTTTCCTAAAGTGGAGGAGAATCTTCTCTTACTAGAAGTATCGAGAACGCCGAGCTGGGTATAGGTGAATGAGGATTGGAACAAGATCTCCCATTCTTGGTCCTTGATCCTACTTTCATGGATATTTCCGTTGAGATATGGAACCTCTCCCTCCTTTTATGGATCCTCAACTCCCTCTCCTTCCCTATAAATAAGATCCCTACTATCCACAACTGGTTGGCTATTGCTTGATTGTCTTCCTAGTGCTGAACTATGCCCAAATTCTGCCCATTTTGCTAAGGAGAAAGGGGTGCTTGAAGGTTAAATCTAGGACTTAGAAACTGTTATCTCAAAATCAGGCCCTGGAAGGCTGCAGACCAGGAAGACTTCAAGTAACTATTTCAGAACTACTTTAGGTTGAGGCTTAGCCTCCTCAACCTGAGAGGGCTCTCTCTTAAAGGATTAATGATTTTGATTTAAGATAAGATGGCTAACTCTTATAGAACAACTGTGAAAAATATGAATGCTGGAAATACATTAAACAACTATCCATTGGGCTTATGGAGTCAACAACACTTCAATGTAACAGTGAACTCAACCTTACATAGAAGTCAGGGCACTCATCATTTAGACATTCAGAACATAACTCATATGGGACCACAGTTTATAAATGCATACAGGAAATCAGAGCACATTCAGTGAATTCTGAGTGATTATACATCTATACCACTGTAAAAATTATGGAAAGGACAAGATCACCTATTCTGAACATAAGAAATCCTTCATGAATCCTGAGAAGTAAAGTCAAAATTATATCACTGAAAATGAGTCTTTACATAAGCCAAATACAAGCTGTATCATAAAATTTTCCAACCTTGATTACATTGCTGTTTCAGCTATATATAGAGTTCTTATTCTAACTGATCGAGATTCCTCCTCCAGCATGAGGGGAATTCGAAAACTACTTCTAATGACACCTATTAACCCTTTATCTAACTAATAAATACAACAAGGTGTTGACTGGAGTTTTTTAGAGATCTAAATCAACTATGACTCTAACTCCATATTACATGCATGATGGCTTCTCCTTGTTCTTTGACATCTGGTTTTCTTTCAGTTTGGCTGAGATGGGTGTTTAATGCTCCATGTTGACCTTGGATGCTGAATCTTCTTAACTGCCCAGAAATATTGGGAGACTATCCTTGCTTCTCGGCTTCAGTTTTCCCCAAAATATTCGAATGCAAAGAAGTATGTCCTTTATCTTTTAATCACCCAAAATGTAGAAGTCTGCCACGTCCTTGATGCGTTGTAAGCTTTTTACCATGTACACGTGTGCAGGCAAAAGTTTCTTGTAAACTGTTTAACATATCCTGAACTGTGGTAAATTGCTCACTTTACGACAAAAATTTAAAGTTGGATTTTGAATATATCTTTTCTCCACCTGCCTTGACCTGGTTGACTGTTGATAGCTTCAGATGATGCCTTGTATGCCTTTTAGACGTTTCCTTTTCAAAATTCCCGCTTATAATTCAAAACTGCTTGATTTGTGTTAAAATCATCACCTTCAGCAGTTTCGTAGCGCGCTACGAAACTGCTGAGTTATTTAAAACAACTTGCTTTTAACCCGAGACCTTTATTAGCCGAGTATTTGATTGCCAAAAACTCCTTTAGACTTTCCACATGTCGAATAGGGATTTATATTTCCTCAGAAAGATAAAATCAAGCAAATTTGTCAAAACTTTAAAACAAAATCTTACTTGAAATGAAAACTCATTTAGCAGGTCCTTTAAGCTGGCTTAGCTGTGCCTTCAGATCTTCAATTTGTTTCTTCATAGCCTTATTCCCAGCTCTCAGTTGCATATTGATCCTTCTGATGTACTTGGCTTCTTTGATCGCTGGTACTGTCCAGGTGTGAAATTGTGAATGGCCATCAACCACTGAATTCAACTGGGCTTCTACAGTTTCATTCCCTTTCCATAGAGCTTTATAATACTTTGCGTGTATGAGTGCATGTCTTCTAGCAGATTTCTTCAACTTGGCGATCTCATGCTTGGCTGATTCTAATTGGCTCTTTATGGCTGCTATATTATCTCCTTGAGATGTGATGACTGTTTTGCTCTCTTCCCCTGTTTCCTCTGTTCTTGGCAGTACTTCCTGTACTTGCTGGAATCTCCTTGTCATAGGTCTTCTAGGTTTAAAAACGAACTATTCAGCTGGCACATCAAATCTAAGCCTTTTTGAGGCCTTGGATTTCTTGGTGCTTTCTTGTTCTGACTGCATCAATTCGATTTGAACTGGTAGAGACTGCTCGAATTCAATAGCCTGTAATAAATCATTTAAACTTGCCTTGGACACTGGACTTTCTTCAACTGCTATAGCTTTACCTTTTTCCTTATTTATCTGACTTCTTGTTCTTACCCTTGAGACTACTTCAGATGTGCTTGTTTCAGGTACAGTCTTTTTACCATGAGCTTTTTCCTTAGTTGATTGCTGAGGTTGATCTTGGATGATAAGTGGCTTCACTTGTTTTCTTACTTGTGACTTTGGAACTCTTTTAGCTCTTGCTTCTGTTTGGAGCTCAGCTATCGTAAAATCTCTAGCAGGTGGTGGAGTGAGGCCAGTCTGGCTTTTGAATCCAGCCATAAAAATGAATGAATTCCAATCTCTGTCTATCTTTTGGAGCCCATCTAAAACCAGTAGTTTAATCAAACCATGATGAAACAAAGAGGTTTCACAATCCTCTTTCCTCAGCTG
Organism: Pinus tabuliformis; assembly: GCA_031772625.1. Classification (NCBI taxonomy): domain Eukaryota; kingdom Viridiplantae; phylum Streptophyta; class Pinopsida; order Pinales; family Pinaceae; genus Pinus; species Pinus tabuliformis. The sequence goes on along the minus strand of CM062805.1, from coordinate 48,301,104 downwards.
TACCTTATCACACATCTTACTCAAACTACGGAACAGATAAAAAGGTAAGTCTATGGAAACCTTCTCGGTGAAATGCAAAAGGAGTTTAAAATGGTAAGAGTAAACTTTGTTATACCTTCCTTCACAAGTCAGATATTTCTGTATGCAGGTGAGTAAGTGAGCATAATATTCTTTGACATAATTCCTGGGCACTGCCTTACTTAAATCTTCATTTACATAATCATCCTTCAAAAACTCCTTACAAGGATTCATGTCAAATTTGAAATTTTTAAACCATTCCTCTTGTCCTCGTGGGATCTCTGTCACAGTAGATATCACTTCTGGCGAAACCTGCAATTCTAACATGGCTACCTTTGAATTCAAGCCTGTGAAGTTAAGTGCAAACTCTTTGGTTACCTGTGCGTGTCCCCCTTGTAACTTTTTGCAAAACTTCCAGCACCCGGCCTTTTTAAATGCTTTCTTCACCTCTTCATTTCTTAGCGTTATATCCAGGCCTTCAGGCTCAGTCCTTAGAGGTTTGCCGGATCTGTGCTCCTTTTTCTCCATTGATTCTTCCAAATCCTCGCAAACAATAACTACCAGCTCCGGTTGGAATTGTGTTTCAGCTTCTATTTGAATTCAGCCTCGCTTGATTATCAGCCTCGCTTGAATTTTAAATTTTTCCGTTTAAAATCTTTCAAGATGTAACCTTGTAGATTTGTCATTCATGCAAGACTTACGACCATCATTAAGATTTATGCACGGTTGTCTTTCTTGGGAATGATAATTCATGAGTATCAACAGATCTAGTGGTGGTGATAGTGGCAAGGAGTGGTGAAATGTGATAAGCGGGGTACATGAGCTGACATGAGAGGACACAACCTATGACTCACCTAACGGATTTGATATTTCGGGAAAGATTCTCTACGAAAAGTACGAATCCATGATTTCGCAGCGCGGTCAGTTTTAAATTTGAATGATGCGCTGCGAAACTGCCTAATCATGATTGCGCTGTGAAACTGCCTAATCATGATTTCGCTGCGAAACTGCCTAATCATGATTTCGCTGCGAAATTACAAAAAGACACGGTGGCTGATATAAGATAACAGGTGGCTATAAAACAATGGTAGATGGAGGATGGCTGATATAAGATAACAGGTGGCTATAAAACAATAGTAGATGGAGGAGAACCAACGGGAGTTGAGAACAACTTGACTCAAAAACTCTTGAAAACTCCAGATTCTAAGGGAAAAAATTAAAACCAAATTAAACTAGCACTGACCTTTGTCATCGGGCTAGGATAAAAAATTACATGTATCAATTTTAGTTCTAAGTGATAACAGAAACTAACCTAAAGAAGGCTTCCAAAATCAAGGCTTAAGTGGTTGTAATGCTTCCTTTACCATATATTAATATTACATTATGTGTTTTCTTTCCATAAACGTGTCAATTATTGCTCATTTAGTGTAATACTCCTTGATTTGTTACATGGTTTATATTGGAACGAATTTTTCTATGTATGCATTTGTTGTCTCCAAGTGATATTCCTTGTAGGTATTCATCCATAATGATGAAGAGGAGATTGAACTTGGAAGTGAAAGAATCAAGGACTACACCAACGGATGTTAGCATCAGAGTGAGGTAGGTCATTTATCCTCCTTTGCTTTTGCTGGTATAAACTAGGAAAAATTACATATATTTATCTTTATTTGTTGCTAGATCTTCCCATAGGACTAGAGGGATAATTTCTGTTTGTAGAAAGGATTTTCTGCACAACAAATCACTTGCTCCCAAACACCTTGAGGTGTTTAACTAATGCAGGTCTTCCCTTCCATAACTCATAGGGAGTTTTATTATTATTAAGCTTGACTTGAGATTTTTTCGACATATATACTGCTTCATCTAACATTTCTCTGGCTGTTTCCTGGATTGTTTTGTTCTTCATCTCTACTACTCCATTTTGTCCAGGAGTTCTAGCCACTGCGTACTACCTCCTAAAGCCGCGTTCTTCATAGAATTTCTCAAATTATCTTGAGGTGTACTCTCCCCCTCTGTCTGATCTTAAGCATTTTATCTTTAAGTATTTCTCATTTTCTACTTGAGCTTTAAACTTCTTGAAATGCTTGAATGCTTATGATTTTTCTTTTAAGAGAAAAATCCAAGTAGCCCTGGTGAAATCATCAATGAGAAACATGAAATACCTCTCTCCTTTTGAGGTTTTTTCTCTAGTTGGGCCACAAATGTTTATGTGAATGAGCTCCAGAGGTCTGGATGAGGAGAACTCTTTCGATTTGAAATGAGTCCTAGTCTGCTTGCCAAACTGACACGACTTGCAGATTGTGTTATCAAGCTTTGACAGTCTTGGTAATCCTCTCACTGCTCCCATCTTGCTTATTTTTATCAAACTATCAAAATTCACATGCCCAAGCCTCTTGTGCCATAATCGTGCTTCACTTGTTTTTCTCAAATAATAGTTGACCCTGGAATCGTCAAACACATATACATTATTGTGGGTTCTGATTGCTTTTCCCACCAGTTTTCCATTCTTTATGTTGCGGATCTCATAGTCTTTAGATCAGAAGGTCACATCATAGTTATTGTCACACATATGGCTAACACTGAGTAGATTGTGCTTGAGACCTTCTACATACAACACTTTTCATGTTTCTATTTTTTGAACAAGACTGACTACTCCTTTTCCCTTGATTCTTGTTGGAGCGTTCTTTCCAAAAGTGACATTGCTTCCTCTGTTCCTTTCTTGAAGCGACAAATTTTTTCTTTTGTCCACAGTCATATGTTTGGAAAAACCACTATCCACATACCATTTGTTTTCTTGATTATGAGATCATAAGGCGAGTCCACATTGCATTCTCTTTTCCAACTCTTTTATCCTTTTGGGTAGCTTTCTATCTAACACTTTGGGACCTAGATAGGTATTCAAACTTGCTTCTTGACTCATTGGATTTGTGCCCAAAATTATTACATTTGAAGCATTCTACTTCACTTAGTAAGGGAGAGAAGACATTCAGATTTTTGAGACTTAGAAATCCGATTTTTATTATATCTAGGATTTTCATCTCTTTCTACTTTGATCCTTCTATAATCAATGGATTTATGTCCAAAGATATGACACTTATAGCAGTGACCATAAAATAAATAGGCATTCCTATTGTTAGAAGCTTTATGAGATTGTGTAGGAAAATACCTTCGTCATCTGATTGATTAGTTCGTTCTCCATTGACGATTTCCTCTTTGTGCAACTAGTCTTTTATCTTCATTATTTCTTTCTTGATGATTCTTCTCATGGCTCTGTGATTCTTTGAATCCTATGGACCTAAATTTTATCTTCCCAATAGAATATTTTTGTGTCTTAGAGTATCCCAGACCGGTTCTGATTCTTGAGGGGATTCGAAAATTTAGGATATGATCTAGTCTCCTTGTCCCTTTAGCAAATTTTTCATTTAGACCCTTCTCGGCCTTTGTTTTCTCAAGATTGGTTCTCAGAGAGACAACCTCCGCTTCAAGACTCTGAAAGTTTTCTTCCCATTCCTCAATCAAGTCTCAAAGAAAATTTTCTTTTCGTTTGGCCTCCTCCAGCTCAACTTTCAAAGATAGAATATCATCTTTGCATATATGTGAGATCGTTTCCCTTTTTAACTTGAGTAGCTGTTGTTTCAACTGCTTTTTCTCCTCTTCCAGTCTCTCACAGTTTCCTTGGTTTTCTTTTAGTAGAAGAACTAGAATGTCCTTTCTCTTGATAGCTTCCTCAAGCTTTTGTTTTTGATAGGAAAACTCCTCATTATCAAAGATATACATACCTTCCTCCGTACGTTGTAAATGTTCCTTCAACTTCTTATTTTTCTTCCTTGATTTCTTTAACTCTTCGAGGGCACTGATGAGTTCCCCTTCAAGGTTTATCACTCTTTCTTGTTCTTCCTGTTCTTAGTCCACAATACCCTGTTTTTTGAAGTCTGTTTCGAAGGCCATATTCTATGATGAGTCTTCACAGTCTGACTCTGGTGCTGAGCTATCCTCTTTGGAGTAGAACCCCTTCTTCTTATAGGGATTTTTCTTTTGATGCGTCTGAGACTTATTCCAAATTTTTGATCCTCTTCCCTTTCAACATTTTCTTTATAAGGGCATTTGGAAGAGAAATTTCCAACTCTTCCATAATCAAAACAGTTAAAGGGAGAGTTACCTTTATATTTTCCTGAGCCACGCTTCAGTTTTATGGCTAGTTGAGCTAACTCCTGATCAGATTCACAGTTGGAGCAGTCTTGATGATCTTTGTGCTCCTTTCCATTTCTGGATAATTTGAATGCCGCTTCCTTTGGTTCAGATTTTTCTATTCCTACTCTCATCTCATAGGTTGTGAGAGTACCATGCAACTGATCCATCTTGAGATCCTTTAAGTTATCCATTTCCTTAATAGATGAGATTTTGGCATTAAATATCATGGGTAGAGATCTTAATACTTTCTGAACAATCATATCTTCCTTTACTTCTTCACCAAGTCATCTAATCATGTTAGTCACTTCATCAACTTTGAGGAAGTATTCTGCTATGCTTTCATTCTCAGGGTTTCAAACCTCATTATGAAAGTATGAAGTTTCACTTGCTTGACTTTGTCATCTCCTTCATGACTCTGGTTAATTTTTACCTACACTTCCTTAACAGATTTACAATGCATAAATTTTACAGGTTCTGATTGACTAAGACCAAAGAGAATGGAATTCTTGGCTTTATAAATTGTTCCCATATAATTTTTTTCCATCTACATCAGTGGGAGGAATATCAGGGACATTGTATTCTACTAGTACTAAAGTCAAAACATCTACTCCCAGAGACATAAGATATGCTTCGATTCTCACTTTCCAAAAGGCATAGTTGGTCCCATCAAAGACTGGTATTTTGCTTGAGTAAGCCTCTTGACTCTCTTCCCTAGACATGATTCTTTATAGATCTACCTTCCAGTGTTTAAACTGTATTTAAAGGAACCTTGCTTTGATACCAATTGTTGAAATAAGGAATTGCTGGGGGGGGATGAATAAGTAATTAACAAACTCTTTTCTCTTTTCCTTATTATGCTTACAATCCCTTCTTATGTTCTTTAACTTGTGAGAGCATTCATTCACAACAATATTTCAGACACACATATTCAAACAACAATCACAGGAGCAACACACATTTGACACATTGTTTTTCACATGGAAATCGAGAGGGAAAAAACCACCAATTTGTTGTTTGTTTATGATGTAAATTAAGCACCCACTTAATTACATATAAATATTTTTTGAGCACCCACTCATTGGAGGCACTGACTCCCTTTGGTTAGCAAGCACCAACTTGCCGATAGGCACCAACCTCTTCAGTGTGCAAACACCAACCTACTCTTGCCACTGCTCTACTATTTCATACAATTTTCAAACTGAAAACAGAGGCATACAATTATACAACTAAAATACCAAACAATGGTTGTCCACAGATTCAACTTCTACATTTTGTCTTCTGTGCTCACTTGCAATAGATCTCCTCTTGCTTCTCACAACAACACTTCCTTTGCGCTCTGCCTTCACTGTCAAGGGCTCTTCATTGACTGCTCTTCAACACTACCCTTGCAATTCTTTACACAGTCCTCACACTGCTCTTGCCATTGTATTACACTATTTCCTCTCAAGTGCTTCAACCTCTCTGCTTTGATGCATGCTCTCACAACACTGCTCGCTCGCACATATGCTCACACTGCTCATCTTTTCTGTTGCTGGTGATGGTTTTGTTCCACTGAGGCACACTACACACGGGAGTCTCTCCACACTGTCTTGTAGCTCCCAATCGGTACTTAGGAATGGTTTCACTTGCCATTCTTGTGTCCTCTTATAGTTTCTTGTCACAACACACAAAACATAGATGGTCCTCGCAGTCTTTCGTGGTCTGACTGCACATAAATCTTGTACTAAGAAATTAATTCTCAAATGACCTACACACTCCTCCGAGAGTCCCATGCTTATTTATCGTTCCACAGATCTTGAAAGTCCACGGAGGTGACCGTTCTATTCTTATTTACCACAACCATTCGTGCACACGAAGCAGTCGATTTCTTCCTTCAAGCACTCAAATTTATCTATGCTGCCAATGTTGTCCTCGGTTTCTTGTTACAAAGTCTTCCACACGATTATCCCTTTTAAAGTACCAAATCCTCTGTGCCTTCATTCAATATCGCAGCTACCAGCCCACACATTCTTTAAATCTTTGTACTTCCTTATTGGAGCAATTCCATATCACAATCTTCATAGTGGTGTAGTGTTCCAATATCCTTAGCCCCTTGGTGCTTAGCTCTTACTACATTTCTCATCATAGGACTGTTGTTTGTGACTGTCGCTTAACATTAAGGTGCTAAGGTGCTTTGTTCCTTCTGGGGCCAATCTTCCTTTGCTATTGCTTTGCGTGCTTGGCTCTATGGATTTACATGCCCAAGAGCCTACCCAATATCATAAGCCACTTTTATTGGAACTTTTCCAAACTCCAACTGCTCTAGAGTTCTGATATCCTAATCCTCCGATTGCTAAGTTCCGATATGACACCATCACTTCCACATGGCAACTCCTTATAAGTGACAGATGTCACCCGGTTCTATCCCATTAGAATATCCAATACGGTCAAATATGCCTTCCATGTGTCCTGCCATACTGCCACGTCATGTTGACTAAGATGCCACTATGGCTTATCGGAGCCAGTCATATGCTACCATGTGTCTTGCTAGAGGAGAGAGAAGAGGGCCTGTCAACCTTTGGTTTTGCACAAAAATCATTTGTTAATCTTCTCTTGGCATTCCTTGATGCTTATACATTCTTATCGACTCTTATCGGATATCGCAACTTTTACAAGTTCCTCACTTAAGAAGTTTCAATATTCTGATCCCTGACATGCCAATGTTCTGATGTGCTAAGGCTCCAACCTCCGATGTGCCTCTTGTGCCAATCCTATGATGTTCCAATCTATGATATGATGATACGCCGATTATGTTGATCTCCAATATTCTGATGCGTCGATATCCCTGGCTTCCGATATGCCGATGTTTCTTCCTTGCTAAGGCTTCTCAAACCTGAACTTCAACAGACCATATATTTTGATCTAGGGGTCCATTTTTCGACTTCCACATATCGTTGGAAAGCTTGTTCAGAGAAATTTACAATGTAGAGGGTTTGATATAGGATTTGATTCCTTTTGTTTCTTAGAAGAAGACTACAAACTTCTTTGCTCATTGACTCTTTGGATTGCTGAACCCACAACTGCCATGATGATCATTTTATGGCTACTTCAGTAAGCCTACTACTATGATGATTCTCTACAAGAAGTCTGCAACTACCATGGAGTTCCATCTTGCCCATCAATGTGATCATCATTCTACGGCTTCTTTAGTAAGCCTGTTACTGTGATGATTTTCTACAAGAAGCCTGCAACTACCATGGAGTTCCATCTGGCCCACTGTGATCATCATTTTCTAGCTTCTTCAATAAGCTTTCTACTGTGATGATTTTCTACAATAAGCCTGCTGCTACCATGGTATTCCTCCCAAACACTCACTTATCATGCTGACCCTTGTTTGACATCAATACCAAGACTTTCACAACCACCCATACACCATCAAATTTCCAACATAGACCATCGATTAACATGGCCTTCAATAGTGAGGGTGAATAGAATACACAATACATATTCATCATATATTTCTTAAGATTTACAAAACATAAGAAAATCATTTATGTGTTTGGATAAAAATGTACCACCCTTAGCATTACACCTGAATTGAGACAAGACATGAACAATTTTCATGGATATTGAAAGTTTTCCAGGGTATAGATTAGAAAAACACTCCAATATTTATTAATCTAGGTTGTCATTGATGTCAATATGGCACTAGTCGAGGTGGAAAATATCCTTGAGATACCTGGTTCCAAATGATGATGTCATAACTCTTGTTTGAAGAAGATGTCAATCCATGAAGATTTCAAGCAACTAATGAAGAAGCCTTGCCCAAACAAGTCCTTGAACTAACTATAATGTTTCTGAGTGCCAATCATGTGCCTTGATTGGTGATCTAGACCTTAGGTGCCAATATACAAGCCTTTGAAGTAGAGGACTATAATTTATGAAATCATACACGTGATAATGTCACACTCTTTAAAGAATGACCACACTTTGACATAATTGGAAGACTACTTTGGTGTCTTTGACAAATTAATGAAGGTTCCATTATGACATATTACTGCACTATCATTGAATACATGATGCTATACCTTCATCATGACACTGGATACTATCATGATGACACTATTGGTGAAAAACAATGGAGAAGCCACGTTGTCCCAAAACATTCCTCATACTGTTCCAAACATTTTATGCACAAAAATTTAAGGATAGTCACAAAGAAAATTAATTTTCACTATCTTCCTCATGTCAGCCTACCTATAGAGACATGCCTATTCGTTTAGCATGACAAAAACCCTATATATTAGGCCTCTGAATTAATTATTTCATCATCTATTTGGTCATCCAAAAGGATAGAGAAGGAGGATCAGCTCACATCTCGTGAACTAAAGGACTATTCTAGCCACCTTATGACATGACTACAGATTAAGTGGATTGTGGACCGTGGAAGAAAACATGTAGACTGTTTTTTTGTGGTTTGGCCCGAGGAATATGGGTTAGATATGTGGATTGTTGAGTAGTGAATAATTGTAGCAGCTTCAAAACAGAGGGTGGGATCTTCCTATGGTAACTTTTGATTAATATTCGGTACAACAAACTTTGTCTTGTGGCTCATAGCCTCTCTTCAGATAGGTATAGTATCGTTTACAATCAATATCTTGCCTCGATATGTCTTGGTGAGGACTGTGTATCATCACTTTGGTTAGACTCTTGGTCATTAGCTGGGATATTCCATTGGTACAACAAGTCTAGTGGTGGAATTAATTGAAGTCAAGCACATGTGTAGTAAGAGATATTCAAAGGTTGAAGATATGACACCTCTATGATTGGACAATTGATAAGGATGATGCAAGGTGATTAAGTTTGCAACATTGTGTTGGGTCCCTATAATACTAGTGATTACCCCATTAATATTGTAGTTGCATCCCTTATTAATATTGTTGTGCCCATATTATCCCCATATTGTTATTACTGTGCCCCATAGAATCCCTCTATTGTTATTTTTGTGGCTTTATATTATTATTGTTAGGTTATATTGTGACTCCTTAGACTCCTATATATAGAAAGGAGGTTTTGTCATTTGAATCATCCAAGAATTGTTCATTTATGTAATGTAAAGGAGGTTGCCCCCTCGAAGAGGCTGAATTCTAAGGCGCTGATCTATCTTTTCTATCTTTTCTTGAGCTGGTTTCATAACACATTGATAGACTTGAAAAAAAAATCTATGAAGTATATACTTGTTATAGACCTGTTGCTTGCTTTGTGGAGTGACAATACTTTGAGCTATTGCAGAGTTGGTGTAGCATGGTGCAAGAATATTGCTGCTGAATAGATGGTGCAAAATTGGTGAGTTATGGTGAAGAAGTGTTGGTGAAGTACTGACGACATGTGGTGCAAGAACATTGGTGCATAATAGATGGTGCAGTATGGTGTATAAATCCTTGTGTAGAAGTTTTGGAACAATTTAAACAGTGGTCTGGTGCAGTGTGGTGAAAAGGACATTTGTAAAGAAGAATTGTCACAATCTAGTGCTAAAGTCTTCGTGCAGTGCAGAAGTCATGGTGAACACTTTGGAGGTAACTTGAAGTAATCATTGGGATTAACCTTCGACTAGATTTGAAGAAGGTGCAAAACTATTCTTAGAGCTGGTGCAGAACTTGGTGTAGTTCATTGAAGACACATTGAAATGTTGTATTGAAGATCATAATGCAATGTTGATGTCATGATGAAGTAACTTGAAGAGATTGATAGGGTATTATGAAGAACAGTGGTGACACTTCTTTTATGACAAGGTTGTCATTGATGACATGACATGGAGACTAAGTGAAGGGATAACTAAAGATTGTCATGGCTCGGTGAATAAGAATTTTGGAGCTGTGAAACCAAACATGTCTTGACAAAGCGAAGCTATAAGATTGGTGTCCTTGGAGTTGGTGCTCATAAACTAAAGGTTGGTGCCTTGGATAATATAGGGTCGAAGCCCTAGAAGTTGGAGCCTCACTAAAGTCCAAGTTGGTGCTTGGCAACATGTTGGAGCTGGGGATATTGAAGATCGATGTCTTCATCTAGGGTTGGATCCCTATATAAATTGTACTTGATTCGTTGTAAAAATTATATTAATAAAATCATTTATTCCTATTGTTCATTTTGTGTTCTGAATATAAGTGATTTAAAAGGTAAAAGTAACAATTGAAAAGAAAATATTGATTCACACCCCCCCTCAGTATTTCCAACAATATTATGATTTTTTAATGATCCATTTAAGATAAGAGATTCAAAATAGACTCAACAAGAACTTGTCATCTATCCCTCCTTCCAGTGCCAGAATGTTGACGGTGCTGGATACTGCCAACATATAAGGGGTATCCCCGATGTGAAGTCCAAATTAGAATTCACACTGTTTGGATTAGAAGCCCCATCGAGAGTATCTTCTCAACCACCATAACTTAAGGTTTGCCTTGGTATCAATGGATAACATAAGAGATTACATACAAGAACCTTGAATAATCAAGTAAGTTGACATTGTGAAACACCGATTACAATGTGTAAAAGGATATCCTCACGAGCGAGAGATGAGAGTGAGTCTCTGAAAGGAAGTAATAGTACTAACATAAAAGAGACACATGAGAGCATGAAAATATTCATTAGAAAAATAGTTCACATAACGATCATTATAGCAAATACAACACACATTTAATAAGATGAGTACCAAAGCCACCGAAATAGTTCAATTTCCCCAGTACATATGAACACAAAATATATTGTAAACATCCCAAGAAAAGTCCTAAAACATTCACGATACATGCATGAAAATGTGTTGGATCATTGAGCTTCAATTAGATGAAAGGTCCAAGTACATAGTTATAATGATGAGGTACTAGTTCCAGTAGTGGAACATTAAGTCACTTCTTGTTTCTCCAAAGAATAATTTTTTCTCTCCTACTTCAAGTAAGAGAAGCCAAGCCTAGCACTTCAAATCTTAAGCCTCCAAAAGCCCTTTTCTTGAGTTATGAGGTTGCTTTTATAATAAGAGGAATGAACTTTCACATCCCCTTGACTCTTGGATTACCCTCATAACTCTTCGAATTCTAATATGTCCTTTGGACTTTTATACAACTCTTGAACTTTTAAATGACTTTTGAACTTCTCTAAATGACCTTTGGACTTCTCCTAAAGATTCTTTTGTCCATACATGAATAAGTGAATTTTTATATGCTACATATGACTCTTGGACTTCCACACACTAAATTTTGAAATTTTCTTTGAAAATACATCATCACATTCCACATGATGATTTTGAATGACACATGGACAAATATTTACCATTATGATGACACTTGTAGTGGTTACAACTTCACAAATGAATGATGACATGGACTTCACGATGACGTGGAAATGCCAAGCTGTCTTCCTCACTGCGTCATCTTGTATTATTGATGGTAGATATGATCTATGCTCATCTTCATGAAAGATATACTTTTTTTCTTATCTTCACCATCCAAAGGGTCTTGGATCAATATTGGAATCCCTTGAATCATCATGCAATGTCTTCTTTCTGTCTTGGTCCATGATCTACTTCATGTCTCCATGATAACTCTCTTTTTTTCTTCTTCTCTGCATCCTTTAGACTACACTATGTGCTGAAGGAGAAAGAGGATGCCTTAAGGAAAGTGTAGTTTGCCTATTCAAAGGATCATTGTCTCTTCCAACTTTGCCATGTGCCGAGGGAGACTTTTCAAAGATGAGGCTTGAGTAAAAAGCACATTGGGAAGAGCAAAGGAGACTCAATGATGCTTCATTGCGCACCATGCACTCAATAAATATGAGAGAGAGAGAGGATAAAGAGGGTGTAGGGCACATGCTTAGAGATGTAGGGTGAATATTTGTGCTTTGTGATGAGCCATGCCCTTAAGAGAGAGCCAAGGAGGGTGCAGGGTACACGATTAACAACAAAGGGTGAAGCTTCATGCTTCATGATGCACTATGTGCTCACAAGGAGATAAGGCTTCTTGTTAGGCACATTTTTTCAAGGGAAGGAACTCTTTTTTGTTCGTAGTGTGCCTTGTTGTTCTAAGATGCGCCTTGTTGTTTTGAAGTGTGCCTTGTTTTTCTGAAGTGTGCCTTGTTTTTCTGAAGTGTGCCTTTTTGTTACAAAGTGCGCTTGTGAAGGGAGAGAAGGTCCTTGTTCTTTAAAAGTGTGCTTAAATGGTACTTGTTCTTTTGAAGTGCACTTTTTCATTGTGTTATTCTCAAGGAAAGAAATAATTACCGAGTCCGTGGCCTGCCGGGTGGGAATGGCTTCAATCCACTTCGTGAAGTAATCAGTGGCGGTCAATATCCATCGATGCTGCCCGGAAGATGCTGGGTGGATTTTGCCAATAAAATCCAAGCCCCATTGCTGAAATGGTGCACTGATTTCAATGGGCTTGAGTGGTAACGGCTGTAATTTCTGCTTTCCTTGAAAAATTTGACATTCATGACAACTCTTAAGTGCTTTATAGACATCAGAAAACAATGAAGGCCAATAGAAACCTGCTCTTAGGATTTTATTAGCCGTGGTCTTCCAAAACAAGTGGCCCCCACAGTCACCTTTGTGAAAATCCTCAACAGCTCTCTTAGCTTCTTCCTCGACTAAACAATTCAGCAATATACCACCGGGGTTTTTAAATCCAAGGTGAAAATTAACTGTACAAGATGAAATTTTTCGAAGAAACACTTTGAAAATCATCCCTTTGGCTTGCTGGGAACTTATTGACCTTGAGAGACATGACCTTGAAGACAAATTTGACCTCAACCCTAGACCTAAAAATTTTGACCTAAAGACAAAGACAAGTAACCTTGAACAGTTTAATGACTGAAACAACTTGATCCAGCGGTGCCAAGAGGGGGACAAAGACACCAGCTCCTCCATCATGGTTATGGCATGCCTAACGGAATGCAAAGAATGACACTGATGAGACACCTATTTATGCAAATGCAAAGAGCTTTGATCGTTGATGGAGGGCTACTAGACCGACTCTAACATTGGCTCCAATGGGGATGGTAGCTCCTTGGAGGTACCAAGAACCTTAGACCTCTGGGAGAGAAGACCAGTGCTTTATCATCATTGGGCAATGCAGTCATTATTTACAAATGTGACCCAAATTTGGACAACTTTATTGACTTTGACAATTGACTGAAATTTGAACTAACTTTGACACAAACCGACTCACTTTGTGCAGAAAATGGACTGATTAAAACAAGCTGAAAAACTCACACCAACTAATCTCCATCTTCAGAATTATAGCCTTCACCGCGGGCCCCAGACTAAAGATGGAAGATCAGTTCACACTTGCTGCAGAATGAAAGTAAAATGGTAATTACAATGAGAGTGATTAGAGCAGAAATTGCTCAAGCATGATACCTTTTGAGCAGCCGGCCATTCACCGACCCACCGAGACATTCATCACCGTTCATTTCTTTGAGAAGAAAGGCATTTGGACCACGGTATGCTGCAATTTTGTAGGGACCTTTCCACAAGTTGTCGAATTTTCCATGTTTCCCTTTATCTTCATTTCGGGCATCCCATCTCAAAACAACATCATCTATCTGAAAATCATCTGGTTTGGCTTTTTTGTCATAGATTTTCTTTATGCGCTCTTGCAACTTAAGGGAATTTTGAAGAACTTCCTCTCGTGTCTGCTGTAAATGAATCATTTGACTAATCCGCCGTTGCATAGGATCCTCCTCACCATCAGCTTCTTGAAGCAACTTTGCTACCGGAATACTAAGAGAAGTAGGAAACACTGCATCTGTCCCGTAAACCAGTTCAAAGGGTGACATACCAATTGACTTCTTTTGACTTACCCGATCAGCCCATAATGCATTTACTAACTTTTTGTGCCAGCTCTTCTTATTGATTTCCAGCAATTTCTTTATGATGTTTACTAGAGATTTATTCGAAGATTCGGCCAGCCCATTTCCTTGCGGATGGTAGGCGGTCGAATGCCCCAAGCTGATGTTATATTTGTAACAAAAATCAACCATCTTCTTTGATTTAAACGCTGTTGCATTATCTGTAATCAACTTATGTGGACAGCCGAAACGTGACAATATGTTATTCTCAAGGAAAGAAATAATTACCGAGTCCGTGGCCTGCCGGGTGGGAATGGCTTCAATCCACTTCGTGAAGTAATCAGTGGCGGTCAATATCCATCGATGCTGCCCGGAAGATGTTGGTTGGATTTCGCCAATAAAATCCAAGCCCCATTGCTGAAATAGTGCACTGATTTCAATGGGCTTGAGTGGTAACGGCTGTAATTTCTGCTTTCCTTGAAAAATTTGACATTCATGACAACTCTTAACTGCTTTATAAACATCAGAAAACAATGAAGGCCAATAGAAACCTGCTCTTAGGATTTTATTAGCCGTGGTCTTCCAAAACAAGTGGCCCCCACAGTCACCTTTGTGAAAATCCTCAACAGCTCTCTTAACTTCTTCCTCGACTAAACAATTCAGCAGTATACCACCGGGGTCTTTCCAATAAAGTGCAGATTTGATGATGCAAAATTTGGCAGCTTTTAATTTCAATGTCCTAGCTTTGTTTCGAGGCATCCCAGGGGGTGAAGATAAATTTTGAAGCACATATACAATATCAGCATACCAAGGAGAGGAAACAAAGATATCGGATACCTGTAGAGCTGAATTTTCTTCATCTTCATCGGATAAGGCAGCAATCAAATTGATGTCAAGGACATGGAGATTTGTTTCAGCCATCAACTTAGCAAGACCTTGACCCTTGATCAACTTAGTAGGCTTAATTTCCACATCATACTCTAATAGTGCAGCGATCCACTTACCCCTCTTTCCTTCCGGTTCCGCTTGTACCAAAACATCTTTAACAGCCGCATTAGGAACATAAGCTAAAATATGAGAATTTAATATGTACACATGGAAGTCTTTCAAAGCTTTTACCAACGCCAATGCTTGTTTTTCAATGATATTGTACTTTAGCGCTCCATCCCTTATAATACGGCTGAAAAAAGCTATGGGATTCTCAACTCCATCTCTCTTTTGCATCAGCACAGCTGCCAATGTATGCTCCGAAGCAAATGAAAATAAAATAAAATCTTGTGTATAATCCGGGCTGATTAGAGTTGGGGCTGAAGATAAAATTAACTTTACCAAATTGAAAGACTTTACCGCCTCTTTGGTCCATTTAAGCTGGCTGTCCTTTTTGATCATGTTGGTTATTTCTCTAAGATGTTCGGCAAGATTGGGAGTAAAGCGACGCAGAAAATTCAATTTGCCATTGAAAGACTGAATCTCCTTCTTGCTTCGGGGCTGCTCTAATTGCTGAATTGCTTCCACCTGTGCAGGATCTATACGAATGCCATCTTTAGAAATAATATGGCCCAACAGCTGGCCTTTGCTCATAGCGAAAAGGCTCTTCTTCGGATTCAACGAGATACCATACTTTCTGCACTTTTGAAACACCTTAGTCAAGTGAAACAAATGCTCTTCATCTGATTTAGAAAACACAGTTAAATCATCAAGATAAACGACCAAAAAGACATCTTTCTCATTAGCAAAGGCCATGTCCATTGCCCGCTGAAATGTGGCGCCTGCGTTCTTCAATCCAAACGGCATCTTGGCATAATGAAATGTCCCCCATGGAGTAGTGAATGCTGTCTTGTCACGGTCATCTTCATGTACCAAAATCTGATTATACCCGGAATAACCATCAAGTAACGACATCCTCGATGCCCCAACTACCCGCTACAATATATGATCCATCTTGGGCAGCGGATAATTGTCCTTTAGCGACACCTTGTTCAGATTTCTAAAGTCTATACACAAGCGGATCTCGCCGGTCTTCTTTCCCACGGGCACCAAGTTGGAAATCCAGTCAGAAAATCTGATTGGCACTATGATTCCAGACTTATACAACCTGTTGACTTCCTTCTCAATCAATGGCAGCAACTTAGGATTAATTCTTCTCAACTTTTGTCGGAAAGGCTTTTGATTTGGCTTTATGGGAATGGTGTGCTGAATGATACTTGTATCATAAGTTTTCAAATCTGAATAGTCCCATGCAAAAACATTAGAAAACGAAGACAACAATCTGATATATTCTTTCTTTACCTTAGGTGACAATGCTCTCGATAGCTTCACCATCTTTGGATTCTCAGCTGTCCCGAGATTCACCTCTTCAACACCTCCTTCCGTGGGCCTTAAGGTGGGTTTGCGGGCCACGTCATCTTGATCAAACAACTCTTCCAAAGGAATCAAGCCCTTAGGAATAAAATTGTCCTTAAGCTGCAACACATCCATCTGATTTACTCCTTCAGCTTCCGTGTCTATGGAGATGTCTTTGAAATCACCTTCAACTTGCAGAAAATCCTTGATTTCTTCGTCATCTTGGAAAACTTGCCAACACCTTTGATTATCTGGAACTGTAGGCCGATGCTTCACATAAATCGCAAACTTATTGCTGGAATTCATGGGGATTTTTAGATTTCTTGCTGCTTTAGCCAATGCATCCGCAACACCATTTTGAATCCGGGGCACACATGTCAAAGTGTGTTCAGAAAACAGTTTCAAGATATCTAGGACAACATTTCGATATACGAGGATGTTTGGCATGAAATTCACCTTTCACTTGCTTTATAACCAACTTGGAGTCGCCATATACCACTATCTTCTTTGCCTTCAACTTCTGGAGGATCTTCAGACCAGCAATGAGAGCCCCATATTCCGCCTCATTATTTGAACAATCAAATGCCAATTTGTATGAACATACCCGTACCTTGCTTGGGACTTTGTTTCGGACAGAAAATGGACTTCGAATCCACACACCTATACCAGCACCATCGCTGCCCACAACACCATCAAAATCCATGGTCCAAAGACCATCCTCATCATCTTCTAAATGCTGAAAATGTGATGTCTCTGCATTTTCTGTTTGCTGCCCATTGATCTCAGCTGTTGGCTTCATGACAGCAGACCTTTCTTCACTTTCATTTCTCAAAATTTCTCTGAAATTTTCTGAAATGTCTGGTATATCTTCTGCTTGAACTAACTGGCTATCTATCTCATTAAAATCCTCCGCAAACAAAACAAATGACTCTAAATCTGTATGCACATAATTTACAGGATGATTAACTGGCTTTTCCTTACTAGTGATCATGTATTTCATCTTTTGTTCCCGATATAACTTCCTCATCTGACCAAAAACTGGAATTGTAGCATAGGAAAAATCGAGCTGAAGTGTACCTTTGAGCTTGGCTCCCCAAGATCTCGAAAGCAACATGCCGAACCGCGGAGGAATATCCGCCACCACCACATCCATCAAAACATTCTTCGCTGGAATTTGATCTAGACTCACCACCAAGTCTTTGATCAAACCAATACATTTCACCCGGCTGGAATCGAATGAATACAAATCATGATATTTCCTTGTGATGTCTAGTCCCAGCTTTTCCATAATTGCTTTCGGCATCAAATTATGTGAAGCTCCCGAGTCAAACATGGCATTGTGCAACACATACTCATGCAATCGCAAACTGATATAGAATGGAGGAACATCACTTTCGGGAGACTCACCATTTAAAGCGGGCCCAAAAATCATTTCCGGCTGATCATCTTCTACATTCACCGTGTCTAGCATTGGATCAAAATTCAACATCTTGGAAATTTGGCCTCGGTAAGCGCTGTTCTTCATGATTTCCGTCAAAGGAATGGACACTTTCAACTTCGAAATTTCATTCTCCAAACTGAAAACTGAAACCTTCTCAATTTCTTTGACCGGATTGTCTCTTTTTTCAACTTTATCTCTTGGTGTATTTGATGGCTGATCTATCTTGCTTGCTGATGATGATTGACTTGTTGAAGGATCAATTATGTCTTTTCCTTTTGTGTGTAGGGAAACTGAATCATTCTTTGCTGAAGTATCTTTCCTTTTCTGAATGGGATTTATGGGAACATCTCGGTTTCTTAATTGTCTCTGCTGAGCGGATAAAGAATTTAGGTACCCTCTTTGATACTCTTCTGTTTCTTCTTCAAGTGCTACATCATTTGACAAGATATAATGTTCATCCTGAGGGATGATGGAGTGACTTATCAACTCTTCTTCTTCTGTAACATAGGTGGGCAGATCATCAGGAGTGAAGAAGTGATTTTCCTCTCCCACCGTATCACCTTCATCCTCTGATTCTTGGCTAACAAAATTCTGCTGAAAAGATGGTTTAATTTGCTGCTGAACTGCTGCCTCTTGTGCCTTTGTTTCACGCTGCTTGATTCTATATTGTGGCTGCTGTGCACCTCGGAAATTAGGATTACGAATCTGAGGCTCCAGCTTATCAATACGAACATTTTCAAGTGCCCTTTTAATCTTTTCAACTTCACGAAGAAGCTGATCTGATGTGGATGCTTCCTCTTTGATTGTGACTCGCTTTTCCGCCTTCATCCTTGCTCTTTTATCATTCAGATTCTCTTCAACACTAACATCAATTTTCTGCATATCCTCCAAGGTAGGAGGATCTCTATCTCTCAATGAGTAAGCCATCTCCTGATCAAAACCATCCAGGAATTTAAGAAGAGCTGACTTTCTTGATGGCCTCAAATCATCTGGAATAGCATTGTAAACTGTATTAAATCTGATAATGTAGTCTTGGACCGACTCACCATGATTACGCTTGAGGTTGTTGTATTTGGCATTAATCTGAAGCGGATCCTTTCTGATTTCCCATCGATCTAGAAACTGGTTCTGAAGTGCTTCCAAGGTGGGAATGCTTCTAGCTGTCAATCCTCTGAACCACTTTCTAACGTCTCCTCCAAATGTTTGCACGAACAATCGCATGGTAAGATCTTCTTCATCTATCTCATATAGATCGAAGAAAGTTGACATTTTGTCAATATGTTGCTGAGCAGAGATACTTTGTGGAGTGCCATCAAACATAGGGATTTTAATTTGATAGTCAGCTGGCATATCATGCAAATTTTGAGGAAGAGCAAGTGGGGCAAACCGGGCAGCCATTGCTTTAGGTAGATTGGGTCTAGGAGTAGCGGGTGGAGTGAGTGTAGCTGTAGTATGAGGAGTATGAGGAGTATGAGGAGGAGAAGTGGTATGGGATGTAGAGGGTGAACCAACTGTAGATTCCGGATAAGTGACTATAGGAGAAATAGAAATAAAAGGAGGACTAGACTGCTCATGCGCCGTGATAGTAGATCCAATATGACCAGATATAGTTTCAACGAACTCAACAAGATTTGTAGCGTGAATATCTAACTGAAGAGATCTTAAGATGAAATTGTCAACCAATTTATTGTGTCTTTCAATTTCCAGAGCAGCTGCGAAATCAGGGTTAGGAACTAAAGAATCAAGTGCACTTTCAGATTTAGTTTTGAACAAGGACAACTCGAAACTCTCGTCAAAATCAATGTCTTCAAGATACTCAAAAACAGCTGGACAGGAATGAGATTTGAATATACGACCAGAACTGGAAGCCAGTTTGGAAATCAAGGAACAAATAACCAATCAGCCTGTGAAAACTCTTAACTAATCATCCAAGTTCAGAGTTTTCAAATATACTGGGGTAAAATGCAATTGAAGTGCTGTATTCACAAGCTCACGGAGATTGACTGAAGTAGCGTTTATCTACTTCCGCTTATGCAAAGAAAAAGCGTTTCGAAGGCTACCTGGCGTAACTTCAGGTTCCGTCTAAGACTTATGAAGCAAACACATCAATCAACAGACAAGTTGTTCTCCCCAGTATGGTCGCCAATATGTTAACGCTTGAAATTTCACCTCAGGCTGAGAAAGGTAAACTTCAAGGCAACATCAAACCACTTAGCCTCGTAGCTAGCCCTACGGGGCAGGAGAGGGCTCCCTCTGGTCTATCTCAGTAAAGATCTTCAATGGGCGAGATGACCAATAGGAAAACACTGATTTTAGGCTAGTAAACTGATCAAGAGGTTTAAATTTGGGATTTTTAAAGTTCTGGTGGAAAATTGGGGAATGGAAATTTCGGGTGCGGGGATTGGACACAGTTTTCGCAGGGAGTTCTTTGGGGCGAGGTAGGAAACATTATTGATGCCTTTGATAGAGATGGATGGATGAGAATGACTAGTGAGGAGTTAAGGAGAGCAAGAAATAACCTTGAATTCCCCTTAAACAGTTGAAAACATTGATATTAAGCAAACTTAAAAGCAGAGCATGACAATCATGAATTCTACTTTAACACTTCATTTGCCTAATTTGCAGAAGGAAAAGTAAGGAAATGATTCACATAACACACTTACAAGTACAAAGAGAAACACACCATCAATACATGTGACCACAAGAATCCCAAAAAGGACTGCAAAACCCTGGTCTTCCTTTGCCAAAAATTGCAGAGATACAATGAATAATACAATAAGAGCTTCTCCCTCAAGAGTCCAACCATGAAAATGAGCAAGAGTGTACATAATATAGATCATCTAACATCTTTCCCTGCCTCTAGGGGTCGAGCTCACTATCCTAGGAGCTGTTTCAACCAATTCTAAACTAAGCACTGAAAACTAGGTAGTCAAAACAAGTTGCCTCTATAAGCTAGGAAACCAATTCATTCATTTAATTTTCACCTATCTCATGAATGAATCTTCTAGAAGAGATACATAAGTGTAAAAGTGTCATAAAATTACATCATTTACAACAAGGAGGATAAAAATCAACTCCAAAAAGTCAAACATAGTCAAAACTGCGTTTTGCTGAGCTGTAGGCTGAAATCCTGAGCAATTTGCCTGATGGGTCGCGCGCCTTTGAGAGAACTTTTGGGGCACTTCTAGGTGTCCAAATGGGGAAAGAGTAGGCTTGTTGGAAAGGTATAGATGTCTACGTTCCAACCCAAGTGGAATTTCTGAATTTGGTGGTCATTTACCCCTCCAAAATTGAAATCTCCCAAGACTGCTTTCTGTGTGTCAAAAATGTGGCAGA
Source organism: Pinus tabuliformis (assembly GCA_031772625.1). NCBI lineage: Eukaryota > Viridiplantae > Streptophyta > Pinopsida > Pinales > Pinaceae > Pinus > Pinus tabuliformis. The sequence goes on along the minus strand of CM062805.1, from coordinate 48,279,962 downwards.
AAGTCATTTTTTGCTTGTTTTTTTGACTTTCTGGAGGCCCAAAACTTCATAAAATCTCTTGGAAATGGGTGAGCATGTGTAAATTTTCATCAAAAATCCAGAAATGCTGAGTTTTCCCAGAACGGAGTAGCCAAATGCAAGGGTCGCGCGGGGGGTGAGACCCGTTGAGGGGACAAAACCTGTTTTTTGCCTGAAAAAACCAAAAATGACCCAAAATGCTCAAAATTTCTTGTAATTTGTGCTGGGGCTGAGCTATTTAGTGCCATGCTCCTTCAAGGAAGCCTCGGCCAAGATGTGGAGGGGGTCGGACCTTTTTCTTTGTTTTTGTGCTTTGGCCAACCGCCTTTGGAGCACTTTCATCTTCGCCTTGCACACGTGCATCCGTGCCCAATAATGATTCTTCATGTTTCTAAGAAATTTCTTATCTTGGTTGGCCTTGGCCAACAGCCTCTCGAAATGAGGTTTGAGCCGGATAAGCATAGACTCTCGCTCAACGGGTACTAAATCACCGGGTCTTCTTCGATTCAAGTTGCGGTCACTACGAATCCTCCACAACTCATCAAGAGTTTGCTCATCCTCCAACTGCTTGTTGCGCTGCTCTAAATAGGTGATCCTCCACTGTGCCATCTCTAACTTCTGCTGCAACAAGCGGTTCTTGACCTCCTTTTGTTGAATGACCTCATGAAGCTCCGTGGTAGGAGGGCGGGTATCAAGATCAATGATATCAATGTCGGGATCACTGGTAATTCCCTCCTCGATCATGGGCTGCTTGCCCCTCTGTGCTACCTGTGCTGCTGAAGAAGGCGAGGCCCCTTCCACCTGATGTGGAGATAGCACTCGCTGAGCTGATGAAGAAGGCGAGACCCCTTCCACCTGCTGTGGAGAAAATACTCGCCGAGCTGCTGCAAATAAGGCCCTTTGGCCTCTCTGATAAGTGACCAATGGAGAAGAGCTGACATATCTAGTCACGGGGGTGTCATGCTGCTGTGATGGTCCTCCCTCCTCGTGAACAACCTCAGGATGTGGTGGTGGTGGTGCTGTGAAAAGCTCACGAGAGATAAACTCCTCCCATGGGATGCCCTGCTGAGCCAACTGATGTATGACCACAAGCTGAATCAAACCATAATGATAGAGGATCCTATACTGCTGTGCTGGGCTCTTCCTCTGCATCAAGGGCACCATCCTCTCAATGTTCCGGCACAAGAAAACAGGGATGTTCATCATCCGTACCCGTGTGAAATGCATCAACAGGCGAATATGGTACGAATATACCTGTGAAAATCTGCCCTCACAGGTGAAATAGAGCATGATAAGCCTCATCATGGGGGCATACTCACTCCTCAGAAATCTGAAGGGAAATACACCCGTCAAGTGTCTCATGAATGCAGGTCTAATGAAAGGCTCATACTGAACACTGTCCAACATCTTGCGCTTATTCCACACCTCTCCGACATTAGGTATCCCTGTGGCTTGAGCAATCATCTCGGGTGTCAATGTAAAATCCACCCCGGAAAGGTTCACATGTCCATCATGCAAATGCAAAAAAAATAAGCGAGCCAACTCCTTGTGATGCTGAATCCGAGAGATCCTCTCGCAAAACTCATAGCAAGACATATAACGGAAGCATGATACTGCCATTGGACAAGCCTGCAAATCGGTCAAAGAGGTGGGCTCCTCTCTCCTATGATGACCGCCCTTTCCACCCTTGTGAGGCCTCCTCTGTACCTCAAACTCTGAAGCTGACGCATGGTCATCACTTTGCGCATAATTGGTTTCGGTTTCTGACATTGTTTTAGGAGCAAAGTGGCTGAAATATACTGCTGTTTCTGCTTTGTAAACTGCTGATTAGAATGTTGTTTCAAGGGGACAAACACGAGGGAAATGTTAGGGGAGGGATACTTTAAAGGGAAAACGGGAATAATAATAAAACAGGGAGTTTAGGGGAAGAATTATTGCATATACATCATTATACAATTTGATTTACAAGGATATTATGAGAGGTAGGGTTAGGGTGTAATTTTTTGATTTCTTGGGAAGAGGGGTAGGGTTTAAGGCTCTTCACATATTTGGAAGGGAAATTTACATAGAATGATAAGGAATATGAAATTGGAGATGAAAAAAAAAAATGAGAACAATGGGATACCTCAAAACATCATATAAAACCCTAGCAATTTGACAACTTCAAACCAAAAGCACAATGGAGACTTTCAGTTGCAAATGGAGACTTTTACAAATACAATCATGACCTTCTTGAACTGTAGCAAGCAATAATTTTTTATGATGGAGGGCCTACCTTGCAAAATTTGGCAATTTGTGGTTCCTTGGCAAGTTTGCTGGCGGTTTTGGCAGAGAGAGTGCTGATGGGTCGCGCGCCTCACCCAACGGGTCGCGTGCCTTCAACGGGTCGCGCGCGTTATAACTTAACACTGGCACAGGGCGCCTGACGGGTCGCGCGCCTGGTTCAACGGGTCGCGCGCCTTCCCAACTCACACAATTCGCTCAAACTCTCTTGGAAACAATTGCTCTATCACTTGAATGCACAATGAGGCTTGATGGATCGAGATTAGGGCTTTTATAGCCTTGTTTGAATTAATTTCATGTCATAACCCACTTTATAATGTTTTTTCATGACACTTTATAAACTTGACTTTTTTGGTTTCCTTTTGTCCTGAAATTGATTGATTTGATGCTTTTCTTTGATAATTTTTGCAGGGATAGCATCTGAGGGATCTTGACAAGGGAGCCAGGGTTACATGCTGTCCTTTGAATCATTTTGAATTTTTACAATTTTTACAAAATTTTGAGAAATGACCTTGGCTTTAAAAACATGGTTTTTAAATCCAAGGTGAAAATTAACTGTACAAGATGAATTTTTTCGAAGAAACACTTTGAAAATCATCCCTCTAGCATGCTGGGCACTTATTGACCTTCAGAGACATGACCTTGAAGACAAATTTGACCTCAACCCTAGACCTAAAAATTTTGACCTAAAGACAAAGACAAGTAACCTTGAACAGTTTAATGACTGAAACAACTTGATCCAGCGGTGCCAAGAGGGGGACAAAGACACCAGCTCCTCCATCATGGTTATGGCATGCCTAACAGAATGCAAAGAATGACACTGATGAGACACCTATTTATGCAAATGCAAAGAGCTTTGATCGCTGATGGAGGGCTACTAGACCGACTCTAACACATTGCATGTTGGAAGTGTGCTCACTGCGAGTTTGGAGTGCACAATTCTCTCCAACAATGGTTGCTTGTTCATCTAGAATGTGCTTTCCACTGAGGGAGGCAACAAAAGGCTAGGCCACTTATCCTAGGAAGTACTAATGCACTGTGAGAGGGAGGAGAACTTAGAAAAGAAGTAGTGCACAAGTATGGGAGGAAAATATATGTCAATGAGGCTCATGAATAAGCTGTGCTCAACACCTAGTAAGAGGGCTAATGCCTTTACAACTTGCACTGAGCAGGAGGACCAAGAAGAGCTCCCAAAATGGCTAAATGTGGGACTAGTAGAGTAAGAGAAGGAAATGCATCCGAACATGACTCAAACTTAGATCACGCACCTAAAAACCATCAATACAAGCCAAAAGGATACAAAAGACTTATGGATAACAATCAAACCTCGAAAAAAAAACAAAGCAACACTTATTTTTAAGTGCGACAGTTGAAACGATACATTAGGACACTTAGAACACAAGTTATGTCATAAGTGACGACTATCACAAAAAGGTGCGTTAGGCTGTAGGTATGTGTCTAACACATATTATAATGATATGTAAGGCCATCTAATGTATAAGATCACACTATAGCTAACTTTGGTGATACAAAAAGGTGTGACACATGCAGGAGTGAAAACAACAAAAGCTACAACTATGATAGGAGGAAAACATGAAGACAACACTTGCAAAATGCGAACGACCTTGAAAGTGACACATGCTAGAGCAAAGATAAAATGAAAAAAACACTTATTAAAGTGAAAGTGATCAAAAGTGACAGTGACATCCAGGAATGTAAAAGAGACACTTGTGAAAGTGACGGTGCGCAAAAAAGACAATTAAGAAAGCTCACTAAACTAACAATATAATTGCAATCAAAGTGAAGGAGACTATCAATTGAAAGTGTGCACCGACTGTTGACATGAGCTGAAAATTGCATCTGCGCCATCATAATGGATAGTTTTATGCATGTTCAAGCTTGCGTAAATGAAGTGTGCTCATGAACTCATCGAAGACTGAGCATGTGTGTGAACAAATGACTTGAAAATTTAAAACTAGGAAGAAGACTTAAACCCTTTTGAAAATATCAATCAACCATGGAGTAACCATAGGATGACAACCTGTAAGATAATCAATAGGCTCTAAAATTCAAGTGTATGGAAAATTTTTGAGGGTTTTGATTGCAACATCAACATGTCCTTACGGTTTTATGGTTGAATTTATTAAGTGTAATTTCTTAATGATAAACTAGAATTGTTGAAAGAATATCTATATCATTAGAAGTAATTATAATATTTCAAAAATATTGTGCTTGTATCTATTTCACTTGAAAACTCAACACCTTTGTCTTCCCCCATTCTCCATAGTCAAAACATAACATGATAGATAACCCATGCTTTTATGTTTCGTTTCCTCACTAAGGATAACACCAACAACATCGTCAAAGTTGAAAGTGCTTGAATTACATAGAAATTTACTCATAGAAATGACCAAAACATTTCAACATTTTGGTAACGAACAAAAATTGAAAAAATCATAACTTCATTATCAAAGTTTACTCCCACATAAATTAACTAACTAGTGACCATGTTAAATTCATTTAAATAATCTGTTGGAAACCAGGACAATACTAAGAGGGGGGATGAATCAATATTGTAACAATTTTACCAATTAAAATTTTTATTTTACTTAGTGAACATCATTGAATACTTCAGAAATAACTTAAATAACCATAACCAATATTAATTTCAACAATCACAATGGAACACACAAGAACAAGTAACTTTCATAACTCTTCTTCAATTCATTCACAGGACAAGCTACAACTTGCAATTACAAAGTTTTGGCTTCAACCATCAGGAAGATACAACTTCCTAGTTTATGAAATACAATTGAATGGAGCTACAACCCCATTTATTCTCCAACAACCATTGGAAGGAACACCAACCCCTAATCAATAAGCTACAACTTGCTTTGAAAATCACTGTTCCATTTTTCATCCATTTTCATACTAGGATCATGAATGCCTTCTTCGTTTTTTCTAATAAACAATTTATCCCTGTCACCCTGCAAAAATTGCCTACAACACCTCACCATACCAACACCTCATTTCTTTAGAAGCTCTATCTCAAAATCAATTGGTACATTATCCTTAATTAGGTATACTTTTATAGATTTTTCTTTTTGCTAACTTTGGCTTTGTTTATTTTTTAATTTGTGCATGAAGTCTTATTTTTTGCTTTTGTCCCATTCTCTTCTATCCTCTGATTTCTCTTCATCAAATTATTGTCCTTGTGCAACCTTTTCTACCAGTTGAAATGAGTTTATTTGTAGTTTTTAGCTAATATAGACTTTTATAGGTTTTAACAATGCTTATTCTATTTTTAGTTGCAGTTAAGTTTGGCTTGACTACCAAACTGCTAGTGCAGCCGAATTTGGGATTTATCCCCTTTCACTGGTTCCTTTTTTTGCTTCTTCGCCATAAGACCGGGTCTTCACAACCACCAAATTAGTCCCTAGGCGCTAAGCCCTTTCAAGTCCTATATGGAACCTATTTCCTTTGTTAATGACTCTACGCTGTTGGTCACGCTTCTACGCAAGATGACCAAGGAATAACGTTTAGATACTTCTAAGAGCCTTTGTGACTCTTTTCAACTGCCATGTCCATGGTCACCCCTTGTGGCATAAGGTCTGGTGCAGGCGCTTAGCCTCTAGCTCGCGATCCTAGCTCTTCTATTTAATTTAATTCATTAAACATTACAGGATCCCAACATCTGGTATTGGCCCCACTTTCTATTTTCGCCACACCCTTGGTCCTCCACTGCTGCATGGAACATGTGTCCAACACTAAGGTCAGAGCTCCCTTTAACTTGATAGGATCTTGCCGCCTGGTTGACATGTGTGTGGGGACTACCTGGCGCTCTCTTTATTGGCTGCCACTCTGCGTCCATGGTCCAATCCCTTCTGGCCAGTGCCGCTTCAAAATGCGTTCAATAATCCCACAAGGGGAATTTCTACGGGATGAGTTGTCTTGTGGATCCTCCTGATGCATTTTTAATTGGATGCTGCTCTGTTAACAGGATGACGTGTCCCAAAACCCGCCACCCAGCAAAACCTCTTGTGAACCATTTTAAATCTTTCAGGCTTATTTTGTTGGGATGACATCAGTAGCGCCACATTTTGTCCTTTAAGTGGTTACACATGTCACATAGAAAAGGGCCACTTAGGTGCCCAAAAACATCAAATCTTCCTACCATGTGTCCACCTCCTATTAGTTGATGCCGACATCATCCTTTGCTATCATTTGGGCCAATCATGATCTGCCATCTATCTTCCTAGAAGAGAGAGAATAGGTCCTCTGTGGCCTTATTTTGCGACCAATTACTTTGTTATTTTGTTTTTTTGAAAATTGTAGGGGTTCAAGCCTTTAGTCTTTGGAACCAATCCTAAGCAGATTGCGGTTTCGGGAGTGGTTCCCCAAGAGTATCTCTCCATCGTTGATCTACGCGATTAGTTGTGTGGGAAGCCTCTTATTGGACCATAGAGTCCATCTAACGGAATGTCTCTAGTGCCCCCCAAAAAGCCACCATGTGGTCTGACATTTTCTTCCTAGTCCATCCCTTTGTGCGCCAAATGGTTTTGCGTTGAGTAATGCATCCGAGCCAGCTTGTTAGGCGGGCTCCACCTTTGGCCAATAAGAAATTTTTCTGCCATTGTTGTGGCCTCCACTTAATCCCAGAGCCTCATGTAGAGGCTCTACCACTGGATTTGGCACTTGTTCCATCTTTGGCTACACGCCAAAGGCTCCTCTAAACACCTTTAACCCTATTATTTGACTTTGGGGTCATAGAGCTTTAACTTGCTCTAACTTTTGATCGAGGAGGTATTTTCAGGACTTCCATATATTGTCAGAAATCCATCTAGGTGGATTAAACCTACACCTGAGATGATATGCTACTCCAGAATTGGCTCCTAAATCTCTACTCCTTTTTGCTTCCATTTTATCATGCAACTCCATCAGTTTGCTCCCTAAGACGTTCTTTGACACTTGTGCTGCCTCTTGTTTGCAATGAACACTTTGTTTTCATCACCCCGTTGCCATCAATGACAACATATTTAAACATTCTCCCCCTTTGGCATTGATGGCAACACCAAAATCAAACAAAACACCTTTTACAATCTCGTAAGTATTTTAAGTTCCGCTCCCCCTGAAATGAAAACCTCTTTACTGGTTTCTGCTGCTTTGGTATCTTCTACTGGTGTTGTTGTTGTGCATGATCATTTGATCAATCCCCCTTTTTTGTTTGATTTCATCTCTCCCCCTTTGACATAAATGTCAAAATACATCATTATGCTCCCCTTGTCACCATGCTCCATATTTCAACTATCTTTCTTTGTCGTGTTGATCCTGTGGACCTGGTAGCTTCACCCTAATATGCTAATAATGCAACAACTTCATTTCTTCCTCTTAAAGGAAGAGCTAGTGGAGGTAGGTGAGAGACACAACTGCCAACCTTTGTCTCAAATACTCAATTTGTTCTCTAAGAAGTGGCTTGGTGAATATATCAACAACTTTCTTTTTGGTAGGCACATATTGCAGCTTCACAATCTGAGCTGCAACTTGCTCTTTCAAGAAATTATACTTGATGGGAAAATACTTGGTCTTGGAGTGAAAAAATAGATTCTTTGACATGCTTATAACACTTGTGTTGTCACAAATTGTGGGGATCGACTACTCATAGACCAATTTCACATCTTGCAAAGTTTGATTCACCCACAAAATCTGGATGCAACAAGAAGCTGCTACAATATATTATGCTTCAGTTGCACGTAAGGAAATGGAAGCTTACTTATTGCTCAACCATGAAACTAGACTTGCTCCAAGAACGAAAGCACCGCCACTTGTGCTCTTTCTATCATCCACATCACCTTACTAATCAACATTAGTATAAACAATAAATGAGAAATATTTACCTGTTGGGTACCAAAGTCCATAGCCTATTGTTGCTCTGAGATATCTGAGAATTCTTTTGGCTGATAAGAGATGGATTTGTCTGGGAGCTGCTTGGAATCTTGCAACTATAGCAACAACCTGCATGATGTCTGGTCTTGTAGCTACCAATTATAAAATGTTTCCAATGATGGATCTATATAAAGTCTGGTCCACTGCTGGAGTTTCATCCATCTTTCTAAGCTTGCAACTTGTCACCATTGGAGTGCTCACTAAAGAGCATTCTTCCATGCCAAATTTCTTCAATACTTCTTTGTGATACTTGTCTTGTGAGATAAAAATTCCTTTGGGGTTTTGTGTAATATGTAATCCAAGGAAGTAGGAAAGCTATCCAAGCATGGATATCTAGAACTCTTCCTTCATATCAACTGCAAATTCATTGTTCAACAAGTCTGAATTACTTGCAAAGATGATATCATCAAAATATACTACCACCACAATGACTTTTCCATCCTTTTCTTTGACATATAAGTTATTGTCAGCTACACCTCTCTTGAATCCACACTTGGGCATGTAATTGTATAGCTTTGAATACCAATCTCTAGCGGCTTGCTTGAGACCATACAAAGCCTTCTTAAGTCTACAAACATAATCTGGTTTATCTTTCAATTGAAAACCATATGGATTCTCTATATATACTTCCTCCTGAAAAGCAGATTTGACATCCATTTGATAAATTTTGAGCTTCTTAAAGAAAACATATGCCAAAAAAATTTGTATTACTTCTAATCTAGCAACAAGAACAACATTTTCATCAAAATCCAAGCCTTCTATTTGAGCATAGCCTTTGCATACCAACCTAGCCTTGTTTCTTACTACTTCTCCACGATCATTCAACTTATTTTGAATACCCACTTTGTGCCAATGACATTCTTGTTCGTAGGTCTTGGAACAAGTTCCCAAGTCTGATTTTTCTCTATCTGGTCATATTCTTCATTCATGGCTTTTAGCCAATGTTGATCTTGACTGGCTTGAACAATATCCTTTGGTTTTTCCATGGAAAATAGGGAAAGATGTGCTTGTGTAGGGGCAGTGAGCAACTTCCTTCTTATCTACATTCCATAATTTAATTCACCAATTATTTGATTAGTTGGATGGTGTTTTTGTACATACCTTGGGGATATGTGGCCTGAAGACTAGGGTGTTCTTCCTCACTTTCTTTTGCAGATGCCTCATCATTCTCATTAACAATGCTTACTGGTTCATCAATGCTAGTTTTCTAGCTATTTCACTTCTTGGTCATCGTGCTCATATACCTTCACATTGAGGCAGTAAATAATTGTCTTGTTGAATTTATTGTAGCACCTATAACCCTTGTTTTTATGTGAATAACCCATAAAAATGCCTTAATCTGCTCTGGCATCAAATTTCCCAAGTTTCTCATCATTTCTTTTGATGTAGCATCTGCTGCCAAAATTTTTAAAGTGTTTGACTATTGCTGGTCTACCACACCACAAATCATAAGGATTTTTTTCACTGTTGGGTCAAAATGAGCCTTGTTGAGAATGACCACTGTTGTATGAATTGCCTATGCCCAAAACCTTTTCTAAACTTTCTTTTCTATCATCATAGTTTTGGCTAATTGATGCACTGGCCTGTTTACTCTCTCTAAAACACCATTTTGCTGGGAAGTCTCTACTATGGTAAACTGCCTCTTAATGACATTTTATTTTCATAAATCATCAAATTCCTTTGAATTGAACTCACGTCCATTATCTGACCTTATGCTTTTGATTTTTCAATCCGTTTCATTCTCAACCATAACTTTGAATTCTTTAAAATTTTTAAAAGCTTCAAATTTCTCTTTGAGGAATGCAACCCATATAATCCTATTGATATCATCAACGATTAGCATAAAACATAACTTACCTGTGGTTGAATTCATTCAAGATGGTCCACAAAAATCCACGTGTACTAGTTGTAATGGATTTCTTGAAGTGTTTTCCTTTCCCTGGAAAGAAACTCAAGCTTGCTTTCCTAGTTGGAAAGATTTGTAGATAATATTATTTGTTTTTAAAAGCTTGGGAAAATCCTTAATTGCATTTTTCTTGCTAAGCTTGAAAATCTGGTCAAAGTTCAGATGTCCAAGCCTTTTGTGCCACAACTAGCTCTCATCTGTCTTTGTTAAGCAACACTTTTCTATCTTTACTTTGAGCACATAGACATTATTTTTTGTTCTTACAACTTCAACAACTATTTCAGGCAGTTCAATTTGCATGGACAACATACTCCTTTGTTGTTGTTGTTGTTTTTTCTTAGACTACTTATTGTGTTCTAGCTGTTGAGTGGACCCTTCTTTTGTTGGGGGAACAAAGGTAATTTCCTTTTTACCTTTTAATTCAACTATTGTAGTATACCTAGGGGGGATAATATGAGGTACATAGGGAGGTACCCAAGGGAATAATGTAATGTAATAATAATAAATGGGACATAATTATTAAATAAAGTGATTAACCCACATTATGCAGGGGACCACAAGTAGTTAGAGAATAAAGTGATTAGCCCATTGTATTGATGTATAGTATTGAGAGTCCCAATGTAATTACCCATGGTATTGTCTGTATGAAGCCTATATAGAGGCTAGAGACTCTCAATTGAGATGTCAAGTACTTTTGCATCAACAAGAATATGGCTTGTGGAGGGATCTCATTCCTTAAGAAGTAGTTGTATGGTGTTATCCTACCTCAAGGGTTTTGATAATAATAAAGGTTTTGTGTATGGATTTCACACATGGTTTTGGGCATGATGGTTTTCTGCCCATGGTATTTTGTAGATCCAGTCTGTTAGGTCCCTATAATACTAGTGATTCCCCCATTACTATTGTCATTGTAGCCCTTATTGTTATTATTGTGCCCCATAGAAACCCACTATTTTTATTTTTGTGCCCTTATGTTATTACTGTTATGTCGGCTTGATTATATTGTGACCCCTTAGACTCCTATATATAGAAGGGAGGTTTAGTCATTTGTATCATCCATGAATTATTCATTTGTGTAATGTAAAGGAGGTTTCCCCCTCGAAGAGTCTGGTTTCTAAGTTGTTGATCTATCTTTTCTATATTTTGTGACCTGGTTTCATAACATTTGGTATCAGAGCTTTGGATTCTAGGGTTTCGCTACTCCAAACAGGTCATCGTGGAATTTTCGTTATAACTTTTTTTTTTTTTTCATCAACATTTCAGAAGCTAAAAAAAAAACCCATTTGAGCTGGAATCATTCTGAACTTCAGAGCTTGTATTGCTATATTTTCAGAGATATGATTTGAGGAATTTAGGGTTTTTGCAGACTCTCGAATTACATTCCAAAAAGGTGACCTGAGGAAAATCGTCATAACTTTTATTGTGAGCATTAGATTGAAATTTCATAAGAAGTTTCAGAAAGAGGACTTCCTGTAGTTTTCTGTATATCAGATTAGGGTACTAAGGTCAAAACAATGAGACGTGGCGCTTTGTACAAGTTCGCTCTACTGAACTAGTCTATAATCAGGTCACCGTGGGAGATTGGGCATAACTATTCCTTGGAGAATCCAATCTTGATCAGACTAGCGGGGTTAGAAAGAGGACTCAAAGAGCTACTGCAAGACACGATTTTAGATATTCGAGATCCGCAGTTACAAAGATACAATAGATTAAATATTGAGCTCTTACAAAGTGAAAACAAAGGTGTGTATTTTTTTTTAAAAGTTTGCATAAGATTGGTTTGAAAAATTAGTTTGAAGGAATTCAAAGGGAATAGTGAAGAATTATTAGCATTAATTGATGCCCTGAAGAAAGAAAATGAAAATACCTAGTAAGTGACTTGAAAGCTCTAGCATGACTCGTGAAGAAGAGCAATAAATGCAACATGATATATCAAAATTACAAGACCAAGTACAACAAATTTCACTCTCACAAAAGGTAACTGAAGCTAAGATGAATGGCATGGATGCTAAGATGGAAGAATTGAAGATAAATTTGAATAAGTTGCTACAACAAATGGTTACTAATGGCGAAAGGGTAGTAAAGGAAACTCATGATGAGAACAAAAGAAATTTTAATCATGATTTCATAGACTCTAATGTTGGATTGAAGACCCACCATGTTCCGAAGATTGATATGAGGAATTTTGATGGCAAGGATCCCAGAACATGGATACTACAGATGGAGCGATTTTTCGATCTACATAATGTGCAAAACATACAAAAGGTACATATTGCAACTTTATATTTGGAACCAAATCAGTTTGTATGGTATCGATGGCTGTGCTCTCATAAACAAATTGTCACTTGGGCAATTTTTATTGATGAAATGATAGCACTTCATGAGGATACAAAAGCAACACCTTTTTTAGCCAATTGATAAATCTCAAACAAAAGGGTTCAATGATGGAGCACATTGAGGACTTCCAAAAATTGAACATAAGGGTAAAAGATATTCCAGAGGAGCATACGATTGATGTGTTCATAGGGACTTTAAAGGATAATATCCAACATGAGCTTCACCTTTGGGAACCTGATTCATTGGAGAAGGCATTCAGGTTAGCAAGAAAAATGGAAAGCAAAATTATGGCAACCAGGAAGCCTACCACTCACAACTATAAATATGGAAGTTTTGTTGCCCCTAGCCTTCCACAACCTACAAGGTTGACAACAAAACAATTGGAAGAAAAAAGAGCAAAAGGGCTTTGTTATAGTTGTGATAGCAAATACACTAAAGGTCATAAGTGTGCTGAGAAGAAATTATTCTACATAGATTGTGAAGAGGAGGAATAAAAGGAACAATAAATGTCAAAAGAAGAGGATATACTCTAGGAACAAACCCTAGATAAAGAAGAAATGAATCCGACCATATCTTGTAATGCATTGAATGGAATTACCACTCCTCAAACTGTCAAGATAGAAGGACATATCAAGAACAAAAAGGTAATAGTGTTGATTGATTCAGGGAGTACCCATAATTTCTTTCATTGTAAGATAGCCAAGGAATTGAATTGCTTCCTATATCCAGCACTAGAGTGTCAAGTGATGGTTGCAAGTGGAGGAACCATAAGTTGCTCTGGAAAGTGCCATAATATCAAGCTATCCATGGGAGAATATGTATTGAATAGCCCAATGCTTTCCATTCCACTGGGTGGTGCTGATGTTGTACTAGGAGTCCAATGGCTACAATCTTTGGGTACAATAACTTTTAATTTTCAAGAACTTTTCATGAAATTTTGTGTGGAAGGAAAGGAAGTTGAAATAAGGGGTATTGCAGGGAAACTAGAAAAGATAATTAGCTCTAACGATATGACAAAGCTTCTAAAGAAGGAACAATCAGGCGTAATTGCACAATTATGTTCGCTAGAGGTTCCCACATCGAAATCATCTATTTCTCCAGATCTCCAAAATGTCTTGGACAATCATTCCAAGGTATTTGAGACTACCAAAGGCCTCCCACCTATTCATGACAATGATCATGCTATTCATTTGATTCCAGGAAGTGTTCCTCCAAACATCAGGCCATACATATATCCCTATGCCCAAAAGAGTGAAATTGAATATATGGTTGCAAAAATGCTAGACGCTGGTATAATTCAACCTAGTCAAAGTTCTTTCTCTGTTCCAGTAGTATTGGTGCACAAGAAGGATGGATCATGGTTCATGTGTCCCTATTATAGGGAGCTCAACAAGCTCACTATTAAAGATAAATTTCCCATTCCTGTCATTGATGAATTATTGGATGAATTGCATGGATCAATTTACTTCACCAAGTTGGATCTTCATTCAGGATATCATCAAATCAGAATGAAGAATGAAGACATTTGGAAAACAACATTTAGAACTCATGAGGGTCATTATGAATTTTTGGTCATGCCTTTTTGCTTTACCAATGCACCTTCTACATTTCAAGGTTTGATGAATTCCATTTTAAAACCCTTCCTTAGAAAATTTGTGTTAGTATTTTTTGATGATATACTAATCTACAACAAGTCTTGGAAGAATCATGTTCAACATGTTGATACGGTGCTCAAACTACTGGAGGAGAAACAATTATATGCAAAAAGCTCCAAATGTTTCTTTGGAGTACAAGAGGTGGAATATCTGGGTCATATTGTATCTCATGAAGGTGTTAAGGTAGACCCTAGAAAAATTAAAGCCATGAAGGAATGGAAAATCCCCACATCCATAAAGCATATGTGAGGATTTCATGGGTTGATAGGGTATTATTTCAAGTTTGTTAAGAATTATGGGAGAATAGCAGCACCTCTAACAAAATTATTGAAGAAAGATGCACTTTCATGGACTCTAGAAGCAACAAAGGCCTTCGAAAATCTTAAAGAAGCAATGTGCCAAGCACTGGTCTTAGCTACACCGGACTTAACAAAAACCTTTATTGTGGAATGTGATGCTTCAGGAAATGGAATTGGTGATGTTTTAATGCAAGATGAAAGACCCATTGCTTTCAAAAGTCGTCCAATCAAAGGAAATTATTTACATAAAGCTATTTATGAGAAGGAAATGTTGGCAATACTACATGCACTTAAGAAATGGCGACCCTACCTAATGGGAAGACACTTCAAGGTAAAAACGGATCATGATAGTCTTAAATAATTTTTAGAAAAAAGATTATCCTCTGAAGAGAAACAAAAATGGGTCACAAGATGTTGGGTTATGACTTTGAAATCATCTACAAAAAAGGGAAGAAAAATGTTGTGGCAGATGCACTCTCAAGAAATAATGAGGATGTGGAAGCATTGCTGTGCGCCATTTCTATTATCCAACTAGATTAGATAAACGAAGCAAGGGATGAATGGAAGAATGAAGAAAATGTGTGGGCACTCATTCAAAAGATACAACAAGATCCCAGTACATCTGATACATTTAGCTAGAAAAATGATTCATTATGGTAAAAAGATCGCTTATACCTTTGTAAGATTTCCCAAATCAAACAAAAGATTCTTATGGAATTGCACACTTCTCCCTTAGGAGGTCACTCAGGATTTTTAAAAACTTACCACAGGATTAAGAAGGAGTTTTTTTGGGATGGACTTAAATTGGATATTCAAAAGTTTGTGGCGGAATTTTTGGTTTGCCAACAAAATAAAGTTGAAACAATCAAGACCCCAGGTCTATTACAACATTTATCCATTCCAAGCTAACATTGGGAGGAGGTTTCAATGGATTTTATCACAGGTTTACCCAAGTATGAAGGAAAGATTGTCATCATGGTGGTAGTTGACAAACTTACCAAGTATGCACACTTTTGTGCATTATCACATCCATTTAAAGCCAGTACAGTTTCTACTACATTTATGGAAACAATTCAAAAGCTACATGGAAACCCAAAGATTATTGTAAGCGACAAAGATCCCATTTTCACTGGAAATTTTTGGACATAATTATTTTCTTGTCTCGGTACTCAGTTAGCTCATAGCTCATCTTATCATCCTCAATCTGATGGGAAAACTGAAATAGTAAACAAATGTTTGGAAGGATATCTTCGTTGCTTTGTATCTGATAAACAGACACAATGGTCAAATGGTTGCCTCTAGCTGAATGGTGGTATAACTCTTTCTTCCATACTGCAACAAAAATGACCCCATTTATGGCACTTTATGGATATCATCCACCATCCATCACATCATATTTAAGAGAAAATTCTAAGGTTCAAGCAATATAACATCAGATTGAGCATCAACAACAAGTTCTCCAACTCTTAAAGGATAACCTCACGTTGGCACATAATAGAATGAAACAACAGGCAGATCAATATCATAGCAAAAGAAGTTTTGATGTAGGCGACTGGGTATTCCTATGTCTACAACCATATAAGCAAATGTCCCTCAAGCAAGCTAAGAAGGATAATAAATTATCACCAAAATATTATGGTATGTACAAGGTGTTGCAAAAGATTGGTACTATGGCATACAAATTGGAGCTTCCTGCAGCTTCTCGAGTGCACCCAGTTTCCCATGTTTCATGTTTAAAGAAGGTTATAGGTGACAAGCTCCCAGTTCAAACAATATTGCCAGAACTTGACGAGGAAGGAAAAATCATATTCGAACTGGAAGCAGTCACAAAAACAAGAAATCGATAGCTACGAAATCGATCAATTTTAGAGTATCTCATCAAGTGGAAGAACTTATTTGCTGAAGATTCCACATGGGAGGATGATAATTTTATACAGAAGCATCCAGAACTACTCAAGTGTTGAGGACAATGATTTTCGAAAGGAGAGGGGCATGTTTGGTGCTTATAATACTAGTGATTCCCCCATTACTATTTTCATTGTAGCCCTTATTGTTATTATTGTGCCCCTATTGTCCCCATATTGTTATTAGTGTGCCCCATAGAAAGCCACTAATGTTATTGTTGTGCCTTTATGTTATTACTGTTGTCAGCTTGATTATATTGCGACCCCTTAGACTCCTATATATAAAAGGGATTTTTAGTCATTTGTGTCATCCAAGAATTGTTCATTTGTGTAATGTAAAGGAGGTTGCCCCCTCGAAGAGACTGGTTTCTAAGTCGTTGATATATCTTTTCTATATTTTTGTGAGCTGGTTTCATAACACAATCAAGGGAGCTATGGTTATGTTCTAATCCAGGGTTAATGAATTGGGGTTTATGGATGCTTCGACATTTATATATATGTATTTTAGCATTGAAAGGAATATAATGAAAAATAAATTTGGTAGTCTCGATTTTGAGATCGAGGGAAAATATTTGTGTTTATCTATTTTATGTTTTATGCTCTTGCCATTGTATATTTCCTATTTTTAATAGTTTGTTTGCAGGTAATTTCTGTACAAGGTTAAAACCTACATTTGGTATCAAAGTTGTTTCGGCTTCAAGGAGACGCCTTTGCTGCTGAGGGGTTTTTCTCGAGCCTGTGGTAGATCCTGTTCAGTGGGAGATCTGCAGGATCAATTCTTGTGGTGAAAGAAGATGGCGAGTCATGGAAAGATAGAGATCGAGAAATTTAATGGTTAAAGTTTTGAGTTGTGGAAACTCAAGATGGAGGATCTGCTAGTGGATAAAGATCATTGGATCGTTGTACATCCAGGTACTAAACCAACGATAATGTATGATGAAGACTAGAAAAAGTTGGATCAGAAAGAAAAGAGCACAATACAGTTGTGTATCTTAGATTCAACATTGCTGAATGTATTAGGGAAAGCTTCAGTGAGGGATTTGTGGGAAACATTAGAGACTTTGTACCAATCTAAGTCTCTGGTGAATAAATTGTTCCTATGATAAAACTGTAAAACTTGAGGATGAAGGATGGAGACTCAGTGATAGAGCATCTAAACGCCTTTAATACTGTGGTAATCCAGTTGTTATCTGTTGATATTAAAGTTTAAGATGAAGATAAGTGTATCAGTTTGTTGTGTTCTCTACCAGATTCGTGGGATAGTCTGGCTGTTGCAATAGGTAGCAATACAACTACCTTGCATTTTGATGAAATAGTCTCATCGTTGCCGTCAGAGGAGATGAGACAAAAAAAATATGGAGGGACAGAATGGAGATGCATTGTCTATACGAGGGTGGTCCCATAACAGAAACAAAAATAAGTCCTTGAGTGGGAGATATAAATCTGGAGGGAGATATAAATCTCCAAGAAAAAATGTAAAGGTGTTCTGGAAATGCGGAAAGTAAGGGCACTTCAAAACGGACTGTAGATCTAAAGATATTGAGAAAGGAAAGGAATCTAATGATGCTCCTTTTGCAGAGGCGAAAACCACCTTAGGTGAAAGTGGGGATGTGTACTTGGCTTCTTTTTCAAGTACACATGTAGATCATGAGGCATGATTGATTGACTTAGGTGCATCTTTTCACTTCACTCCCCATAGGAAGTGGTTCTGCAAGTATGATGGTGGTGATGTATTCTTAGGGGATGATAGGAAGGCTAGAATCGTTGGTCATGGAAAAGTAAAGTTGAGTTGCAAGGTGGAAGGATTAGAACACGTCCGGGTGTTCTCCATATTCCTACATTGGATATAAATATGATTTCTATAAGCAAGATGGATGATGTAGGTGTAAAAACAATGTTCAAGAAAGATACATGTAAGATGGTTCGGGGAGCACTGATATTTATGCGTGGAGTTCAGATTGGAACTCTATACAAGCTTGTGGGTAGCACTGTTATTAATGGGTGCAACAATTTTGTGGTTCCTGAAAGTGGATCAAAAAATCTAGTGGTGTTTGGAGAAAATACCATGCTATGGCATCAAAGGCTTCGACATATTAGAGAGAAGGGCCTTTGAATACTTCATGGTAATGGTATGGTAGAAGGTATGTCTAATTTCTCTCTAGATTTTGATTTTTTTCAACATTGTGTATATGGGAAGTAGAATCAGGTGAGTTTCCCCTCTGGTGCTAAGGGGGCGAAACAAATATTAGAGCTTGTGCACAATGTTGTGTTTGGACCTGTGTTGGTTCCATCACTAGGTAATTCTATGTACTATGTATCAATTATAGATGACTTCTCAAGGAATACATGGATATATTTCCTCAGGAATAAATTTGAAGTCTTTGAGAGGTTTAAAGAATTTAAGACTTCAATGGAAAACTAGACAGAGAAGAAGATAAAGGTTCCAAGGACAGATAATGGTGGAGAGTTCTGCAAGAAGGAATTTAAAGAGTTCTATAAGAAGTGTAGTATAGCACGAAAGAAGACTACTCCATACATGCCTCAGCAACAGGGAGTTGCAAAAAGAATGAACAAGATGTTGATGGAAAAGGAAAGAAACATGCTTACTGGTGTCGAGTTAGGACAAGAATTCTGGGCAGAGGCGGTGGAGACTGCATGTTACTTGGTTAACAGATCACCTTCATCAGCATTGGAGAATAAGTCTCCACATGAGGTATGGACTGGTAAGAAACCCTCTCTTTTACATCTGAGGGTATTTGGTTGTGATGCATATGTACATGTTCCAAAGGAGAAAATAACCAAGTTGGATAGTAAATCTGAAAGGTGCATATTTGGGTATAAAGATGGTTTAAAAGGTTATAAGATTTGGAACCCAGAAACAAGGAAGGTTGTGTATAACCGTGATGTGGTGTTTAGAGAGGTGAAAGATGCTATTAAACATGAAGTCCTACCAAAGGAATCTGAGAAGATAGAGTTTGAGCTAAAGGAGGAAGAATCAGACTCTTTAGCAAAAGAGGAATCAGAAGATGAATAGCCACAAACTCCAGCTGTGAGAAGATCAGTTCGAGAAAGAAGGAAACTAGAAAGGTATAGTCCATCTGATTTCTGTTCAAATTGTGCTTTATATATTATTGATGATGATCCTGGAACTGTCAGGGAGGTAGTAGATTCAAAGGATGACAAACTCTGGAAAGAGTCCATGGTTGATGAAATGGCATCTTTGGACAAAAATGAGGCTTGGTAGCTGGTGGAGTTGCCAGCTGGAAGGAAACCCATTGGAATCAAATGGATGTTTAAGAAGAAGATGAATGCAGCAGGTAAGGTGGAGAAATACAAAGCTCGGTTGGTAGCAAAGGTTATTCCCATGTGTCAAGAATTGATTTGGGTGATATTTTTTCTCCTGTTGCCAAGTTAGCTTCTATTATATTATTTTTATCTGTTTCTGCTGCTTTTGATTTTAAGGTAGAATAGATGGATGTGAAGACAACATTTATTCATGGGGATCTGGAAGAAGAGATCTACATGAAGCAGCCTGAAGGCTTTGCGGTGAAGGGTAAGAAGGAACTGGTATGCAGGCTAAAAAAATCTCTGTATGTGTTAAACATTCACCAAGGATGTGGTATCAGAAATTTGATACATATATACGGGGATTTGGCTTCACCAGAAGCAAAGAAGATCACTGTGTATATTTTAAATTAATTAGTGACCGTGTTATTTATTTGGTCTTGTATGTGGATGATATGTTGCTAATTGGAAATAACATAGAAATTATCCAATAATTGAAGATCCAATTGTCCTCCAAATTCAACATGAAAGATCTTGGTGTTGCAAACTATATTTTGGGCATGGAAATTAAACGAAATCGAGTAACGAGGAAGCTCTGTTTAAACCAAAGGAAGTATGCTGAGACAATGTTGCAGAGGTTTAATATGTAGTATAGTAAACCGGTGAAGGTTCCTATTCCTGTAGGTGTAAAATTATTTGCTGAACAATGTCCTAAGACATAAGAAGAGGAAGATGACATGTCCTGTGTTCCATATGCAAGTGAAGTTGGTAGCCTAATGTGTGCAATGGTCTATACTAGACCAGAAATTTCACATGCAGTGGGAGTGATCCAGGTGGATCTTCAGATACAATGGCATGGAAAAGCTCCAAATTCAAAGTGGCAGAAAAGCAAGTATCTTAACATTAGATTGAAGTTCTCATCGCTCTGATTCCAATGGTGCGAACAACACTCCAATCCTAGTATGGATGATGAAGTTATGGTAGAAAGAAGGTTGCCTTGTTCCTTTGGAAAATGAGGCTTTTCCCTAAAAAATGGCTTTAAGCCTTTAAAAGGCAAATAGCAATCGGAGAAGTCAAGAGGCGGGATTAAGGCAGGCGCAACGGAACCCCCGATCAGCGATCTTCGATTAATCGGAGTCGGAGGCAAGCAATCGGAGATATTGGGATGATCGGATCAGTGGATCGGGTCGGCGAAACCCAAAGGATAGGACCAGGACCCCTGGGCCGTAGCGATGCGATATGCCGATGCGATACGCCGATATCAGTGATATCGACAATCGACGATCAGCAATCGGTGATATCGGTGATCGGCGGTTGGCAATCGCCCGCTAACAGGACTATGGAATAAGCGATATGTGATCACGATATGGGGACCGGACCCGATTATGTTATAAAGGGCGATTTCATATAATTTGAAATCCAGGTAAAAGGATTTCGGTCAAGTTTTTCCAATGTTTTGTGTATTATCTGTTTAAATAGAAAAAGGCCATTTTAAAGGGGTTTGTTGCATAGAAAGGCCGGACGGTTGGCCCGTCGATCCTTTCGAGGAAATGACTTCTATGATAAACGAACAACCCTGATTTAAGCGGCCTTTATAACAAAGAAAGATTATAAAGCCCGATGAACACCAAAAGGCATGGGGGAGAGGATTTTTGGCACGCAGTTCGAGGCAGAGCTTGCAAGAAAGAGCGAGAGGTCATCTTATTTGAATTGGGAAAAATTTATATGGTTTCTGCCCCTATCGACGCCATGGACACAGTGGTGCTATCCATTTCTCCATTTGAGTTCTCCATTTCACAACCATTTTCCAGAATGGAGGTATAATACTCCTTTTATGTAACTGATGATTGTATTCTCTTCTTTTCATGCCATTTAATGAATGAAGGCCTCCCCATTGATCGAGTAGGGCCCGAAGACGTAGTCCGAGTTGGATGAACTTCGTTATCAAGTCTTGTTGTCTTCTTTTCATGCCTTTATGTGTTCCTTATTCTTTCTTGTGTGCACATTAAATTTTTATGTTAATTTGCAATTTTCACATGTGATTCTTTTCATACATCTATAAGTAAAAGATCCCTGGATCAGGGAGTATTGAGCAGGTTTATGTCAAAAATAGGGAAGGAGCATTGGACAACAGTGAAATGATTTTTTAGGCATTTGCGTGGCACTAGTGATTATGGTATGTGATACCAAGGAAGGCCAGGATTGGATAGAGTTTTGGACATCCGTGGCTTTGTTGATTTAGACTGGGCTGGAGATATGGATCATAGAATATTTACACAGGTATGTGTTTAACCTATTTGGAGGTGCAGTTAGTTGGATGAGTAAGAGACAATTTGTAGTGGAACTTTCAACTGCAAAGGCATAATACATGGCAATGACTCATGCAAGCAAGGAAGTAGTTTGGTTATAGAGATTGTGTTCAAGTATGGTGTTAGTACAACAAGCTATAAGGATAGATTGTGAAAATCAAATTGAAATTTTCTTGGCAAAGAACCCTGCTTATCATTCAAAGACAAAGCACATTGATGTTCAATATCACTTTGTAAGGGATATGGTTGAGGAAAAAAAGGTGTTGTTGGTAAAGGTGGATACTTTGAAGAATACTGCAGATGCATTGACAAAGTTTGTGAGCACTGAGGAGTTCTTTTGGTGTAGAGAAACAATGGGTGTTACAGGGATGGAACAATGACTAAGCTCTCCTGTGACCCCCCGTGTGGAAAAGAAAACAACAAATGGGAAAATTTTGGGTGTGTGTTAAATTCTTTCCACGACTAGCCCCACGTGCCAGCAACCCCTTCGTTGTGCCAGTCATGGATTTCACACATGGTTTTGGGCATGATGGTTTTCTACCCATGGTATTTTGTAGACCCGGTCAATGGAACTATGGTTATGTTCTAATCTACGGTTAGATGCTTCGACATGTATATATATGTATTGTAACATTGAAAGGAATATAATGAAAAATCAATTTGGTAGTCCCGGTTTTGGGATCCAAGGGAAAATCTCTGTGTTTATCTATTTTATAATTTTTTCTCTCACCGTTGTATATTTCCTATTTTTAAGAGTTCATTTGCATGTAATTTCTATATAGGTTTAAAACCTACAGAGATTTCCCCGATCACCTACACCCACAAATTCATGTCATTATTAATTTCACGAAGAAGCGATTCTCGCGTAAGTGGAGGGTGATACAGATGAAGTTGATGCCCATTTTCAAGGAAAGAAATGCCAGAATTATCAATCGTAGTGAGGCACACCATTCCATTGTCAAAAAATTCAATAACTTCGTAAGGACCCAACCATCTCATTTGGAGTTTACCTAGAAAGTCTTGGAATATGGAGTCATATAACAAAATCCAATCCTCTTTCTGAAAGTTTTTCTTTTTAATCAGTTGATCATGCCATTTAGCTATTTGTTGCTAAACTATGGTTGTGAGTTGTAAGGCAAGAAGGTGCATTTCATCCATTTTGTTAAGCTTTTGTAGGTGTTGTTTTTGTGCCTTCGTATGATCCAGTTCGGCTTCCTTAACAGTTCTAAGAGTCTTGACTTCAAACTGAAGGAGATCAAATAAGCATATATAAAAATATCATAGACATAAACATGAACTAGACGTGGCGAAAAAGGCCTCAACCTTGATGTATTCCTCACATTCTCATTATTAAAATAATGTTTATGATACATATAAATACATGAGGAGAATTTGTCTCAAGATAGTGCGTCTATCTTGGACACTATGGTTGAGCAAATATCTCAACCAAACACTAATCTAGGAGCCTAACTAGTTGGAGAGAATCTCTCAACCAACTAGGCCTAAACTGACTCCTAACCATGAGGAACAAACTCAATCTAGAAAGGTAGGATTAAATCCAACTTTCTTGATTTTAATTAATTTAATTATTTTGGACTTATAATTGTTTTAAACACATGAGAGTGAGGCTAACATTCCCCCCCTCAATGATAAGTCCAAAATAAGAACCAAGAACCATCTTCCAAGTTCTCATGCTGAAACTGTTGATCCTAAAAAACGCTTCTTGAAAAAATGCCAAGGCTGGATGCCGAAAAAAACTTCAATCTGAAGAGATCATGAGTCAGCTACAAGTTTGATTCATCTATGAATTTTTCTTGACAACCCCATTACGTGCCAAGACGCAAAATGATCCATCTGTCCTTTCCTTGAAATCGGCATCCTTTATCCACTGACAAAATGTTGATGACGGCCACTAGAGAATTTGATTTGTCCACTAAAAAAATATTGTGAACGCCCACTGGCGAATTTGCTGATGTCGAAACTGCTCACTAGCTTTGTTGAGGAAGATGATGACTACCCACTGGCTACTTGATGTTGACTTCTCACTAGCTACTTGATGCTGAATTCCCACTGGATGCTTGATGTTGAACGCCCACTAGATGTTGATGATGATCGCCCACTGTCTGAGTTGGTTCTGTCGAAAAATGTTTACTACTGCTGGTCGATGTTGTCGAAAAATTTAGTCTGAAAACCTTCAATTCAATTATTATCATTTTCCCCCCTTTGTCAGCTGAAAGGAGAGACAATCGACATTTGATTTTGGAACCACTACAACAAAACCTTGTGATTATCATCCCTTTTTGCTTCCTTGTCTAGAGACCATTTTTGGTGCTATTTGTGTCCATTTATCAAATATGGTGTAAAACTTGATGCAAAGTTTTCATCGATTTTTGCACCAAGTCTTACATCAAGTTTAGCACCAGGTATTGTAATAGGTTTTGCATGAGATTTTACACCATGTTTTATGCCACGTTTTATGCCAAGTTTTGTGATATCCTTTGCACCATGTTTTGCATCAAGTTTGGCACCTAATTTTGTTTCACCATCTTTTTCATCCTCTATTGCATCCACTTTTTGCGCCTACACTTGCATCAACTTTTGCATCATCTCTTGCATCCTCTTTTGCATCATTTTTTAAATCATTTTTTGCATCCATTTTTGCATATTTTTTTCATCCCCTTTGTTCCAAGTTTTGCATCGAGGTTTGTGTCTAGTTTTTGCATCTACTTTTGTTGCATTAACCTTTACATCTTGTTTTGCATCCATATTTACCTCCTCTTTTTCATCTGTTATTGTGTCCACTATTGCATCCATTTTTCTTGTGCCATAATTTGCACCTAGTTTTACAACTCCCTTTGCACCCTTTTTGTTTCTAAATTGGCATCCACAATTGCATCCTCATATACATCTAGGTTTTCATTGATCCCTTTTTATATCCACTTTTGTATCAAGATTTGCATAAGGTTTTGTGTCTTGTATTGCATCTACTTTTGCATAGAATTTTATTGCATCGACTTTTGCATCATATTTTACATCGATTGTTGCACCCAGGTTTACGCCCACTTTTACATCCCTTTTTGCATCCTATTTTTCATCTTCATTTGCTTCTTCTTTTGTATCTATCATTACATCCACTTTTGTTGTGACACAATTTGTGCCATGTTTTGTACTTACTATTATACCCATACTATTATACCCATGTTTTCTTCCAATTTTGCATCCATCTTTGCATCCTCTTTTGCATAAAACATTGCATCTATTTTTGCATCCACTTTTGTGTTGGGTTTTGCATCTCATTTTGTATCTTCTTTTGCATGTACTTCCATTGCATCCATATTTTACATCAAATTTTGTTTCTCACGTTGCACCCGTGTTTGCATCCACTTTTACATCCCTTATAGCATCTTGTCTTGCATCTAAGTTTGCATCTTTTTTTTTTTGTCTATTATTACATCCACTTTCTCATCCACTTTTTTTGTGCTATGATTTGTGCTATATCTTATGCCTATCATTGCAACCCACATTTTCTTCCACTATTGCATCCACATTTGTATCCTCTCTTGTGTCCAAGTTTGCATCAAATATTGTTTATGTTTTTTGCAACCCATTTCGAATCTACTTTTACATCCACTTGTGATTCGTCCAATTTTGCAACTAATTTTGTGTTCACTATTGCACCCATGTTTGGCCCATGTTTACATCCCTTTTTTCATCCAATTTTTCCTCCTTTTTGCATTCAAGTTTGTGTCTTTTTTTTTTTTTTTACATTCATTGTAGTATCCACATTTGTTTCACCACAATTCATGCTAATTTTTATGCCAACTATCGTACCCATGTTTTCTTCCACTTTTTCATCCATGTTTGAATCCTATTTTGGGTTCAATTTTGCATCAACTATTGCATCTATTTTTTCATCCACTTTTGTGTCAATTTTTCTGTCTTGTTTTGCATCTACTCATGTTGTGTCCACTCTTCATCCAGATTTACGTCTATTTTTACCCCCATTTTTTTTGTTCACTTTTGAATCCCTTTTCCAACGCACATCATATTTTTTTAATTTATGATATTTCTTATGACATTGAAAATTATGAACAACTGATGACAATGTCAATAATTATAACGATGATGATAATGAAGATGATGACGATGACATGAATTGTGATTGGTATGATAATGACAATGATGATAAAGACGATGAGAGTTACAATGACAATGATGATGATGATGATTATAATGACCTTGGCCATTCTTCCCAATTTTTAAATTTTGTCATGGTCAAAATCATAATAATTATCTTTGGCGTCATCTTCCAAGTCATCATCATCTGATCATCATTATCATTATTTTCATCTTGGTCATCATCGAGAACAATAATGGCATGAATGATGATTATGATTTTCATGATGAAGATGACAACAATTATGATAAAAATTATATTAGTTATGATGATGGGGATGATGAAAATTATAATGACGATGATAATGGTGGTAATGATGATGATCATCGATCATCTCTAAAAAATAAAGTTGTTATTTTTCTTGCATATATCATGTTTCCTAACAACCCTTTTCGAGCACTCGTAACATTTTTTAGGTTGATGATATTTCTTATGATGCCTATAATTATGAACAATTGATGACAATATCCATAATCATGATGATGATGACGAAGACATGAATGGTGATTATGAAGATAATGAAATGATGACAATAATGATGACATTGATGGTGGTGATGATGGCGATAATGAAGATGATGACCCTCCCTCTAAACTAGGGAGGTACTCATAATGAGACAAAAAAGTACTCTCAAGTTGAAATATTCATATAAGAAGGGATCTAGATTGATAAGCATCAATGATGATTTACATCATCATAGCCAACATTGTCAAAATAGTAAGGCCTTGACTAACAAGTTTATCTCTCCATTAGATCATAGCACAATGTTGGGATGCATAAATTTGGACACCAATGCCTCTCTAGGAACTTACCCCACCAGGATGTTCACCAGGTATGTCCTCACATGATCATTTCCTAATCCACTATCATAATATTTGACACCAGGAAATGTCAATCCTCCTGACTATTCTTATCTTGGATTAATGTACTTGACTTATGGCAATTAGTCCTAGTCAAAGTTCAAATTCTCAAAGAATATTGGTCCCAGATGTTTATCTAATACACCATTCTCCCTACTAGTATCTTTACTAAGCTTACAATTGTTAGTCCTGGCCATAGTACATG
Source organism: Pinus tabuliformis (assembly GCA_031772625.1). Classification (NCBI taxonomy): domain Eukaryota; kingdom Viridiplantae; phylum Streptophyta; class Pinopsida; order Pinales; family Pinaceae; genus Pinus; species Pinus tabuliformis. The sequence goes on along the minus strand of CM062805.1, from coordinate 48,252,781 downwards.
ACACATGGATAATATGGTGTCTACCCTCACTCCCTCTCAACCAGAGAGGAGACATCCACAAGCATAAGATTTTCTCAAGAATACCCATCATTTTCATAGAGAATAACATCATTAATTTGTTTTCATCACATGACGCCTTTATGATTAAGCATTCATATATTTGTGGCAAAATATTTCCCCTTTTGTCATTTGTGATGAAATAAAATCAAAAAGTGAAAGCCAAAATCATTAAAGATACACTATATTGATTTATCTAAGTCTAAACTCTAAGGTTGAAGTGAAAATTCATGTAAATCTTATATCTACAAGTTGTGCCAAACTTATGAAAACCTTATTCCCTAAGTCCTATATTTAAGAAAATGAAAAAGAAAGAAAAAGAAGGGCCAATGAATGGTAACTCATGTATTAACTCCCTCTTTGGAAAATATATGAATATATACACTCCTAGTCACACTTGATCACATGTTTGTGATGGTTAAATCATGAATTCCTCTTTTCTCCTTTCATTTTCACTTCATCATTTAAGCACCTAATTGAGGATGTAGGGAATGTTTGTTGCCTAAGGCTTTCATGTCTACTCTTGGTTACTTATGTCACACTACTGTCAATTTATGTGACGAAGTGAAATACATAAGTTTGTGGAGTTATTAGAGTGGTGTATTAAGTTAGTCACCACACACACATGTATTACATCTCATTGATCCACATGTGTGGGTTAGAGACTCATTGCTTGACAACTTTAATGGAGACTACTTTATGGCTTTAATGGTATAGCTTACAAAATATCTTGTTAAACATTGCAATTCATCCTTTCTTTTCCTCGAGACACTTGATAATATTGAAGTCACTCCCAATAATCCATGGAGATGGGGAGTATAAATTACTTGTGCTAGAAATAGAATTGAGAAATAGAGGTTTTCCATTTTCGATATTGGAGTCATAGACATTGGATACATGGTAGTAGTCCTCGATGTCAATTAACTAAAATTGTATTGTCATAATGCAAAAAGAGATAAACATATTGGTAACCTTGATGTCTTGATCATTTCAAATAATAACCATTCCACCAAAGTATCTCTAAGCATCAATCATTACTACTTGGAAATTCCTCCCCCATTTTCTAATTATATGAGGTAGAACCTCATTTAATATTTTTGCTTCTTATATCAACATTATTTATGGGTGCTTTGCATACCATTTTTCTTTTAGGAGTCTTTGTTTTCCTTTACTATTGAGGCCCCTCATGTTCCATGAGACCATTTTCATCAAGAATTTACATAGAAAGGAAGTATAATGTGACTAAAAAAAAACATGTCTCAAGATTTAAGTGCTTGGACAATTCCACTTCATGACTCCTATATTTCCTTAACCTGGGACCAAATGATGAACTTGATGGCCTTAAGGGAAATTGACCAATGAAAATCTAAAAAGAGGTGACTTTTGACTTTATCACATACAATTTAATATACTAAAAAAAATATCCATAACAATTTCATCAATCAATGAATCATTAAAAAAAATATCCAAAACAATTTCATCAAGCAATGAATCATTGAATTATAAAATACAATCTATAAACATTTTGGGAATGTTTTGCTAAAACATGCTCAAAAACCAACATATTTAACAATAATATGGACAATAACACATTTTGATAAATTAAATAACATATTATCAAGCCTAAAAAATGTCACTAACAGAAAACTATAAAGCATGCAACTAATGGAAGTGACCACTCAAGGCCACCATAAGACAATTAATCTATTAAGATCAAGATTAATGGGGACAAATATCTACAAGGGACAAAGGCAAACCTATTTTAACTTTATTGTTATTTTAGCATGGTTCAAGATGGACATTTCAAGATATCATGAAGAACATAATTAGTCTTATTACATTAAGAAAACCCAAGCACATTCTATTACTTAGCAAGGAAGAGATGTATAACACCCATGTCAACGACACAACACATGTCATTGAGTTACTTTTTTAATATATAATTTAAACTCCTATCATAAAATCACAAATTTAGCATGAATGGAATGTTTAAAATCCATTTTTATAAAAACAAAATATAATTTTTCTTATAGAAAAAAAAATTACCAAAAACTAAATATATATTTTTTTTAGAAAATAAAAAAATACTAAAACTAAATATATATTAAAAAAAACCTAAAACATAAGCAAACTAGAATTTCAATTTGAAACTCTGGTTCACTTTCGGAAACTCATATGGTGGAATGTGATCTCTTTATCCTCATCTTTAGCTTTTTCCTAAAAAAATAAAAGCATACAAAAACGGGAAAGAGCCATAAAGCATCGGCAATATTTTTCCTAACCACAAAAGCATCTAAAAAGTGGAAAAGGCCATTTTTATATGAGGAAACATTATTCACCCAAAATATTTTTCCCAAATTGAATTAATGAGGAATTTGGGAAATCTTCATAGCCTTCACTTTCCTATATATTGGAGGCTTGGCCATTGAAAAAATGATGGGAATTCTTGTATTGTCACACTGCTGAGATCTATCTTGAGAGGGAGATTTTTGGAGCTATGAGTTAGGGGAGGTGCTGTTGCAACTACATCTCATTGTTGTAACTTTCCTCCAACTCCTTTATTCATTTAGATCAGTTTTTCTTCCTTCCATATGTTTCTATTCATATTTTACTTCTTCTTTTTAACTAATGGATGTATGGAATTTTGGTTTGTATTTATTTATTCAATAATATTTATATGTTTCTAATAGTTTCAATTATCAAGATATTATGTTGTGAAGGTTGCTTTATTCTCTCTCTTATGTGTAGAACCAAGCTTTGGAGCTAGCTAGGAGCACTTCCTAGCTATACTAAAAACTCCAAGAAGACCTGCATGCAAGGACGCACAAGAATTCATTCTCTTTTTCTTAATCTATACTCTACATCTTGATCTACTAAGAATCCTAAGCCTTAGAACAACCTTTCTCTTAATTGGTTTGTCCTAGGTTCCTGGGATCAACTGAGAGGGTTTTATTTTCATCTAACCGTGCATTAAATCCTACAAGAAAATGATATTTAGAAACTTTAATATATTTCACTATGTAAATGAACTTAGTAAAATGAACCCATAGAGGGGGTCATAAATGGAAATAAAAGTAAAAAGCTAAACAAGAAGCCAAAAGTGGATTTAACCATGGATGCAAAATTGGGAGTAGAATTGGATGTTAAACTAGCCATCAAAACAAGATGCAAACAATGACACAAAAAGGGTTTTAAAGTAAAATAAAAAAATGATGCAACAATAGACACAAAGAAGGGAACAAAATAGGGCATATGAAGGATACCGAATTGGGCACAAACAAGGATGAAAAAATGGACACCAAAATGAGGATTCAAATAATGGTGTAAAATTAGGATGAAAAAAGGATGTAAGAAAAGACACAAAACAAGATGCAAAATGGGTCTAAAAAAGGGTGAAACCAAGGATGTCAAAAATGATGCATAACTAGATGAAAATTCAAACTAAAATCTAGGTGCAAAATGAGATGCAAATGTGGACACAAAATGTGGCAGAAAAAAGGATGCAAATTTGGAAGCCAAAAAGGATGAAAAGTTAGATACCAAAAAGGACGCAAATTTGGACATAAAAATGGTGCAGAATTGGACACAAAAGAAGAAAAATGGTGCAAAAATGGGCATAAAAATGGCTCAAATTTGGATGCAACATTGGATGTAAAATGAGGTGCAACAAATCATTCAAAACTTGGTGCAAAACAAATGCAAAAGTAGACGAAAAAATGGCTCAAAATTGAACATAACAATAGACACAAAATGGGATGCAAAGGTGGATGCAACATATGGTTCAACATAGGATACAAATTTAGATTCTCAAAAGGATGCAAAATTGGATGCAAGAAATGGTGTTAAAAATTATGCTAAATTGGATGAAACAAATGATGCAAAATTAAATGTAGAATATGGTGCAAAATAGGATGCAAAAAAGGGAGATAAATAAAACACAAAAGTGGATGCAAAAAATTGTGCAAAAATGCATGAAAAATTTGACACTAAATTAGATTCAACATATGGTGCAAAATTTGATGGAAAAAATGGTGTAAAAAAAGGGAGAAAAACTGGCACAAAAATAGATGTAAAAATAAGTACAAAATTAGAAGCAAAAAATGGCATAAGACCAGATGCAAAAATTGGCACAAACTGGATGTAAAAAAAGGCACTAAATTAGATGCCAAAGATGGTGTAAAAATCGATGCAAATTATGACACAAAACTAGAAGTAAAGAATGCCACAAAAGAGGAAGAAAAAAATGATGCAAAAATAGATGCAAAAAATGGCACAAAACTAGAAGCAAAACCTGTTGTAAAACCAAATGAAAATCTTGGTGCAAAATATGATGCAAAAATGATGGAAAATTTGGCATAAAAAAGATGCAAAATTTGGTGCAAAAAAGGACGCTTTAAAAATTGTACAATAGAGCCAAATTTAGCGCCAGGCTGCTCATCCCAATTGAGAAAAAAATGCACTAAAATCTGGTGCTAAATCTGGTGCAAATTGCCTGTTTTGTTGTAGTGAACTGCCCCGCTTTAGGTGTAGAAGAGTTTCACCATCTTCATTTTACTGTAAAATTTGTCTTCATGTGAGACTGAATCCTTTGGTAACAAATAGACAATTGTTTGACTGTAGATGACCACTTCCAAGGATCAATCCATGTGTAATTGATCTTCACTCTGGGTGGTTGATTTCGCTTGCAGCATCTTTCAGATGAATGATTTTTCTTGCCACAATGGTGACAAGGATGGAGGTCAAAGCATTTACTCTCCATATGGCCATTTCTCTTACAATGGTTACACTTAATCATATTCTGAGCATTGTCGAGGAAACCAACACTTACAAACTGAACTGGTTTTGAGAAATCTAGAACAAACAAAGTGTTTTCTTTGTTGTATCCTAAGCCATGTCGATCTTTGTTGAAGGAGATTTCTTCCCAAGGTATGATCACTTTCTTGGAAAGACTATCCTATTTTTGTTCTTCATACTTGCTGCTGCTGCTAACATTCTGTCTTTGATTTATTAAATCTTCTGTATCACACTAGGCATCAATCATTAATAGTTCATCGGTTTGACATGCTGCATCAAACTGACCAATTTGATCTTTGGTACTACTTTTTGCATGATTATGTAGTACAACTGGCTGGAGGAGATCACTTGTGTCACAACTTATATCAACCTGATTGATTATTTCATTTGTGCCACAACTTGCATATGTCTTCTCTGCACATTGTGCATTTAGTAAATCTTACTTTTCACTTAACTTAATTTGAAGTGCATGAATGGGTTTTTATTTCACTTCGAGTTCAATTTGAAAGTCTTTCGCTGCTTCTAATGTACTGATCATTTGATTGATTAAGGTTTGACTTTGCTTTAACTTCCATTCCAATATTTCAATTGTGTTCTGTAACTCATGATTGCAATATTTCAACTGTTTAATCTCTAGTTCTGCACTTTGAAGATGTTTTCCTCCTTTACCCATTATGAGTTTTGACACGCTCGCTTGTACTGGCTCACTTGCTTGCGTGATTTTTCTTGATGGTTTCTTGTAACACTTACGATATTTGAAGATGTCGCTCACTTGAATTCTTGAACTTGTGTGCATGATTTAGTTTATCAATGGAATTTGCTCACGCTCGCTTGAACTTTGTGAATGCTTCAATCCGCTTGACGTTTGCTTGAAATTTTTGTTAACAATTGAACACACTCTCACTTGAATTTTGTACTAGGATGAGGGTGTTGGATACCACCGAAAATGCACCCAATGTTTACAATGACAAGTTCAAATGATATTGGCTCAGTTGAAGAGAATTGACTCAATTAATTGAACTGACTCACTTTACCTCCCATAAATTCACAATTTGGGTTTTGGTTTCGACCGAGAATGCACCCTTACAATTCAACTCAATTTGACTTTGATTACAAGCTAACCTACAAATTATGATTTGCGAGTTACAATTTTGTTTTGAGTGGATGTTTGCAAAAAAGTTGCAAGTGCATTGTCCAAAAGTTTGATGTTGAATTGATGCAAATGTTGTTGATGTAGATGAAAACTTCATTAACTTGATTGCCTTGACTGACTGATGTTGAATTGCTTGTTGATGTAGAATCATTTTTGAATGCTGATGTTGACAAGCTTGATTATATGTAGCTGCTTGATTGCTTGTAGTTTTCTTATTTAAGATTGATTACATGAGATTGAATGGAATTGATTATGTGCATGCATTGCCTTAATTTTTTGTGTACTTCATGTGTACCATATTAGAAGGATAGTGTCAAAACTAGACACAAAACAAAAATAATATCAAGAATCATGCGCGATCACAAACACACTTGTGGTGTACCTAAGATCTCCTTATTCAATTTTGGGTGGATCTAGGACACATCAACACCACAAAAAAATACCTTTATTAAATACTGGAGTACATGATCCTTCATCTTCTCAAGCAGTGATAATGTCAAGCTTGTAAACTCTGGAAGCAAATTGTCTTAAAAAAGCTAGATATTCACTGACTCAATCTCTCTCAAAGTAAAAAATTACTTCGGATTACAATAATAAATTTTTCTTTTAAAAATATTCCCTTATCACTCCAAATTTACAAAACACTTATCACTCCAAAATTACAAAAATAATTTCACCTTGTCACTCCACAAAATCACTTCAAAGAAATTCACACTTATACCTCCACTAAGAAATGCACATTTTCACTTCATTAATGAACTTTAATAAAATACATTTTTTTTTAAACTCCCATTTTTTTTAATTATTATTATTATGGAGTCCCTTTAATAAAGTGAATTAAAAAATGAATTCAGGTTATGGTTTTAAAAGTGAACGAATCTCCTTTTTGAAAAGTCAAAGCACACTTAATTCATGAGGCGCACCTTAATTCAACGCATTCACTTGTCCTCCACGCAAGTACTCCTTCGCGCTGGACATTTTTTGGGTCAACTCTAGATCTTGCTGGCTATTGTTGGTTTACGTTGGCACATCGTAAATTATCGTCGCTCCAAAATAGCTCAAAGGCCTACACATAATTCGCACTCACAGTGCCAGCGTTGGTTGGGCGACGATTTGACATTGGAATCAGAAGCAGATTTTGTGTTTTCCAGCCTTCTCATGATCTAGATCTGTAAATTCTGGTATCGTTGCACCACTCGGCCGACTGCTTTAGCGCTGCCAACTGTGATACTCAGTCTACTGTTTTTCGATTGAGTACTTCACTGTGCAGCAACAAGAATAATCTGAATTTTTAATTAAATTGGCAGCAATCACATCTGGAGCAGGTTCAGGAATATCATCAAAGATAGCTAACTTGCACAAACCATCTGAACCGCCAAAAACTGAGAAGACATTATTAGCACCAACAACTCCTGTATCTTCGTAATCACCCTTGTCGCAGCAATCAAATTCGCAAGATCATTGCAAAATGTCTATGGGAATCAAAGCATGCGACTCCATATATTTATTTATCTGCCGATGTAATGTTGATTTTTAGAAAGAAACTTCAGGAAAAGTATGGATTGAAGATTTCTATAAATGATATTGTTATCAAGTTTGGGGCACTTGCTGTGAAGGTTGTTCCTTAAGAAAATGCATATTGGAGTGATGAAAAGGGACAAGAAGTTTTGTACAGTGATATGGGGTTTAACGGTAAGTTTCGTTGGGTGAAACCCACGAGACGGAGGTTCAAATCTCGTTGAGTACATGGCCTGTTGTGTCTTGGCTAGAAGAGTAGGCGACCCCAGAGTGGACGTCTCGGCTCTTGTTGAGGCATAAGTTCTTGCTATGTGTGGCTTGCAGGTTGCTGCACCTAGCCTAGGTTTATAGTGGCAGCCAGTTGGATTTGATCCTGGGCCTGCCCAGGATAACTCTCACCAGTTACCGATTGTCCTAGTGTTAAAAAAAAAAAAAGGGACAAGAAGTTTTATGCGATTGGATTGACATCTCCATAGCAGTTCCCTGTAGACCGTTTTTGTGCAATTATCAATCCTCCACAGGCCTGCATCTTGGCATCCTAGATTCATGCAAGTTTCCACAAAGATTGTTGGCTGCAACTACAAAAGAAAACTCCTGGAAATTCAAGTAATAACAAACATTTCATTCTATAATTCACACAAAAACCTTATGTGCCCCGCAAAACCTTAGTTTTTTCGATGGAGATCACCATAGTGTCTCGCGCTCAAATCAGACATGCTCACAGAGCCTTGTTTCTAGATCTCAGTTCACCATAGGAGGCTCCGTGCTCCTTCAAACTCGAATAGCTCGAGTCTCACACGCCTTCAATCTCGTGAGCTCCTATAATTGATAATGTAGGATCTAATTCGGTTACAAAGTGCACCAGGTAGCGCACAGACTCTCAGCTAGCGAAATGCACAGGCTATGCTCCACAACAGGCCAATACAGAACTTGAACAGGTTCATACATGAATTCTATGTAGCGTCGAACATATATACTCCCATGCTGCACACAATAGGTAAAATTAGTTTCCACGATGTTCAACTTGCACGGGATCAATTACTCTGTGGCTCTGAACTATGGGTCGATCTTTTCAATTAAAATGCATTCGATGGACTCTCGCAATGGTGATTAAACACACAACATACTCAACCAAAACACAATATCAACTCCTTCCTTATGCTCTGATACCACATGAAGGAGATCAAACAAGCATATATAAAAATATCAGAGACATAAACATGAACCAGACATGGCGGAAAAGGTCTCAACCTTGCTTATTCCTCACATTCTCATTGTTAAAATAATGTTTTTGATACATATAAATACATGAGGAGAATTTATCTCAAGATAGTTTGTCTAATATCTCAATCAAACACTATGGTTGAGAAAATATATCAACCAAACACAACTCTAGAAGCCTAACTAGTTGGAGAGAATCTCTCAACCAACTAGGCCTAAACTGGCTCCCAACCATGAGGAACAAACTCAATCTAGAAATGTAGGATTAAATACAATTTTCTTGATTTTAGTTAATTTATTTATTTTGGACTTATAATTGTTTCAAACACATGAGAGTGAGGCTAACACAAACTTGATAAAAAATATAGGTTCCTTACCAAAAACGAGTTGATAAGGTGAATAGACAGTAGCGTTGCGCCAAGTTGTCTGATAGGCCCATAAGGCTTCAGGAAGCTTGGAGGCTCAGTCTCGGTGGTTTGCAGATACTGCCTTAGTTAAAATATCCTCTAAGAATTTGTTTCTACTTTCCACCTACCCATTTGCTTGTGGGTGTTAAGGAGAGGTAACTCTGTGTTTGAAATGGTATTTTTGCAGCGTTGCATGAATTTTATGAGAAGTGAACTGCGATCCCCCATTAGTTACAAGCTCTCAAGGTAACCCATATCGAATGAACTGTTAGAATAGAAAGTTGATAACTGCTTCTTCTGTGGCCCTTAAGAGTGCGTCCGCTTCCACCCATTTGTTTACGTAGTCTGTACAAACCAAAATATATGTCTTCTGATTTGAAGGTGGATTAAAGGGGCCTACAAAGTCTATTGCCCATATTTTAAATGGTTCCAATACAATTTGTGGCTGAAGGAGCATTTCATCAGCATGAATGGATGACCCAATCTTTGACAATTGTCGCAACTTTGGACACATTTCTTTGCGTCTTTAAATATCGTGGGCTGGAAATAACCCATATCTAATACCTTATCTCTAGTCCTTCGATCAAACAAGTGACCTCTACAGGGTTCATCAAGACATGCCTTGAGGATATCATAAATTTTGTCTTCTCTAATACATCTATGAATTTGAAGATCAACCCTTGTGTGGAAGAGGTAACCATCCATCCATGAAAATATTGCACTATGTTGGATAATACGCTTCTTTTCTCGGAATGCCAAGTGCGATGGAAGTTTTATAACTTCTAGGTAATTTGCAACATCAACATACCACGACATTTTGATAGTCACAACAAACAGATGTTCATCTAGGAATTGGTCTTCCACTGGGAGAGCGTCATTCATAGATGGGATTCTTGACAAGAAATTTGTGACAAGTTTCTCCTTTCCTGGCCGGTCCTTTATAGTAATGTTGAACTCCTACAATAACAGTAACCAATAGGTTACTCTGCCATTATAAACAAGTTTATCAGCTAAATACCAAATAACCGAATCATCAATGTACAAAAAAACTGGATATCCTATTATATCATGACGAAATTTATTTATAGTGTAAACAACGACCATAAACTCTTTTTATGTCACAACATAGTTTAACTCTATAGGTGTGAGGTATTTGCTAATGCAATAAATTGTGTAGGGCTTCTTATCCTCTTCTTGTTCGAGAACTGCTCCTATCATCATATCTGATGCATCTGATGATATATGGAATGGTAGACTCCAATTTGGTTCCCGTAATACGGGAGCTTTTGAAACCAACTTTTTTCAGATTTGTAAAAGCTATATCACATTTATCAATCCATTAAAATTCTACATGTCCAATTAACACATACAATGCTGCTGTAATTTTTAAAAAATGTGCTATGAAGCGACAATAATAACTAGCATAACCAAGGAAACTACGAACCTTTGTTGGTATACGAGGGGTAGGGAGTTTAAGAATTACCTCGATCTTAGTTGGTCTACCTAAATACCTGTAGCAGAGATAAAATGTCCCAGGACTACACCTTCTGTCATCATCATGTGGAATTTTTCATTACTAAGGCACAACCTAGTATCTATACATCATGCAAGAACCCTTTCTAGATTATGTAAAGCTTGATCAAAATCATTACCGTAAGGATGAAATCGTCCATATATAGTTCAAGCCCTTCATTAATTAAATAAAAAAAAATGCTTAGAATTTCCCTTTAAAAAGTGGTTGGTGCATTTCACAACCCAAATGATAAGACTATATATGCAAACATTTCCGATGGTTAGGTGAACGTAGTTTTATCTTGGTCTTCAAGAGAAATTTGGATTTGATTATACCCACTAAATCCATCCAGGAAAGAAAAATATTTATTTCTAGCAAGAGTATCAAGGACTTGGTCTGCAAATGGAAGAGGAAAATGATATTTCTGCGTGGCCTTGTTTAGTTCTCTATAATCTACACAAATTATTCATTTTCCATTCTTTTTAGGGACTACCACTAGTGGTGAAACCACTAATTTTCAGAAACAGGGTATATAAAATTAACATCTAGAAGTTTTTGAAGCTCCTCTTTCACTATGTACCTGACTTGTGGATTTAATCTTCTTTGGGGTTGGCAAATGGCTTGGGCATATTTCTCAATATAGATATGATGTGTGCACAACTATGGATCAATGCCCTTCATATCATAATATTCCTAAGCAAAGGCTTGTTTATATTTATGAAGAACTTGGATCGGTTTTTTAAGCTGAAGGTCATCAAGACTGGTGTTAATATTCAAGGTCTTGCCAAGTTGAATTTCAACAAGGATGCTATTATGAACTACGGTCGTAGGTATATGCTCATTGTTCAAATCCTCCAATGGATCTCCTTGGGCTTCATTATCAAGCACAACTTTTAGCATCTAACATGTTGGGTTTCCTATGGTGGAAGGCTAGTTAATAAATCCATTAATTATGTCATTCTAAGTTTTTTTTAAAAGATAATAGCTTTATCGATAGTGAGGGGAGAATGTAAATTCCCTTCCTGATATTTGGGAGGGAACCATCTAGAATTGTCAACTGGCATGCTAGGTCTAGCAAGTGGATATATAATGAGATTCTTGATAGCAAGTCCCTTCGCGATGGTCATGCTTCCAATTTGACACCCAATGTATGCATCTATAGTGGCAAGTCATGGTCTGCTTAATATTAGAGGTTGTCCCTCCAACTTATTTTTAGGATTGAGGACCAAAAAATCCACTAGGTATTCCCAGGAGTCTATAGAAACAATGATATCATGTAAGGTTCCTTCTCGTTTCACTATGGATCTGATGGCTCGTTCCAACATGGTTGGAGTCAGTTTAAATCTGGTTATTCTAAGGATGCCACAAGTTTCGAGTGTTATAATATTTATAATAGCTCCTAAGTCCACTAAGGTGTTTGGGAAGTTATGCCCCTGAATATGGACGATGACTACAGGGTTTCTAGGATCGTCATATTTGATAGGTATCTATTTTTCTAGGATAAGGTCAGAGAGTTTCCCAAGAACATGGACTATAGGAGAATCTTTTGGTTTCCTTGTAGGATTCTTAATGCACAACTCTTTAATGGTTTTAGCATATATAGGAATTTATCTAATAACATGTAGGAGAGGGATTTTGATACTTTAAATATTGTAGTTCCCCTATGAGATCAAAGTCATGACATATAGGTGAATTTACTATGGCTAATCTGTTGGGGAACTGGGAGCAACATCTGTAATCTTAATAGATTCAGGTTGTTTAATCAATTTACTAGATGATTATGTTTTAATGATGATTATGGTAGGAGGAGAGTGTCTTGCCAAAGGTTGCTCCTTAACAAGATTTTTGTTTTTTGGTTTCTCTTGACTCTTTGGATGATCTTTCGGAAAGATAGTCCTCGCAGATCTTAGACATAATTCATTACATTCTAAATAGGGAGGACAACAATCTAGGGTTTCCAGGATTTCTAAAAATTGCATAGGCCTATTGTTCGGGTTTGGATTTGGTTGTGCACGTATCTAAGGATGTAATGGAGGTGGAGTGTTTGGAGGTAGTTGAAGTGGGGGTTGTAGTGGTGGTTGTGATTCAGGCAACGTTACGATTGATTGATTGATCATTCCAGTGGGGCACTTCCAATTATGAGGCCATATTGTCCCCTGGGTAGGTTGATTTTCCCATTGCGAAAGGTATGGGTTATTTGGTAAATTTTTCCATGAGGGTGCGGGATATTGTTGATTTGTCCAAGAAGGACCAGAAAATGACTGGTTTTTCCAGGGTGATGAAGTGTATGGTTGAGGTTGTTAGGTAGTACTAGAATGTTTCTGACCCTGACAAGTTAATCTAGGAAACTTTTGTTGAGAAAATTGTCCAGAAAAAAAACATAGAAAGGTCTTGCATCGTACTTAGTGGGCGGTTCTACCATTGTTGTCGTTGTACCATGAAATATGTGATGGGGCTCTACATTAGACACAAATTAAGGTCCATATAACATTTCTTAGGCACTTGAAGGCTATATTAAACCTCTCCTACACTTAATAATGTTTTTTTTACTTTAATATGTTGTTAGGAAGGTTTAGATATGATGGCATATTATGTGCCTAATATCATTTATTTTTGAAGAATATTGTAAGAATATTGGGTAGATTATGAAGATTTGGAGGAGTATATAATATAGGTACTTGCTCCCTACTATAGAAGGACCAATATTTGATAATAAATGAACAAAAATCATGAAATTATTGAAAAATTTCGGAGCTCCAGTGATTGAAAAAATCTAGGAATGTGTTTCCTGTCATTTAATGCATATTCCTAGTGTTGGGAACTAGATCCACTACTTGAGGGATTTTGGAGGGGAAAGCTTATTCCTTTCAAGGAGAATTCTTCCTCATCATTTTTTGTAAGTACAAATTCGAATTTTACTCTAGAGGCATGTATTTCTTAATCTTCTTATGGAGAAAACTTGTATTTTTGCAGCTCCACTTTCATTTCTAGCAGGGATGTACTTGGATTGATTCAAATAATACATTTTGGTGCCATTTTTAGCTTCTAAATATTTTTTTCCTTCATAGGACTCTGAGTATCCTTGGGCTTTTCCATCTTAGGAGCCTCAGAGCCCTTTTTTATAATTTTATTTCCTTCTTTTCACTTGTTATTCACATGCATCTCTTATTCTTGTTTTTCCTATTTCTAAATTTAGTATTGATGCTTCTTTTGCTATAGGATTGGGTTAAATGATTGAAGTGATTTTTTTTGCAGGTTATTTACAAATTCACGAGCATGATGCATCCTTAGAATAGACTTTAAAATTCATTTTCATTATTGAGCTACTTGGATTGGTTTACTAGTTCACAAATCTAAAATTTCTGGGAGTGTGTTGTAGCAAAAAATAGTAATTTTCTGCTATTTTTTGGAACATGTTAATGAAATCCAAATGAGTTTATTCCACTTGTATTAGGCCATAAAAACATTCAAGTTAATAAAAAACTTTACCCCAATGAGTTTTCACTTGATTAGATTAGACATTTGATAGGTTAACTAACTCACCAGTTCTTGAATTTCTAGTTTTTAGTGTAGTAATTTTCTGCTATTTTTTAGCACATGTTACTAAGGGTATTTTGGAGTGATTCCACATGTAATGGAGTCCTAATACATCCTACTTAATAAAAAAAAATTGTCCCATCCCATTTTCATTTGATTTACTTGGTCATTCGATGAATTATCTCCCCCTGTAGCAATTTTGTTTTGCTTATAGCAACCTCCTGTAGCACTCTTGTAACACGTGTAAACTTAACCATATTTGTTTCAAAAGCTTGGTTTTTGTCTCTTAGGCTTGAATCATGACCCCTAGGCTCTAAATCCATGATTGAGGAAGAATAAACACCAATTAGGACATGCATTTTTACAAAGTAGATTAAGCCTATTTATTTGAATTCATGCTCTTAGGATTTTAATTGCAAATTGTTCTTCTTGCGTAGGATTAATTTCTTTTCAGAGTAACATTTCCATTTCTGCAATTAGTTTAGGCTTTGATTTTATGAAATTCATCATATCAATGAAAGAATGACACATTGTATGTTGCACATATAATGCCGACACCTCTTAAGTTTGTACAAACCCCGGGTTGATAATTTAAGTTGGTAACCTTGGGAGTTGCAACATTCTTTTTGCAATACTGAGGCTCATCACTTTTTGGCACCGTTGTCGGGGAGTTTTCATAGTATGCATTGTTTTCTTCACTAGTTGATTCATTTATTTTACTTTATGCAAAAACAAAAAATATTTGCATTAGGCATATTTCATTTCAAAAACGGAAAATTGCATTGCATTAGCATTCTTATTAATCTTTTTTTAATAAAAAATACTTCTCTAACACCAAACCCCCGCACTTGATCACGTGGTGCAGTAAGAGCCACATCACCATCCACTTTTTCAGGTAGAAGTAGAAGGTAGAAGAAATGGATGGACATGATGACAATGAAGAAGAACATCTTGTATTTCCCATTCAAGATATTTATGTCAATGTTCATAAGAAGAAAACCCCTCCATCTTTCCTTCCCAACTTCCATGGTATGAGGTCAGAGGATTCGGAAACCTGTCTCTTTGAATTTGAAATTGTTTGTAGATCTTATGATTACTTATTAAACACTCAAAAATTGAGATTGTTTCCAGAAACATTGAAGGATAGAGCTCTTAAATGGTTCATGAGTTTAGGGATGTATTCAATAAGATCATGGAATGATATACAAAAGATATATGTAGAAAAATATAAATACCATGATCTTAAGGAAGATATATTTAGAATGATTCAAAAAGAAGTTGAGAGCCTTGAGGATCTAATAGAGAGATTCATGTATAATGTTAAGAGGGAAAAATTACATCATTTAGGACTTGACACACTAAAAACCCTCTTAGAATAATTAGGGATGAGTGGATTAACCTACTTGATCTCATGAGTAGAGGTGATGTATACTGATTATCATTTGAAGAAATGTGTGAAACATGCAAACACATATCAAGAGGAAGGGCAAGAATAAGTAAATCAACATCAAGATTGGTAAGTCAAGCTAAAATTGGAAATTTGTTTGATGACTTTAAAACAAAAAAATCATAGCAATATAAGAGAACAAGTAAAAATGTTAATAATGCAAGATGAGAAAAAAGAAGATGCTAATATTTGTGTTGTCCATTCAGAATCACATGCTATTAAATATTTCCTATCATTACCAAGGTTGAAGGAAGTTTACCAAGAAGACAATGGAGCAAGTCAATCACCAAAACAACTATGTTATGTAACTCCAAGAAGATTATGGAAGTCTAGTCAACTTGGTATGATGCAAGAGCCTAATTCACAATTTCAAGGTTATGCACATCCATCTCAAAGTAATTGGAACACACCCTTTCCTTGGCAACCTTGGTTGTATCAAGCCCAAAGCGAATCTTGAAAATAAGGTTGACAGAAACCTTATGGGAGAAATCCACAATACCCTCAATATTATCCTCAATATCCTCCATACCAACTCCATGTTGTCCCTACCGTCCACCTCCACCACAACCACAACCCCAATTACATCCATCTCAAAGATACACTCCCACTCAACTACTTGTACCACCATTTCCAAACCCACACAAGGAAGTAGCTCAATCCACTTACAATGCTAAGGTACAATTTTTTCTAACATCTCCTCTTGATCTCAATGCTATTCATCTTAGCTTAGGAAGAGTATAGCAAAAAAAATATTCTCTTGATGTCATTGAAGGACAACATTCAGAAAAAGAAGATCCAAATGAGAAGACCAAAGAATCATGGGATGCACTTGATGAAGAAAAGACATCAAAATCAGAGACTGAGAAATTTCCCTCATGTTTACCATCAGATCCTCTAGGTTTTCAAGAGAATAATCAACAAAAAGAGGAAGATTTGAATGTCATGGTAGAAGAAGACCTGAAGAATGATCCAGATAAGTAAACGAACCAAGGGCATCAAATTTATATTGAGGTTTGGTTCCATAAAATCAAGAATATGGAGCATCACTCTCTTCTATTGAATTTCCACGATCTTGGGTGTAGGTTAGAATATTAAAATATTTAACGCTACCAAACCAAGAATCTCAACAAGAACTACTTTGTACAACAAAAAATATAAAGCAGTAAATCACATATGCACAAGTATACGTAATTTTTAACAAATATTGTACAATAATGTATAACCCAATCTTCGTTATATTAAACCAATATGAATAATAAAACAATCTATGGTATACAAGATACAATGACAAACATGTTGCGCAGACTCGATGTTGTATCTTGTCCTGTCAGTCCTTTGCTCCCGTACTGCTCACTAACTGCCCCTTAGTCCTTCAAAGGACAACACGTCGAGACTCTAGGAGGGTTGCCACATAACACTGATGCAAGTCACTTCTGCTGCATGTACACATGCTGATCCAATTTTCTCTCTGGGTAGGTCTAATTCCCGAGCTCCAAACTGACAAGTAAGTAGTCACCTTTATCCATCAAGGTGCTACATTTCGACACCAAACTTAACCCAATCTTCAGCTCCTCTTCGTCACTTCAAGATAGCTTGTCTAGGGATACTTTGGGTAGCCAACACACTACCCTCCACTAGATCACTGACACCCAATACTACACTGCAAGATATGCACCGATGAAGGCTTACAATCACCCAATCAAGCCTCCAAATTGACTCCCATAGGCTGCCCAACAACCTGATCCAAAATCGGTAACAAAATATGACCTAAAATAAAAAAAAAATGTTTCCCTAAATCTATTCTCTTTCTGTTGTTTCTAACAGTGATTGGTTAGGGCACCCACACTTTGCAACAACCCGATCCAAATCTGGTCAACAAACTGTGACCCAACACACACAAGATGCACTCCAAAATGCATGCACTAGCTCACTATTTTAGGGTACTTTGGCTACTGCAATTCTGGACTGGTTAGGGCACCCAACCACAGTCCCTAACAGTCCTCAAATCTGGCGCATAATTGCTTCCTCTTGCTGCGGTTTCCCTTTAATGGGAGGTTGCTCCTCCACGCTTCTCCTTTAGGGCAGTTTCAAGCCCTACACATAGAATTGTCTACCCAAAACAACATCGAAACCCTAAAGGTCGTTAACCAAGCCTACGACAACCACTTAGGAGGACTGTCCACCCTCCAACAAGACCCTAAAACAGTCCCCTTTGCTGGGGCCTTCTTCCAAGGGACCTCGACCCTCTCTCCCTGTACTTAGTCACCCAAATCAGATTCCAAAAAACCCTCAGAACCTTCATTATTCGGTCCCTTTAGTTGCTACGACTCCACAGAGATATCTAGGCCTTCAACGAGCTTTATCTCAAGTGTGAGTGTTGCACAATGGATGCTCATAACTCCTCCAAACCTAGAACCCTAGGGTTTTGAGTGCCTCCCAAGCTACACAAATCAACACTCCCTCTTATCAATGGAGGTACTTCTAAGACTAGGAAGTAACTCATCATCATCATCACTACTCACAACACTTACACAACCCCTGGCGCTCACAATTGCAAAATCCCTATTCTGTGAACTACGCCTTTCTTGGAAGTGTCATTGCTGAAAGCACCCTGCTTCTTCTTCTTATCCTGTAACGTCTTCCACTCTCTCTGTGATTCCTTCATGGTAGTTGTAGGAGTGCCCTTTCTCCCCACTGATCATGTGCCCTTCTTGGATTGCAGAGTCTCCCTCTGAACCTACAAGCTAGCTTTTGAACTTGACTCCCTCCGAGTCTTTGGAACTTGGACCTTATTCTCGGGAAGGTGAACCTTCTTCTCGAGAACATGTACCTTCTCCTCTGAAGCCTGCACTTGCTCCTGCTCCTACTTCTTTCGAACCTGCACCTGCTCCACCTACTTCTCATGATCCATAGGCTTTCCTGTCAGTGTATATAGACCATGCTCTCTAACTCTGAGTACAATCCCATCAGACTTAGAGCCTCTGGGCCTGAGTCTTGCCTTCGCATCTTGGAACAAGACCTCAAACCCCTTCCCCTCGATAATCGAGACAAAATCATGCTATATTTGAGTCCTAGTACAAATAGTCCATCCTGGATCCTCATCACACATCCTATCTCCATTTTGAATGACACAACACCCGTTCCTCGAATCTCCTTCTGAATCTTATCGCCTAACACCATGTGCAACTTCGAGTCCCATTCAGCTAGAGTTTCAAAAACCTCCTGTGACTCTGTCATATGTTTCTTCACACGACTGTCCATGTACCATCCATCCTCATCAACAATACCCTGTGAGAAATGAGAGATCATAGCAAATTCCTCATCCTCCTATCTCCTGGTAAGATCATCTATCTCAACAGAAGTGGCAACACCAGCGACCTTCTTTCCTTTCTCCTTCTCGAAAAAAAATGACCCATCTCGTCACAGTCGAAACACTTGACCTTAATCAAGTCCTTCTTTTGCTTACCCTTCATTCGCGCTGCAAGTGCCACGTCATCATCGAAAGTCTTCTTCTTTGGATGAACATCCTCATCTTGCAACTCTTCCTGAATGAAGTCATCCCACAACCTATTTCAGTCTAGAAATTTCTCTCTGGAAATAATTCCTTTGATGAAGGGCTTTCATTCCTCGGTGAACGCTTTCAAGGCAATCCTCACCTTCTCTCCAAATGAAATAGTCACACTAACAGTAGCAATCTCATCTATGTCCTGAGACAATCTCGTCAAATACGAAGTCACGCCTTCACCCTTTATCTTCTTCAAATTATCCTCCAATACCAATACCTGGTTCTCATTCTTATTTTGGAACAAATCTGAATAGCCATCCACATCTCATGTGTGCTGTTCTTCCTGAAAAAATGAGGTATCAGGGCATCCTTCAGACCATCAAAGATGATCAATCTCGCCATCGTATCCAAATCCTCATACACTTCCAGATCCTTTGGGTCAATTGGATTCTTGATGGCTTTCTTGGAGAACTCCCAAATCCCGTTGACCTGCAAGACCAACTTGATACTTTCCTTCCATGGACTATAGTTGGAAAACTCCTCCAACCTGTCCTCATACTAGGTAGCAGCCTGCAACTTCAACATTGTCACCTATAATATGACCAACTCCCTCTTAAGTTGTACTTGTCGTGCACAACTCTGATTCATTGAATTCCAAAGTAGCTCAAACACGCTTTGATACCATGTTGAATTTCCACGATCTTGGGTCTAGGTTAGAATCTTAAAATATTTGATGCTACCAAACCATGAATCTCAACAAGAATTACTTTGCATAGCGAAAACTATAAAGCAATAAATCACATATGCATAAGTATACACAATTTTTAACAAATATTGTACAATAATATACAACCCAAATTTTGTTATATTAAACCAATATAAATAATACAACAGTCTATGGTATACAAGATAAAATGAAAAACATGTTGGGCAGACTCGATGTCGTATCTTTCCCTATCGGTCCTTTGCTCCTGTAGTGCTCACTAGCTGCCCCTTAGTCCGTTAAAGGACAATACATCGAGACTCTAGGAGGGCTACCACCTAACACTGTTGCAAGTCACTTCTACTGCATGTACATGGGATGATCCAATCTGCTCTCTGGGTAGGCCTAATTCCCGAGCTCCAAACTGCCAAGGCTAGCAGTCACCTTTGTTCATCAAGGTGTTTCACTTCGGCACCAAATTTCACCCAATATTCATCTCCTCTTCGTCACTTCAAGATAGCTTATCCAAGGCTACTTTGGGTAGCCAACACACTGTCCTCGACCAGATCAATGACACCCAATATTACAATGCAAGATCTGCACTGATAAAGGCTTAAAATCACCCAATCAAGCCTCCAAATTGGCTCCCACATGCTTCCCAATAGTCTGAACCAAAATCGGTCACAAACTATGACCCAAAATAAAACAAAAATGATACCCTAAATTTGTTGTCTTTCTGTTGTTCCTAACAATGACTGGTTAGGGCACCCACATGCTGCAATGACCTGATCCAAATCTGGTCAACAAACTGTTACCCAACACACACAAATTCACTCCAAAATGAATGCACTAGCTCACTATTTTAGGGTACTTTGATTGCTGCAATTCTGGACTCTTTAGGACACCCAACCACTATTCCTAACAATCCTCAAATCTGGCCCATAATTGCTCCTCTTGCTGCAACTTCCCTTGAATGGGAGGTTGCTAATGTACACTGCTCCTTTAGGGAAGTTTCAGGCCCTACACATAGACTTGTCTCCCCAAAACAATAGCGACACCCTACAAGTACTTAACTAGGCCTACGACAACCTCTTAGGAGGACTGTCCGCCCTCCAGCAAGACCCTAAAACAATCCCCTTTGTTGTGACCTTCTTCTAAGGGACCTTGGCCCTCTCTCCCTACACTTAGTCACCCAAATGAGATTCCAAACAACCCAAAGAACCTTTGTTATTCTTTCCCTTTGGTTATTGCAGCCCCACATAGATATCTAGGCCTTCAACAAGTTTTTTCTCAAGTGTGAGTGTTGCACAATGGATGCTCATAAGTCCTTCATATCACCTTCTATATATATACCATAAAGAAGGGCTCCAAAACGCCACATTTTAGAGGCTATCTAGCTGTCACAGGCCTAAAATAACCTTAGCTCGACCTTGAAACTTATGGTGTCAACCCCAAAATTAACTTCAAAAATTCATATCTCCACTTCTACAACTCGGAATTCGACATTTCTCGAAGTGTTGGATTCTCCCTTCCACCCTCTATCATCTCATGCCATCACATGTACAAATGTGCTCATGGAAATGCCCAAAACACGATTTGGTGAAAAGCCCCATACTTGGGTTTCAAGCCCACAAGTGACTCTTGTGGCACTTTTCCCTCCAAACCCTGAATCCTAGGGCTTGAAGTACCTCCCAATCTATGCAAATCAACATATTCTTCAACAATACTTGATATCGTCAAAGTCAAAGAATTTGATCTCTAAAATTCAGATACATGTCAAAGCATACATTTCAAACCTACGCATGACTTTATCTGTCATATTGATATGCACATGGCTCCATTGGAAGTATTCTTATACTTGAAATAGATTTTGTTTTTCAAGTAGAGTAGGATAGAAAAAGAAATACAAAATGAAAAATAAGAGGAAAAAATAAAATCTCAAGTGAAAACCTCCTTTAGGGCACTTGAGATTGGCTCATTGATTGAAAACCTCCATGAGGCGATCAATGGGTTGGAAAAATATATAAAATAAATAAGATGATGGGTGAAAACCTCTTCTAAGGTACTTAGGTAGACCTACTAGTTGAAAACCTCATTGAGGCAACTAGTAGGCCTAAAGAAAAAAAATGAAAAAAAAGAGAAAAAAAGGAAAAATGATGAAATAAAAAGAGATTTGTTTTTCCAATTGCATATAAGTACTTTCATGCAGGTACTCCTCCACCTGCATAAGGAAAAGAAACAAGTCAGCGCCACAAAAGGAGAAAAAGAAAGAAATGAGCAATGAGGCAAGCAAAAAGTAAAAAACAATCAACCTTGGGCTTCTTACCTTCTGTGAAAACTGCTCAAGAAGGACCAAGGACATGTCAATCCATCACCCTCAACCATTTCCATGACATTTCCCATCATTCCCAAGCCTTTCTCATGCATTTTCCTCGTTGTCCTAAAATGCTACAGGAGGGCTCTGTTTTGCTACAGGTGGTTCAAATACATAGAGAAAAAAATTATTTTTATCATATCTTAAAAATCGTGCATACATTGGCTGATATGTTTCATGGGGAGATGCATATGGATGATGGTAACATGTTCAAGTAATTTCAACAAATGCTAGTGCACACTTTTTGAGAAATCAACCTCCATCACCTACAACCCTTTTTACATTTTCTCGAGATTCGTGCACCCATTGGAAAATATTTTTTATGGGGAGGTGCATAAGGATGATGGTAAAATGCTCAAAAAATTTCAGGTCAATATAGTCTACCATTTGAGAGATGTGGTTAAAACAATTTTTCTACAGGAGGTTGTCTTGAAAATGCTACAGGAGGGACCAAAATTACTACATGAGGAAAATCCAATTGGAAAAAGAGGCCAAAAGGTCATGTATTATTTAGGAAATGTTGAGATAGGTCCACCATATCCTCATAATTCATTTTCCACACCACTTGACCTCTTCTCCACTCTCATTTTCATCCTGTCCATGAAAAGAACCCATTTTCACCCCTTCTTCCATCCCTTCCACCACAAAAAAGCCTATGATCCTTGTCAACATATTACTCATGAATTATCAATATTTTAAAGGAATAACATTAAGGAAATTGTGATCTTAGCAGGTTCTATGTGACTACTACAGGAAGACACAATCCTGTAGCAGTCTGCACATCCCCTGCCAGACCATAGCTAGAGTTCTAGATCCAAAAATCAGCCACCATGGAGAATTTGGAGATGATAACTCAGATCCTCAAGCAACTACAAGACCTTCTATTAGTTTTTGCAATATTCTTGATCACTCAACAAATAACAACATCGGATCCAAAGAACATCTGCATGAAGGACAAACCTACATCATCAAGCATCAACCAACAAGAGAACATTAAAAAATACATATCTTTCTCAAGAAATTACAGAAGACATGCACAACAACCTTACCTCTATTTAGAAATGACATATGATAAGCTACAACACTCACATCAAGAGCATCTCAGGAGCAGAGCAACAACAACAACAAGAAAACCTAGAGGACCTCCAACAGATTATCACATGCAGCTTTAGGATCATCGAAGGCAACCTCCACAACTACACCGACATCCTACACAAAAGAAAGACACTCATGGTAAGACACTAAGTATGAAACTCTCTAACCTCACCCTTCGAACCTATTCTAGCTTAAGAAAACATTAAAAGTGTGAGAAGGAAAGGTCTTTTATAGCCAAAATTAATAGCAAGAAGCCTCAGCCTTATCTAGCAAGTCACTTAGCTTTTCTCCAAAAGACAACCACACATGTGGGAGATAATGAGACAAAAGTGAAAAAATACTTAAGAAGGTGGGATGTTATCATGGAGTTCAAAAATTTGTTGGGGGCCAACTTAGTTAACTTAAAGAAATTTGAGTTTATTTTGCATGCAATGAAAAATAGAGAAAAAAAATTTGAAAAAATAAAAAATAATGAAAAAAGCAATGAAAAATAAAAGATTAAAAAGGTGGACCCACCACCTCTTGGCATGCAAGGAGTAGCTGATACAGGAAGGAACATAATTTCTATAGGAAGAACAATTTTCTACAGGAAGGACAAATTTGCTACAAGAAGGAACATAGTTGCTACAGGAGATAGACATATTGCTAGAATAAGTTAACAAAAGGCTACAAGAGAAAAATTTGCTACTAGGTTGTTGGATAATGATTAATTAATTGCTACAAGATACAAAGAAACACAACAGAGCTGCAAAGGATTTGCTATAGACATGATAAATTCTCCAAGGGTGAAAGTTATCCAAGTCACCATTTTGGTAATCACATCATTCCTTTCTTTTTCTTTAGTTTATTGACCATCATTTATCCCTTTGTAAGAAGAGATAGCTCTTTGTTAAGTGTTTTCAATTCCAAAATTTAATGAGAAAAGAGAATTTAGATTTCTAATCAAGGGTGTTCATAAGAATTTGATGGATAATATGATGTGTCATGAACAATAATTTGTATCAACAGTAATAGGCTTGGACTTCAATGAGAATGACATTAGTAATGAGGTAATGGATTCCAAGAAATCCTTCTTTTCACAAGGAGAAGTGCCAGGGGAATACCAAGAAGACCAAACAAAAGCAAAGTGTTGCCCTCACAAATAGAAACCATTACAATTGAAGAATCACTTGAAAGAAAGAAGAAACCTAAACCTGCACTAGAAGTTCCATGTGAAACTAAGATAGGGGAATAAATGCAAATAGAAAAGTAGCAAGAAGAGAACCAGGAGGAACAACACATGTACCAACAAATAGATAATGAAATAAGCCGACATACATGAAGAACAACAAGGCAAGAAGATGGATAGGTTGCTCAGAGGATGAGCAACAATTTCAGTAGGGGGTATGATGGGCCTCTAAATTAGACACAAATTAAGGCCCATCTAACCTTTCTTAGGCACTTGAAGGCTATATTAAACCTCTCCTTCTACACTTAATAATGTTTTTTTTCTTTAATATGTTCTTAGGAAGGTTTAGAGATGATTGCATATTATGTGCCTAATATTATTTATTTTTGAAGAATATTGTGAGAATATTGGGAAAATTATGAAGATTTGGAGGAGGATATAATCTAGGGACTTGCTCCCTACTACAGGAAGATCAATATTGGATAATAAATGAACAAAATATTATGAAATTATTGACAAATTCTGGAGCTCCAGTGATTGAGAAAATCTAGGAATGTGTTCCCTATCATTTAATGCAGATTCCTAGTGTTGGGAACCAAATCCACTATTTGAGGGATTTTGGAGGGGAAATCTTCCTCCTTTCAAGGAGAATGCTTACTCATCATTTTTTATAAATACCAATTCGAATTTTCTTCTAGAGGCACGTATTTCTTAGTCTTCTTGTGGAGAAAAATTGTATTTCTACAACTCCACTTTCATTTCGAGCAGGGATGTACTTAGATTGATTCAAATAATGAAGTTTGGTTCAACTTTTAGATTCTAAAGCTTGTTCTCCTTCATAGACCTATGAGTATCCTTGGGATTTCCCATCCTAGGAGCCTCAGAGCCCTTTTGTGTAATTTGTTTTTATTCTTTTCACTTCTTATTCACATGCATCTCTTATTCTTGTTTTTCCTATTTTTGCATTTAGTATTGATGTTTCTTTTGCTGTATGATTGGGTTAAATGATTGAAGTGAGTTTTTTTGTAGGTTATTTATAGATTCACAAGCATGATGCATCCTTATAATAGCTTTTAAAAGTCATATTCATCATTGAGCTACTTGGATTGGTTTACTAGTTCACAAATCTAGAATTTCTGGAAGTCCCTTGTAGCAAAAAGTAGTAATTTTCTACTATTTTTTAGAACATGTTAATGAGCTTCAATTGAGTTTATTCCACTTGTATTAGGTCATAAAAACATTCAAGTTAATAAAAAAAATTACCCTAATGCATTTTCACTTGATTAGGTTAGGCATTTGATAGGTTAACTAGCTCACTAGTTCTTGAATTTCTAGTTTTTAAGTAGTATTTTTTTGTTATTTTTTAGCACATATTAACAATGGTATTTTGGAATGATTCCACTTGGAATGGAGTCCTATTTGTTAAAAAATGTTAGAAATTATGTTTCGCCTGTAGAAAACTCCTGTAACACGTGTAAACTTGACCATATTGTCTCCAAAATCTTTGTTTTTGTCTCTTAGGCTTGAATCATGACCTCTAGGCTCTAAATACATGATTGAGGAAGAATAAACACCAATTAGGACATGCCTTTTTACAAAGTAGATTAGGCCTGTTTATTTGAATTCATGCTCTTAGGATTTCAATTACAAATTGTTCTTCTTGCTTAGGATTATTTTTTTTTCAAAGTAACATTTCCATTTCTGCAATTAGTTTAAACTTTGATTTCATGAAATTCATCAGATCAACGAAATATGGACACATTGTATGCTACACATATAGTGATGACACCTCTTAAATTTGTACAAACCCCAGGTTGATAATTTAAGTTGGCAGCCTTGGGAGTTGCAACATTATTGTTGCAATATTGAGGCTCATTAATATGCTAGCTCTTGTTCTTCCTTAGCTTCCTTGAATACGAATTTCAATCTAGGAAGCAAGGGACAACGACAGGTCAAGTGATCTTTGGTACAAATAGTGCATCTCTCGACTATGTCCAATGGACATTCTTTACCATTATGCTTTTTTCGACAACGAGGACAGAAAATGGCTAATACCTGCTCCACTTTATCCTACTTATGTTTTACCTCTAAAACCTCCAACTGTTTCGCGAATGTACTTAGGATATCAGTTTTAAAATCTTTTATAAGATTACTAATCCCTAGTGGTGTAACTCCTCCTCCTCCAACTCTGTTAGATTTGCCGAGAGGATCACAAGTTTCAATGTTAGTTCATGTACTCCCACGTGAACATCAAATACACATTTTTACAATATCGTTATATTATTCTTTATAAATATCACCCTACCCCATCAAATTGAGCATTTATATCCATTCATCTTTCATACCTCTAACTAAGGCAGCGTTCAGCACATCCATAGGTAAAGTGGTATATGGTGATCTTTGTAAATTGTATTGAAATATTTCATTATATTCTTCCAAGGTTTCATATTCTTTTGATGTCATCTTGAATATTTCCTCCCTTAGATCTCTAGATCGGAAATAATCCTGGTATTTAGTAAGGAAATCTTTTTTCATTTGATCCCATGAATTGATAGTACCTCCCCCCAATCCCATAAACCATTGTAATGTTGCTCCCTTTAAAGTAGAGGGAAAACGTTTTAGTTTTTGGGGTCAGTAGTCTAATCATATCCTTGACATAAAACATCAAATTCAAACAAAAATACATCGGTACTTTCAGAGTACATCCTATGAAATTTTGGGAGGTTTTGAAGCGGGATAACCTTCATTAGTGCATTAGCCTGTGGATCAATGATGGGATACTATCAATGATGGGATATTCTATGGTCGAGTTTTGCGTCCCTATTACCTGGTTTTCCATTTATTCAAATATATTCCAATAACCTTCAGGAATCCCGTAGTCAATAGATATTAACAGAAAAATATAAGTATACTAACGGGGTTTTGGGCCTTGACTGGGTCTTACAACACTACTCAAGTTAGGAATTTCAGTTTCTCTTCTCAGAATGGGTGTCACAGGAGATTCCTGCTCATAAGGTTGAGGATATGGTTCAATTTTCTTGCCTCTTCCTTCCCTTAGGTTGCAAGAGTGCCCCTCACCCTTGTTAAAAGGACTGAGATTCCTATTAGGTGTGTCTTGGAAGCTCTGCTCAGATCCTAAAGTTTTATCATGAATCTCAGCGTTAGCTGCAGTAGTTGACTCTACTACTCAAGGGGAAATAATAGTAGATCCCTTCCCATATACTGTTTGGGGACCTACGGATGCTTGGGACTCAACCTTTTGAATGATTTCTTCTATGAAGGTCGTTCTTCAAGGCCATCTTAACCTTGAATTTTGGTATTTTTCGAGGTAGATTTCTAATCTATCTCTACCTGATTCCTAGTCCTAGGTTTCTTTCTAGTCATATACACTAAACAACCTAAACATATCAGCCGAGGGTAGGCACAACAATAAGAATTGTTTTTCACTAGGGTGTGTACGCAGGTTCTTACCTTCTGTCTTTAATACCCAACCCTCAAAGATACAACCAACACTCTCTTTGACAACCTCCCCAACAATGGCACCAAAATGTTGAGCCAATTAATTGTTCCTAAAGAACCATCTAACTATTGCACATCAGGTTATCAACCCGAGCTCTCATCTTTGTATTTCAAGGTTAGCTGCACAATTTATGCAAGAGAAATGCTGGTATGACTAATCATTATTATCCTAATGGAAAGTGAAACTACAATGATAAAGGAAACAACCCATTACACAATTAAGCACTCTGCTTCTAAATATTAAAACCAAACCACTCAAACCATCAAATACTAAATACTTTCTACATAAAATAACAAATGAAAACTATTAAACAATGATTTGTTATCTAAGGAACAACATCTATAAAAGGAGAGAACAACACTACAAAATTATATTATCGAAAGGAATTTAAGAAATGAAAAATAATGATCCTATAATAATCTACAAGAAACAAAAATAGAGTAACAACAATCCCAAATGAATTAGCTAAAGTAAATCCACTTGCAACAACCAACTGTAACTTCTATTTAAAACAAAACATGCAATTTGACAATTACTTAACTAACAAAAAATTGTAAATTGAAAATAATTAAGAAAATAAATAACTAAAGTGAAAGAACATAATTTGAATTTACTGTTACAGATGAAGACAAAATTGCTTCCAGGATCAGGCCCAAATCACCGAAATTGAACTGCCTTGTAAAAAGAACCAGCACAACAAATTAACTATCGATAAAAAAACCTTTCAATTAGTTACAAAGGATTGATTACAATCAATGTATTCTCAAGTTCACAACTTATGTCAAAAATATTATAGTTGAAAAGCCTCTCTCGAGACTCAATTCCTAGTCTTTATACTATGATTGTAGAAGAGAAGAATAGGAAAACTATTTTTGATAAAGAGAAATCTTGAGAATCTGAAGATTCTCAAGATGCTCATTTTAAGTTACAAGAAATCTTAATATTTCCAGATGACCAAGTTGGAAGCCTATCCTTAACCAATATGCTCCAAACAAGGATTAACAACACCAAGTTATCCAATCTTCTATGATCAATCAAAGGAACATCATCAAGTTCCAACTCATTGATAGATACCTGTTCAAAATAAGGATCCAATCGTGAGTAAATAACACTTTTGTGATCGAATCAGTTCATAGAGGCAATAGAATAATAGAAATACATTAAATGCTTCTAGAATCCATATTATATAGATTATCATGTCCTAAATGCAAGAAATACTTGAGAAAATAATTTAAGAACTAAGAAATAAGGTAAGGAAATGATAACAATTATGAGGCCCAACAACCTTGTCAAGAACTATGTGTTATTTCTTCTTGCTTATATGCACAAACCACTATAAGATACTAATGTGCTGAAGCTCGACTTTGTGACATATTTATAAAGCATCATCAATGGTTCAAACTTCTAAAAGGTTGTAGTAGAGGTTGTTTGGCATTGACAGATTTATTGATTTCAACTTTTGATCCTTTTCAGAGAAACGTTGATGTATGGAAAACATACAATGTGGTTGTTTGATAGTATCACATTTGATTTCTAAATTTCACTAGTTAGGGTTTGTAGAAATACCAAAATAATAAGGCCTATAATCATTGTTGTAAAAAAACTCTTTGATACAGAAGTAACATCACTAGTTTGGAGGAATCATTAAACAATTTAAGAGAAATTTTAAAAACAACAGTGGGTATAGTGCCAAAGACATCATCATATCAAAGAATACATCTTCAGGCATACTGTTGGCAGCAAAAAATTCAAGGCATCTTTAGGTACATTAGGCACAAATCTCACATGGTACATGTATGTTAAAGTGAAAATTGTGACTCTGAAGTTTTGAAGAACTCTGGTCCCTATTGTATATCTGAAGAATACATCAAATGTAAGGGTTTAATTGTCACTAGTGTTCAACATTTAGAGTTTCATTGTCATTGTTTAACAGTAAGAGTTTTATCATCATTGTAGAAGAAGTATGGTAGTAAGGGTTTCATTGTTGAAGAAGTCATTTTTATATCATTTTGCAAGAATCCATTATTGTAAGTGGGTCATTGTCCCTAGTATGGGAGCCCACAATGGTTGTCCATTTTATTATCATTTCAGGGTGGTTGAGTGTTGTAAGGAAGGTGATTAAAGTCACCTTTAGTTGTAGCCTGAAAACACTTCAGAGTGGTGGGGTGGTGCTAGGGTTAGTTGGATCTTGCAGGGTGTTGGAGCATCCTATAAGTAGCAGTTGATAAAATAAGGAGTTGGAGTGTCCTTCCAATTGGAGCTAGAAAATTAAATTCTTTTCTAGAGTACTAGGGAGTTCGGGCTCCCCTTTTCAATTGGAGCTAAAGAATAGTTTTTGTACTCATAAATTATTAGAGAAGTGTTTGGTGGTTTTTCTCCAGGAAGGGTTTCCACCTAAAATCTGTGGTGTGCTACTATTTGATGTGTTGATGTTTTATGCTTATTGTTAATGCTATAAAAATTTAATAATTACTAATTGATAAGAAATACTGATTTACTCCCCTCTTAGCATTTCCAATAGGGACTCCTTGTTTGGTTGGTTTCACTAATGCATATTAGGCTAGTGACCCTAATGATAAAAAATATATTGCAATTTATGTTTTCAGCCTTAGTTTAGGACTCTCATTTGGCCTTGTAAGAAGCAATAAGCTATTTCTCTTTTCTCAGTAGAAGTAGAGTATTGAGTAGGAGATAATTTAAGACAAGAAGCCTTGTGGTTTCAATAAATCCTTTTAGAGCATGGATTCCAAAAACAAAATCTATCCACCCCTTAGTGCAACAACTAGAGTTCCACCAAGTTTTCTAAATATCTGGCAACATTAGTGTAGAAAAAAAATTGACCTACAAATACATTTCATCAAAAATATCATTCATGATCGTGTTCTTGAAGTGTTATTTTTCCCGACATATGATCAAGTTGTAGACATTTTTAGGAAATATCTTATAGTAGTGAAGTTTCTAAGTTTGTTCAATGTTATGAGTTTAGGAAGTTGTCATTAAGGAGGGATATCCTCTAATGCCTCCTTCCTTATCCTATTGTGTTTCCTTTGTAAAATACTTCAACCCTATCTCAAGTTGTTCATGTAGGTTTTAACCCCGTACAGAAATTACTTGCACACGAATTCTAAAACACAGAAAATAAACAATGCGAGAGCATAACACATAAAACACATATACACATAGATTTTCCCTTGGATCCCAAAACCGGGACTACTAGCTTGATTTTTCATTATTTTCCTTTCAATGTTATAATACATATTTATACATGCCGAAGCATCCAATACCATGGACCGAAAACCATCGCGTTCAAAAAACATGTGCGAAAATCATGCACAAAACCATAGGTGGGTCCGCCCAACCTAACATAGGGTCCAAAACCGAAATTTTCCGGGGCGCTGCCTCGGACCCCATAAAATGGGATTACGGGTACACCTCAAACCCCCCTGTGACCTCCCCCCCTCTAACCCCCGGTTAACTACGTGGCCTAGTCGTGGAAAGAATATAACACAACCCAACATTCTCCCACTTGTTGTTTTCTTTCCACAGGGGGCCACAAGAGAGCTTAATCATTTTTCCAGCCCTGAAACGCCCATTGTCTCTCTACACCAAGAGAACTTCTCAGAGCTCATAGATTTTGTCAATGCATCTGCAGTATTCTTCAAAGTGTCCACTTTTACCAGCAACACCTTTTTGTCTTCTATCATATCCCTCACAAAGTGATACTGAACATCAATGTGTTTTGTATTTGAATGATATGCAAGGTTATTTGCCAAGAAAATTGCACTTTGGCTGTCACAGTCTATCCTTATAGCTCCTTGTACTAACCCCATATTTGAACAAAATCTCTGCAACCAAACTGCTTCCTTTCTTGCATGAGTGGATGCCATGTATTCTGCCTCTGTAGTTGATAGTGCCACTATAATTGTTTCTTACTCATCCAACTGACTGCACCTCCAAATAGGTTAAACACATACCCACTTGTAGATCTTCTCTGATCTAGATCTCTAGCCCAGTTAGCATCAAAAAAGCTATGAATATCCAACACTCTGTCCAATCCTGGTCTTCCTTGGTAGCACAAACCATAATCACTAGTGCCACACAAATACCTGAAAACCCACTTCACTGCTGCCCAATGCTCCTTCCCTGGTTTTGACATAAACCTGCTCAATACTCCCATTGCATGTGTAATGTCTGGTCTAGTACAGACCATTGCATACATTAGGTTACTAACTGCACTTGCAAATGGAACATGGGACATGTCCTCTTCCTCTTCTTGTGTCTTGGGACCCTGTTTAGCAGATAACATCACACCTACAGGAATAGGAACCTTCACCGGTTTACTATCTTGCATATTAAACCTCTGCAATATTGTCTGATATACTTCCTCTGGTTTAACCAGAGCTTCCTCTTTGCTTGATCTCTTTTAATTTCCATGCCCAAAATATAGTTTGCAGCACCAAGATATTTCATGTCGAATTTGGAGGACAATTGGGTCTTCAAATCTTGGATAATTTCTTTGTCATTTCCAACCAACTGTTGGACACAGATTGTCATTGATGTCAATATGGTGATATTAGAGGAGCAGACGGAGCCAAGAGGAGCCAAGAGGAACAACAGAACAGAGCCATTGGAGCAGATGGAGACGAGAGGAGAAAATATGCCACAAATAACACTATCGGGAGCCATCAGAGGAGAAAACACATATATATGCATGCATTTTAACACTATCGGAGGCACAAACGGAGGCCAAGGCATCTACATAGGAAAATACACTATCGGAGGCAGAAAGCGGACCTGAATTTTTTATGAACGGGAGCGTTGAGTCCTATCGGTTCCGGCACACTATATCGCATCAGCACTTCGGGAGCAGGCACTACAATACATCAAGTGGACCATTGCGATTGCCGATAGCGATTATCGCATCAGGAATTCGAAGCAGAAGTCATACAGTGGTAAGCCGCCCCTTTGCAATCACCGATAGCGATATCGCATCGAACCTCTGCCAAGGGTACCCCCGATTGCGATGAACTATTGCGGACCCGACAAGTATATCAACTACTGCTTAATATCATATCACATCCGCAGCGATCGCATGTCCTAAAGGGATGGCGCAGAAGATGCATAAGGTTTATCAGGTGGGGAGAGCAACCTTAAGCGGTAAGCGGTAATGCTCGCACTGCCCTTGGGAGTCAAGTGGTATTCGTACAGGGCTCACGATTCCATTCGAACTATGACGCGTGGCAGCAGGGAACAGTTGAAAACCTCTTTATCGTGAGTTAACACGCAGACGGTTCGTGGGATCAGGAGGAGCGAACGTCGTAGGATTGCCTGATGAATGATCGGATAACATGTTTAACTTCACATTTTTTTTGACTAATATGACGTGGCATGTGGGACCTCTATATGGCTATAGCCTCATTTATATGGTTTCCATGAAGTAATAAGTCTGTGAATAAAAGATTCTCCGACATATATATTTTTCATATACAAGTCGGCCTCTCCTCCCTATGAACATGTCCCTTGGTGATAGGAAGATGTCATATATATATATATATATATATATGTTGAAACGCTTCATTTCTGGAATTGATCTTGGGCATCTATATTATGAACAAATAATAGTTCACGACTCGTGAACTTGAAAAGAAAAAAAGGGGACCTCTGTGATTTTTTTTTTCTTTTTAATATGCATCATTCCTATTGTAATTTGGCCCCTCTTCCTCTTGAACATGTCCCATGAAGCATTGGTTAATTCGAGCGCAGAGGAAGCTAAAGAGAATGGAGGAGGGAAGCCAGAAGGTCGAGTGAGTGTTGAGGAAGCTGAAGCTCAAGCAAGGGAGAAGGAAGCCAAAGAGCCAACGAGTAAGCGGAAATGAATGGACAAAAGCATAAGAATGCATAAAACAGTAAAAACAGAGAACTGTTGGTGTTGTTGTTGTGGTGAAGAACCAGAGGTGAGGTAGTAGAAGCAACAAAGGCAAAAGAGGCAGAAAAAGTAGCGGAGGCTGTAGAGGCAACATAAGTAGCAGAGGCAGGAGAGTAGTGAGTGAACCTCAGCTGAATAGAGTGCAGCAGCATACCAGTGTATACCAAGATTGGGTTGGAGCCCAAGATGTTGGAGCCTCATAACTGAACAGGACTGAAGTCATTGGGGGTAAGTGCTCCTAAGTGCAGACCCACTGCAAAACAGAGTTGGTGCTCTGGAGGTTGGAGCCTCACGGAAGTCCAAGTCGGAGCTTGGCAACTATTCACAATCAGATTTATACTTATATTGTATTTATTTAATTGCACTGTCTTGAGTTTTAATAAAAGCATTAATTCCAGCTGTTGATGTCTGTGTTCTATGTATACATATACATATCTATATATGTTTTTGGCAATCACTAGAACAATTAAAAAAATAGTAAGAAATACTGATTCACCCCCCCTCTCAGTATTTCCAACAATTGGTATCAAAGCAGGCTTCTTCATACTAGCCTAAGAGCTTGAAGAAGGATCCACAGCCATGATGAGAAATCACGAAGCATCAGGAAGACCTCCTTTGTTCGATGGCACTAACTTTGGTTTCTGGAAGAAAAGAATGACCTACTACTTAATGTCCCTTGGACCTGAAGTCTGGCATTTTGTTCAAAATGAATACCAAACAACTTCCACTCTTCCAACTGTTGAAAATGCAACAAGATGATGGAGCTTAGTGGAAAGGAGTCGCCTTCACTAAGTGGGCCCGCAGGCTAATTTTGGCGCAAAGTCTATTTTTAGACATATGGATCATGGTCTATAAGTTGCAGGATGCTATTTGTGGATGATTGGTCATGTTGGTAAAAATAGATGGACTTCTATTTTTAGACATATAGGCGGAGTCTATTTTTAGACTGCCAGGCTAAAAATAGAACAGTTGAATATTATTAGCTCTTAATAATATTTGGACTATAAACATTATCTTATCCTCTTGGAGCACTTCAGTTCGAGCTACAGATGTGGCACATGCAACTTCCAGAAGGAAATACACTTTTCTTATGGGTCAGTTGAGCTATTGCATGATGGACTTTAGTTAGAACTCAAGTGATTGAGTTTGGTGGAGTTGATTGAGGAGTTGTGTTCAGTTTGACTTAATTGAACTAGTTGTATTTAGTCTAACTGCAGAATACACTAGTGATGAGTGATGTGAATTAATTATTAATTAATTCACTAATTATTAACTCATAAAGCAACTAAAGAATACATCAGTTAACTCAGTGCATGGACAATTCAGTGGAGACAGGTGTTAGAGGTGGAGACTACTATCAGTTGTGACTATAGCTGTGCATGAGATTTGCACAATCAGTGATGGAGATTGCCAATGAGGATTGCACAACACAAGCCAAGGAAAACGAGCTTGGATCATTCCTATTCTTGTTTTGGATTGCGCAGTAGAGGCAGGCAGACAGCGAAGGAGATTTGAACCTGTGACTTGATTAAGATTTGAGCTAGTTTGTGTGTAGCAGGTGGAGATAGTACTGAGTACTTGTGAGGAGTATTTTACTATGTATTGTTACATGTTCTCTATCATTATAACATATAGATAGTTGGGGGTTTTCATCTGTATGCTTTCCCCGGTTACATACTGTGTTAATGTGCGCATGCGATTGATGTTTCACTGTTTTTAATTCCGCAAAATTGATGATCAACGTAGAGGAGGTTATGTATTATGCATGCATTCTGTAATAGTGTATAATCAGGATAATCTCTGTGAATAAGTGTCATATTATTCAAAATTTCTACATGGTATCAGAGCAGAGTTGATCATCAGATCTATTATTCAGAAAGTGATTACATTTTATTTCTTCAGGCAGAGTCTGTAATCGGGCCAGGTAGCCTCTGGATTCATCCTTCTTTTGGAAGGTGATATATCTGGTAAAAGCCCATACAGTCAATCTCTGTACGAGAAATACTTTTTTCTCACGAATTTTAGATTAGAAGCGGTTGAGTTTTGAGCTGGTGGAATTCGAATTTGCAACAGTGTTTTCTTGGTGTCAAAGTTGAAATGTCTTTCAACGGATTGCAATTGGAGTATGCCCTTGAAGGCAGCTCGAATTATATTGCATGGAAATACAGGATGGAGGCGGTGTTAGATGACAATGGGCTAAAGGAGTTCATAGAGGCTGAGATCCCAAAGCCTACTGATGTTGCTCACGTTGAGGTTTGGAAAAAAGAAGACACCAAAGTGTCGAAGGATTCTGTTGGAGGGCATGAAGGATCACATTGTATCCAACCTGCATGGAAAGGCTTCTCCATGGAAAGCGTTGACAGATTTATTCCAAAGCAAGAGTGACCAGAGGAAGTTGGCACTTAAGGATAAACTCAGAAACATTAAGTGTGAGAAAGGAGACAGTATGCCAAGTATCTCACGAAGTTCACTCAATGCAGGGATGAGCTGGGAAGTGTGGGGGTGACTGTCGATGATGAGGACTTGGTGAGCTTGGCTCTTCTTGGTCTTCTGAACAGTGGGCATTCCTATCAAGACTCTGTTAATGGTCGGGAGAAATTGCCAGGATGGGAGAGACATTGGTCTGATCTTGTGCAGGAGGAGATTAGGTGGAATACCAGGGATAGATCTTCATCAAAGGCACCTGATGAAGAAAATTGTGCTTTGGCTGCCAAAGCAAAGAAGGGGAAGAACAAGAAAGCTTCTCATTCCGGTGCGAAAGGCAAGAAGCAGGACATGTCCAAGGTGAAATGCTTTCACTATCACCAGCATGGACATTATGCCACAAATTGTCCGCAGAAGAAGAAAAATAAGCAAACTGATGGATCTGCAGCGGGAGAGGTCTTAGCCTCGTAGTTTGAGCTGGATTTTTCGTTGATCGCATGCTTGGTATCAAGTGTGATGGGATCGGTATGGTTCTTGGACAGTGGTGCGTCTTTTCACATGACAGGAGATCGAGATTTGTTTTCTGATCTGGATGAGAAAGATCTTGGAGTGCACATCGAGATGGGTGATGATGGTAGATACAGTGTGACCGGTATCAGTACCATTTCCTTTGAGAGGGAGTCTGGTAAACCCTTCGTATTGAAGGAAGCGATGCATGTTCCAGGATTGAAGAAGAATCTTATCTCTGTGGCGATGTTAGAAGACAAGGGATATGATGTTGTTTTCAGCGAGGGAAAGGCTTTCCTGCACAGTAAGACAACTGGAGAAACCCAGAAGATAGGGGTTCGAGTCAGGAACCTTTATCAGTTGCATGTATATGGCTGCGCAAAAATGGCATGCAAGGCAAAAGGATTGGTGAGCCGAGATGATGGCGAGCTGTGGCACAGGAGATTGGGCCACCTTCACCATGGAGCCTTGAAGATACTACAGCAGATTACTACTGGGCTTCCTAAAGGCACTCTTGCACAGTCAGATCAGTGCAAGGGGTATACTTTGGGAAATTTTGTGAAAGCCACCTTTCATGAGAAGGATAGTCGTGCCACGACAATCCTTGAGAGAATTCACACAAACGTGTGTGGACCTTTCTCAGTAGCTTCGACAACAAAGCACAGGTACTATGTGATCTTTGTTGATGATTTCTCTTAGAAGTGCTGGATCTTCTTCATGCAGAAGAAGATCGAGACATACTCAAAGTTCTATGAGTTCAAAGCACTGGTCGAGAAGGAATCGGGGAAGAAGGTGAAGGCTCTTAGGAGCGACAATGGTGGTGAATTCATCTCTGGCGAGTTCAAGGACTTCTGTAGTGCAGAAGGGATTCGAAGAGAGCTCATAGCTCCCCATAACCCATAGCAGAACGGGGTTACTGAGCGGAAGAACAGAACGATCGTGGGTGCTGCACGGGCGATGTTGCATGATCAGGGCCTACCCCTTCACTTGTGGGCGGAGGCATGCAATACTGCAGTATATATGCAGAACCGTTGTCCTCACAGGATACTTGGAATGAGTACACTCGAGGAGGCTTATTCTGGTAAGAGGCGTGATATTTCCCATTTGAGGATTTTTGGTTCTAACGTTTACATGCATGTGATGAAGGATGCTAGGAAGAAGCTGGAGCCAACTACAGAGGTTGGGATATTTGTGGGGTACACTGATACACCCCACAACTATCGTGTGTATTTGCCAGACAGTTGCAAGACTGTTGTGCGACGGGATATCAAATTTTAGGAGGAGAAAGCCATGAAGTGTTTGCTTGAGAGGGAGCCACACTTGCATGCAGATGAGGAGCTATTAGTTCCTAAGGATTAGCTTCAGGACGTGGATCAGCCACAAGATGAATTTCATGGAGTGGAAGAGACCACTCATGCAGTGCCAACCATCAGAGGGTGAAAGCGCACTACAGAAGCTGAGTGATTGGCTCAAGATGCAGAGAAGGTTGTAGGACCACCTACAGGACAACGCAGACAGAGACAGTCACCTGATCGGTACACTAGATACATGGCTCTTGTGAGCAAATGTGATGTGACTGAGCCATCCTCTTTCGAGGAAGCTGTGGAGAATCCCGCATGGGTAGATGCCATGGTGGAAGAATATGATTCGATTGTCAGAAACAGTGCATGGGAGATTGTCCCAAGATCGGAAGGGAAATCAGTGGTGGGTTCGAGATGGATCTACAAAGTGAAGCAGGCAGCTAACGGGAGTGTGGAGAAGTACAAGGCAAGATTTGTTGCCCAAGGCTTCTCACAGATAGAGGGGATCGATTATGAGGAGACCTTTGCACCTGTCGCAAGGTATTCTTCCATACGGATGATTCTTGCTCTCTCAGCGTAGATGGGGTGGCACATTCATTAGATGGATGTGAAGACTGCGTTCCTCAACGGAGTCATTGAGGCAAAGGTGTACATAGAGCAGCTCGAAGGTTTCGAGATATTCAGCAGTGAGTCGCATGTGTGCAGGCTCAAGAGAGCGTTGTATGGGTTGAAACAAGCACCACATGCTTGGTACACATGGATAGACAATTATTTCACCGGACTTGGATTCTCCAAGAGTGAGGCGGATCCTAACCTATACCAGATTGTGGTGGAGGGTAAGTTGCTTATCATTGTACTTTATGTAGATGATTTGATTTTGACAGGAGATGAGCTATTGATACTTTCATGCAAGGATGATCTTGCTAGAGAGTTTGAGATGAAGGGCTTGGGCCTCCTTCATTATTTCCTGGGATTGGAAATTTGGCAGCGCAGTGATGGATTATTTGTTTCTCAGGGTAAGTATGCTCGGGAGATACTGGAGAAGTTCAGCATGCATGGCTGCAAGCCTGTTGATACTCCTCTTCCTGGATGTTGGAGGAAGGAGGATGCTACTTCAGCGAAGATAGTGGATGCCACTGTTTATCGACAGTTGGTGGGGTTGCTTATGTATCTGGTCAATACACGACTCGATATATGCTATGCTGTTCACCAGCTTTCACAAGCTATGGTTAAGCCAACCAAGCTCTTCTAGAAGGCAGGCAAGCATGTATTGCGTTATCTCAGAGGCACATCGGGATATGGATTGTGGTACAGACAGGAGGATGAGGTGAAGCTATGTGGCTTCACGGATGCAGATTGGGCAGGGAGCCCAACGAACAGAAAGAGCACATCTGAAGGGATTTTCAGTATCGGGTCGACAGTAGTCTCTTGGTACAGCAGGAAGCAGAGATCTGTGGCATTCAGTTCAGCGGAGACCGAGTATATGGCAGCAAGTTTGGCTGCATGCGAGGCTATATGGATGAGGAAGATCCTGGTCGGGTTGTTCGGGTCACACTTGGAGCCTACTGTGATTTATTGTGATAACCAGAGTTGCAATAAAATCTCAGCTAATCCAGTATTTCATGATAGATCCAAGCACATCGACATCAGGTACCATCATATCAGAGATTGTGTGCAGCGGAGAATCATGTTACTTTCATACATTCTAATGGAGGATCAGGATGCTGATATCTTGACGAAGGCGCTCACCAAGAGAAAATTCGAATACCACCGAAGCAGGATAGGGGTTGCAGATAATCCATATCTTGTTGAGAGGGAGTGTTGAAAATGCAACAAGATGATGGATCTTAGTGGAAAGGAGTCACCTTCACTAAGTGGGCCCGCAGGCTAATTTTGGCGCAAAGTCTATTTTTAGACTATGTCTATTTTTAGACATATGGATCATGGTCTATGAGTTGCATGATGCTATTTGTGGATGATTGGTCATGTTGGTAAAAATAGATGGACTTCTATTTTTAGACATATGGGCAGAGTCTATTTTTAGACTGCCAGGCTAAAAATAGAACAGTCGAATATTATTAGCTCTTAATAATACTTGGACTATAAACATTATCTTATCCTCTTGGAGCACTTCAGTTCGAGCTACAGATGTGGCACATGCAACTTCCAGAAGGAAATACACTTTTCTTATGGGTCATTTGAGCTATTGCATGATGGACTTCAGTTAGAACTCAAGTGATTGAGTTTGGTGGAGTTGATTGAGGAGTTGATGGAGTTGTGTTCAGTTTGACTTAGTTGAACTAGTTGTATTTAGTCTAACTGCAGAATACACTAGTGATGAGTGATGTGAATTAATTATTAATTAATTCACTAATTATTAACTCATAAAGCAACTAAAGAATACATCAGTTAACTCAGTGCAAGGATAGTTCAGTGGAGACAGGTGTTAGAGGTGGAGACTACTATCAGTTGTGACTATAGCTGTGCATGAGATTTGCACAATCAGTGATGGATATTGCCAATGAGGATTGCACAGTACAAGCCAAGGAAAATGATCTTGGATCATTCCTATTCTTGTTTTGGATTGCGCAGTAGAGGCAGGCAGACAGCGGAGGAGATTTGAACCTGTGACTTGATTCAGATCTGAGCTAGTTTGTGTGTAGCGGGTGGAGATAGTACTGAGTACTTGTGAGGAGTATTGTACTATGTATTGTTACATGTTCTCTATCATTATAATATACAGATAGTTGGGGGTTTTCAACTATATGCTTTCCCCGGTTACATACTGTGTTAATGTGCGCATGTGATTGATGTTTCATTGTTTTTAATTCCGCAAAATTGATGATCAACGTAGATGAGGTTATGTATTATGCATGCATTCCGCAATAGTGTATAATCAGGATAATCTCTGTGAATAAGTGTCATATTATTCAAAATTTCTACACCAACAGACTGAGACGAGAGGAAAGCCTACATCGCAAATGCAAACGCCATGAACTCCATCACTAGTGGAATCACTGATTCCGAGTTTACAAAAATCATGCACTGTACCTCTGCCAAAGAAATGTGGGAGAAGCTAGTTTGCTTGTACGATGGAGACTCAAAAGTCAAAAAGGAAAAGCTTCAAACTCACATAAGACAATTTGAAAGTTTGAGGATGGAAGATGAAGAAGATATTGCAGCATACCTCCTCCTAATAGCTGAAGTGGTAAATTCCTTGAAAGGATTGGACGAAAAAGTTGAAGAAAGTGCCATTGTTCAAAAGGTATTAAGGTCTCTTCCAGACAGATTTGACTCCAAAATAAGCGCTATAGAAGAAGCAAAGGATCTAGATACCCTCAAAATGGATGAACTCCATGGAATTCTCACTGCCTATGAAATGAGGAAAGGTGGCCCAAGCTCCAAAGATGCAGCATTCAAGGCCTCAAAGTCAAAGAAGGGGAAAGAAAGGAATGACTGTAGTGATGAATCAGATGTGGAATCCGAATTGGCTCAATTTGTACGAAAATTGAAGAGAGGATCTAACCTTAAAGGCAAGTATCCTCTTATTTGTCTTAAATGTGGTAAAATAGGTCATTATGCAACAAAATGTCCTCATAAACATGACAATGATGATGAAGGAAATTTTAAAAGAATGGCACACAAAAAGAAAGGGTTCAATAAGAAAAACTTCTTCTCCAAGCAAGATGAGTCTGATGAGGATGAGTTTATGGTCATCAAAAAGAAATCAGATGAGGAAAGTGATAGTGATGAAAGCCAAGAAACATTATTCATGGCACTTGTAGATGATGATGACTCAGGGCTGGAAGGAAATGTAGATGAACTATTAATTAGCGCCATTGAAGAAAATGAAAAACTACGGAACAAACTCATTTCTCTCAAAGTGGAAAACGAGGAAATAATAAGGAGAGAAGATTTCTTGGAAGCAAAGCTTAAAGAAAAAGAAGAGACTTGTGAAGAACGTGAGGCCAAAATAGTGTCTCTGAGAAAGGCGTTGGAGCAAATTAAAAATGGCTGTAAAAGCTCTCAAATACTTGAGACTATTCTGAAAAATCAAAAACCTCAACATGACAAATCTGGAATAGGCTTCAAAGGAGAATCCTCAAGCACTAAGAATAGTGTGAAAAGCTATGCCGATGCACTTTCCTGCAATCCAAAAGATGAAAAAGTATGTTATCAAAAGTGCATCCCAGATCCCAAGAATGAAGAGAGAACTAATCCAAAGAAGAATTTGGAGTCGAATCATGGACACTACAGCAAATACAAACCTGTACTCCACCAAGGGCCCATCGCAAATCCAAAGAACGAGGGAGGAGTAATTCCCAGGAAGGAAATCGACTCAAACCGTGGTTGCTTCAACAAGTACAAAACCATCTTTCTTGGACACTGCTTTCACTGTAAAAACTTCGGTCATCAAGCCAGACATTATATGGCTCGCAAAAGTGGAAAGACAAATCTAAAGGACCGAATAATCAACTCAAATGCCCCCAAAAGGTAGGGACAAATCAAAACCTTCAATTCATTTGATCCCTTGACCAAATTTGATCTGATTTGCTCTTTCTGCTACAATAATGGACACTATGAACAAGAATGCCCACTCAAAGAAAGAAAGACGAGTAGCAAGAACTCTAGCATGGACAAGTGCGGCCTGGCTCTATATGCTCAAAATAATGAAAACCAGTGGTTTGTAGATAGTGGGTGCTCCAGACACATGACAGGAGACAGAAGGAAGTTTGTCTCACTGAGCAAAAAGGAAGGGAATGTGTCCTTTGGAAGCGGATCTGGAAAAATTGCAGGAAAAGGAACAGTTACTCTGATCAATGGAAAAGGAAAAGCTCAAGATTCTCTACTTGTTGACGGACTCAAACACAACCTCCTGAGTGTTAGCCAAATCTGTGATCAAGGACATAAGGTTGTTTTCAGCACCAAAGACTGTGAAATAAGGAACTCTGCTTGAGGGAAACTTGTGGCAAAAGGGGTGAGAATACCAGACAACATTTACATTCTGAACAAGATTCAAGAAAATAAATGCTACTTGAGTCAGACAGATGAGATTTGGCTGTGGCAGAAGCGACTTGGACATACAAGCTTCAAAAATCTGATCAATATCAGCAAGATCAAAGCTGTACAAGACATCCCAAGGCTGTTCAAACCAAATCAAGAAGTATGTGGTCCATGTCAACATGGAAAGTAGACCAGAATCAGCCACAAGACAAAGGATCTCTATACATCGAAGCCCTTGGAGATCATCCATGCTCATGTGTGTGGGCCAACTAGAAATCAAGCACTCCAAGGAGAAAGGTACTTTGTGTTATTTGTTGATGATTATACTAGAATGATGTGGATATATTTCATAAATTATAAATCTGAAACTTTTGAGAGTTTTAAGAATCTAAAAGCCCTTGTAGAAAATGAAAAAGATTCAAAAATTAAGTGCCTCAGAATAGACAGAGGAGGAGAATTCACATCAAACGAGTTTAGTGAGTTCTGTAATATTCATGGAATTAAAAGGGAATTCTCGACTACCAGAACACCTCAGCAAAATGGGGTAGTTGAAAGAAGAAATCGAACAATCCAAGAAATGGCAAGAATAATGTTATTAGCAACAGACTTACAACCTAGATTCTGGAGAGAAGTAGTAGGGACAGTTGTCTATACATTAAATCGAGCTCAGTTAAGACAAAATTGTGAAAAAACTCCTTATGAGCTATGGAAAGGAATACCTGCTTCGGTGAAGTACTTCAAAATCTTTGGAAGCAAGTGCTTCATAAAAATAAATGATGGCTCACCTGGAAAGTTTGATTCTCAGGTTGATGAAGGGATATTTCTTGGATACTCTACACGGAGCAAGGCTTACAAGTGCTACAATTATCGACTGAAG
This sequence comes from Pinus tabuliformis, assembly GCA_031772625.1. Taxonomy (NCBI): domain Eukaryota; kingdom Viridiplantae; phylum Streptophyta; class Pinopsida; order Pinales; family Pinaceae; genus Pinus; species Pinus tabuliformis. The sequence continues at coordinate 48,208,730 of CM062805.1, read as the reverse complement.
AAAATAGTGGAAAGCATTGATGTAAAGGTTGATGAAGATCTTCCAGAAAGGGAAATTGAAGAACATGAAGATGACTCTCTCATTGAAGAATAAGAACCTAAAGAAGAAGTAATAGATGAGGAAGAAGAAGAAGAAGAAGAGGAAAGAGAACCACCTAATACCCCTTCAAAGATGAAGTATGTCCAAAGACATCATCCAGAAGAGTAGATCATTGGCGATAGAGATGAAGGTGTGCAGACCCGAAGAAGGATATCAATCACACCCAAAAGAAAAGTCATTGCCCTCCTATCTATGATAGAACCAGAAACATTTGTAGAAGCAAGTAAGGATCCTCATTGGGTAAAAGCCATGGAAGAAGAAATGTCCCAAATTGAGAAGAACAAGAAATGGGAGTTGGTACCTCGTCCAAAGGAAAAAAACATAATAGGAACCAAATGGGTGTTCAAAAATAAAATGAATGAGGAAGGACAGGTTATCAGAAACAAGGCAAGACTTGTCTGCAAAGTCTATTCACAAATTGAAGGAGTTGACTTTGAAGAGACATTTGCACCAGTGGCCCGTATGGAAGCTATTAGGATCTTCTTGGCATTTTCTTGCTCAAGAGGATTCAAAATCTATCAAATGGACGTGAAATCAGCATTTCTAAATGGGGAACTCAAGGAGGAAGTCTACATGGAGCAGCCATAAGGTTTTGATCTAACAACAGGAAAGGACTTAGTTTGTAAGTTGAAAAAGGCTTTATATGGGTTGAAACAAGCTCCTAGAGCTTGGTATGCAAGACTGGATCACTATCTACAACAACAAGGCTTCAAAAAGGGAGTGGTTGGAAGCAATCTATATATAAAGACAGATCAAGGTAAGTTACTAGTTGCTCTTGTTTATGTTGATGATCTGATTTTTGCTAGTAATAATGATGAAATGAGCCATGAATTTTCTCAAAGCATGTCAAAAGAGTTTGAGATGTCAATGATAGGAGAGCTGTCCCACTTCCTTGGACTTCAAGTATCTCAAACCAGAGTAGGATTGTGTATATCTCAAACCAAATGTCTAAAAGACATGCTCAAAAAATATGGAATGGAGGACTGTGCACCCATGAGCACACCTATGACCACAAACTGCAAATTAAGCAAATATGATGAATCCCCTCTAGTAGATGCAACTCATTATAGGTCAATTATTGGAGCCCTTCTATACTTAACAGCTACACGACCAGACATAATGCAAGCAGTAGGAATGGTGGGAAGATTTCAATCTGCTCCCAAACAATCCCATTTATTAGCTGTAAAAATAATTCTCAGATATCTAAAGGGAACTTCTAATTTCGGTCTTTGGTACCCAAAGAACTCAACATTGACTGTAACTGCATACACTGATGCTGATTGGGCTGGAAGTATAGATGATCGGAAAAGTACGAGTGGAAATCCATTCTTCCTAGGAGACTGTTTGGTATCTTGGCTCAACAAAAAATAGTCATCCATATCATTATCCACAGTCGAAGCTGAGTATATTGCTGCAACAGACTGTTGTACTCAGATACTATGGATGAAGGAAGCTCTAAAAGATGTCGACATATGTACAGATCAACCGATTACCGTCTATTGTGACAACACAAGTGCCATCAGTCTCAGCAAAAATCCTGTGATGCACTCAAGAACCAAACACATACCAATCAAGTATCATTTCCTCCATGAGCAAGTAGCTGAACAAAACATCGTCCTGAAATATATCAGTACTAAGGAGAAGATAGCTGATATTTTCATGAAACCTCTTCCTCGAGAAGCATTCGAACATCTGCATCAAAAGATGGGGGTTATTTCTTTATCATCACTCAAGTGCATTCATATAGATGTAGTAGGACAAGGGGAGCAGTTTGATAGGGGGAGTCCATATACATTCCTTTTCCATTGATGTCAAAGGGGGAGAGAGCAGAAGAATATTTCCATCAATAACAAAGGGGGAGATTGTTGGACACAGATTATCATTGATGTCAATATGGAAATATTAGAGGAGCAGACGGAGCCAAGAGGAGCCAAGAGGAATAATAGAATAGAGCCATCGGAGCAGATGGAGACAAGAGGAGAAAATATGCCACAGATAACACTATTGGGAGCCATCAGAGGAAAAAACACATATATATGCATGCATTTTAACACTATCGGAGGCGCAAACGGAGGCCAAGGCATCTACATAGGAAAATACACTATCAAAGGCAGAAAGTGGACCTGAATTTTTTATGAACGGGAGCGTTGAGTCCTATCGGGTCTGGCACACTATATCGCATCGGCACTTCAGGAGCAGGCGCTACAATACGTCAAGTGGACCATTGCGATCCCTGATAGCGATTATCTCATCAGGAATTCAGAGCAGAATTCATACAGTGGTAAGCGGCCTCTTTGTGATCGCCGATAGCAATATCACATCGGACCTCCGCCAAGAGAAACCCACGATTACAATGAACTGTTGCGGACCCGACGAGTATATCAACTACTGCTTAATATCATATCGCATCCGCAGCAATCGCAAGTCCTAAAGGGATGGTGCAGAAGATGCATAAGGTTTGTCGGGCGGGGAGAGCAGGCTTAAGCGGTAAGCGGCAATGCTCGCACCGCCCTTGGGATTCAAGTGGTATTCGTACACGGGCTCGCGATTGCATTAGAACTGTGATGGATGGAAGCAGGGAACAATTGAAAACTGCTTTATCGCGAGTTAACGTGTGGGCGGTTCACAGGATCAGGAGGAGTGAACGTCGTCAGATTGTCTGATGAATGATCAGACGACAGGTTTAACTTCACGTGTTTTTTGACTAATATGACGTGGAATGTGGGACCTCTATATGGCTATAGCCTCGTTTATATGGTTTTCATGAAGTAATAAGTCTGTGAATAAAAGATTCTCCGACATATATATTTTTCGTATACAAGTCGGCCTCTCCTCCCTATGAACATGTCCCTTGGTGATAGGAAGAAGTCATATATATATATATATATATATATATATATATATATATATATATATATATATATATATATATATATATATATATATATGAAACGCTTCATTTCTGGAATTGATCTTGGGCATCTATATTACGAACAAATAACAGTTCACAACTCGTGAACTTGAAAAGAAAAAAAGGGGGACCTCTCTGATATTTTTTTTCTTTTTAATATGCATCATTCCTATTGTAATTCGGCCCCTCTTCCTCTTGAACATGTCCCATGAAGCATTAGTTAATTCGAGCGCAGAGGAGGCTAAAGCGAATGGAGGAGGGAAGCCATAAGGTCGAGCAAGTGTTGAGGAAGCCAAAGCTCGAGCGAGGGAGAAGGAAGCCAAAGAGCCAGCGAGTAAGCGGAAACGAATGGACAAAGGCATGAGAATGTATAAAACAGTAAAAACAGAGAATTGTTGGTGCTGTTGTTGTGGTGAAGAACCAGAGGGTGAGGTAGCAGAAGCAGTAGAGGCAAAAGAGGCAGAAAAAGCAGCGGAGGTTGTAGGGGCAGTAGAGGCAGGAGAGTAGGAGTGAGTGAACCTTAGCTGAATAGAGTGCAGTAGCATACTAGTGTATACCAAGATTGCGTTGGAGCCCAAGAGGTTGGAGCCTCAGAATTGAACAGGACTGAAGTCATTAGGGCTAGGTGCTCCCAAGTGCAAAACCACTGTAAAACAGAGTTGGTGCTCTGGATGTTGGAGCCTCACGGAAGTCCAAGTTGGAGCTTGGCAACTATTCACAATCAAATTTATACTTATATTGTATTTATTTCATTGCATTGTCTTGAGTTTTAATAAAAGCATTAATTCCAGCTATTGATTTCTGTGTTCTGTGTATACATATACATATACATATACATATATATGTTTTTGGCAATCATTAGAACAATTAAAAAAATAGTAAGAAATACTGATTCACCCCCCCTCTCAGTATTTCCAACACCAGCAACATATCATCCACATACAAGACCAGATAAATAACATGGTCACCAATTAATTTATAATACACACAGTGATCTGCTTTGCTTTTGGTGAAGCCAAGCCCCCATATAAATTTATCAAATTTCTGATACCACATCCTTGGTGACTGTTTTAACCCATACAGAGACTTCTTTAACTTGCATACCAATTCTTTATTACCCTTCACCGCAAAGCCTTCATGTTGCTTCATGTAGATCTCCTCTTCCAGATCCTCGTGAAGAAATGTTGTCGTCACATCCATCTGTTCTACCTCAAAATCAAAAGCAGCAGCAACAGATAAAAGTAATCTAATAGAAGTTACCTTGGCAACAGGAGAAAAAATATCACCAAAATCAATTCCCGGAACCTGGGAATAACCTTTTTCTACCAACCAAGCTTTGTATTTCTCCACTTTTCCTTCTGCATTTGTCTTCTTTTTGAACACCCATTTGCTGCCAATGGATTTCCTTCCAGCCGACAACTCCACCAGATCCCAAGCCTCATTTTTGTGCAAAGATTCCATTTCATCAATGATGGCCTCTTTCCAAATTTTTCCATCCTCTAAATCTACTACTTCCTTCACAGTTCTGGGATCATCATCAGTAATAGATAAAGCAAAATTTGAAAAGAAAGCAGATAGACTATACCTTTCTGGCTGCCTTCTTTCTCGAATTGATCTTCTCACACCCGGAGTTTGTGGCTCTTCATCTTTTGATTCCTCCTCTGCTGTAGAGTCTGATTCTTCCCCATAAAGTGGGGTTACTGGTACACCTCAACCCCCCTATGACCCCCCCCTCTAATCCTTGATTAACTACGTGGGCTAGTTGTGGAAAGAATATAACACAACCCAACAGTTCATAATGGGGGATGTTAGGACCTTTAGACACTTAGGGTTAGTTAATATCAACTCAGCCTAATACGTCTTTAGGTAAAAGTGTGTTTATTTAGTACACATTTTCAATTATGTAATTTGATGGTCACAATACATTCTAGACATAGAGTTATTTAACAACTCACATTCTCTTCAATACTGTTGAATATTGATATGTGTATTAGCACTAGATTGGTCCATGATCCCTATTCAAAGAGCCTGTAAGATTGTTTGTTGATGATCAATTGTGAGAAACTCTCTTGTGTACACATTTTTCTTTGGCATTAATTGCTATGAAACTAGCTCACAAAAAAATAGAAAAGATAGATCAACGCCTTAGAATTCAGCCTCTTCGAGGGGGCAACCTCCTTTACATTACACAAATGAACAATTCTTGGATGATCCAAATGACAAAACCTCCTTTCTATATATAGGAGTCTAAGGAGTCACAATATAACCCAGCTGACCTAACAATAATAATATAAAGGCACAAAAATAACAATAGAGGGATTCTACATGGGGCACAGTAATAACAATATGGGGACAATAGGGGCACAACAATATTAATAAGGGATACAACTACAATAGTAATGGGGTAATCACTAGTATTATAGGGACCTAACATGCCCCTCTCCTTCAAAAAAGTGTTGTCCTCAATGTTTGAGTAGTTCTGGATGCTTTTGTATAAAATTCTCATCCTCCCATGTGGAATCTTCAATGGATAAGTTCTTCCACTTGATGAGATACTCTGAAATTGATCGATTTCGTAGCTGTCGAGTTCTTATTTCTGTGACTGCTTCTAGTTCCAATATAATTTTCCTTCCTCGTCAATTTCTGGCAATATTGTTTTAACTAGGAGCTTGTCGCCTATAACCTTCTTTAAAAATGAAACATGGAAAACTGGGTGCACTCGAGAAGCTGCAGGAAGCTCCAATTTGTATGCCATAGTACCAATCTTTTGCAACACCTTGTACAGACCATAATACTTTGGTGATAATTTATTATCCTTCTTAGCTTGCTTGAGGGACATTTGTTTATATGGTTGTAGCTGTAGGAATACCAAATCATCTACATCGAAACTTCTTTCGCTGCGATGTTGATCTGCATGTTGTTTCATTCTATTCTGCGCCAAAACGAGGTTATTTTTTAAGAGTTGGAGGACTTGTTGTTGATGCTCGACGTGATGTCCACTGCTTGAACCTTAGAATTTTCTCTTAAATATGATGTGATGGATGGTGGCTGATATCCATAAAGTGCCATGAATGGGGTCATTTTTGTTGCTGTATGGAAGGAAGTGTTATACCACCATTCAGCTGGAGGCAACCATTTGACCCATTGTGTCTGTTTATTAGATACAAAGCAATGAAGATATCCTTCCAAACATTTGTTTACTATCTCAGTTTTCCCATCAGATTGAGGATGATAAGATGAGCTATGAGCTAACTGAGTACCGAGACAAGAAAATAATTCTGTCCAAAAATTTCCAGTGAAAAAGGGATCTCCGTCACTTACAATAATCTTTGGGTTTCCATGTAGCTTTTGAATTGTTTCCATAAATGCAGTAGAAACTGTACTGGCTTTAAATGGATGTGATAATGCACAAAAGTGTGCATACTTGGTAAGTCTGTCAACTACCACCATGATGACACTCTTTCCCTCAGACTTGGGTAAACCTGTGATAAAATCCATTGAAACCTCCTCCTAGCATTAGCTTGGAATGGATAAAGGTTGTAATAGAACTGGGGTCTTAATTGTTTCAACTTTATTTTATTGGAAAACCAAACATTCCACCACAAACTTTTGAATATCCGATTTAAGGCCATCCCAAAAAAATTCCTTCTTAACCCTGTGGTAAGTTTTTAAAAATCCTGAGTGCCCTCCTAAGGGAGAAGTGTGCAATTCCATAAGAATCTTTTGTTTGAGTTGGGAATTCTTACATAGGTATAAGCGATCTTTATACCATAATGAATCATTTTTCCAGCTAAATGTATCCGATGTACTAGAATCTTGTTGTAACTTTCAAATAAGTGCCCACACTTCTTCATCATTCTTCCATTCCTCCCTTGCTTCATTTATCCAATCTGGTTGGATAATAGAAATGGCACACAACAATGCTTCCACATCCTCATACTTTCTTGAGAGTGCATCTGCCACCACATTTTGCTTCCCTTTTTTGTAGATAATTTCAAAGTCATAACCCAACATCTTTGTGACCCACTTTTCTTGCTCTTTAGAGGATAGTATTTGTTCTAAAAAGTATTTAAGGCTACCATGATCCGTTTTTACCTTGAAGTGCCTTCCCATTAGGTAGGATCCCCATTTCTTAAGTGTATGTAGTATTGCCAACATTTCCTTCTCATAAATAGCTTTGTGTAAAAACTTTCCCTTGATTGGACGACTTTCAAAAGCAATGGGTCTTTCATCTTGCATTAAAACAACACCAATTCCATTTCCTGAAGCATCACATTCCACAATAAAGGTTTTTGTGAAGTCTGGTGTAGCTAAGACCGGTGCTTGGCACATTGCCTCTTTAAGATGTTCGAAGGACTTTGTTGCTTCTGGAGTCCATGAAAATGCATCTTTCTTCAATAATGTTGTTAGAGGTGCTGCTATTCTCCCATAATTCTTAAAAAACTTGCGATAATACCCTGTCAACCCAAGAAATCCTCACAGATGCTTTATAGATGTGGGGATTTTCCATTCCTTAGTGGCTTTAATTTTGCTAGGGTCTACCTTAACTCATTCATGAGATACAATATGACCTAGATATTCCACCTCTTGTACTCCAAAGAAACATTTGGATCTTTTTGCATATAATTGTTTCTCCTCCAATAGTTGTAGCACCCTGTCAACATGTTCAACATGATCCTTCCAAGACTTGCTGTAGATTAGTATATCATCAAAAAATACTAACGCAAATTTTCTAAGGAAGGGTTTGAAAATGGAATTCATCAAACCTTGAAATGTAGAAGGTGCATTGGTAAGGCCAAAAGGCATGACCAAAAATTCATAATGACTCTCATGAGTTTTAAATGTTGTTTTCGAAATGTATTGAGTCTTCATTCTGATTTGATGATATCTTGAACGAAGACCCAACTTGGTGAAGTAAATTGATCCATGCAATTCATCCAGTAATTCATTAATGACAGGAATGGGAAACTTATCTTTAATAGTGAGCTTGTTGAGCTCCCTATAATTCGAACACATGCACCATGATCCATCCTTCTTGTGCACCAATACTACTGGAGCAGAGAAAGAACTTTGACTAGGTTGAATAATACCAACCTCTAGCATTTCTGCAACCATACGTTCAATTTCACTCTTTTGGGCATAGGGATATCTGTACAGCCTGATGTTTGGAGGAACACTTCCTGGAATCAGATGAATAGCATGATCATGATCACGAATAGGTGGGAGACCTTTGGGAGTGTCAAATACCTTGGAATGATTGTCCAAGGCTTTTTGGAGATTTGGAGAAATAGATGATTTCGATGTGGAAACATCTAGCGAACATAATTGTGAAATTACACCTCTTTGTTCCTTTTTTAGAAGCTTTGTCATACTGTTAGAGTTGATTATCTTTCCCAGTTTCCCTGCAATACCCCTTAATTCAAATTCCTTTCCTTCCACAAAAAATTTAATGAAAAGTTCTTGAAAATTAAAAGCTATTGTACCCGAGGATTGTAGCCATTAGACTCCTAGTACAACATCAGCACCTCCCATTGGAATGGAAAGCATTGGGCTAGTCAATACATATTATCCCATGGATAGCTTGATATTATGGCACTTTCTAGAGCAATTTTTTGTTCCTCCATTTGCAACCATCACTTGACACTTTGGTGCTAGATATAGGAAGCAATTCAATTATTTTGCTACTTTACAATGAATAAAATTGTGGGTACTCCCTGAATCAATCAACACTATTACCTTTTTCTTCTTGATTTGTCCTTCTATCTTGATGGTTTGAGGAGTGGTAATTCCAGCCAATGCATTACAAGATATGGTCAGATTCATTTCTTCTTTATCTAGGCTTTGTTCCTCGAGTATATCCTCTTCTTTTGACCTTTCTTGCTCCTTTTCTTGTTCCTCTTCACAATCTATGTAGAATAATTTCTTCTCAGCACACTTATGACCTTTAGTGTATTTGATATCACAACTGTAACAAAGCCCTTTTGCTCTTTTTTCTTCCAATTTTTGTGGTGTCAACCTTATAGGTTGTGGAAGACTAGGGGAAACAACACTTCCATCTTTATAGTTGTGAGTGGTATGCTTCCTAGTTGCCATAATTTTTCTTTCCATTTTTCTTGCTAACCTGAATGCCTTCTCTAATGAATTAGGTTCCTGAAGGCAAACATCAAGTTGGATATTATCCTTTAAAGTCCCTATGAACACATCAATCCTATGCTCCTCTAGAATATTTTTTACCCTTATGTTCAATTTTTGGAACTCCTCAATGTGCTCCATTATTGAACCCTTTTGTTTGAGACTTATCAATTGGCTAAAAAAAGTGTTTCTTTTTTTATCCTCATAATGTGCTGTCAATTCTTTCGTAAAAATTGCCCAGGTGATAATTTGTTTACGAGAGCAAAGCCATTGATACCATACAAACTGATTTGGTTCCAAATATAAAGTTTCAATACGTACCTTTTGTGTGTTTTGCACATTATTGAGATCGAAAAATTGCTCCATCTGTAATATCCATGTTGCGGGATCCTTGTTGTCAAACTTCCTCATATCAATTTTGGGAATATGGTGGGTCTTCGATCCAACATTAGAGTCTATGAAATCATGATTAACATTTCTTTTGTTCGCATCATTAGTTTCCTTTACTACCCTTTCACCATTAGTAAGTATTTCTTGTAGAAAATTTGTCAAATCTGCCTTCAAATCTATCTTCAAATCGTCAATCTTAGCTTCCACGCCCTTTATCTTAGATTCCATGCCATTTATCTTAGCTTCTGTTAGCTTTTGTGAGAATTAAATTTGTTGCACTTGGTCTTGTAATTTTGATATATCATGTATCATTTCTTCCTCTTCTTCATGAGTCAAGCTAGAGCTTTCAGGTTGCTTACTAGGTGTTTGCATTTGCTTTCCTCGGGGCATCATTTACCGATAATAATGCTCTACTATGCCCTTTGAATTCCTTCAAAATAATTTTTCAAACCAAGCTTAAGAAAAAATTTAAAAATCTACACACCTTTTTTCACTTTGTAGGAGATTGATATTGCCTCTGATGTATCTCTGTAATTTCTCATCATCCAGTTCTAAAATTGCATCCTGCAGTAGCCCTCTGTGTCCTATTTCTAATGCCACCAGTTTGATCCCAATTGGATTCTCCAAGGAAGAGTTATGCCAAATCTCCCACAGTGACCTGATTATAGACTAGTTCAATAGAGCGAACTTGTACGATGTGCCATGTGTCCCTGTTTCGACCTTTGGCTCTGAAAAATATATACAAGAAACTACAGTCCATCCTCTTTCTATACCTTCTTATGAAATTTCAATCCAATGCTCAGAGAGAAAGTTATGACGATTTTCCTCAGGTCACCTGTTTGGAATGTAATTTAGGAGTCTGCAAAAAGACCAAATTCCTCATATCATATCTCCGTAAATATAGTGCAAAAAGCTCTGAAATTTGGACCCGAGGTTCAGTACGATTTCTTCTCAAATGGGTTTTTTTTTTTGCTTTTGAAATGTCGCAGAAAAAAATGTTATAGAGAAAATGCCACGATGACCTATTTGGAGCAGCAAAACCCTAGAATCCAAAGCTCTGATACCAAATGTTATGAAACCAGCTCACAAAAAGATATAAAAGATAGATCAATGCCTTAGAATTCAGCCTCTTCGAGGGGGAAACCTCCTTTACATTACACAAATGAACAATTCTTGGATGATCCAAATGACAAAACCTCCTTTCTATATATAGGAGTCTAAGGAGTCACAATATAACCCAGCCGACCTAACAATAATAATATAAAGGCACAAAAATAACAATAGAGAGATTCTATGGGGCACAGTAATAACGATATGGGGACAATAGGGGCACAACAATATTAATAAGGGATACAACTACAATAGTAATGGGGTAATCACTAGTATTATAGGGACCTAACATTAATAAATTGGCTCAAGTGGTCACAATGGTTGGGGTTGTGGACTGTTTCCCTTTTATAAGGTTTTAAACATGTAAAAACATTGGTTTTATGATCTTTTATCTAGCTATGTGAGTGCTTAATGTTTATGTCCTATGTGGAATACCATGTTTATTGAACATGTTCCATCTCATATTTTTTTATTGCCTATAATTTAAATTTTTATGAATTTGTTATTTTTTAATCACTCAAAATAACAAGATGAGAAATTATATAAACATTTTATGAATTTTATCTTTTATAGTCACTCAAAGTAATGAGAATGGAAACCAATATTTTTGGCCTAAAATCCAACAAGAATCATTATGGATTGATATAAATACATATATAAAATGTTAACATTGCATAATTTGGTTGAAGTGTGGGTATTTGAGGGCACTAAATCCATTCCTACATTTGATCAAGGTGAATATTAGTGGCTACCCACCCCGTCCACTGAGTCAAATCAATTCCCATTCTTGGTAGTTTTTTCTACAATTTTTTAGGTCTCAAACTTTTGAAGGATTTTTGTGGCCCTAAAAAGTATTTTTTAGCCCTGCAATGGTGCAGGTTGCCATTGGAATACCTGTTCCTTGACTAAAATTGTTCTTCTCATTGATATCTTCCTAGTGGGTTATTGTGTGCCCCAGATGAGCTTGTATGTAGAAGTTGTAGCCCCTGAGAGTTTGACATATTAAATAGACAACTTTGGGCCCCTTTCCCAATTAATCTACTAGTATTAGGGTTTTAGATCTTTAGGGTTTTTTCCTCTTAGTGTTTAGTATTTTAGTTTAAAAGGTCATTTTAACATCTTCTAAAGGGTCTACTATACTCATTCACTAGCAAACCTATTACATGAGCTTGTAATGACCTTTTGACACAAATTAATAAACCTAAGGCAAAAAATCTCAAGATTCAAAACCCTAACGCTAGTAGATGAGGTGGTAATAAAAATACGATCCCCGAGGAGTCTAGTTGATACATTAACTTCCTAGGAATGAAACTTCAACATACAAACTCCATTTGGGGCACATAATAACTTGTTGGAAATATCTCAATGAGAAGAACAATTTGTCCAAGTATTAGATATTCTCATGGCAACACTAATATGTCACAAGATCAAATAAACTATTTAGGGCATAAAATATGTTGCAAAAGTTCAAGACCTAAAAAATTGTAGAAAATTTTAAGATGGAAAATCATTTCAAGTTAGTGAAAAAGGTGGGTTACCATTTATATTCACCCCAATAAACATAAAAAAAATAACAATTTCATCAATTTAAAACAACAATTTAACACATTGTTTGATCATATTTCAATGATAGTAAATAGAAAAAAATCAAAACCATAAAATTTTTAACCTTCTTTCCTTTTAGTATCACTTATACCAACTCATAATCATATAGAGAAAAAAACATCAATTAAGAAGAAAGTGTCCTTCATTCCACAAATTTTCATAACCCTTCAATTCTAAAGATGTCTCTTCTTATCTCTAGTTTGTAACATTGCATCCCCACATAACAAGCATTGTATTGTAATTTAAAAATACTTTTCATATATATATAAGAATGTCGTTGGAAAGGTCAACAAAGCACTTGATGGGATGATGGAAGGCATAAGGGTATAAGAGTGGTTTTGCGACATCTCGTGTTGAAACTCATTCACAAGATTGAATTCTTTAACATGATAATTAATTGTGAAGATATTTTTGTTCTCTTGTTATATTTTTCTTTATATTTCATTAAGCAATTATCAATTTAAGTACAAGAAAATAAAGATCACGGTGCATAAGAGACAAGAGACACTAGAAATTAGGCTAGAGGTTAGGGAAAAACCCACAAGGGGAAAACCCATCAATCCTTTTCCTTATAGATTCTTTTCCAGCAAGAGAAATCCAAGTCACATCTAATTTGACTAGAAAATCCAATTTCCAAGTTGGTCCTCCACCAAATCTCAACATGAATTATGCCATATGATTGTCCATAATTCACAAAATATTGGTGCTACAAATCACTGACATATCACAAAAGTTTGGTCCCTCGCATATCATAGAAGTTTGGTCCATGAATTAGCTCGCATATCACAGATGTTTGGTCACTAAATTGGCTCGCATATCGCATATATTTTTCCCTAAATTGGCTCACATATCATAAAGGAAAGAGCCTCAGAAAGTTAGTATTATCACAGACAAAAGATGCCACAGGAAGCTCACTTTGATTTAGAAGAATGCACTTCAGATTTCCATGCCACAAACCCGAATTACTCTTCCATAGATGATCATCAAATTAGTTTCTAAATGGTGGAGGATAGGTGCCAATATATAGTTGTTTCTAGATATGAAAAGGTGCCTCTAAGAAAATAGTTGACTTGGTGGGTAAGAGGGGTGACTTTGAAAAATTGGAGGGACAAATGACACTTTAAAAATTCATATTTTGTTTCTTTTACTTGGGTCACAAAGAACGTTCTCTTTTACATTTTATTTTGGCCGAAACAAATCATGAAGAACATGCTAGAAAATAATAATAATAATTTGTCTTCTTTTGTTTTTACATAAAATACATATTGGTACAAGTACAAAGATAATTATGAAGACCAGACCTAATTACAATTTGAACACTCCATCTTAACTAGGGAGGTATTCATAATGGTTCATCAGGATATTCTCAAGTTGAAGACTTCTATAAGAAAGGATCTAGATTGATAAACATCATTGATGATAAAATCATCATAACCAACATTGTCAAAATACCAAGGCCTTGACAAGTAACTTTCTATATTTCCACTAGATCATAGAACAATGTTAGGAACCACCACCTCTCAAGGAACATACCCCATCTAGGTTCACAAAGGTATGTCCTCATAGGACAATTTCCTAATCCATTGTCACAATACTTGACACAGGGAAATATCTGTCCCCGGACCATTCTTATACCAAATCATTGTACTTGAATCACGACTGTTAGTCCTAGTCACAGGAAAGATCTCAAAAATTTTGGTCCCTAATGCTTATTTAATCCACCATTCTTCCTACCTGTGTTCATGTACTAAATTTATGACTATTAGTCTTGGCCATATCACATGACACATGGAGAATAAAGGTGTACATCCTCACTCCATTTCAAACAGGGAGGAGATATCCACAAGCCCAAGATTGTCTCACAAATAATTATCCTATCCCTTAAGAAGGGACTTCATCAATGTATCAGCTACCAATTCATCCATGGAGATCCATTGTAGCTTCTCGGATCCATTCTGCATCATGTCTCAAATCATAGTGTGATTTAATCTTCGAGTTCTATGAAAATATTCATATAGCTTAGATCAATACAAGGTATCTTATTCGAATTCAACATGCCATCAAATATTCCATCAAATGGAGTGAAATTGCCTCATAACTAATTGTACAAGTTGTTATATCTTCTTCCTCCACAGTGCAATAGAATCTTGCTTCATGTTTTTCCAAGAAACCATATCAGATCCCAATAATCATTACCATTTCTAGCCTAATCGATGTATCCTCAAGTTCTAATTTATAATGTAAGACCATTCATGTCAAGTTTTGCTTCCATCTCCCTCTGAAGTCAATATTTCTTCCTTTGACTCATGATTCATTCTTCCCAAAGTACGAGATTTTCTTTAATCATGAGACTTCTTAAAAATTTGGGGTAACTCTTCTAATTGAGGCAATCATCTTAGCATGAACCTCTCCCTCTTATTGGGAGAACCCTCTTGATTTCATGTTGTTATAAGGTGCATGCTATATATTTGACTTCTCTAATGCATGCCTCAAATCATTCTCTCTTTTTGCATTCACGTTCTTCCATATTTTTCTTCTTGCTGCCAAAGCCTATGCAACCCTATTCATTGACCTATAACTCCTACAAGGAGGCCATGAAAGAATAAGTACAATTAAGCAAACTATATATAGACAATAGACTATTCAAAGGTAAAGACAACAAAAACAATAGTAAACAAAGAGGAGGGTTTATAGAATACTTATCTTTTTGAAAAAAGTTAGCTCCTCCTTGAACTTTTACTTCTTGCATGCATCTGCAATTTTGTCATCTCCATCTGGCATCCAGCTTGTGAGAAAAATTTATCCACAACATCATGTGTACACTAGGGTTTCTTTTTAGCATAAGTAACCATTCCTAGGGTATAAACCCTAGACCTTTCTTATTCAAACCCTTGCTAGGATTTTATATACCAACACACTTGGTAAGATTATTCTCGTCAACTTTTTATCAACTTGTTAGGACTTTTGTAAACTCTAGACCCTCAATTTCTATGTGCCCAAATTTCAAAACCCTAGATTCTTTATGTCATCAATTGATCAATAGGTATCCTTGATTTGGATTCTTATAATAATTGTATTTCATCATGGTAGATCTCAATACCCAAGAAACCTTGAAATCAATATTTTAGAAGTTCATATCCTCTCAACAACTTATCAACTGTTAATCCAATATCCTTGGCTTGTAACACTATAGTTTCGATCTTGAAGAGGAACTCAACCTTTGTACATGCTTCATTGTTAGTTCATTTGAGAAATTTTGAGGTAAAAAACGGGCCTCAAAACAAAAATGTACAACAAAACACAACTTTATAAGAACGAATAGGATTCAATATGATGATGTAAACCATGGGGGATGATTCACCATTTTTGGAGAGAAAAAAAAAAAAAAAAACTAAATTTTCAACTTGTCCCTACTATTTTACTCAAATTTTGAGCAAGAAGACTTGTTGGATGCATAATTTAATTTTTCATCCAAGGAGTACCTATGTTGCATACTTTCGATGGACCCTACTGTTTAGTCAATTTAGTTTCCTAATTTGCTTTGCATAAATTATCAACCAAGGCTCGTAAGCTGATGAAGTGTAGTGCACTGTATGTGCTAGTTAACCCTTCTTACTTCATTATTTTGTATTTTTATATTGTTTTGTTTTGGGGGTTTCCTTGATTCCTAATGATGTACAGTCTAAA
This sequence comes from Pinus tabuliformis, assembly GCA_031772625.1. Lineage (NCBI taxonomy): Eukaryota > Viridiplantae > Streptophyta > Pinopsida > Pinales > Pinaceae > Pinus > Pinus tabuliformis. The sequence continues at coordinate 48,192,796 of CM062805.1, read as the reverse complement.
TTATGAGAAACTGAGTCTAAATTTCCTAAAGGTGAACTAATCCAAATCTAAGTTAAAGGAAGGAAAAACAGAGCATCTATCCTATCTTGTCATTTAATCCTAAGTAAAAAATTAAAAGGTGAAGTTGTAAGGCAAATTGAAATAATTATAGAGAATGAAACTGACTAAAGCACTTTTAGTTGTCCAAGCCTTGAATTTTGAAAGATAACTTTCTTGAGATGGCATATAAGCAACTTACTGTACTTTATAGTCCAAAGAACTAAATCAAATATGCAGAGAGTAACTAATTGATTTCAATCCTCGTGTGAAGTGAATGTTTAACCATTTAGTTTAGGATGGATATCAGCTTGAAATGGTGACCAAAAACATTTATCCACACAGTGAATTGGCAATCTAAACTAGGAAATAAATAACAGAGGAAACAAACAGTAAGTAAACTAATCAACAATGCATCCTTGTTACTTTTCCACCTTACCCTGTTAAAACAAAACAAGTTTCATTTATGAAATAGATAGGAGAAACAAGACTACACCATTTAATTATAACATTATGCTACTGAATAGAATTACAAGAAAACAAACTACATGGAATCAACCTAAAAGTAAATAATGAAACTAAACTGAACAGTAAAAAAAAAAAAGAAAAAAAAAAACCTCCTTCAGTGCAGGGGCCCTCTGCAACTGACTGAGTTGAGTTGCTAACTAGCTGAAGATACTCTTTCAAATGATCACTTGGTCAAACACGGCTTCATATTATTAACAGGAAAATAAGTTCCAAAATTACAGAGCTGTAAGTCTGAGCTTAATACATACAAAAATTCGAACTCCTTCTCAATTCTATACAACTGATATTTAAAGAAACATTCCTAACTGTCTTTTGAGAGAATTTAGCTACAGGTGGTCTCCAAATATTATAATAGATCTGCGTAAATGGTTCATCAGCTACATGTGACTTTAAGTCAGCAAGATGGTTGCATGAAACTGTTATGACCGGTGGTCGGTTCGAGTTAATGCTGCAACAAAACTGTCGGATTTATTAATTAGCCGCGAAGAGTGGACACAGTCCTAATGCTCCCGGGTTTCTTCGTTTGACTCCACCTTTGACTGTGGTCTTGAGCTGAATTTTTTTGTTGATCTGGGCTGGGTGACTAGGATAGGATCCATGTCGAGACAATTCCATAGATGCCCATGTGGCTGGTTTCCTCGTTTGGCACCTATAACTTGTTCAATCATGGAAGTAGCTACGAAACACACGGTTAGCTGCAGAATGGGCTACATTCCGTAGCTAATTTGCAAAAACTTATTTCAAATAGAAAAAACATAAAAGTATAACATGTCAATCATTTAATGTCTTCCTTGAGACAAAATCTATCATTTATCAGTGATGGGGATCTGTCTTTTATGGAAAAACAAGAGAAAAAAGCAAGAAAAGTTGTCAAAGAGAGAGTAATTCTGAGGTCCAACATACCCCCATTGCAAAATCATTACATGTCCCCATGCAATTTTGCCAAAACTATGAACTCTTTTTTCCTATTGCATCTGCTCAGATACCTTTGCTAGTACATCTAACTTTCTTCTCTTGCTCCTCTTTGAAGTGACTGCCATCCTGGGTTTCTTCATGAGAAGTCTGTATTTAAGGTTGATGACTGTTTTGTTCAAGTTTCTATTCTTCCTCTTCAACTTCCTATTCTTCTTGTACCATAGCCCTAGGTGCAGTATTGTATTATCATGAATGACTTTATCCAATTTGATTTGTTCCTTCAGGGTTTCATTTTCTTTCTTGATATGTCTGTTCAATATCTCTAACTCATAGATTTCATGTTTGAGAGAGTCAGTTAGAGGTTCTTGTGGATTGATAGGTCATTTTGGATTGGCTGGGGATCCTAGATCCATTGAGGCACTTTTCTTTTCTAGTGATTCTATGTAATCATAAATTTGTTGTTGCACTGGGTCTATGCCTAGGGATCCTCTGCTGGGGCTGCCTTCAAAATATTGTTTAGGAGAGTTTTGAGGACTGTATGTAAATGGAACATTTTCAGGAGATGGTACTGGGCTTTCTTCTTCTAGATTTATGAACTCTGTTCCATTTTATGATACCTTCTCTACCATACCTCGGAGTCTAGAGCTCCTTCTAAGTTTTAGGGGGTTTATGTTTTCCTCCTTTGTACCCTTTTTCTCCTTTCCTATCTTTTCCTTCCTCTTGATTTGTTTCCTAATCTCTGTCAATTTTTTAGAGATTAGTTGTTCATCATCTTGTTGTAATGGAGATTCAAGTTTGTTCTCAGTAATTCCACCAGCTTTCTTTTTTATCTTCCTCTTCTGCTTGATTTGCTCCCTGATCTCTGTTAATTTTTCAGAGATTGGTTCTTCATCATTTTTCTATACTGAGGGCTCAGGGTTGCTTTGAATGGTTAGATTAGTCTTCTTTCTCCTACTCTTTTTGATATTATCTTTTGCAGGAGATTCCGATGCCTCTTGGAAATGGTTTCTTATCATAAAATTTTCTTAGGTATCTCCTATTCTTTTCAGATGATACTCAACCAGTATTTTGACCAACCCATGATGATACCTGGTTCTCTCCAGGGATTCTATTTTCTTATGTACATTTGAAGCCATCCTCCTTAGACTGTTTAGAAGGAAGAAAGGGAGGTTGATGTTTCCATTTTCTAGAAAGTTCTTCAATAAACGTATATGATAAACATACATGCATCCGAACCTTCCCTCACAGGTAATAAATTTTTGTAATATCAGAAGCATGCTTCTCCATTTATTTTTAAGTGCTGAAATAGGAATTCCTTTTCTAAACATAGTGACATCTATACCTGGGTTCCTGAGGATTAACTTCCATGATTCACTGTGAAATTCTTTGTTTTTGAACCATCTCTCACCAAGTCTTGCCAGTTTTGTAGCCTCTGCTATGTAAGATTCTGTTATTGCAAACTTAATGTCTCCAATCTATACTATTGTACCATTGAATTATCTAGCAAAAGATTTTGTGATCTCCTTGTGATATCCATCAAAATTTTCAATGAAATTGAGCCATCTAGTCTTCTGCAGCATCTCCTTGAGTTGTGGGTACCCTTCCATAAACTTTGCCCCTACAGGCTCTGCCCTGACAATGAGTCCCATGGTCTCTGTTTCATAGAATTTTCTAACCTTTAGAATTACTCTCCTAGTCTATGAAATGGACTGACTGTGGGTATGGTGAAAAAGAACTATGGGTTTGCGTGGAATAAGTAGACAGTGAGGGTTTGGAGAGACGTGAATACGTTGGTCACATCATAGTTTTGACCGTTAACAGATGGAGTTATTAGAGACCATTTAAGTACAGAGTATGGAGAACGTAGCGGAGGTGTGGTATGATGAAATCATTATTGACCGTTTGGTATCGAATGTGGAAGATGTGGCGGAGATGTGGTATCATGAAGTGGTAGTCAAACCAAATGATGACTTGTTAAGGAGACATATGATCATTCACATTATACATGACTTATGTTTATGACTTGCTGTTTGAAATAAATTTGTATTTTACCTTTAGAACTTAACATTTTGCTTGATAATTCTTTTGGTTTTGATCCGTAGGTACTTTGAGCATGGTTGATCTCCAAAAATTGATCCTTCAATTTATTTGTAAGCTATACAATTGTGCCAGAGCTGATAAATAAATTGTAGCTGCAGAATCAGATTAGCTGTGGAATGGAATTAGATGCAGAATGTGAAAAGAAGAAAAAAGTGAAATATGGCTTATGAAATATGGATGTAAAAATAAAATGGAAATGAGTTATGACAGTGAGATGGAATGAGATGTAAGATAAAATGAAAAATAGGGTGAAATGGAGTAAAACTGTAAAAATAAAATGTAAATGAAAGATGACAATGAGATGAAGTGGAACTATAAAACATAATGAAAACAGAATGAGATGGAATGAGACTATGAAATTGCAGACTCTATACTGCAATTAAATGTGGCTTTTTGTCACTACTTATTACAGAAAGGAAATGGAAAATATAGGATGTCAAAAATCTCTTATTTTCACCCTGTATTTTTTGTATAAGTATGCCAATCAATGATTGGTTTTCAACCTTATACATTTTATTATCATTATTTTTTTTTAAGGAAAAATAAAGACTAAGTTAGTGGAGAAGAAGGATTCTTCTTCACTAGCTTCATTTCAGAGTTATCTTGGAAAATCTTAATGAACTCCTCTCTTGAAACTGGTTTTTGATATATCTTCAACCGATGACCATTCACAAGAAGAGGTACCTTTTCCTCATCTATTGTTCTTATTCTCACTGCTCCATTGTTAAAGACTTTTCAATCTCATATGGCGCAAGACAATGAGTTTGAAACTTCCCTTGAAAATCTTTGAACTTTGAATCAAACAACAGTGCCCAATCTCCTGCTTGAAATTTCTTCTCCTTAATACATTTATCATGCCATTTAGCCCTCTGTTGTTGGACTATACTGGTTCTTTGGACTGTGTCTTTCCTGATTTCATCAAGTTCATTGGGTTGCTCCCATCTATGTTTCTGTGCCTCTGATAAATCCAATCCCAATTGGACTACCATCTTGAAGGTTTTGATTTGAAACTCTATAGGGAACAGGGCTTGTTTCCCATAAACAAGTTCATAGGGTGTATGTCTCGTTATGTTCCTCCATGTAGTTCTATAGGCCCATAAGGCTTCAGGAAGCCTTTCTGCCCAATCTCTTCTATGTAGATGCACAGTCTTAGTGAGAATTCTTTTAATCACCTTATTTGTAGATTTAACTTGACCATTTGCTTGTGGATGATAGGAAGTAGATTTCCTATGTTTTATCTTGTAATCTTCCACAAGACCCTTCACCATTTTAGATGTAAATTGAGATCCCTGATCTGTCACAATTTCTCTTAGAACACCAAAACGAGTGAAGATGTCCTCAAAAAGAAAATTAACTACAGATTTTTCATTAGCAAAAGGTAATGCTTTGGCCTCTACCCATTTAGTGACATAATCAATGCATACCAATATATTCTTATTTTTCTTAGATGAAGGATTAATTGGCCCAACAACATCTAAGGCCCATTTTTCAAAAGGTTCAATGAGTACCTGAATTTGTAGTGGCATTTCATTTGAAGGAGCAGATTTCCCTACCCTCTGACAGCTATCACACCTCCTGACATATTCTTTGGCATCTTTGAAGATGGATGGCCAATAATATACTAAAGAAAGGATTTTATAGGTTGTCCTCTTGTCAGCAAAGTGTCCACCACACGGCTCATCATGACATGCCTTAAGAATCTCAGGCATATCAGATTCCCTAACACATCTTCTGATCATAAGATTTGGGCCTGTTTTATACAATTCATTAGTGATCCATGAGTATCTTTCACTTATTTGAATGATTTTTCCTCTTTCTCTAGGAAACAAATGTGAAGAAAATTTCCCTGTGACCAAGTAATTAGCAATATCTACAAACCAAGGAGTTTGAGTAGTCACTGCAAAAATATATTCATCAGGAAACTTATCTTCAACCGGAGTGTCATCTTTGATATTCTGAATTCTGGACAAGAAATCAGCAACTGTGTTTTGTTTTCCAGGTCTATCTAGCACAGTAATATTGAATTCTTGCAAGAGTAAAAACCATCTTGTAACTCTGCCATTAGTAATAGGTTTATTCATTAAATATCTAATTGCAGAGTGATCTGTATGAACAAAGGTTTCATAGCCTGTTATATAATCTCTGAACTTTTTGAATGCATGAACAACAACTAAAAATTCCTTTTCAGTTATAGTATAGTTCAACTCAGTGGGAGTCAAATTTGTACTTGTATAGTAGATGGCATAGGGAATCAAGTATTTTTGTCTTAATATAGCTCCCAGAGTTGTATCTGAAGCATTTGTTGAAATGTGAAAAGGTAGTTTCCAATTCGGACCTCTTAAGATGGGTGCTTCAGAATTTTTTGTTTTTAAAGTCTCAAATGCTAACTGGCAGTCAGGGTTCCAATTGAATTCACAATCCTTGGTGACTAATTTGAAGAGTGGGGATGTTATTTTAGTGAAATTTTCTATAAATCGTCTACAGTATCCTGTGAATCCTAGAAAACTTCGAACATCCTTTTGGTAATTTGGAATTGATAATTTAGAGATGACTTCAACTTTAGATTTATCAACTTCAATCCTATCTCTTGAAATGTGATGCCCTAAAACAATACCTTCTGTAAACATCATAAAACATTTTTCATGGCTTAGTGAAAGGTTTGCTTCCTTACATCTTTTAAGAACTCTTCCCAAATTTTTCAAAACTTCTTCAAATGTATACCCATAGACTATAAAATCATCCATATATACCTCTACACAATCATGTATTAGATCATAAAAAATTCCCAGTACTGCTCTTTGGCATGTTGTGGGTGCATTACATAACCCAAAGGAAGTACTCGGTAGGCATAATTTCCCCATGTACAAGTAAATGTGGTTTTATCTTGATCTTAAAGTGCCACCTGAATCTGATTATAACCACTAAAACCGTCCAAGAATGAGAAATACTTCTTACCTGCTAATGTATCTAACATTTGATCTATAAAAGGCAAAGGAAAATGATCTTTAAGGGTAGATTTATTCAATTCTCGGTAATCGATGCACACCCTCCATTTACCATTCTTTTTAGGCACAATTACTAAAGGGGAAACCCATTGGCTGTCTGAAATTGGGTAAATGAAGTTTACATTCAACAGTTTTTGCAACTCTTCTTTCACAATTTCCCTAAGATTTGGATTCATTCTTCTCTGAGGTTGTCTGATAGGTCTACAATTTTCCTCAATGTAGATGTGATGTATACAAGTCTTAGGACTAATTCCTTTCATGTCAGTATATTCCCATGCATATGTAGTAGAATGTTGTTGTAATGTCTTGATTAGCTTTTCCTGTTGTAATTTCTCTAAGTTATTGTTTATGTTCAATGTTCTCCTTGGAAAGATTTCAATTGTAGAGCTACCAAATTCTTCCATAGAATAAAGAGACATCTGCCTAGATGACAAATATTCAATATTGGATTTTTCTTGAAATTGATCATGTTCATATTCTGGAGATGATTCAAAATTTTCCATTGTATTTAAGATTTGACTATCTTCACTAATATCTGAAATAGTAAAGAGAGGTTGAATGTCATTTTCATCATCAATCCATTCTTTGTCATCTATTTCTGTGATTGTTCTTGTTGGAGGATATAGAGTGAATTTCTTTGTTGAATTCCCATCAGAAATATACATATCACCAGATCTATTGCTAATGAAAGCATCAGTTGTGGCTAGCCAAGGTCTTCCTAATATGAGTAGATGTCCTCCTAGATTATTCTTGGGGTTAAGATTATAAAATCAACAGGGTATTCCCAAGAATCTAAGGATATTGAAATATCTTATAACACTCCATCTGGTTTGATTACAGATTTCTCTGCTAATTATAGTAATGTAGGGGTGTAAAGAAGATTAGGAAGCTTGAGCTGTTCCATGGTTTGTTTGCTCATGATGTTTATTGTTGCCCGTAAATCAATCAATGTATTTGTAATTTCAACTCCATTGATATGTGCTTTCACAATTGGACTTCCTGGATCTACATATTTTTGTATGGAATTTTTTCCCATCATTATATCTACTATTTTTCTTACCAGGTGAATTCTTTTTGTTTCTTTTGCTTTTCTTCTTGGATTCTTTATGCTCAACTCCTTTATTGTTTTAGTTAGGATTGGAATCTCCTTAATGGCTTGTAACAAAGGAATTTTGATATAGACATTTTTCAATTCATCTAGAAAATCATAATTGGGCGACATGATTTGCTTTTCTACTCCTCTATCAACTTGTAGTCTTTTTAGGAAAAGGAGGTGCAGAAGTAGATAATGGTTGCTCAATGATAGCAGTTGAGTTCACTAGTTCTTTCTGTTTTTCATTTTCAGTATTTTGGTTTTGGAGAGATGTTCCCTCAAAACTTTTATTGGGCTGTGGAGAATCTTCCTCAGAATTGTCTTATTCCTGAATAACTACAGAAGTTCTTTCCTTTTCTAATATCCTACCAGGTCTTAGTTGAACACAATTGAGATCTAGAGGAGTGATCATATAAGTTGGAAATTGTTGTCCTTCCACCATGTAAGTATTCTGAGGATTTTAATTGTTGGGGTTTGGTAATGGTTGGGAAGGTAGCTGATTTGGTCTCTGCTAAAATGGAAGTAAGAGTTGAGGACTTTGGTTTTGTTGTGGAAATGGTAATGAAAGTTGAGGGTTCTGATTTTGAAGTTGTGGCTGTTGATTTTGTTGTGGAATGTGTGGAGGAGGATAATTCTGATATGATGAGGATATTGATATTATTGAGAAAATCTCCCATAAGGATTTTGTACTCCTTGTGCCCAAGGTTGAGATTGAGATTGAGGTTGAGGTTGAGGCCAAGGTTGCTGCCAAGAATTCCAATTTGGTTGGGGCTGAAAATACATCTGATTTTTAGACCCCTAATTTTGTGGCCCTTGCCAAGGTTTTCTAGAGACAAAGCAAAGAGGTTCTGCTGAATTTGGAACTGTTTCTTCTTGAAAAACAACCTTAAGACCTGGAATCGAAGGAAAACCCTTGGTTTCATGATTCTCTGAGAAAATCATACAAGTTTCTATAATTTTTGCATCTAAAGGGCATTCTCTTAGAGCATGTTTTTTTCTGCATTTTGGACAGAAAATAGCTAAAGCATCAGCCTTGGTTTTCTGCTTGTTTTGCAACTTAAGGGTGTCTATTTGCTCACTAAGACTCCCTAGGATATTTGTTTTGAATTCATCAAGCATATTACCAATTTCTGCCCTACTCACTGATCCAGTTGCAGACTTATTTACTCTAACAAGAGAAGGATCTCTTGGACCTTTCCCAGTTTTGGATTTCCCTCTTGAGAGATGAACACATAATTCTCCTATATCATTTAATGGGAGTTGAGAGATATCTCCCTTCCCCATCATGTTAAGGATATCTATCCACTCATGTCTAATGGCTTTTAATAAAATAGCTTTTAAGGTATCTTCATCTAAATTTTCCATCTTTGCTCTTTTCAAATTATAGCTGAATCTCTCAATCAAATCCTCTAAATTTTCATCCTCCCTTTGCATCATTTTTAACACTTCATCTTTGTGATTGGTAGGCATGAAATAATCCAAATACCTATCCAAAAACACTTTTTTCATGTCATTCCATGTTCTAATGGACTGAGTGACTAACCCCATGAACCACTTCAAAGAAGCTCCTTTCAATGTTGAAGGGAACAACTTAAGTTTTTGAGAGTATTCTAGATAATCATAGGCTCTGCACAAGACTTCAAACTCAAATAAAAATGTTTCAGGATCCTCACTTTTTAACCCATGGAAATTTAGGAGGACAGAAGGTGAGATATTTTTCATTGTGGCATTTGTTTCTTCATCCACTATAGGGAATCCAAAAGAATTATCTATTTCCCTATTTCCTCTGCCTCCTCCATTATTTCCTCCACCTCTTCCTCTACCCCCTCCTCCAAACAGTGTGAATTCTCCATCCTCTCCTTCTTCTACCATTATAGTTTCTTCAGTGTCAGTATAGGGTTCAACCTGCAAGGTTAATTTCTCCTCCTCTGGTTCTTCTATTAATGGGATATGGGAGAGAGGTTCTACTTCTTCTTCCTCACCAAGTATTCCTAATTCTTCAATTAAAATGTGCTCCCCTGTGGAGGTGAAAAAGGCTACTCCTATTGTTGGAGATTCAAGATTTTTCTCCTCTAGGACTGACTTGGTAGATGAAGTAGGAAATTCTTTTGATTGGATTTCTGCCCCTGGAATTTCAGGAGTTCTATGGTTGGGATTATGAGTTTGGGATGGAGGTGTATATTATCTTTTTCTTGGTGGAGTAGGTGGTGTTGTAGGAATTGAACTCCTGCCTCTAGCTATAAATATACCCCTAGAGCCTCTTTCTCTATGCATATCATTTTTTTTTAATGTAAGAGATAAAGTTACCTAGTTACACTTCCCCAGTAGCGGCGCCAAAATGTTTAGTCAATTTAGTTTCCTAAATTGCTTTGCATAAATTATCAACCGAGGCTCGTAAGCTGATGAAGTGTAGTGCACTGTATGTGCTAGTTAACCCTTCTTACTTCGTTGTTTTGTATTTTTATATTGTTTTGTTTTGGGGGTTTTCTTGATTCCTAATGATGTACAGTCTGAATTATGAGAAACTGAGTCTAAATTTCCTAAAGGTGAACTAATCAAAATCTAAGTTAAAGGAAGGAAAAACAGAGCATCTATCCTATCTTGTCATTTAATCCTAAGTAAAAAATTAAAAGGTGAAGTTGTAAGGCAAATTGAAATAATTATAGAGAATGAAACTGACTAAAGCACTTTTAGTTGTCCAAGCCTTCAATTTTGAAAGATAACTTTCTTGAGATGGAATACAAGCAACTTACTGTACTTTATAGTCCAAAGAACTAAATCAAATATGCAGAGAGTAACTAATTGATTTCAATCCTCGTGTGAAGTGAATGTTTAACCATTTAGTTTAGGATGGATATCAGCTTGAAATGGTGACCAAAAGCATTTATCCACACAGTGCATTGGCAATCTGAACTAGGAAATAAATAACAGAGGAAACAAACAGTAAGTTAACTAATCAACAATGCATCCTTGTTACTTTTCCACCTTACCCTGTTAAAACAAAACAAGTTTCATTTATAAAATAGATAGGAGAAACAAGACTGCACCATTGAATTATAACATTATGCTACTAAACAGAATTACAAGAAAACAAACTGGGAATCAACCTAAACTACAAATACTGCTAAAAGTAAATAATGAAACTAAACTGAACAGTAAACAAAATAAAAAAAGAAAAACCTCCTTCAATGGAGGGGCCCTCTGCAACTGACTGAGATGAGCTGCTAACTAGCTTAAGATACTCTTTCAAATGATCCCTTGGTCAAACACGACTTCATATTATTAACAGGAAAATAAGTTCCAAAATTACAAAGCTGTAAGTCTGAGCTTAATACATACAAAAATTTGAACTCCTTCTCAACTCTGTACAACTGATATTTAAAGAAACATTCCTAACTGTCTTTTGAGAGAATTTAGCTACAGGTGGTCTCCACGTATTACAACAGATCTGCGTAAATGGTTGATCAGCTACAGGTGACTTTAAGTCAACAAGATGGTTGCATGAAACTATTATCACCGATGGCTAGTTCGAGTTAATGCTGCAACAAAACTGTCGGATTTATTAATTAGCCACGAAGAGTGGACACATAGTCCTATTGCTCCTAGGTTTCTTTGTTTGACTTCACCTTTGATTGTGGTCTTGAGATGGCTTTTTTGTCGATCTGGGCTGGGTGACTAGGATAGGATCCATGTCGAGACAATTCCAGAGATGACCATGTGGCCGATTTCCTTGTTTGACACCTGTAACCTGTTCAACCATGGAAGTAGCTACAGAACACACGATTAGCTGCAGAATGGGCTACGTTCCGTAGCTAATTTGAAAAAACTTATTTCAAATAGCAAAAACATAAAAGTATAACATGTCAATCATTTAATGTCTTCCTTGAGACAAAATATATCATTTATCAGTGGTGCGGATCTGTCTTTTATGGAAAAACAAGAGAAAGAAGTGAGAAATTTTTTGAAAGAGAGATTAATTTTGAGGTCCAACACCTACTACACGAGAATGTGAAATACATGAAAAAACGTGATTGAGATCATGTTTTTTCATGAATTTCACATTTTTCATGCAATAGAATCCATCGAAAGTATACCACATGTGTACTCCTTGCATGAAAAATTATATTACACATCTAACAAGTTCTCCTGCTCGAAATTTGAGTAAAAAGATAGGGAGATAAGTTGAAAAATAGCCTTTTATTTTTTCACTCCAAAACTTGATGAGATAATATAATCTTATTTTATTATTTCCACTATTATTTTATAATATTCCTTGGTCAATTTTAGACCTCAAAATTTCTCTAATGACTTTTTCCATGTCAACTCATTAAAGAAAGAATGTTTATGAATTTAAGTCATAGCTGAGCTATAAAATATTTACTGCATGTATGCCATACTTCAAGTGGTACTGTAACTTGGATTTCCAAACCAAGAATTTCTTCAAGTCAGCTTTCTATAATATATATTATGTCTTTCTTGGTCGCATACTGGAAAGATTCGAGATCGCGAACGATATGCAAATCAACGAGGAGAAATCTATAGTATCGTACTATAACATTGGTATGACAGTGAAAAATAAACTAACAACAAAACTTCATTTTCAACCAAAAAAAATTGCAGAATGGTTTGAAATATCTGGGTTTCTATTTGAAGATGAATATTGCATATAATTTTGATGACTGGACATGGATAATTAAGAAAGTGGAGGCTAGAATCAATGTTTGGGTCAACTTCTTCCTTTTAAGAGGGCAATAATTGTTTCTCATCAAATATGTTCTAGAGAGCATATCGATTTTTTTGTCAACTATAATAAAGATCTTGAAAGGTATCCTAAAAATGATTAGGAATCTCAGGTACATATATTTATGGGCTTGAAATTGGTCCTCAGAGGGGGTGGCGCTCATAAAGTAGACCCAAATTGCAAGGCCCAATTTACTAGGCAAATGGGGGTTAAAGAATCCTATTCTTTTTGGAGGGGCACTAGTTGCAAAGAGCCTATGGAGATTAATGAATGGAAAAACTTTATGGAGTAGAGCCCTTAGATGGAAATATGTTGCAGGAAGAACAATATTTGATTGGATACATCATCCAAATGAAATGGTGCCGAACACTTCCATTGTTTGGAAAATATTCATTGATGTTTTTCCTTTTATTGGGCAATGGATTTCTTGGAGAGTGGGTGGTGGGAAGAGTGTTAGATTGGGATTTGGTGAGATTTATAGGCTCTCACATGCGATTTTCACACTCCATGAAGGGGGTGTTTTTACTTTATTATATGCTTATGCAACAAATGGATATTATTGGGGGTCGCATGCTTGGAAGTATGTTTAGGGTATTGGAATGATCTGTGCTTCAACAGAGGAATGGAAAAATTGCATAGCGTTACTTTCTTATTAAATGATTAGATTAGAAAAATATGATTAAGATCAATTAGTGTGGACAAACAGTCAATCTACAATAATATTCTATGCCAAAATTGGTTATCAGGTTGAGTTTAAAAACATTGATGGAGGAAAATTGAATAGGTGGTGGTATTTTTTCTGGAAACAACAAAGTCCTTTAAAGTGAAAATTGGTGTTATGGCTTGCCCTCGGAAATCAATGACTAACTCAGGATGGTTGTTTCAAGTGGGAATGGTCGATGCCCTATCTTTGTGCTAGCAAAGAAACCATGGACTACATGTTCGCATGATGTATGTTTTCCAAGCATGTTTGGTCTCTATTAAGGTCTATTTTCAATCCACTATCTACCTCATGAGATAAACCATCACTAGAAGATTGCGTGAAGAATTGAGTGACTGACAGATCATTGAAGGAATTGATGGCTTTCCCAACGTATTTTTTTCATAGTATTTGGAGGGCAAGGAACCAAACCACGTTCTAGGAGAAATCTATCCTTGTTGAGATTGTCACTAGCACAATTGAACACACTATTAAGAATTTCAAATCAGAATTAAAAGAGAAGAAACAAAGGGTGCCTATCATACCATTGTTGGAAGATGACATTCCCTGAGGTTTCTTCAACAGAGCATGCCAGGGAGATCTGCCCACATGTGGGGCTGGCATTTCCCTATTTATAAACCATGCACATCATTATCATATATGATATTCAAGTAGCATATGAACAATGTTGAGAAGTTTGTCATTGATGTCAAAGACACAGAGAATGGAAATCAAGTGAAATTTGTTACAAGGACCTTGAAAGCTAGGTATCAGAAAAATGACTTCTACAAGTTCTATTTGACTTACACTTTGTGACAAATGTACTTTCTAGTGTTTTTCAGAAACTTGATCCAATAGATTGGGCCATATATGAGCCATATCTTTGGGAGAATGAAAGACAAGCTTATCAATGCAATGTTGTTTTTTTTGGTTTCTTGGTACAAATCAAGCACATGTATAGAAATACTATACAAAAGATGCTCACAAACACTGATACAAATATTATGAAGATGCATGCATTTGTCCTTGGCTTACTTACCTACAATCTACATAATTGATCTTTTCTATAGGGTTTATGATTCCAAGTGAAAGGAATCAACTTGCCATGTTCATGGATCATTTTAGGTAGAGGAACCATTGAAATGATGAGTAGCTTGAGGGTTTTCTTCCTTGGTGACTCGTTAATATCTGCAAAGAGTTGAAGTTATGCAATAGAATTGGTTGTCCCATAGTTCAACTAACATATAAATGTGCCCTTTTCAATAGTTGGCCCCATCCTAAAAGCACAAGTCAGCGCTATCTTGATTGACATGCTTGAGTATAAATACAAGAAATTTCTCTACCATTTTGAATAGGAATTCAGTTAAGTTAGCAGAACGAGAATTTTGGGTCTAAGGAAGGAATAAATAGGTTCAGACCTCATGAACCTCAAGGAAAATTGAAGTAGAATATTATTGAACTTTCTAGTTATTTTCGGGAAAAGGATTATCTTGGTCTTTATGGTTATAAAGTTATTATTCTTAGAGCAGATATCATCTTGAATTTGAATCAAATTGGAGTATCTCTTGAAGTTTATCTCTGCTATTGATCAAGCATACTAGGAGGTTTTTCTAACAATCTACTATTAATATTTTGTTCTTCTTTTGGACAAAAATCATCCCCCCTAAGGAGAAACCTCTACCCTGTAACTAGGCACCTTTGTAACAACTTGAACCTATGGAAACTTTTCCTCATGGAAAGTATAGAACTCGACCTCTCTGTGGTAAACTTTCGACCTATGATAAAGGGAAGACTTAACCCTCATGTGATAAATTATTCAACCTTGTTTTGGAATTGGTCTTGGAATTATAGAAGCTCTTATTTTGGCCTTCCTTGAAGGTATCGTTGAAGGCTGAAATATGTGTTGAGTAAACTTTGGAAATCCCTTTTGAAGTGATCTTTTGGAGCAGACTGTGGATCAGATTTGAAGATATATTTTTGAAGCAGAATTAGAGATCTTCTTGAGCAACCTTCGAATTGTCTTGAGCACATCTTGGAGAGCTATCTAGAAGTCTTTGTTCAGAACTTGAAGAAGACTTGGAGCATATTTGAAGAAACCCTTGATGAGTCATTGGAGCAGTCCTTGAGGAAGCCTTTGAAGTATGTCTTTGAAGTGATCTTGTGGAACAAACCTTGGAGAACTTTTTGGAGTAGGCTTAAAGCCACTTGAATGAAATCTTGAAGCAATGTTGTGGCAAAATTCTAAAGTATATTGAAAGTGTTTTTTTAGGTTGTATATTAAGAGGATTGGAGTCCTCATATATAGGTAAGGTTGGAGCCTGAATTAGATTGAGAGGATTGGAGTTCTCATATATGGATCCAGTTGGATCCAGAATTAGATTAAGAGGATTGGAGTCTTCATATATAGATCAAGTTGGATCCTGAATTATGTTTAGAGGATTGAATTCCTCATTCAAGGTTGGAGCCTTGAAATAATTTAGGTTTTGTAATGGCTAAAGAAAAAAATTTGAGGATTGGAGTCCTCACCATTTGAATTACATTAATATAAGATATTTTTGTTTTATTTTTGGTATACCTTGTGTTTCATATTATGAAATATTTTAGCTAGCTTAATATAAAAATTGAAAGAAATATTGATTCATCCCCCCCCCCCCCCACACCCAGTATTTCCAACAAACAAATTCTCAGGAAAAATATCGACATTATGGGCATTGATGCATACCACAAATTTCTATGGAGTAAAAAATATCCAAATCCAAGGAGATTGAAAAGTGATAATTTACTGGATCAATAACCAAAATGGTATCTCCCCCCCCATCTGGCACACATCGTGTTTACTATTAAAATTGAATTTGAACAACTGGAGTGGTACACTTGCAAATATATTTATCGAGCTAAACATTTTGGTAGATTGATTATCCAAAGATGCTACCATAGGAGGACAAGGCCAACTAGTGATACATGAGTTTTTTGAAGGGAAACCATTGGAGGTTGTCATGATGGAGAATTAATGTATATTTTCATTGTATAACTGTTAGGAAATGGTAGACTGTAATGTAGGTTTTAACCCCGTACAGAAATTACTTGCATACGAATTCTAAAACCAGAAAATAAACAATGGCGAAAGCATAAAATATAAAACATATATACACAGAGATTTTCCCCTGGATCCCAAAACCGAGACTACCAGATTGATTTTTCATTATATTCCTTTCAATGTTACAATACATATATATACATGACAAAGCATCCATAAACCCTAATCCATTAACCTTGGATTAGAACATAGCCGTAGTTCCCTTGAACAGATCTACAAAATACCATGGAAAGTAAACTATCATGCCCAAAACCATGTGTGAAATCCATGCACAAAACAATAGGTAGGTATGCCCACCTAATATAAGGTCCAAAACGAATTTCCTGGGGCACTGCCCCAGACCCTGTGCAGGGGGGTTACCAACCCCCTGCCTACCCCTCGATAGCGTTCGGTGCAACGTACAAGGGGCTCTATCGCCCCTTCGCGTGGGGTAGTCATGAAAATAATATAACACAACCCAACATTCTCCCACTTGTTGCTTTTTCCACAGGAGAGTTTAGTCATTGATCTAGCCCAGCAACACCCATTGTTTCTCTACACCAAGAGAACTTCTCAGTGGTCACAGACTTTTTCAATACATATACAGTATTCTTCAAAGTGTCCACCTTTACCAACAACACCTTTTTTTCCTGAACCATATCCCTCACAAAGTGATAGTGAACATCAATGTGCTTTGTCTTTGAATGATAAGCAGGGTTCTTTGCCAAGAAAATTGCACTTTCGCTGTCAGAGTCTATCCTTATAGCTCGTTTACTAACCCTATACTTGAACACAATCTATGCAACCAAACTTCTTCCTTGCTTGCATGAGTGGCTGCCATGCATTCTACCTCTGTAGTTGAAAGTGCCACTATAGACTGTCTCTTACTCATCCAACTGACTACACCTCCAAATAGGTTAAACACATACCCACTTGTAGATTTTATTTGATCTAGATCTCCAGCCAAGTCTGCATCAACAAAGCCATGAATGTTCAAAACTCTGTCCAATCCCGATCTTCCTTGGTGGAAAAAACCATAATCACTAGTGCCATGCAAATACCTGAAAAACCGCTTCACTATTGTCCAATGCTCTTTCCCTAGTTTTGACATAAACCTACTGAATGATCCCATTGCATGTAAAATGTCTCATCTAGTATAGACCATTGCATACATCAGGCCACCAACTGCACTTGCATATGGAACACGGGACATGTCCTCTTCCTCTTCTTATGTCTTGGGACATTGTTCAACAGATAAATTTACACCTACAGGAATAGAAACCTTCACCGGTTTACTATCCTGCATATTAAACCTCTACAATATTGTCTCGACATACTTCCTTTGGTTTAACCAAAGCTTCTTATTTGCTCGATCTCGTTTAATTCCGTGCCCAAAATATAGTTTGCATCACCAAGATATTTCATGTCGAATTTGGAGGACAATTGGGTCTTCAAATCCTGGATAATTTCTTTGTCATTTCTAACTAGCAACATATCATACACATACAAGACCAGATAAATAAAATTGTCACCAATTAATTTAAAATACACATAATGATCTGCTTTGCCTATGGTGAGTCCAATACCTTGTATAAATGTATCAAATTTCTGATACCACATCCTTGGTGATTGTTTTAACCCATACAAAGAATTTTTTAACTTGCATACCAGTTCTTTCTTACCCTTCACCGCAAAGCCTTCAGGTTGCTTCATGTATATCTCTTCTTCTAGATCCCTGTGAAGAAATGTTGTCTTCACATCCATTTTTTCTACCTCAAAATCAAAAGCATCAACAACATATAAAAGTAATCTAATAGAAGCTACCTTGGCAACAGGAGAAAAAATATCACCAAAATCAATTCTTGGCACCTAGGAATAACCTTTTGCTACCAACCGAGCTTTGTATTTCTCCACATTTCCTTTTGCATTCATCTTCTTCTTAAACACCCATTTGTTGCTAATGGGTTTCCTTCCAGCCGAGAACTCCACCATATCCCAAGCCTCATTTTTGTGCAAAGATGCCATTTCATCAACCTTGACCTCTTTCCAGAGTTTTCCATCCTCTAAATCTATTGCTTCCCTCACAATTCTGGGATCATCATCATTAATAGATAAAGAGAAATTTGAATAGAAATCAGATGGACTATACCTTTCTGGCTTCCTTGTTTCTAGAACTGATCTTCTCACAGCTGGAGTTTGTGGCTCTTCATCTTCTGATTCCTCTTCTGCTGTAGAGTTTGATTCTTCCTCTAGCTCAAACTCTATCTTCTCAGGTTCCTTTGGTAAGACTTCATGTTTTATAACATCTTTCACCTCTCTAAACACCACACCTCGGTTGTACACAACCTTCCTTATTTCTGGGTTCCAAATCTTATAACCTTTTTGTTACAGGGAAAACTAGTGTCAATTCGAACTGCTAGTCCCACTAAGATGGGTAGCTATCTTAGAAACAAACAATGAAAGCTTTTCAAGAATTCCTTTAAGTATGATAGATGGAAGAGAAGAAAAGAGGACCAACCTGGATCTTCCGCTTTGATCCTAGCTTGATTTCTCCTTCCCTTGATAGAATTTGCCACTCCTCTCCTACTTGTCCCGCTTCAAAGAGTACCTGTAGAGTCAAAGTAACAACAAACTACCAAAGCATCTCTATCTAAAACATCATAAACAATGTGGAATTAGAAACACATTGACCATACAATTGCATTCACAAACAATATGATTCACAAATACAAGATCATATGGAGGAAAACTCAAAGAACTTTATTAATAGTAATGTAAGAGAGGATTACAACCCAGCTGTCTGATCCAGCATCATCCTTCCAGTTGTAGAAGCCCTCTTCACCTCATGAACAAGCAAATCACCCAACAATGTAATGTCTCTTCTCACCAAACCAACAACACTTCCTTACATAATACAAACTTCTAACCTCCAGATCTCTCGGATGAGGGATCCATTTATAGATGTCTTGCAAGGGTGTGAGTTAGCTCTAATTTTTTGATTAGTGCCATTTCACTGATAGTTCTTGGTTCCACTTGGAGATTTCATGATCTCTTACTCATCCCTGGGCGAATTCAGAGAGGCAAGTGTCACAGGAGAAGTTTCTGGAAGATTCCATGATCATCCACCTTGCAAACTGTCTCTGCCATTTGTCTATTCTCTCTCATCGCACCCCATATAAGGCCATTTGAGTATACATCGCACCTAGCCAGTTAGACAGTTAGTATGCATCGCACCTTGCCCATGGAGCAGTCTGTATGGTCCAGTTTTGGCCAGTTCTGAGTAGTTTTTCAGGTGGAACTTCTAGTAAATGATGTAATCAATTGACCATGATCCTTTACGGTGTGAAACAACACTTTTAGGGACTTAAGGAGCCCTTATTTTATTGACATATGAGTTTGGAGTTGCAGTGCCCAAATATGTCTATAATAGCTACCCCCTAAAGCATGAGGTCGTAATTCTTCTGATGTCGAGTGAAATGCTTTATTCATGAGGATCCGAGGTATTCGAACTGGAAGGTGACCTGTATAAGATACAATACAATACATCATCATCATATTATTTTCATGATCTAGCTGAGGCGGGAATTCCCATGCTTAGCTTTATAAATTCATTTTCATGTACATAGGACAGACAATCGTCTGCTGTTGTAGACTGGTGATTCTTTGCATGAAGAGTCATCTTCCCTGGATTAGATGACTATCTGTACAGATTCTGTGTACAATTGAAGTCTTTATTTTCCTGAGTATATCGCAGCTCGGATGGATGAAACTAGATCCAGGGTCTTCAAAACTCATCCAATCTTCGCCCGATGTACAAGTCAATCCATTTGAAAAGATGTTCTGAAGTCGAACATGGAAAGACATCGCCTGATTAGCAGCCAATAATGTGAGTTGTTAACAGACGCGAGAGGAGTCACCGATAATGATGATGATCCTCAAGGTACTACAGTACAATTCACCTGGTGTGAATATATGAGTCGAAGTCGAACACCACGCAAAGTCTTTCGGTCGAAGGTCATTGATGTAAACCTGTCGTCGGAAGTGAGAAACTTGCCATTGAGGCATGCAAGCTTCAAAGTACTGAAAGGGTTGTTTCTAAGTCAACTTCTTGGATAATGAGCTGATGTCGACAAGAAGTGACTTGTCGTAGGAGGGCCTTGATGTATCCCACATCTACGACGTGAAACGGAGAAAATGATTTTTGTGGAGGTGAAAACGATCTGATGATATGAGGTTCAGGAATGGTAGTCATGAAAAATGAAGCGTGGATGTAATGCAGTGGATGAGGCATTTGCTAGATGGTGAATTCTCTGAATGACTTCTCTTGAACATATTGGTGACACTGATATGGAATAGTAGCATTAACCCCATGGATGGCATGGCGGACCAATGGTGATGGTGAACGAAAAAACCCAACCCAACTCAATCATGGTGATGGAGTGAAAGTGTCATGTTCAAGAGCGACTTGCTACCAATAGAGTTCTTCAAGTTTTCTTCCCATTTTTCCCCAGTCATTGCTGACTAGTACCTCTTTATTTTTGACAAGCTTGAGGAGGATAACATATGCTTGGTCTATAATTTTCCCTTCGGGAAAACCTGTCGCTTTGTGTTTAGCGAGCCTAGCGTCAGTGAGACTCGTTCTTGTCTGGGTGGACAAGTTTGTCGCTATTGTTTTAACAAGTTTAACGAAAAAGATAACTCAGTCCTTTTCATGTTTAGAGAGTTTGAAAATGGACGAAAAGGAAACTCCAACAGTCCTTTTTCATGGCATAATCCCTTAAGTCCGAAAAAGTGTAAAATAATATGAAAGGGATGGCTTTTCGATAGTTTTAACGAGCCGACAAAGACAAGCGCTCGATCTTTTTGTTTAATAATCCCTCAATTCCAAAAATATTAAAATATATTAAAGGGATCTCAACCTAGTAGAGATGGAAAGATCAATATCTGAGACATCACTAATCAACCTCTAAGGACCATTTTATTCACCTTTGCTAGATTGGCTGGTAGTGCAGCTCTTCATTTGGCGAACAGATCTTATGTGCAGTATGCTTTAGAATTCCTAGAATCAAAGGTATTCAACTGGTGTGAGGCAGTACTTCCGGTAATAAAAGAACAGCTCTCTAAGGTAAAGAATGGAAGATCCAATAATTTCCGGTATGGTTCCATTTTGACTGCTTTCGCCTTAGAGAGGATTCCACTGATGCAGCCACAACATATTTCACTAGGATTGCCAGCACCGGGGGAACCCAGGATGCAAAGATGGGTTGATCTCATGGCCAGACATGTTGGTCAGCCACATATTACTTTCTCTGATGCTTTCTTTGAGTGGTTCGATTGTCAGGAGATGGTCTTCTCAGAGTATCCATATATTCGGATGGACTTCCAAGGTGACCCGGATTTGGCGTTGCTGGCTAGCGAGCAGTGGGGTGTGATAGGTAAAGATTTTTATCATATCTTTTTTTATCAGTTTTATAATATTTTTGTGATTTATCAAGACTAATTGAACTCATGTACTTGTGTAGATTTTGGGCCAGTGCAACCAGTGGCACGCCCAAGGGCGATAGCTGGCGTTCTAGCAGAAGAGGTTATAGGGAGGGTTGTCCTTCATGATCTGGACATAATAGAGACCCTGGCAGTATTACATGATCAAATCGAGGGTCTTACCCTTGGTATTCATGATGTGAGGACCGACGAGTTACCTCTGAGGCTACAATGCCATACTACTGGCGTTCCGAGTCGATGGACTAGGCTCCTACGTATGATCACACAGGTGGTGACATGTTATCACCAGCATCACTAGCATAGGATGCTTTCCTGCATTTACTTTTGAGTTTCTTGGTCGCGTGACCGATTTTTCCTTGTACACAAAACATTATGTGAAACTATAAACAGTTATATATTTTTGATTTTCGGAGTTTATTTTGGTTAAGTTATGTGATCCAGATGCAAATGTTGATGTAAATGCTTTTCTTTACAAATGTTGCAAATGTCTGTCTAACACATAATTCGCTAATGAATCAGTTAAAGTGTTTAAGTTTCTGGAAATGTGTTGATATCGAATGGAATCAAACTGCCTTTCCAAAATCTTGACCCTTAGGAACATACGATAGATTGCTGGGTTCCGAACTGCATAGACGCCAGTAACCTGTAGAATGACAAGTTGCGAATCTAGCCTGACAACAAGTTGGTGTATGCCATGTGAAATGGCATAAGAGAGAAGTTCTATCAATGCGTTGTAC
Source organism: Pinus tabuliformis (assembly GCA_031772625.1). Classification (NCBI taxonomy): domain Eukaryota; kingdom Viridiplantae; phylum Streptophyta; class Pinopsida; order Pinales; family Pinaceae; genus Pinus; species Pinus tabuliformis. The sequence goes on along the minus strand of CM062805.1, from coordinate 48,170,363 downwards.
TCAGCAATGTTGTTCGTTGATTGACCAATACATATCCCCTTGAAACTCACTAACTCACCGCTTGGATCAAATATGGCCCAGGCTGCAGAAGATAGGTTCCGCGTTCTACGACTAGCTTCGTCGGCGTACCCAATGAATGTTTCCAAAAAGTCTGACATCTGCAATAAATGCAAAGTGGATTACTTAATCAAAATGACAACTCTGGACGAAAACAAAAATGAAACAAAAGCATATAAATGGATTACTACACTAGATCAAGCGTAGTATCGCTTAAGATACAACCTGTTTCGGGGTTGTGACAATGGAATTCCATCATAATCTACCAGCTCATAGGCTCCTTTTGCTAATACTCGTTTAACAATGTAGGGGCCCATCCATAATGATTGGAACTTACCTGCTCCCAATTTATCAGAGTCCTGATCATAGAGTAAGACCAGGTCACCTTCTGAGAAGACACGAGGCTTGACATTTTTGTCAAATTGCGCTTTGACACGTTTCTTATGCGCTTCGTTAGCTAGTGCGGCATCACGACGGGTTTCATCCAAGTGGATTAGTTCCAAGAAATGAGCCTCTTCCTCTGAAGTTTCAAGGAGTAGATCGATTGCGAGCTTTAGAGATGAAATCTCACACTGAATCGGTAAGACAGCTTCCAGGCCGTACACCAACTGAAAAGGCATAAATCCAGTCGCATTTCTCACCGAGGTTCTATATGCCCATAGAGCTGAGTACAGGATTAAATTCCAATCCCGTTTGTGGGCTCCAATCATTCTCTACAACATGCGCTTGAGGACTTTGTTGATCGCTTCAACTTGTCCGTTAGCCTGCGGATAATATGGAGTAGAACTATCGTGGGACAGTCCTAATTTGGCAGTCAATTCAACCATCATGTGATTGTGAAAATGTGATCCATGATTTATGACTATAGCATGTGGAACACCGAACCTAGAGACTACATGATTGAAAAAGAAATGAGAAGTTGTTTTCGCCGTTGTTGTTTAATGTAGGCATCACCTCGGCCCATTTTGTAAAATAGTCGACGATGACTATGATATACCCATGCCCCTTGGCCAAGGTGGGGTTACATGTCACAAAATCTATGCCCCATTTGGTGAATGGCCCAACAGCTACTACTCGATGCAATAGTGTGGGTGGTAATATGGTTTTGCAATAAAAAATTTGACAAGCATGGCAACTTCTTACTGTTATTATGCAATCTTTGAAGATAGTAGGCTAGAAGTAGCCAGCTCGCAAGATTTTCTATGCAGTAGCATAACCAGATAGATGCCCCGCACATGCACCTGAATGACAGTCATTCAGGACCTTTTCGGCCTCCTCATGCGTGAGGCACCTCCGCAGAACTGTATCGTTACCACGACGGTAAAGTGTATCACCGAAGATCATGTAGTCTTTTGCTTGGTATCGAGTACGTCGTTGTTCTGAGCGAGAGGTGTTAGGCCTAAAGGTTTGGGTTTGGAGATAGATTAGTATATCTCTGTACCACGGGTCGCTTGATGATATCAGAAACAATGTTTCATCCACGATCGATGCTTTAGATGTTAAATTGTTAGACAATGATGGGAGGTCGCAAAGTAACTCTACGAAGACTAGAGATTTCTTTGATTTGGATTTGGTGAATTCCATACCAAACTCTTGCAAAATGGCTATCCATTTTGAATACTTGCCCCCTAGCAACTGACGTGACAGGATGTAGGTCATAGGGTTGCAATATGACAAGATGGTAGTTTTACAAAAGAGTATATAGTGTCGAAATATTTGTATTACTTGAACAAATGCCAAAGCTAGCTTTTCAACATAGGAGTACTTGCTTTCCGTATCATTTAAGTTGTGGCTTAAATAATACACAGGATGTTCTATTCCATTGTCTTCTTGTACTATGATGGTTGTATCTGTGGCAGCGAGATACAGGTTAAAGTCTTTTTGATAATCAGGAGCATACATTAATGATGCTTTTACTAGGGAACTTTTCAAAGCATCAAAGGAAGATTGCGCAACCTGATCCTAGTTGAAGGGTACTTCTTTTTTCAAAAGAAGTGTATAACCTTTAGCAAGTTCGACGTAATTTGGAATGAACCTCCTTAGAAAGTTTGCTTTCCCTTGGAGTTTTTGGATCTGAAGAAAATTTGAAGGTGGAGGCATGTCGATGATTGGTTGAACCTTACATGGGTCGAGTCGAATTTCGTCCTTAAAAACTGTGAAACCAAGTAACTGACTAGAACCAACACAAAACACACACTTGTGTGGATTGAGTCATATCTTGTAGTGTCGGAAACGTAGAAATATAGCTCTCAAATGCTGCAGATGATTAGTCTGCTTTTTGAATGAGCTGGTAAATCATCGAGATACGGTTGAACGATGTGTTTGATTTCATGGAAGGCGTAGTTCATTGCCCTTTGAAATGTCGCCCTTGGAAGAGAAGAAAAGAGGACCAACCTGGATCTTCCGCTTTGATCCTAGCTTGATTTCTCCTTCCCTTGATAGCATTTGCCACTCCTCTCCTACTTGTCCCACTTCAAAGAGTACCTGTAGAGTTAAAGTAACAACAAACTATCAAATCATCTCTATCTAAAACATCATAAACAATGCAGAATCAGAAACACATTGACCATACAATTGCATTCATAAACAATATGATTCACAAATACAAGATCATATGGAGGAAAACTCAAAGAAATTTATTAATAGTAATGTAAGAGAGGATTACAACCCAGCTGTCTGATCCAACATCATCCTCCCAGTTGTAGAAGCCCTCTTCACCTCATGAACAAGCAAATCACCCAACAATGCAATGTCTCTTCTCACCAAACCAACAACACTTCCTTACAAAATACAAAATTCCAGCCTCCAAATCTCTTAGATGAGGGATCCATTTATAGATGTCTTGCAAGGGTGTGAGTCAGCTTTGAGTTTTTTATTAGTGTCATTTCACTGATAGTTCTTGGTTCCACTTGGAGATTTCATGATCTCTTACTCATCCCTGGGAGAATTCAGAGAGACAAGTGTCACAGGAGAAGTTTCTAGAAGATTCCATGATCATCCACCTTGCAAACTGTCTCTACCATTTGTCTATTCTTGCTCATCACAGCCCACAGAAGGCCATTTGAGTATGCATCGCACCTAGCCAGTTAGGCAATCAGTATGCATTGCACCTTGCCCATGGAGCAGTATGTATGGTCCAATTTTGGCCAGTTTTGAGTAGTTTTTCAGGTGGAACTTCTGGGAAATGATGTAATCAGTTAACCATGATCCTTTAGGTTGTGAAACAACACTTTTAGGGACTTAAGGAGCCCTTAGTTTATGGACATATGAGTTTGGGGTTGCAGTGCCCAAATATGTCTATAACACTTTTAAACCATCTTTATACCAAATAAAGATGCACTTTTCAGATTTACTATCCAACTTTGTTCTTTTTTCCTTTGGAACATGTACATATGCATCACATCCAAATACCCTCAGATGTGAAAGATAAGGTTTCTTACTAGTCCATAGCTCTTGTGGAGTCTTATCCTCCAACGCTGATGAAGGTGATATGTTGACCAAGTAACATGCAGTCTCCACTGCTTCTACCCATAATTCTTGTCCTAACCCGACACCACTGAGCATGCTTCTTGCCCTTTCCATCAACATCTTGTTCATTATTTTGCAACTCCATTTTGCTTAGGTGTGTATGGAGTAGTCTTCTATTGTACTATACCACACTTCTTACAGAACTCTTCAAATTCCTTCTTGCAAAACTCTCCACCGTTATTTGTCCTCAGCACCTTTATCTTCTTCTCTGTTTGGTTTTCCACTAGAGCCTTAAATTCTTTAAACCTGTCAAGGACTTCAAATTTCTTCCTGAGGAAATATATCCATGTATTCCTTGAGAAGTCATGTATAAATGATACATAGTACATAGACTTTCCCAGTGATGGAACTGACACAGGTCCAAGCACATCACCATGCATAAGCTCTAATATCAGTTTCGCCCTCATACCACCACAGGGGAAACTCACCCGTTTTTGCTTCCCATATACACAATTTTCACAGAAATCAAAATCTAGAGAGCTATTAGACATACCTTATATCATACCATTACCATGAAATATTCGAAGGCCCTTCTCTCTAATATGTCCAAGCTTTTGATGCCATAGCATGGTATTTTCTCCAGAGACCACTAGATTTTCTGTTTCACTTTCAGGAACCACATAAATGTTGCACCCATCAATAACAGTGCTACCTTGAAGCTTGTATAGATTTCTAATCTAACCTCCCCACATCAATACCAGTGATCCCCGAACCATCTTGCAGGTATCTCTCTCGAACATTGTATTTACACCTGCATCATCCAACTTTCTTACAAAAATCATAGTTCTAGCCAATGTAGGAATATGTAGAACACCCAGAAGTGTTCTAATCCTTCCACCTTGCAACTTCAGCTTGACTTTTCCGTGACCGACGATTCTAGCCTTCCTGTCATTCCCTAAGAAGACATCACCACCATCATATTTTTCATACTCGCAAAACCACTCCCTGTGGGGAGTGAAGTGAAAAGATGCACCTGATTCAATCAACCATGCCTCATGATCTACATGTGTACTTGAAGGTGAAGCCAAGTACACATACCCACCTTCATCTGAGGTGGTTTTTACCTCTGCAAAAGGAGCATCATCAGGTCCCTTTCCTTTCTCAGGAGCTTTAGATTTATAGTCCCTTTTGTAGTGCCCTTCCTTTCCGCATTTCCAGCACACCTTTATAGGTTTTCTTGGAGATTTAGATATCCCTCTAGATTTAGATCTCCCACTCAAGGAATTATCTTTGTTTATCTTATGGGATAGTCCTTGTATAGACAAGGCATCACCATTCTGGCCCTCCATATTTTTCCGTCTCATCTCCTCCAACAACAAGGATAAGACTATTTCATCAAATTGCAAGGCAGTTTCATTGCTACCTATTGCAACAACCAGACTATCCCACAAATATGGTAGAGAACACAACAAACTGATGCACTTATCTTCATCTAAAATTTTAATATCAACAGATAGTAACTGGCTTACCACAATATTAAATGTATTCAGATGCTCTGTCACCGAGTCTCCATCTTTCATCCTCAGGTTATACAACTTTTTATGTAGGAACAATTTATTCACCAGAGACTTAGATTGGTACAAAGTCCCTAACTTGTCCCACAAAGCCTTTGTCGAAGCTTCTCTACTACATTCAACAATATTGAATCGGAGACACACAATCGTATTGTGCTCTTTGGCTTCCGATCCAACTTCGCCCAGTGTTCAACTGACATTGTTGTTGGTTTAGTACCCGGATCTACCGTGATCCACTGATCTTTATCCACTAACAGATCCTCCATCTTGAGTTTCCACAACTCAAAACTCTGACCATTAAATTTCTCTATCTCTATCTTTCCACTGCTCATCATCTTCTTTCATCACAAGAATCGATCCCGCAAATCTCCCACTGAACATGGTCTACCACAGGCTCGAGAAAAAACCCCTCAACAGTAAAGGCGTCCCCTTGAAGCCAAAACAACTTTGATACCAAATGTAGGTTTTAACCCTGTACAGAAATTACCTGCATACGAATTCTAAAAACAGAAAATAAACAATGGCGAGAGCATAAAACATAAAACATATATACATAAAGATTTTCCCTTGGATCCCAAAATTGGGACTACCAGATTGATTTTTCATTATATTCCCATCAATGTTACAATACATATATATACATGTTGAAGCATCCATAAACCCCTATCCATTAACCCTGTATTAGAACATAACCGTAGTTCCCTTGACCGGATCTACAAAATACCATGGACTGTAAATTATCATGCCCAGAACCATGTGCGAAATCCATGCACAAAACCCTGTGACCCCCCGAGAACACTCGACACAATCTACAAGGGGGGCTATTCCCCCCCCGCACGTGGGGTAGTCATGGAAAGAACATAACATAACCCAACATATAAAATGGTTTTTTTTGCTTTTTGTTTTTTTGTGTCTCTTTTTTTGAAAGCTAGACTCGATAAGGAAGATTTATTTAGAGAAGAATCTTCGGTGAAAATCACATAGAGATAATTTTTTGTCGACGCGTTTCGAACCAACCAGTGTGCTTCATTGTCAGGACAAGTTGAATGAGCAGATCTTGCTATGCATTATAAATAGATCGGGCAGAATATCTAGGTAACGGTTAGATTTGACCAGGAAACGGCTAGTTAAACCAAAATATTTATTTATTTATTTATTTTTATTCAAAACAATTAATTCGGTTATTAATTTACTTATTAACGTAAATAGACAATTTTATAAATATATATTAAAATAAGTGAGTTAATATACTATAAACATAAAATAATCGAGTAATTAAAGATAGATAATAGTTGACTATATTTTAAATAAATATAAGTTAATTATATTTCAAATAAAATATCAGATAAAGGGAGATTTATATCTTAAAATAAATTAATTATAAATCAACGAGGTTATATGAATATAGAATAGTTAATTCTAAAATATATATAAATAAATAAATAAGTTTCATATTCATAGTCAAAGAATAACCTGATAAAAGTATTTACTTAATAGTTATTAAGGGTAAAAATTAGTAAACTAGTTTAAAAAATAAAAAAATAAAATAAAATAAAATAAAATATTAATTTTAATTTAAAAATTAAAGAGCTTGCCAAAAAGTAAAAATAAAATATAAATATAAATAAAAAATATAAATATAAATATAAATAAATAAATAATAATAATAAATACATATATATATATATGAAATAATAATAATAATAATAATAATAATTTAAGAATCAAAGAAGTTGAAAAAATAATAATAATAATAATAAATTAATAAATAAATAAATAAAAATATTAATTTTAATCAAGAGCTTGGAAATATGATGATGATGATGATGATGGTGGTTAACGTCCACTGAGACCAAATTGGTCTATCGGACCTATAATTTTCTTAGTTTTTAATTATCTGGCTCCTCGTCTTTCTTGGCGAGATTGGTGCTGTAGCTTTCTTTTTTTTCTCTACGGTCTTCCAACTTCCTTTATCTTGCATCTCCTTCATCTCTTCTGGTTCTTGGGACATTGGTGTCTTAGCTTCGCGATCTATTGTGTTCGTCCTTTTGAAGATAGTCGGAGAAGAAGTTTGGTTTAGGAGATCTGCTTCACTGTTAAATGCGGTATTCGAATCCTCATAACTGTTGATTTGTTGGGCGGGACTTTCTCCCTGCTTGTCTTGAGAGTTGTTTCTTTCTTGCCCGATTTCTTGTGATTTAGAGTTTTCTCTAGAGTATTCTTCTTTGATGACAGTGTAGTGTTCTTTTTGTGCTCCTTCCCACCATGTAGAGTGGTGGTTTTTTCTAGCAGAATTTTTCTGGGAGGCTTTTGGGCAATTTTTGGCTAGATGGCCTGTTTCAAAGCAGGATCGACATCTGAAGAGGACACTTTCATAATCGAGTTTCTGGTTCCACACATAGTCTTTACTTGTTAGGTTTATTTCCGCTGGGAATCCGGCGCTGAAGTCCATTTCCACACAAATGCGTGCATAGGTGGTTCGGGCATACTCCTCTGTTTCTGGGCACATGCAGTAAAATTTCCCAATTGCATTTCCAATGGCTTTTAGTGAGGAGAGATTCCAGAGATGCAAGGGTAGGCTTGGCAATCTCGCCCAAATTGGTGCGGAAGTTATGACTGCTGTAGAGGGATCGAATGATGGGTTCCATGGCTTCATGAATAGGCCAAATTTTTCCCAAAACCAAGGGCCGGAATCTAGAATACATTGTCTGCTTTCAGGATTTCCAAAATCTACTATAAAGAAACCCCTAGCACAGGGGTAGATATTAATTTCATCAGAAATGACAGGCTTCCATACCTCCGAGATCCAATTGTGGAGAGCTGTTAGCCGCGACCAAAAACCATTGAACCGGAAAATTATGGCACTTTCAGAAAATTTCAAAGCCTCATCGAGTGAGGCCTGGACAACCTGGACAGTGGGAGCTGGAGCTTCACTGACGATATGAGCAGGAGCTTGCCCTCCAGAAGCAAATGAGCCAGCAGCTATTTTCGCAAAGCTGGGAGCCATCTTTTACTTGCCCGTAGAACCCAGCGGCAGAGAAATAAGGCAGAAGATAAGATTAGATATAGATCTAGCCGCAGAAGATTAGATCTAAAACCTAGCCACCTAGATCTGAATCTAGCCGCAAAAGATTAGATCTAGAACCCAAAATGTACAAACTTATTCACTCAAATTTTCAAATGCCAATGACCAGATCTCACCTAAACAGTGAGTGCGGATCAAAATTATTGAACCTGCAAGTTTCCCTCTGAAAAAGCTGCCAAATCTAGCCAGTACCCAAATCCCGGCTAAGTCAGACTTAAAAATTATTCCGCAGAAAACCCCTCTCCAGGTAGGTTAACATTCATGCAGGTTCGAAGGTCCCGTTCACACCGACCTCTATGGTCTGGATAGCCGCAGATATGGAGCGCCCTCGCAGATAGCCGCAGAACACCCCGCAGATAGCCGCAGAACGCAGATCAAAACTTAATCAACCAATATAATATAATAAAGATTCGCACCAACCTCTATGGTCTGGATAGCTGCAGATATGGAGCGCCCTCGCAGATAGCCGCACAATGCCCTCGTAGATAGCCGCAGAATGGGAAGAGTTTAAAAGAGTTTAGTCGCAGATAGTTGCCCTCTCAGATAGCCACAGAACGGGAAGAGTTTAGAAGCTAGTGTGATTGCTAGAGTGTCGCAATTCCATCACCAGAAATTTAGGGAAGCCCTTGAGATTGAAAAAAGGCCAAACAATCTCAATAGAGAGGATGGCTGGAAGATTAGTAGTCGTTGATCCGAGCCATCTCCTCCTAATCGTTTTCTCCCTTGAGTGTTTTTTTTTGCAAGTTCTTTGATTCTTAAATTTAAAATTAATATATATATTTTTTATTTTATTATTCTTATTTTATTTTTATTTTTTTTTATTCTTAAATTTAATATATATATATATATATTATATATATATATATATATATATATCCAAGCTCTTAATTAAAATTAACATTTTTATTTATTTATTAATTATTATTATTATTATTATTTTTGTTTTTTCAACTTCTTCTACTATTATTATTATTATTATATATTTATTATTATTATTTATTTATTTATATATATTTTAGAATTAACTATTCTATATTTATATAACCTCATTGATTTATAATTAATTTATTTTAAGATTTAAATCTCCCTTTATCTGATATTTTATTTGAAATATAATTAACTTATATTTATTTAAAATATACTCAACTATTATCTATTTTTAGTTACTCCATTATTTTATGTTTATAGTATATTAACTCACTTATTTTAATATATATTTATAAAATTGTCTATTTATGTTAATAAGTAAATTAATAACCGAATTCACTGATTTGAATAAAAATAAATAAATAAATATATATTTTGGTCTAACTAGTCGTTTCCTGGTGAAATCTAACCGTTACCTGGATATTCTGCCCGATCTATTTATAATGCATAGCAAGATCTGCTCATTCAACTTGTCCTGACGATGAACTACACTGGTTGGTTCGAAACGCGTCGACAAAAAAATTATCTCTATGTGATTTTAGCGTCTACAACCTGTCCTCCTCTTCGTAAATCAGGTCACAACCAGAGGGATTTGAACATTACATCTCTTAGTTTTCACAGATTTCACATTACTTTGATCACCAATTAAGCTGCCCCTCTGGGACATCGTAATAACATTATTTTTAACCATTAGTTTGTTGTAATTTTTTAATTTTAATTTTACTTTAAATAATTTTATTTTGATGTAAGTTGACCAAGAAAACATGTTTACATAACATAAAAAGACATTACATCTCTTCCATAATGGGATGAAGAGTGCCTCTCGACACAATAATAATAAAATACCAGCCTAGATCCATCTTACCTCCGGATATATCAAGTGCCGAGAGGCGCTTTCTAGACAAAAAATGCTCTTCCAAAAGGATGAGTTGTAGAGAAAAATACATATTTGTGACTTAATCTTCAAGAAATAACATAACTTGGCTAATCAATCTTTATGCTCCCAGAACCATGACGAATTCCATTGTAAAAAGGAGAAAATATCATCTCCAACAACCTATTGCATCCTTCTTTTGACAAAGCATCTACTATATGATTATGTTCCATATAGACACGTGTAAAGGACATATTCTAGAAACATTTACATTTTTTTAATGATCTTCTACGATGAGTTCATGAGCAATGTTGGGCCAAAATTTATTCTCTCCAAAACCCAATATACAATCACTTTGGAATCTATGAAAATGTATAAGAAAACAATTCAAAGCCACCTAACACAAAATAAACCCCCAAAAAGCTAACAACTTAGCTCTATTATTATTAAATCCCTCTCCATTATTCCAATTAAAATAATAAAAAATTGAACTTCACTACCATAAATCCTCCAATGTCACAAACCCCATTTACTGGGACCCATCCAAAAACCTACTATAAAACCTACTGAAATACTAAAATAAAATATCAACCTCTTTTTAAAAATATCTATAAATTCCAATTTAAAATAAATTAAAAAAAAATATTCTTTATTTAATTTAATTTTATATTAGTTAACATCAAACCAATTTGTATTTTTTAAAGTTTTTTTAATATAACCTTATCTTATATTCATACCAACGTGCATAAGTATATTGTAAAGTACCATGCAATTTTAAATATAATTTACAATCAACAAAAATGTGCCGAACAGAAATTTGAATCAAAATTAAAAACCCTTTTTTTGGGTTAAAATCATATAAATAACACTCCATTAAAAAAATTAATTTTTAGTTATAAATAAACTATATTTTAATATTTTAAATATTTATAAAAATTTGGAAATGTAAGTATTTTTATTTTATTAAATTTATTTTATTTAATGTGAGTCTTGAAATCACTAACACATCTAACATGCCATTATTTCTGCATATTTTATGCTGCCTTGAAATTATATAATAAAATCACTAATAATTACCGCATAATATTTAAATGAAGGACGTATTTTAAGAGAGAATTTAAAAAGTCGTAAGAGAAATAAAGATATTTCGAACCGTTTTATTGATCATTAAGAATATTTTAACATGTCATTATTTCTGGATATTTTATTCTGCCCTGAAATTATATAATAAAATCAATAATAATTATCACATAATATTTAAATGAAGAAGAGAGAATTTTAAAAGTCGTAAAGAGTGCACAGCAACCACTAAAACGTCAGCGCTTACACATCCATCCACTTTCACAAATAATTATAATTTCTTTTTCTATATATAAATGATTGTGAATTTCACTTTCACTTTGATTTTAAAAATATGTGTTATATTTTTATCAAAATTTAAAATAAATAACCTGAATTTCTTTCTTAAGACAATTTATATTCATGAATGAATTGTTACTCTATATTATTACAATAAAATATAATAAATTATAATACTATAGAACAATTTATATTCATGAAGGAATTGTTATTTTATATTATTACACTAAAATATAATACTATAAAATGCAGTCAACTCATAAAGAATATTAAAGTTTTATATTTGTGTGACTCAACCATAATTGTTTCCATGAATCTTTTACAAAAAATTGGATGAGAATTGACTGATATCAACCTGTGTCGGGGCTGAGAGGCCCATTGACCTAATTGCAATGGTGGTTAGAAACGTGAGGTGAGGAATGAGAAGTTCCATTGACTAAATTGCAATGGTGGTTAGAAACGTGAGGTGAGGAATGAGAAGTTAAAGTCTCTAGGGTTGTCATGGAATTCAAAGTCAATATATAGTCACATGTTTATAATTTAATAATATAACACTTCCAAAAAAAAGCATCTTACAGGACCACCGACCAAAAACATGACTCATACATGAAGCCATAGGCAACCAATTGACATGGATTACTAAAGTTGATTTTCATAATGTTTTTTTAGAATTAATTTATATCACTTTGTGATTTATAAATTTATTATTTTTAATTGGATAAGTTAAATGGTATAAGTAAATTATGTCGTTTTAGTTAAGAGTTTGTCTTTTTTAGACGTAAGGAAACAGGGTAATGGTCCAAGACCCAAAGATATTTGGGAGGAGTGAAAGCCTACCCCCTAATGGACCACTAGTCAGTTGTTCTAGGTAGCATGGTTTTCCTTGAATAACATTGATGAGTCAACTTGCATTCGTGGATAGCAATCAGTAATGGTTATTCCCTCTACTAGTTTGACAATTGCGTTATGATAGGTTTTCCCACAGTTTGAAAAAAAAAGTTAGTATTGAGATGGTAGGTGGTAGGTGCTTGTGCATCTTGATGAACAAGTTGAATTATTCTTTTCATGGAGTTTCAGCTAGGCTTCTAACAACTAAGCAAATGTTTATGACCCTATTTTAAGGGTTTCTCAAAGTCATCTTGCTCAATCTCCATAATCTAATCATAATAAGGGGCTCCAAGATTATAATTTGACTCCTCCTTCTCGATTCCTCTTCAACATATTGCAAGCTCATCACATATTTAAAAGGATTCAATCCCATTTGACATTTTTTAAAGAGTTCAGAATGGTCATGTTTTGTGGCATAACAACTCTATAGAAAACCAATTAGCAAACAAGGCAATATCATTAGAAATTGGCACCCTTCTTGTAAACAAGAGCGTTTGTCACTGTATCGAAGTTAAATTTTATTTGATATCAGGGTTATGTAGGAGACTTTACACTACTAGGATCTATAGTACGAATGATTTTTTGTTAAAATCAAGCTACGTGATACTAGGCTTTTTGAACAACTGGACACTGATATCTTGAATTTTTACTTTCCATATTTTTGATGTAATGTTCACTCCCAAACGTAGATTTCTTAACATAATATTTTAGTTACAATTTAAAAAAGTTAAATGGTACTTATATTAATATAACACAAAATATTACCATTGACTTTGTTAATAACTTGTTATCAAGGAAATTATGACTGCTACAAATCAAAAAATTATTATATGCTTGATAGTAAATCATACATTATATGTTTACTTTTCCAAGATTTTTTAAACAAAAGAAAAAACTACATAACATGATGTTGAAAGGACTCATCTAACTCCTTTTCTTTCAAGGCAAGAAAAATAATGGGATTTAACACCATGCCCTTTATCCTTAAGCTTTGCATGTCTATTGGTCCATTTGGAATTCATTTTCCTCATCCAACAAAATGGAATTCTATGGGGTCCCTTCAGAGTTTAGGACTTGGTCACTCTCCACCTCTATGTTGTTCTAATTTACTACAAAATTATGCATGTTATAATCTCAATGTTGAAAAATTCTTTGTAGAAGGAATACATTTTTTCTATTCATCACACTCAATTGTGCAAAATAGACTTAATAATGGCTACATTTCTCCTCTACCAAATGGGTAGTGAAGGATTTCTTTAGCTAGTACAACTCAATTAATTTAAATATCTTTGTCTCACGAGTCCAAGAGTACCTTGAGTTAGGGATCCAACCTTTGAACTTTGCCTTCAATTGATCTTTCAACATGTTTTTCCTTTTTACATCAATAGTTGTTTCCATGCCATGGAAGTCCTCATCTGCCCTCTCAACATCTATTTGGGCCCTCGTAATGCATTGCGTTGGTTAAGTGAATATAAAATTATTTTCATTAATTGTGGTACCTCTATCAAGCTCTCTTTTATTGTTTTCAGTTGTTGATTAATTTTTACTATGTTTCATGGTTTTAGGATTGAATTAGACGTGATACATTATGGGCTACCTAAAGGATGGAGGAGCTATCAAATAAGGCTTGGGGTTTCCTAAATAAGAAACAAGTGGGCTTTCAAATAAGGGATGGGGATTCCCACAAAACTAAGAGGGAGTGTGGAAGCTAGAAGTGTATTAGGGCTAAAAGGGTAAAGCCAGGGTCTCCACACCTAGTAGTTATGAGATATCAAAATACTAGCATTGGCACTAACAAAGACAAATGTCAATACAAACGATAATCACAAGAAGCCCAAGGAGGTATTAATTGAGGAAACCAAAGTCCCCTTTCAATAGGGTTAGTTGGGGAGGTGTATGAAGCTAATGTAGAAAAAGCGAATAAGGTAATGGGATTCCTTCGTCGTTCATGCCAAATTACAACTCAAATCAAATTAAATTTGCTCCCATTCCTTTGATACCAACCTATTCTAACCACAATAACACAAAGACCATTGCCTCATCCCACAACCACAAAGTTGCAATTTCTAGATATGACTATGGTTTTTATTATTTTTTATAATTTTTTTAATAGTAATCGGTGAATCAACAACTTCAGAGACTAATCTAGGAAAGACCCAGTATCAAATCACACCAAATGCCACTATTCACTTCAATTTCAAGATATTTAAAGATTCCCCCTCTTTTAGGCTTATAGGGATTTTCCTCAACGCAAATGTTCAACTTGTACAATTTTTTTCCAAGATGGTCTAACATGTATCCAAAGAATAGAACCTGGGTGGAGGGGGAATTAAACCCGCTAACTTCCAATCGAGTTATTATCCTTTGACATATATGAGCATGGGCTTAAAGTGCTACAACCTTACGTTTTGCATAATTGTAAGTTGTCTCATCATCTTACCACGTAATATTTCAAACTACTTATCAAAATAAGCTAACCTAATATGAATGTATGTCATCCTTCATCACCATAGACTATTATCACCTGAACCCTCAAAATTTCATTAAATTGCTTCAAGATAACCAAAAAAATCTTAGAGTTACCCCTAATGCTATTTACATTTTATCAACACAAATATCTCACAATTTTTTTATAAACAATTTCATTATCAATTAAAAATATAATTAATCTTATTTTTTATAACATCAAATACAATGCATTTTTTAATATATACACAATATAATCTAACAAAATAATATAACAACTAAGTATAAGCACTATAATGCCAATAAAATTGTAATATTAACCTTACTAGAAAATAACATTACCATTATACACCCTATCGCATGGAATGAAATATTATTTTTATATATAACATACACATCAATACCCAAAAAAAAATGTATACAAAGTATAAAAGTGGCGTTTCTTCTCCACCAAAATTTCAAATTAATTGATAATAAAACACATGAATGAAATGAAGCCTTTTGAAAACAAAGTTGACATAGGATAAAATAAATCATATGATAAATCGAATATGGAAAATATTGAATAAAATGACATTATTAATATGAAGTATTTATTCTCTAATTTATGTATATTTAGAAAAATGTATAAAGTGAAAAAGTCCGTGAAAAGTAATTTATTATGAAATTATGTACTTTATTTTACTTAATTATCTAATTAAGTGATATGTTTAACCTGGTTCATTTGTGATATTGATGAAAAAGTTAGTACCATAAGTTAAATGATGACTGGTATGTTTCGTTTTGTTTTTGTTATTTATTTAAATATATATGATATGATTGTTGTATTGGATTTTATAATTTAGTGTTTAATGCAAGTAAAATATAAGTTATTTGTTACTCTAACTTATATAAAAAATCATTGAATAATATGATAGATGTCTTATAAATCTCTTATTATTATATGAATGAGTGAGTGACTCTATTTCTTTTTCATTGAATAGGATAGATGCTTTATAAATCTTTTATTATATGAATGAGTGAGTGACTCCATCTCTTGCTTGTTTACTTAATATGTTTAACATTATAAAAGTGATTGAAAAAATTAATACTATAAATTACATGATGACTGGTATGTTTTGTTTTATTTGTTTATGTTATTTATTTATTTAAATATATGATATGATTGTTTTATAATTTATCATTTAATGTAGTTAAAATATAAATTATTTGTTACTTTGATAAAAAGTTTTTTATTATAGGTATGAATTTATTGTATATTAAATTTTACTTATATGATGGATAAATAATAAATTTTTTATTATGCGTGAGTGAGTAATTTTGACTCTTATTTGTTCCTAAATTTTAGGATCTTAAGTTAGGTTTGAAACTTCATATTTTCTAACTCTTTTACTCTTTCGAGTTCTCTACAAGCCAAGTTGTCTAATCCCAAGCTCTTTTCAGCTTTCTAACGCAAGCTCTACTCGGTTCGTGCTCAATTTCAAACTAGCGTTTTCCATCGGGCTCACTAAGTCTTGTTTCAACCTGGCTCTACTCTAACTATATATTTTTAAAATAATAAATAATGTTTTATCTTAGTTATTTGTATTTTATTTCAAATTTTATAATATTAATATCTTGGGTTTATTTTTTTCTTATTTTTTTGGCCGTGGTTCACGGACACTTTGGTCAAATACTTTTAAAATAATAAATAATGTTTTATCTTTATTTATTTGTATTTTATTTCAAATTTTATAATATCAATATCTTGGGTTTATTTTTTTTATTACTTTTTTGTTGTGGTTCACAGACACCTTGGTCAATGGGTGGTCACTATGTCCACGGAAAAATCTGGGCTAATCGACTCCGAAGGGAATCTAGCCCCGCGACCCACTAGCAAGGCCTAACCCCAAGGGCTTCGGGTGGAATGGACCCTGTGACCTCCCGAACGACGATGCACTGATTTTGACCAACTGAGCTAACCCTTTGGGCTAATATCTTGGGTTTATTAATTCTTGAGATTTATAACATTTATCCCTTGGGTTTATTAATTTCTTACTTTTTAGATTCATAATATTAATAATTTCTTAGATTTATTAAGACACTCAACCAATATCAATATCGATATGTATATTATAAACTATATGGGGTTAATCGCCTGGCTAATGGGAAAGCTAAGGACATTGAAGGTTACCAGGCGGAAATATTAAAAATTGGAGGTCCTGTCCTCATCCCCCACATCCACAAGCTTTTCAATCAAGCAGTCAAGCAAGGGTTCCCTAAACCGTGGACTGAGAGCCTCATTATCCCTATTTTTAAAAGTGGGGATACAAATAACCCCTTTAATTATCGGACAATTATGATCAGCCCTCTCTTAGCCAAGTTATATGGTAGTATTTTGGAAAAGAAGTTAAGCATATGGCTTGAAAGTGAAGGTAAGCAAGCTAAAGGCCAAGCAGGTTTCAGAAGGCATCACTCAACAACAGACCACCTCGTTACGCTTAGGACCATTGTGGAGGAATGTCGTAATGATAAATCCAATTTATTTTGTTGCTTTGTTGACTTTAGAAAGGCTTTCGATACGGTTCCTAGATACAACCTTTGGAATAGATTAGAAGAGCTAAAGGTTCCTCTCGAGTTGAGAGCTGCTGCTATAAGGTTATACGAGAAGGTAATTGCCAAGCTAAAGAGCAATGAGGGGTGGTCGAAAGATATTAAGTGTAACATCGGAGTTAAACAAGGTTGCCCCCTCTCCCCTACCCTATTTGGCATTTACATCGACAAGCTCGAAGGCTATTTAGAGGAAGCAGGATGTGATGGCACGTTCTTAGCTAGGATAGTGATCATCCTTCTTCTCTATGCTGACGATATTGTTCTTTTTGCAAGGTGCCCATCTGATCTTGATAAGCAACTCAGGCTTCTTAAGGATTTCTGCTCTACCATGGGTATGATTGTTAACACTGACAAAACAAAAGTTATGATTATCAAATCCAAAAAGGACACTTACGCTAATTTTATGTATGACAATAATAACTTGCAGGAAATGTATTCTTACAAGTACCTAGGAATTGATATTCATCACAAGCTCAACTGGAACCATAGCATTGAGAAAAGTATTAATGGGGGGTGGAAAGCTTATTTTGGTCTTGAAAATAATTGTAAAACTGCGAACCTTGTAATGTGGGATAAAAAGAAGTTCCTCTTCGAAACTTTAGTAACTCCTGTTATCTTATATGGCTGTGAGGTTTGGGGTTGCAGCATCTCTAGAGAATCGTGGAGAAAGATTGAGCAAATCCAAAAGCGTTTTATAACGTATAACCTGAAAATTAAAAGTAATACACCCTATCCTATTCTCCTTATAGAAGCAGGTCTTTCCCCTATTGAGAGCCTAGCTATGAATAGGTTTCTGATGTACAAGCACAAACTCAATAACATAGGCGGTCATAGACTTCCTAAGCTAGCATTGAATTCCATCCAAAACCACCTAAGGCTCAAACGAGGGTGGCATAAAGACACAAGGGCCTGGTTAAACTATTGGGAGATCAACGAGAATGATGCATTGAAAAACATCAATAACATTAAAGATATTGTTACTTCTAAGTTCAAAGAAAAAATGTGGTGTGAGAAAGATTTAGCAGCTAAAAGAAAATTAAGTTATTATAAGGAGGTCATCAACCCCACCGTAGAAGATCAAAAGTATCTCTCTATTTTAACTAGCTCAAAGAGGAAAATTAATATAGCAAAGATTAGAACGAATTCTCATGAGCTCCATAGTGAAACAGGTCGTTGGGCAGTTCCTAAAACACCATGGATGGAAAGGATCTGCCATCTATGTGAGAATGGGAACATCGAGGATGAAAACCACTTCCTCTTAGAGTGTCCCGCATACAACCACATTAGATCTCAGTTTCACAATCTTTGTTACAATACTGACCTTCCTAGCCTTTTACAATGTCAAAATTATAGTGAGCTCGGGAGGCTTCTCTCCAAGCTTTTTGAGCATAGGAACAAAATCTTAAATCAAAATAAATAATTTGTTTCTTTAGGTCCGATAGACCAATGTTTGGTCTCAACGGACGTTAACCATCATCATCATCATTATATATGAGTTTAATATACAACATATTTTTAATATTATTAATGTACTATAATATTATTATAATAGTATGATATATTTTTTTAAGTTGTGGTTCACGGGAAAATCTCGGCAAATCAATCCCAAAGGGAATCTTTTAAAGCCCATCATATTATAATAAATATAATATAAACTATATTATATATGAGTTTAATATACAACATATTTTTAATATTATTAATGTACTATAATATTATTATAATAATATGATATATTTTTTTAAGTTGTGGTTCGCGAGAAAATCTGGGCAAATCACCCCAAAGGGAATTATAATATAAACTATATTATATATGAGTTAAATATACAACATATTTTTAATATTATTAATGTACTATAATATTATTATAATGGTATGATATATATTTTTTTAAGTTGTGGTTACGGGAAAATAGGCAAATCAACCCCAAAGGGAATTAAAGTCCGTTAGCAAAACTATCAGTTTAATATACAACATATTTTTAATATTATTAATGTACTATAATATTATTATAATAGTATGATATATTTTTTTAAGTTGTGGTTACGGGAAAATCTGGGCAAATCAACCCCAAAGGGAATTTTTTAAAGCTCAAGGCCTAACCCCAAGGGCATCAAGGAGAATTGACCCCATGACCTCCCGATTGGCAAGGCACTTAACAAACGGACTCGACTAGTTGAGCTAACCCTTATGGCTATAATAGAATAACCCTTATGGCTATAATAGAATGATATATTATTATAATAATATTATTATTTTTAAATAAAAAATAATAATTTCATTCAACAAGGAAAAAAGTATATTAGGCACATGCTAAAAAACATTTATCATATCAACCTTGCAGTTGATCCGTAAAAAAACATTTTTTTTACATGATTAAGTGTGATAGAAATCACTTAAGTTTCCTTTTTGTACTTTCTTTTTTGTTGGAATATTAATTCCTACTTATCTCAGTAGTGACTTTCTATGTAAAGAGTATGTTCCTAATCTATAGGAGTGGTTTCCCTAGTTTGGTGTGTGGTTGAGATATGTGGTTGAGATATTCTCTCAACCAACAGATTGTATGTCCAAGATAGTTTACCTATCTTGAGACAATACTCCTGTATATATGTAATTGCATATATGATTAATTGAGATATAAATTCCTTTGTGGAATTTTATCATGGTATCAGAGCTCATGAGGACCTGGCTCCTCTTGGGCTTGGCCGGTTCTGGCCTTAGGGAAATAATAGAGAGTATTTTCGTAGTGTGCATTCTACTTCAGTGTGTTGAATGAATTTCCATTCAGAATTATAATGTGACCACGGCCTTGAACCTAGTTCCAGTGAAAAGCTCATTCGAGGCATACCTTGGGAGGCCATGGAATGAGTACTCTCACACTGTCTTCATGTAGTCTTTTTCTGGGCGACTTGATTTAACCTGCCCAAGAGAATCGATCCCTTGCTGGTCCTGCGTCACACGCCAGGCCATTTCTTGGCGGCAATCCGAAATGTGTGCTGCGTAGTGCTAGGTGGCAAAACCCTCATGACCAAATCTGAGGGCGTATTGTTAGATCTGGGGGCTTGGGTGCGGTGAGCCAGATTTGAGGGCGGAGATCACCGGGGCGTAGGAAGAAAGCATGAAGTGTATGCGCGGGTAGGGCACCAGATTTGTTTGGAATTCTGTTATGTCCATGTTCAGGGCACCGTCGAACTGAAGGGAGGCGGTCAACGAAACAACAGCAACAGTCGTCTGTTGATTTCGTTACTGAGAAGATTAAGAGGGGATGACACATATAGAAATTGTATTATCTCTGGCCACCTCAACAAGCAAGTATGCCGAGGGCTTGCAGCAACAAAATTTAAGGGTCCTATAACATTCAAGGGACCTTCGATAGAAGAGGCATCTAGTGATTTTGGAGGTATATATCACAACAAACCCGTTGTTGTTTTATCTCCATCCTCAGCGGAGGATATTATTAAACTGATAAGGATAGCAGCTACGTCTCCAAATTTAACAGTAGCTGCCAGAGGCCATGGCCACTCTGTCTATGGGCAGACTACGACATTGAATGGAATTGTGGTGAACATGACTTCACTCAAAGGAATCAATATTCTTCGCGAAAAAACCACACATGCTCCCTATGTTGATGCATTGACGGGTGAGCTTTGGGTTGATGTGTTGAGTGATATAGTGGGTGTAGGACTTCTCTCTCATGGACGGACTATCTTAATCTTTCCATTGGCGGGACTTTTTCTAACGCTAGAATAAGTGGGTAGGCGTATTGATTTGGTCTGCAAATTAGCAATGTCTTGTAGTTAGAAATTGTTACTAGTAAAGGAGTCTTTCGTCTGGATTAATAATTTTTTATTAGCCTTTACGTTTCAGAAATATAGAAATATAAGCTTTGCGCAAGATATAGGTGAAGATGAATATGTCTTGGAAGTTGGTATACATATTGAGATTCGCGACCTCAATGTGAAGTCATTTTGTTAGAATTCGCGACTCTAACGGATGATAGGTAAAACATGGAGATCCAAGACCAATATGCCAAAGTTAAAAATGAAGGTGTCAAAGACTTAAAAGTACAAAGCCGATGATATTCATGTGGGAAAGCAATGGTGTGTTCGAGCATATAAATGGTATGGCGTATCCAAGATGAGTGGCAAATGATTCAAATGGGCTTGAAAGTTTGTTTGTGTTTGTAAAATAGACTCAATATGATGTTGTATTATGTGTCACACGTTTTATTAGTAAGCATGTCTAGGATGTTTTGTAGTGGTCTTTGTAAAGTATGTACCTGGTAACTCCAGGAGTTGGAGTGTGAAATATAAGCCTGATAAGGCATGTGTACCTCCACAGTTCGTGGTAATCTAAAAACCACTTTGTATTTGCAGTGTCGGTTTGTGGTAAGCCAGAAACCACATGTAAGAGTGAAGTGGGACAGAGATTCCTATTGGCATGGTTTAGGGTTAGCCGAGAAAACCCTTGGCCTGGTTGAGTTGGGTCTTTGGTGAGCCTTAGTGGCTGGAGTGCCCTAGTGGCAAGTTTGTAGCCCAGAGTGGTTGGAGTGCCCTAGTGGCATATTTGTGGCCCATAGCGATGTGTTGAGCCTTCGTGGCTGAGTTGAGCCTTCATGGCTGTGTTTAGCCTTGATGGCTGAGAGCCCTTGGAGGCATGGTTGAGGGTGATCTGTTAAAACCTAGAGCATGGTTACGAGTAATCCGATAAAACCCATGATGATATTGGAGGGGGATTTACAGGTACAGGTACATGTGTGCAATTATAATGGTTGGAAGAACCATGTATGCGAAGGACATCTTACAAGACTGGCGGTTGCAGCGGTTAGTACCCATGCATTCCGGTGGATGGTTGCTCCTTTATATGGACATCAACATATTCTTTTATGTTTGACCACAACTAGACTTTGCAGATTGATATCGAGACAAGTACTCATTAAGGGGGTGTGTTGGAATATTAATTCCTACTTGTCTCAGTTGTGACTTTCTATGTAAAAAGTCTGTTCCTATTTTATAGGAGTGGCTTCCCTAGTTTGGTGTGTGGTTGAGATATTCTCTCAAACAACATATTGTATGTCCAAGATAGTTTTCCTATCTTGAGACAATACTCCTGTATATATGTAATTTCATATCTAATTAATTGAGATATAGATTCCTTTGTGGAATTTTATCATTTTTCTCCACCTTCTTCCTTACTCCATGATTAGGAGAACATGTTACTATTGTTAATTAATTGTTGTTTTTTCTGTGGGAGGATCTATTTCTTTCAGTTCAAACTCTTAGATACATGAGATCTCTTAATGCCACACGAGTCCTTTTCCTTTAGCATCACCACTTTCTGTTGTTCTTGTGTTGACTCTGTAACCTTCTGAGTTGTGACCATTGATATGGACTTATCCCTTTCTACAACATTTGTTTTGCTGTCGGGAGGAGTTTGTGGTACGGAGTTAGAATGCATTTCTTCGTCCTCTTCTTTCTAGTTTTAAGAAATGTTGTGGAATTGTCATCCCCTTAGCTTAGGGCCTTGCCTCCTCTTCCCTTTTTATGTCTTCCTTGCTTATGGACATGAATATTTCTTGATCCTCTTCTTTCTCATCTTAAGAAATGTTGTGGAATTGTCATCCCCTTAGCTTAGGGCCTTGCCTCCTCTTCCTTTTTTATGTCTTCCTTGCTTATGGACATGAATATTTCTTGATCCTCTTCTTTCTCATTTTAAGAAATGTTGTGGAATTGTCATCCCCTTAGCTTAGGGCCTTGCCTCCTCTTCCTTTTTTATGTCTTCCTTGCTTATAAACATGAATATTTCTTGATCCTCTTCTTTCTCATTTTAAGAAATGTTGCGGAATTGTCATCCCCTTAGCTTAGGGCCTTGCCTCCTCTTCTTTTTTGATGTCTTCCTTGCTTGTGGTCATGAATTCTGCAGGAAATGTCATATTATCATAGTTTAACCTCTGTGTCCATTAGAAATTCTCATGTTTTAACAAAATAGGGTAAGAGAGACCTTTGCTTAGATCAATCTTTACACATATCCTAGCAAAAGTAAAAATATATAATATCATTAATAATACCTTGGGCTTATAATATTAATCTATTAGATTATTAATATTAATCTCTTAGGTTTATAATATTAATAATCCATTTGGTTTATTAATTCTGTGACTTTATATATTAATCTTTTGCATTTATATATTAATATATTAATATTAATATTGATATATTAATATTAATATTATAAACCCAAAAAATTAATATTATAATAGTTATAGTGTATAACTATATTATATTTCAATTTAATATACCATATATATTTAATATTATCAATATACTATAATATTATTATATTAATAAATGTATATTAATTAAAATAATGATGAGAGATAAATAAGTATTATTAATGATAATCATATATTTATATATGATTGTTATTATTTATATCATTTTTAAGAATGATAAAAAGTCAAATTTTAATAGCCATTTTTACACTATATACCTAATAATTATTAATGTTGTTGATAAATATGGTTGTGCTGGTAAATAATATTTTATCTTTATTTACTTATAATTGATTTCAAATTTTATTCTTTTAATATTAGTATTTGTGAATTATAACACCATATACTATTTTATAAAATAAACTTCTATAAATAATATAAGTATTTTTACTAAAACAATATTTACAAATAATTACTATCAAATTTAATCTTAATTGTATACAATTTTTAATTTTACATAAATCTAAGTAAATTGGTTTCCTATAAAAGCCAAATGTTTGTATCTAATTTTTTTGTAACTTCACATTTATTTTTATAAATTATATTTTTTTCATAATATAAATATGAATAGTTATATTTAAATTTGAAATTTTGATTGAATACTTATATTACAGATACTTTAATTTAATTCAATATTATTAAAAATTCATACCCACAAACATTTTTATTTAGCATTTTAATTAATAACTCTAGCAAAAGCCTCTTTCAAAAACAATGTTCACACTTTTTTGCCCAGGAAAAGAATGCCTACATAAATACTTTACAGAGCACCCAATCCATATGCACAAATAGTTGAAGTTGCTGCCAATGAAATGAAGTTCTTTTTCCATTAGTAACTCCAATGAACTTCCTCCAATCATAAGTACCTTTACATATTAAAAAAAAAAGCAGAATAAGTTTTGATGAGTGAACATGAAATTTTGAGAGTGAGAAGAAGAAAATGTGAGAATATTGGTGACAAAACGGATTTTGGGGGGTGTGGGAATATTGGTAGTGGAGTGCTCATCTTTATCTGCATGAGAATCCCTACTGTGTGAGGTTGGAGGTGGAGGTAAGTTGGCAAAGTCCCAGTCGTTCAGTAACTCAACACGTGCAATCCACATCGGTAAGAGCAGAATTTCATCACAACGCTCCCATCTTCTCAATCATTCACAGTTTCCTCACTTGTGAATTTGAACACTGAATGGAAGATGCTGGGAATTGGAAAAGTATATATGTTTCTATTAATTTTTGGAGGAGAATCCAAATTCACAGATGATGTGTTTATCACATCGAGAAATGGCAGCAGAGGTGGCGAAAGATGAGAGGAGCAATGTTGGGCAGCCACTGTCGTGTCAACATGAGGGAACAGTGTGAGAGACAGTGTTAGACACGAAGAGAACGAGATGCTAGGTTACAGTAGGGACCCGCATTCTCTCTTATCCTTTCAACCCATTAACTCTGCCATAATATTTAGGCCCTCGTGCTTCATAGAACCCTCTCCCACTGGCTCGATTTTTCCACCATTGGCTCAAATTTTCCACCGTTGCATTGCTTTCTGTTCTTCTCTGTCTGTGACATTCACCCTAATTCTGTCTAGGGCGTTCGATTCCCTGATTCCTTTTTGCAGGATAAATCCAGCTCGAGAATCACAATACCAACTTGGTACTAAAATTCCCTCGATGCCCAGCTTGGTCCTAAAATTCCCTTAATGCCCACCTTGTGAAAACTACAGTTTAACTACAGATGAGCTTTCAGATACTTTCAATCTGAAATTTGCAGTGAATCTTCAGGTTAATACCGTTCTAGTCATGATGGAAGATGCAGTAGTGGACACAGAAGGTGAAATGGAATATGCCTGCGCGTGACCTACATACATATCTAAGCCTTTGTTTCTTTCTAATCACAGCAGCTTACCCTACAATTCTTGATACTCTGCTTTATTAATGGCGGCGAGATATATTTTTTCCTCTGTTTCTCAAGTTCAGTACTCGTCCGAAAGAAAATTGTTGGAGCCACCTGTAAATCCTTGGGGGGATTTGTCAGGTAGCAGGGAGAGGCAGCAGGGGGTTCCAGCCTATTACATGGGGAACGGGGTCGAGACGAGTAGTAGTTTCGATAGCAATATAGTGATAATCCTGGCTGCTCTGCTCTGTGCTCTGATATGTGCACTGGGTCTCAATTCCATAGTGAGGTGCGCCCTTCGCTGTACCAGGAGGATCGTGTACGAGTCCCCGGAGGAGCTCTCTATACGCCTGGCTAATACTGGATTGAAGCGAAAGGCTCTCAATGCAATTCCTATTGTCATATATTCATGTAATTCCAAGCTTTCTGCAACAGATTGCCCGATTTGTTTGGCAGAATTTGTTGATGGAGAAAAGGTGCGGGTGTTGCCCAAGTGCAGCCATACCTTTCATGTAAAGTGTGTGGACACATGGTTTCTTTCTCACTCATCCTGTCCCACTTGCAGAAATTGCCTGCGGGACAAGGGAACCAGTGATGAGGGCAGTGTCAATTTCAGTTCCAGTGGTGGATTACCAGTTCTAAATCATCCTGAACGAACTTCGGTACCTAACCAGTTGGCCATGGATTTTGCTCACAGGCTTAGTTTGCTGGAAAGAGATATTGGGTATTTTCATTCATCTGACATTGCTGATTTGTTAGAAGCTGCTGTTCCTTCTCCTGCAGTGAATCATCCCTGAGAAGAAGACGAATAGTTGTACTGGAATTAATAGAGCAGATTTGAAAATGTACCCTTTGAAAAAGATCACTACTATGAACATGAACGGAATTGCCTTGTTCTGTAATTTATATCTGCCATGAATGATGTTTGTATCACATATATAAAAGCATACTTCATGCTCCTGAATCTTGTTCTGTTCTGTTTTCTGAGAAAAGCTTTTGTACTTTGTAGCCATTTTAAGGTAATGGAGAATGAAAAAAAGGCATCCCTGCCATAGCCCGTACCTTGCGAAATCTGGGCTGCCATTGATTAATCTTAAATGCATTAGGGTAAGGATTACGTTAAGATAAATGGATTAGGGTTAGAATTAATAAGATTTTGTGAAAGGAAACCATTTATATGATTGGAAAGTTATATTTTCAAAATAATTCAGAGTTGAAATTTTAAATACAAAAATGCATTGAACGGCTCATAAATCCAGCGAGATTATACGTCCAGCCAGAAACAGAGCGTCGCATTTTGAGGAACATGGGGATCTGAATTGGAGCGCATTTAATCGCTTCTCTATATTAATGGCCAACCTAGAAACCATGTGAGGCACGCAATTTAATTTAATTTAATGTCACTAAACTCCATTAACTGGAATTGGAAATGGAATGAGCTTTTGAACCAGGCTTTGTCACATCTGCGTGTGTTTGTGGGAACTGCAACACACATTTACAGGAGGGGCCCCTGGGCAGTTTCATTTCTGGTGTGCGAACTTCAAATGCCTTTGCTTTCGTGGATGCCTATACGTCTTGTGACGTTGGGCCGTCTTCACTTTTCTTGAAGTTGACCCATCCTATTACATTATATAAATGGTGCCTTTGTTCTTAAGCTTATTTTTCATTTTATATTAATTGTTTTAGACTAAATTTCTTTGAACTATTAATCTTACTATTTTTTTAACTATATTGGTTTACTATTTATTTTAAATTAAAACCTTTGTGGTTTTGGCTTAAATTAATACACTCGCGATTTAGATGTAAAAAAAATTGGTATAAGTTTGTTGAAGACAAAATACGAGTAGTCATAATATTACAAACTCATATAAAAATTAGAACACTAGGAACAATGAAAGACAAAAGGAAAAAAGAAAAGAAAAAAGTTTGTATAAGTCCAAACTCTTATAGTCATAATATCACAATCTCTTATAAAAATTAGAACAATGAAAAACAAAGGGTGGGAGCTTCATTAGAAAGCATGAAGACCCATCATGTCAATTATAGGAGGCAAGACCTTATCATGTCAACTATAGGAGGCTAGTTATAGTGATTTAGGGGAAGACTCCATTTAATTAAGTGATTGATATCAACAAAGTGCACATACTCCATTTAATTAAGTGATTGATATCAACAAAGTGCACATGTTTCTATTTATCATCTAGAGGTTTTAGTAGCTTGGGCCATTTACAAATAGTAAGGGTTAGAGTCAAAAAAATGTTTATGATTATGCAAAGGCATTAGCGGCCAACTCCTCCCACACTCATGGCACTCGTATCTCTGTCTTCGAGTGTTGTGATAAGGTCTATTTTCTCCCTTTTGTATGATTTCTTATGCACAAACCAAGGACTAGGTTCCTTTTTTCTCATAAGATAGGGACCCCATCCTAATACTCCAAAGGTTGCTAGAGGTGCTGTATCTTAGCTTGAATCTCTCGAACCTATAAAATTGTCTACAAGGACAAGATGGAACTTAGTAGAGTGTCATCATACCAATAAAAGACTTGTGATGAGACAACAAAAACAATTAAAACATCATTATGTCTCTTCTAGAGCAAAAAAAAACATTTCAATCCCAACATGTATCCACATGGAATGAAACTCAATAGCCCCACGAAATCAATGAATATCAATGACTAATAGGCTTCAAGTGGCAAAAGGAGATGAGATATTGTTGACATAAAGACTCGACCTATGCCTAGGGGCTCTTGGTTAGCCAAAAAATATTCTTAAGGGTTTGGACTCCCCCACATTGTGGAAAACATAGGGTTTACATACATATGTATGCCATTGTTTTATTAATAGGGAGATCCCACATAATTAGACACCATGAAAAAGACCCATTCTTGGGTTCTAAAATTGGTTCCAAATACTACGAAGTTAGAATAACAATGACTTTTGTTAAGATTTCAAGCACCACAATTTGTTCAATCAATCTTCAAGGAAAGACTTAGAGCAAAAATCCACTTGTAGTGCATGTTATGCTTATATCTTATAAAGGATGTGGCATTTTCCCACTGTTAATCTTTCACCTATGAATGAGGTGTTGGGAGGGCAAGATTAAGTATAAGATTATCAAGGATGAGGCCTTTAATATGTTCCAAAATGAACCTATATGTGATTTCAAGTTGAATTTCCTCTTAAGTTTGTCTTGAGGGAGCCAATGTCACATCATATATCATTTGTTGAAAAAATACCCTTTCTAAAACGTCATAATGTTGAGAATCAAGAAGTTTCAACTAGAGACTTGCCTTCAAACTTAATAAGAGGTCATCACTAGAGGAAATAATCATCAAAGGAAAACCCCATCTAGAGGGAGAGCTCCTTCTAAGAGAGATAAAAATTAATATCCTTCCATATCTTACATGTACTTTACAATGATGTCATGGGACTCAAAAGGGACTTTTTAGTCATAATTCTTTTACAAATCTCTCACTAGTTAGTTTTTGTCAAGGTCTTGTAAGCCATTTAGTTTATAAAACAAGTGTGCCAACTACTTTAACATGAGAGGGCATTTGCAAGGGGATTTAAAAGAAGACCTCTTCCTAAGAATATTTCCCATTCCAATAGTTTTATTTGATTTACGTGAAAGTAGGACCTTCTAAGATTCTATACCACCAATGGCTTGAAACACCTATTTAACATAGAAGGATAGAGCTTGTAGGTGGGTTTTGATAATACTTAGACCTATAAACTCTAACGAGGCATGATAAAGCTCCCAACCAAGTATATGAAACCCCTTTTTTTTTTTGTGCAGACTTAGTGAAGGTATCTAATAACCTTCTTCAACTTTAAATAGGCTGGATTAGATGTAACCTAATAAAAAAGTAATAAAGATGAGTTTCAACAAACAATTTACTATGGATTTAAAATTTTGACACTAGGGCTAAAGCCTTGGTAATCCCTTGATCAATATTTTTTCTTTGCCTTGTGTTGTCACCTTCTGAAAAGAGAGTTCCAATTGTACAAAGAGGGCAAAAGAACATAGATGTTTGGAGCTAGCCTCCAAGCCATATCTTATCCATGATAACCCCTAGAAATGATTTTTAGTTCGATTCATCATTTGCATCTATTTGCTACTTTTCTGAAAGAGGTTGTTGTGCTTTGAAAATTGGAGATTAAAAGAGGAAGAATAGGTCCAGTTTAAATTATTTTGGAGAAATTTCCATATTCTCTAAAAACCATTTCTTTCACAAAACCCATTTTTTCCTTTGTTTTTTAAACTCTAACTGCAGTGACCCATTTTTAACTCTAGCCGAAATCCTTTTGTATGTACAAGTCTAGTCGTGTTTCCCATTCCCCTTTGAAATGTTTTAAAACATTCAGAAATAATGTTGAAACCCTTTTTAAGCGTCGGGACCCACAAACCATAATCGCTATCGGCCCCTTCCCTTTTTGTGATACATATCTGCCCGTCTCCCTTTTTAACTTTTGCAATTGCGATATCACATATCGCAAAGTTCCCCACTGATTGCCATATCCAAGTCCTGTCACCACTCCTTCTCGCCAATTGCAATAAAATCCCTCCTCCGCCAATATCGCATATCGCAAAATTTCTTCACTGATTATCATATCATAAGTCCCTACTCAGCCTCGCCAATTGCGATATTTCCTCCGCTCGCTGATTGCGATAATTCCTTCCCCCGTCGATTGCGATATTGTAATCGGGTATCACACAAATCAAAGTCTCTCCTCCGTTGAAGTCCCTTCCAACTTGCGATTGCAATGTGCGAGAACCCTCTCGGATGCGATATTTTATGTATCATGCTTTATTGAAGTTGCACTTATGAACAATCGACAAGCACTATGAAATATGGTAAAAAGGCCTTCTCCCGTATTGCGGTTGTGGTACCAACAAGCTCGGATCAATGACTCAGATTGAATCGGCCTGGATTAACGGCCCAGATCAACGAACATTAAAATGTCTATTTCACTTCCGCTCAGTGGGATGACGACGGTATTTTTCAGCGTATATCCAGCAGCACGGTCATCAAACAGAATACAAAGTAAATGAATACATGGAAGCTCGGGAGGACTTGATTATCCAGCATGGTGCTCCATGAAGAGGGAAGATGAAGTACCGCCCATGCGTCCTCTGCAAAAGTACTGTGACATTAAAATGATAGTTGACCGCTTCCAGTTTTGAAGAACGAACGATCTGAGCAGTAAAGGCAGAAGCGATGGGAATCGACTGAGTGACACAGGTGGCTAGACCATGGGCAAGCAACAACCTGAGCAAAGGCAATCCCAGGGATGGGCATGGAGAGATTTTGTTGGCATTTCCATCTAATTGTTGACCTGTTTTGTAATCATGTAATGTGTCGACCATTTAATGAAGCAATTAATCTTTTGTAGTGATTTTTGGGCCATAGAGCCATCCCAGGCCGAGACAGCTAGTTGATTTGACAGCTGAGGCTCGACTAAAGATATTTTGTTGTAATTATTGTTCAATGCTCCCCTCTCCAGATAAATAGTGGGAAGCAACACTTCACAAAGGTTCAGAATCCTAAAGAAAGAACTACATGTTATTTTCAAGACTGTATGACTTTATGATATGCATCTTTCAGAATATGAAGGAAATGGTGGTGATTCCTCCTTCGAGTACTAAAATATGTTATCCCTCTGTTAAAATCCATTATGTTCATGTTTCCTCTCTGAATTCATGTAATCATAGCTGCTAGAAAATTTTCATATGCTCTTACAGATTCATTCATATTGACTCATTAATGCATGTGCCTGTATGGATCTTTGATATTATATATTTAAAATTGTGCTCCATGAATCATCACACCCATCCTCTTTCATCCATTATGTCTACCTTTAACTCAGATAAGTGTAGAATTATGGAGGCTTCAAGCTCTATGCGATAAGTGTAGAATTCCTGACGCTTCAAGCTCTATGTGATGAGTTACTCTATCTCCTTATCCTCTCTCATTGCTCTGCCAAAGCTTATTAAACTGTAGGTCCTTGAACTACTCGACCTCCACTAGTTTATACATATATTTATGTGAGTTGTATATGTGAAAAAGTACTAGAAATACATGTCTTATGCATTTATATGAATGAACCAACCCATGTTGTTTACTATATATATGTGTGTGCATGTGTGTGTGTGTGTGTGATGTGTCCAGTTTCCCAAGAATCATATGAGACACACAAATTCTAGATGTTCTAGGCACTAGTCTTGTACACAATCCGAGGCTGTCTCTGGAAGTGACAACACATTGTACAAAACAACCTTTACTAGAATATCATTAATACTTTCAAAGATCAAGGTTTTAAAAATGATTAGAAACTTTATGTAAAATTTGATTTGTTCTTAACCATATAGCTTGAAACATATAGATTTCACATCAAATCCTCTAGATCCAATTTTTGAGATATTTATTATTTATATGAGTAAATTGGTAGCTTTAAATGTGAGATAATTTGTCATCTCTTGGTGATGATCTAAGTTATATATCAAAACATCAATAATGAGTTCATTTTATGAAGGAATTCCAATAATTTCTAAAACCTCTAATAGTTCTCAAAGCTAAGAATCAAAGGAAAAGGGGATGCTTGAAAACTTAAAGATTTGGATTAGCAATATTAATGACTAATTTTGTGAACCCAAGCAATCAAGCATAGGTTCTAAACTCTATTTGCAGCATTGTGTTTTGGCTCATTGAATTTTTTATCTTTGCTTATAAAGAAAGTGTCCATGAATCACTCTGTTTTATGAACTTGAGAAGTTTCAGTTGTTGAGAATCGTTAGAATACCTATCAACCAATTGTATATATTTTGGTTTTAGGAGAGGGTTCCCACAAGGCAAGAACAATTTGAATTTGGAACATAATAAATAACAAAAGGATTTTAACCAAGATATACTAGGTCAATGCTAGGGAACTGTCAGATGTGGAGCCTGATTATCTTCTTGATTCAAAGAATGTGTTTCAACCGCATTTGGATTCCAATCCCTGATGGTGTTGGGGGCATTTCCCCCAATATTGTTGCTTGGAGGGTCCCGCGAGGTGGGGCTGCATGTTTGGAGCCCCCCCATTGGCGAGGGTTGAAGCTAAAAATAGATGAAAATTGCCTTGTAAAATATTTTAATTTCGTAGTCAATTTGGGCCGTTCATTAATCGGATGATCTAACGATAGAAGTTATGTTTAATTTAGGTTTTTTTGCCCTAGAAGGAAACTCCTCAGTTTATATGAGGGAATTGTATTGCAGATTTGGATTATCATTATGAGTGGGAAAGAGAGAAGAGACTATGTGAGAGAGAAGAGAAAATTATAGTAGCTTTGCTATAGGTTTTATCTCTTCATTTTGATAGATAATATAAAATGAATGATTGGTTGTTTCTCAATGGACGTAGCCCAAATTGGCCAAACCACATATATCTGTGTCTCTCTTGTTCTATGAATTTTTGTATATGTGTTTCCACAATATGTTTTGTATTTCATTACTCTGTTAATTAATTTTCTAACAACTGGTATCAAAGTTGAAGGTTTATTTGGCTGATAAATTCACAAGAGATAAGGGTTCCTGGTTCGAGTGGGAGCAATGGCATAAGATGGTGGGTTTAGGGTCAAGAAATTTAACAACCAAAGCTACTGGTTGTGGAATATGCAGATGGAAGATTATCTGTATCAAAAATATATGTATCTAACATTGAGCGGAAAGACAAAGATGTTGACGAGTATGTCAGACAAATAATGGGAGATTCTTCACAGAAAATCATTAGGAACAATACATCTGTGCCTAACGACGTCAGTAACCTTCAATATTTTGAAGGAAACAACAACGAAAGATCCAATGAGGGCCTTTCGAAACTATATGAAAAAACCTCAGCCTCGAATAAGGTATTTATTATGAAGTGCTTGCTTAATATGAAGATGTTAGAAGGTGGATTTGTTGTTGATCATTTAAATGAGTTTAATACAGTTACTAGTTAGTTAAGTTCCGTAGGGATTATTTTTTATGATGAAGTTAGGGCTTTATTGTTCTGTGCTCATTACTAGAAAGTTGGAATGATTTAGTTATGTCCATTAGTAACTCTGTCTTTGGATCTAGTACTTTAAAGTTTGATGATGTTGTTGTCGCCATCCTTAGCAAGAAAATGCGATGGAAAAGCTCTGATGAGACATTAGGTAATGCTTTGACTACAAAGAGTAGGGGAAGAAAAATGGAAAGAGGAAAGAGCCTAGGAAATCACAGAAGTGAAGAAAAGGTAGATCCAAATCCAAATCAGGGATAATGTGCTAGAAATGTGGGAAGAAAGGACACCTAAAGAAAGACTACAAATTTCAGAAAGAAAAAGAAAGAGATGGACACCAAGAAAAAAATTATGAAGCGAAAGTGACAGGTGATGTGTTACAGATTATTTGATTCTTTCATTAGAGAATATTATTGATGCCTGGGTGGTATATTCATAGGCCTCATTCCATGCCACACTTGATAGGAAAAATTTTCATGACTATGTTCAAGGAGACTTTGGACAAGTTCATCTGGGTAATGATAAACCTTGTAAAATCGTTGGTATGGATAAGGTTTTTATAAAGTAAAAAAATGGAAACCAATAGTTATTGAATGAGGTAAGGCACGTTCCAAATCCGAAGAAAAATCTAATTTCAACAAGGTAATTGGTAGGTGAAGACTGTGTAACTACTTTTACAAACAAAACCTAGAAGGTCACTAAAGGAGCCTTGGTAATAACAAAAGGAGAAAAGGTTGGTACATTGTATTTATGTAATAGTATTTCTAATTTTTTTAATGCTTTAACCTCTAAGGAGAAGATACAACACTCTGGCATCATAGGCTCGAGCACATGAGTGAGAAGGGGATGCAAATTCTTCACTCAAGAATTTTTTTTCCAGGTCTGAAGCATGTTGATTTGGATTTATGTGAAAATTGTGCTTATGGAGAACATAAGAGAATCATATTTATCAGAGTTGGGAAGGAAAATAAGATAAAAAAATTAGAGCTTTTGCATACAAATGTATGGCTACCTACTCAAGTATCATCTCTAGATGGCTCTCGCTATTATGTTACTTTTATGATGATGCAACTAGGAAAACCTAGATTTATTGTATTTGAAATAAATCTGATGTATTTGATACTTTCAAGAAATGGGAAGCTTTGGTTGAGAATGAGACAGGAAAAAAATTGAAGCATCTTAGATTAGACAATGGAGGTGAATAATGTAGCAAAGAGTTTGATAATTACTGTTCAGATCACGAAATTTTCAGAGAGAAGACAGTTCTAGGAACACCACAAAAAAATGGTGTCACAAAGGATGAACAGGACAATCGTGGAGTGTGCAAGCTGCATGAGATTACATGCAAGATTTCACTTACAATTTTGGGTAGATGTTGTAGATACTATTGTTTATCTAATAAACAGAGGGATTTCAAGTTCATTGTATGGTGGTATTCCAAAGGATGCATGGACGGGTAAAAAGGTAAACTACTCATTTTTAAAGGCTTTTGGTTGTGAAACCTGTGTACACATTAATAAAGAAAATAGAGCAAATATTGAGGCAAAATAAAATAAATGTACCTTTATTAGATATGGTGTAAATGATTTTGTTATCACTTATGTGATTATGAAAATCAGAAAGTCATTAGGAGCAGAGTTTTCATATTCAATGAAAAGGGCTCGTATAAGGATCATATGCAGGGAAAGAAATAGGAAAAAGAAAACAAAGAATATGTAGTGCTTGATGAGATCACATGAAAAGTAAAGGTGCCTAAAAATCATAATGATTAACAACCACAACCACAACAACAACAAACACTTGAAAGTGGTGTTAGAATATCTACCAGGATAAGTAGACCCCATGAACGATACTCTCCTTCATTATATTATGTCTTGTTGATTGATTCTGGTGAACCAAAAAGATATTAAGAAGCAATGCAGGTGGAAACCAGGAAGAATTGCTAGAAAGCCATGGAAGAAGATATGGACTCCTTGATGCATAACTAGACTTGGGACTTAGTCAAGTTTTCTATAGGTAAAACAACATTGCAAAATAAATGGGTTTATAGGTTGAAGAAGATGGAGGTAAACAGAGGTATATGGTTAGACTTGTGGTGAAGGGGCTTCCACAAAAGAAAGGTATAAACTTTAATGAATTTTTTTATCTTTTTGTTAAAATGACTTCAATCGGAATTGTTTTAAGTTTACTTGCAGCATAAGATTTGCATCTTAAGTAGTCAGATGTAAAGAAAACCTTTTCCATGGGGATTTGAGGAAGAAATATATATGCAACAACCACAAGGGTATGAGTGTTGGAAATACTGAGAGGGGGGGTGAATCAGTATTTCTTTTTAAACTATTATTTTACCAGTTAAAACATTTATATTCAGAACAGAAGATGAACAACAAGTATCAATGCTTTTATTAATATAATCCTTGAAATAAAATAGATACAATATATAAATGGTTGCAATCAGTTGCCAAGCACCAACTTGGACTTTTGTGAGGCTCCAACCTCCAGAGCTCCAACTTTGTTTCTCCAAGGGAACAATCTTGGACTTAGGAGCACCAACTCCCAAGGACTTCAATCCTTCTAGTTCCTGAGACACCAGTCCCAAAGACACCAATTCTTCCTACTTCTGAGGCATCAACCCCAAGGACTCCAATCCTTCTTACTTCTAAGGCACCAACCCCAAGGGTTCCGACCCAATCTTGTCAAAGCATGTTTGATAGTAATGTTCTGCTCTCAAAACTCTTCTTTACTAAGCTCTGTCTGTTTACAGCTTCACTGTAGTCTTCATGCTACAGTATCAATGACAACCAGTCTTCTTATGAAGGAGTCTTTACAACTCTTCATACTGTCCACACAGAGTCTCCAATAGCCTTCATGACCTTTGATAATGTCTCCACACAGCTTTAGTGAGTCCACTATTAGCTGCACTAAGCTCTGCATAAGATCCAACTTTCTGTTCAAGCATTTGTTCTCACTGTCACAGTAAATGCTTCAGCATGACTGCTTCTCTGCTGGCTACTTCTCCCCTTCGAATGCCTCCTGTCTTGTTGGTCCTTTGGCCCATTTTTGTTCTGTTGGACCCTATAGCTGCCTCTATTTCCTCCAACTTTTACAACAACATTCAACACTGCTTGTTCTCTGTTTTTGTATCTTCCTGATGCCTCTGATTGTCGGTTTCCTCTTTTCTCTAGCTCTTTGGCTTCTTCAACACTCGCTTTAGCTTACTCTGCGTTGGCTTGTCCTTTGGCTTCCTTCTTCTTCATTGCTTTGGCTTTTCGGTTTCATCTGCACTGGCTTACCCTTCGGCTTCCTGGCTTTTCGGTCATTGTAGCTTCCTTTGTCTCTCCAGATTAGCCACTGCTTCACGGACACGTTAATATAGAAGAGTAGGTCATATTACAAAGGAAATGATGCTTATTAACTGATATCAGAGAGAGCCCTTTTTTTTCTTTAATAACGTTCATACACAGGACTTTATCGTTTTACGGAGAGACTGTACCAGCAGGACAGACCCACATGCCACGTCACAATCACAATCACAATCGGCTTTCGTTTAGGCCTCTTGAACTATCAGAACCATTCTTTATGTATTTTGTCCTTAAAACCCTGGGCAACACAAATACTGAAATACACAAGAAATATATGACAATCCGATCGAAACTTTAAAGGGCAGACTTCAAATTTATTATGCTCGTATTTATAACTTTATCGGGTCCGCTACATATATCGCAATCGGCAGTCGCAGCTTCCCGATGGTCGATGGCTGATTCACCTGCGGATGCAATATAATATTAAGCCAAATTGTAATGTTGCATTGGTTCCGCAACATATATCGCAATCGGCGCTTTCAGGGGTGACACCCCTTTGTATTATTGCGATGGGTGGATGTGATATATCATTAAACCATTGCATAATGTTGCAGCGGGTCTGCACATATCGCAATTATATGATATATATATATATATATATATATATATATATATATATATATATATATATATATATATATATTGCAAATTTGCATGTTTTAATGTGGCAAGACTTAAAGGCCCGCATATATGAAATACACTTAAAACCCGCTTTGAAGCACTTACCCGGACTTCACCTGTTTATACACCCAGACATATATGTCGTCGGGTCCGCACATATATATCACAATCGGGGGTTTTGGGTAGTGGCTCGATGTAGAACCCGTCGATTACAATATCACCAATATATATATATATATATATATATATATATATATATATATATATATATATATATATATATATATATATATATATATATATATATATATATATATATATATATATTTGTTGCCTATGTACTCCGATATATATATCTTTTCCTCCTCCGATAGCGTATATCAATATACATATGTTTTCCGCCTCCAATAGTGTAAATTGCCTTTATTATAGGTTTTTGATATAACTATGTCTTCCACTTCCAATAGTGTAACTTGCATATTTATGTTATATGCTGCTCCGCTTGTATTTGCATGCATATATCACCTCCAATAGTGTATTCTTTGGCATCCATTGCTCTGATAGCTCCCGATAGTGTATTATTTGGCATCCATTGCTCCGATAGAGTATTCTTTGACATACTTTGCTCCGATAGCTCCCGATAAGACTCCTTTGCATATATTACTCCCGATATGGCCTTTGTTTGCTCCTCTGATATGTTCTTATTTGGTATATATATATATATATATGACATATATATATGGCTCCTCCTATAGCTCTGATAGCTCTGTTTTGCCTCGTTTGGCATGTTAACTCCTCTTTTGATGACTTCTTCCTCTCGGTTCTTCTTGGGCATGTATTACATGCAATGCTCCTCTGATGTGGTTCCTCTTGCTCCAATGTATTCCTTTGGCTTTGCAATGACCTCCTCTAATATTCTACAATACTCTTAAGCATAAGCCATGGCTTTGATATGGCTTCTTTGTTAACTCCTCCGTTAATAGACTCTTGCTTATGGCTTGGCTATCTTGATGGCCTTGCTCCTATCTCTTCATGGATCTGTTCTGCTTCCACTTCATGGATCATCCAGTATCTAGAATATTGCCATATTGACATCAATGACAACCTAGGTCAACAATCTCCCCCTTTTTATTGATGGCAATATTCTTCTTCTCTCCCCCTTTGACATCAATGGCAAAGGTGTGCTCTGGGACTCCCCCTATCAAACTGCTTCTATTCTTCATGAATGGTAGGTATTCATGGGTCTGGGACTCCCCCTGTCATATTGTTCTTCTTTTTATTCAAGATAGAAGGATTGATGTTTTATCATCAATTAACACATTATTCCCACTTCATGTCTCAGAACTACTTTATCATGGCTTCAACAATGCTTAATGATGCTCTACTTCAATGCTTTCAATTAGATTGCAAATAGCCATTCACCAAGTGTCCAAGTCCAAGTTTTTATGCTTCAATCCATATTGTTGTCTCCACAGTCAGAATTGAGAGGCCTTCATAGTCCGAATCAACAGAGAATGCCACTGAAAATTTCTTTCTTGTTATCTTTCTTCACATCCGAGTTCCATTGTGTTTCTGTGTTTCTCCTGAAGTCACTTCCATCCAATGTTCAACATCATTTCATTTGAATGAAATGGTGAGAGGTTGTGCCTCATTGTTGCTATATAGCTTAATACTATATCGCGTTCAACAGTTTTCCCTTTAATTATATTATAACCATCGTATAATGGAAATATACCCAAACACACGGGAACTTGCATTTTCCGCTTTTCCATAGCCTTGACGCGTTTATCGATGCTTACCTTTTTCCGGATCAATCCTCCACCGTAGATCCTACCATCCCATCCAACGGTTGATATTACACCCGACCAACAAAGCTTCTCGGTGATCCTGCACCATAGATTAGAACCATTTTTGATCCAACGCTCGACAACGATATCGGGTGGGCTATATGCACGAGGATTACCCGCCCGATAAGGTAGTTTCCTCTCTCCTTCTCCTGCCACGTGTTGGTTGATGAATGGTATTGGGTGATCAGCCCTCAATACCACTTACAGCCTTGAGTCCGCCCAAAAACCGTTGCCATTGTTACAAACCTGCCAGTTTGCTATTGAACATGGATACAATGTCATAGTAAGGATTGTTGCTATATTTTCTAAGTGACCAATATTAGCATAATTTATATTTCACTGCACAACATTCTCCTTTCTATGAGCTATATTTTCCTTGTGTTCGTGTAGATATCTCTACAAGTTATTTTCGCTAGCAGATTTAGATATCAAGTCTCTGACTGTCTTTTAAATACATTTGCTGATTTGCATCTTCATGCAATGCTTCAGTTTTGTTCTATGCTTCCAGCTGCTCTTACTTCAAACTCCATTCCAGATGTATCTATTTGTTTGAAGGTTGCCTCTATTTGTGTCCATAATTTACCTGTTCTCACATTAAATCCCTGAGTCAAGACATTTAACATCTGTAATATCAACACCATAGTTATTTTCCCTATTTCTCTAGTATTAGATGACCTTCTCTGTTGCTCCAGATACTACTTAGTGATTAAGTGGAAAACATCTTCAACAACAGTCCAAAGAATGGTTACAGGATCATGTTCTTCCATGGAGTATTCCTGAGAAATGATCTTTATCAAAGAATGATTGTTAATATAGCTCAGCAAGGATTTTATAAGGACCCTTTCACTAATAGCTTCTGCAATAATGATCAAGAATCACAGGCTCCCCCTAACTGTATGCATCATCTCTTTTGGCAGAGTCTTCCCATCAAATGCTTAGATTGTCAAAATTCAGGCCAATGACATGTGTTGTTGGCTGGAGAGTTCAAGGGACTTTTGGATTGTATTTGCTTCCTTCTCCATACTTGTGCAACTTTCTTCTTTTGCATGGTTCTAGCTTGTGTAAGAGCGCAAGTTAAGTTACAATCACGTGCCATATGACCAATGTTATGACACTTGAAGCATTCTACATTGTTCATGAATAAGAATTCATGATTTCTTCATGCAGAATTGTTTCTTAGAGATTGTTGGGGACCATAATATCTATCTTTATGAGATGGTTTACAATCTTTTGCCAAGTGACCAAAGTTTGTAAAAGAATAACAATAACCAAAAAATGAACTTTGGTACCTGGGAGATGGATATTTCCTTGATGTGCTTCTGAAGCCTTTCTGCCTTGGGATTCTTTGATGATAATCATTGCCTCTCGCATCTTTGACATCATATACATTTCTTCTTGGAGCAAGATTTCTTCCATTGTAGCCCTAATGTTTCTCCTTGCCTTTGCTGGAACTAGGAGCATCACCATTTCTTTCTGGCTTCTTCACATCCATTTTGTTTGAAGCATTATCATTCTTGTTTGAGGATTCACTAGCATACCCGTGACCTAATTTATCAAATGGACATCTATGATAGCGGAGCATGTCATCCAACGCCTGAGAGCTCTTCAAGATTTTGTTCATCCCTTCTACCTTTTTCCTGAGGAAGACAATCTCTTCTTCCAATCTTTCACACTCATTATTCTTCTTAGCAAGTTGTTTCTCAGTTTCTACCTTG
Source organism: Pinus tabuliformis (assembly GCA_031772625.1). Classification (NCBI taxonomy): domain Eukaryota; kingdom Viridiplantae; phylum Streptophyta; class Pinopsida; order Pinales; family Pinaceae; genus Pinus; species Pinus tabuliformis. Next base: position 48,129,353 of record CM062805.1, on the reverse strand, counting down.
ATACGAGTAGCTTCATCTTCTTCTATTTTAAGGGAGATGATATCTGACTTCATTTTGAAGATTTATTCATCCTTTGCTTTTAGTTGACATATCATGGTGTTTCTTTCCTTTCCTTCTTCATCAACCTGTCCTTCAATGACTTCCAATGCTTCCATTGTCTTCTTAGCTCCTTGTGCTTGTTTCCTTGCTTCTTGTAGTTGAGATTTGAGAGAGGAGATCTCTACCTTGTATTGACCAATCTCTTCTTCAAGCTTGTTCAAGATCTTGTGCCTTTTTTCAAGTTGACTTGATAAGGTATCTTCCCATTTCTTTCCTTTATCCAATTGATTTGTCATGGATATGACTTCTTCATGATGCTTTCTTTTGCTTTGTTGAAATTCCTTCTTAAGATTGGCAAGCTCTTCATCCCTTGTTTGATCTTAGTAATCGGCTAGTGCTATCTTCTTAAGTTCCTCATTTTCCTTTTTCAAATTGTTAATCTCTTCCATGGCAATCATAAGTTGAGCGAGGAGATCTTCTACAAAATCTTTTTCATTCTCTTCAGCTTCTAGGTCTGCTTTAGCCTTGACGTCATCATTCTCATTTTCAGCTCCTATGATGGGTTCTGGATTTCCTTCTTGATTTCCATCATCTTCTTGACTGATGGTCATGGTCAATGCTCCTTTTGAATGAAGGTCATGAATTTTTTCCCATATACCCTTTGCTGATGAATATTTTCGTAGATTGTTCTTTAAACAATCAAGTAGTCCATTCAAAATTTCCTTCATTGCTTTTTCATTGTAGTCCTTGGATTCTCTATCCATCCTATTATCATTAATCATTAATTTCCATATTTCAATGCCTTGAGTCTGTAAGAAATTCCTCATTCTTGCTTCCCATATATTAAAGTTCCCATTGAACCATGGAGCCTCCTCAAATTGATTGTCTTCTATTTTAGTAGTAGAGGGAGACACATCCTTAGGAGGATTGGAGACTTTCTTCCTTGACTTCGCCATTTGTGTTCTAAGGATCAACCTTCAAGCTATTAGGATTTGAATGAAGGTACTGGCTCTGATACCAATTGTTTGAAATACTAAGAGGGGGGTTGAATCAATATTTCTTTTTCAACTATTATTTTACCAGTTAAAACATTTATATTCAGAACACAAGATGAACAAAAAGTATCAATGCTTTTATTAATATAATCCTTGCAATAAAATAGATACAATATATAAATGGTTGCAATCAGTGGCCAAGAACCAACTTGGACTTTTGTGAGGCTCCAACCTCCAAAGCTCCAACTCCGTTTCACCAAGGCAACAATCTTGGACTTAGGAGCACCAAATCCAAAGGACTTCAATCCTTCTTCCTGAGACACCAGTCCCAAGGACACCAATTCTTCCTACTTCTGAGGCATAAACCCCAAAGAATCCAATCCTTCTTACTTCTGAGGCACCAACCCCAAGGGTTTCGACCTAATCTTGTCAAAGTATGTTTGATAGTAATTTTTTGCTCTTAGAACTCTTTTTACTGAGTTCTGTTTGTTTACAGCTTCACTGTAGTCTTCGAGCTATGGCATCAATGACAACCAGTCTTCTTATGAAGGAGTCTTTACAACTCTTCATACTGTCCACACAGAGTCTCCAATAGCCTTCATGACCTCTGATAATGTCTCCACACAGCTTTAGTGAGTCCACTATTAGCTGCACTAAGCTCTGCATAAGAACCAACTTTCTGTTCAAGCATCTATTCTCACTGTCACAGTAAATGCTTCAGCATGACTGCTTCTCTGTTGGCTACTTCTCCCCTTTCAATGCCTCCTGTCTTGTTGGTCCTTTGGCCCTTTTCTATTCTGCTAGACCCTACAGCTGCCTCTATTTCCTCCAACTTTTACAACAACATTCAACATTGCTTGTTCTCTATTTTTGTATCTTCCTGATGCCTCTAACTGTCAGTTTCCTCTTTCCTTTAGCTCTTTGGCTTCTTCAACGCTCGCTTCAGCTTCCTCTGCGCTAGCTTTTCCTTTGGCTTCCTTCTTCTTCTTAATTGCTTTGGCTTTTCAGTTTCTTCTATGCTGGCTTACCCTTTGACTTCCTGGCTTTTCGGTCACTGTAGCTTCCTCTGTCTCTCCAGATTAGCCATTGCTTCACGGACACATTAATACAGAAGAGCAGGCCGTATTACAAAGGAAACGATGCTTATTAACCGATATCATAGAGAGCCCTTTTTTTTTCTTTAATATCGTTCATACACAGGACTTTACCGTTTTACGGAGAGACTGTACTAGTAGGATGGACCTACATGCCACGTCACAATCGCAATCGCAATCGGCTTTCATTCAGGCCTCCTGAACTATCTGAACCGTTCTTTATGTATTTTTGGCCTTAAAACCTGGGCAACACAAACACTGAAATACACAGGAAATATATGAAAATCCGACCGGGCGGACTTAAAATTTATTGCGCTTGCATTTATAAATTTATCGGGTTCACTACATATATCGCAATCGACAGTCGCAACTTCCCGATGGCCGATGGCTGATTCACTTGCGGATGCAATATAACATTAAGCCAAATTGTAATGTTGCATCGGGTCTGCAACATGTATCGCAATCAACGTTTTCAGGGGTGACACCCCTTTGTATTATTGTGATGGGCGGGTGCGATATATCATTAAACCATTGCATAATTTCCCAGTCGGACCGCACATATATATTGCAATCAGGGGTTTCGGGTAGTGGCTCGATGTAGAACTCGTCGATTACAATATCGCCGATATATCTATATCTATATATATATATATATATATATATATATATATATATATATATTCCACCTCTGTACTCCGATATATATATATCTTTTCCGCCTTCGATAGTGTATATCGATATACCTATGTTTTCCGCCTTCGATAGTGTAAATTGCCTTTATGTATAGGTTTTTGATATAACTATGTCTTCCACCTCCAATAGTGTAACTTGCATATTTATGTTATATGCTGCTCTGCATGTATTTGCATGCATATATAGCCTCCGACAGTGTATTCTTTGGCATCCATTGCTCCGATAGCTCCCGATAGTGTATTCTTTGGCATCCATTGCTCCAATAGTGTATTCTTTGACATACTTTGCTCCGATAGCTCCCGATAACACTCCTTTGCATATATTACTCCCAATATGGCCGCTTTTTTCTCCTCCAATATGTTCTTCTTTGGTATATATATATGGCTCCTCCTGTAGCTCCGATAGCTCTATTTTGCCTCCTTTGGCATGTTAACTCCTCTTTTGATGACTTCTTCCTCTTGGTTCTTCTTGGGCATGTATTACATGCAATGCTCCTCCGATGTGGCTCCTCTTGCTCCAATTTCTTCCTTTCGCTTTAAAATTACCTCCTCTGATATTATGCAATACTCTTAAGCATAAGTGATGGCTTTGATATGCCTCCTTTGTTAACTCCTCCGTTAACAGACTCTTGCTTATGGCGTGGCTATCCTGATGGCCTTGCCCCTGTCTCTTCATGGATCTGTTCTGCTTCCCCTTCATGGACCATCTAGTATCTAGAATATTGCCATATTGACATCAATGACAACTTACGTCAACAATGAGGTCAAAAGGAAGGAGAAACTAGTGTGCAAATTGAAGAAGATCTTGTATGGCTTAAAACAAGCTCCAAGGCAATGGTATCAAAAATTTGACAGGTTTATGTCTGAACAAGGTTATACTATATGTAATTTTGATCACTGTATTTATCTTAAAAAGAAAAATGATGGCAGCTATATTATATTGTTATTGTATGTAGATAAAATGCTTGTTGCAGGGTCTAACATGCAGGAAATAAATGTGCTCAAAGGAAAATTGGCAAATTTGTTTGCAATGAAGGATTTGGGTGCTGCAAAACAAATCCTTGGTATGAGAATAACTAGAGACATGAAAAATCACAAATTAACATTGTCTCAAAGTGCATACATAGAAATGTGTTGGGAAGATTTAATATGCAAAATGCAAAACTAGTTAGTACACCTTTGGCTAGCCATTTCAAACTAAGGAGATGTGTCCCAAGACTCAAGAATATATGAATTATATGTGTAAATTTCCATATGCATCAGCAGTTGAAAGCTTAACGTATGCAATGGTCTGCACAAGGTCTAATATTGCACATGCGGTGGGAGTTGTAAGCAGGTATATGAACAATCCAGGAAAAGAGCATTGTTTGGCATTGAAGTGGTTTCTCAGGTATTTGAGAGGTACAACAAATCAAACATTATGCTTTGGTGGTTCAAAAATTTCTCTACATGGATATGTTGATGCAGATATGGAAGGCTATAGAGATAATAAGAAGAGAACCACAAGGTATGTGTTTAATGTAGGTGGAACAACTGTCAGTTGGGTTTCAAAATTGCAAAACATTCTTTCACTTTCAACAACGGAAGAAAAATATGTTGCTACTATAAAGGCTAGTAAAGAAATGATTTGGTTACAAAGGTTTATGGATGAATTGAGCAAGAAGTAGGAGATTGGCAGGTTATACAGTGACAGCTACAGTGACACCCATCTTGCAAAGAACTCAACATTTCATTCCAAGACTAAACATATACATCTCAAGTACCATTTCATTTGGTTAGTGTTGGAAGTTGGATAGTTGAATCTGGAAAAGATACACACTAGCAAGAATCCTGCAGATATGTTGACAAAGGTTGTAACCAGGGAGAAATTGAGTTGCTGCTCAATTTCAATTGGCCTTCAAGAATGATGATGAAGATGAGAAACAACCAGGTCCAAAGTGGAAGCATTGTCCAACAAGTGAAGCAACGATGGAGTTGATATAATCAGTCTCCAAGTGGGAGATTGTTGGATGTGGAGCTTGATTATCTCCCTGATTTAGAGGTCTTGTTGTCCCCACACTATTTCTACCTGGGGGGTCCAATGGGGGCGGCTGCATGTTCGAAGTCCCCCTTGGCGACCATTTGGGGGCAACACCCTCGAAACTAAAAATAGATGGAAATTTCCTTGTAAAATATTGTAATTTCATAGTTAATTTTGGCCGTTCATTAGGTGGATGATTTGACGGTAGAAGTTATGTTTAATTTACGATTTTTTTTCCCTAAAAGGAAACCCCTCAGTTTAATGAGGGAATTGTATTGCGGATGTGGATTATCATTCTGAGGGAGAAAGAGAGAGGAGATTGTGTGAGAGCAAAGAGGAAATTACAATAGATCTACTATAAGTTGTATCTCTTCATTTTGTTGGATAATATAAAAGGAAGGACTAGTTGTTTCTTCATGGACGTAGCCCAAATCGGATGAACCACGTATATCTATGTATCTCTTGTTATATGAATTTTTGTATTTTTGTTTTCGCAATATTTTGTGTATTTGATTGCTCTGTTAATTAATTTTTAAAATGGAAGAACATTATCTAGTTGACTAAAAATCCCCACTCACTTATAATTGCTTTTAACATATTCAGGTCAACACATCTCCATATGTGATTTCTATATTGTTAATAACATTGGGACCAAACCCTATGACTTTGATCATTGTAAGGATGAATTTTCATTCCACTTGGTTGTAGGTTTCTTGAGTCAATTTTGATGAACAAGATTTTAGGTCCAAAACAATGGGATCATTCCACGTTGTTCTAGATTGTGATTAAATTAGCCAAGATAGACCACCCTTGAATAAACTCTATATGTTATCACTAGATGAACTTATGAGAATATGTTTAATATACATGGTTAGTGCCTTGGCAAAAAAATTATAGGACATAGTAAGTGAAGTGATAGGCCTATCATTGGTTTTCGATTATGGGTCACATGCTTTAGGTATGAAATGGTGATCCAGGTGGCTCGACGAACGCTCAGAATTCAAAAGTGGCCTTGAAAAATCTCAAAATTAAAATTCACTAGATTGGAATGAAACCAAGACCAAATCTTAGTGTTCGGCGTCCTGATTCCAACAATGTGAACGACACTCAATCCGAGTTCGTATGCTCAAGATATAGTCGGTCAAAGTTCTAGTCAAATTGAGCCAAGTGGCAATGATTAATGAGGCAACAATTTGGAATTTTCCGGTGCACGGAATCCGGCTATTGGAACAGGAGAGTTTGTTGTCTCGTTAATTTCGCCAGTGACCCTTAAAAAGCCGGTCGAAATTTTTGGCTATTTGTCTTCCCCACTGCACATATATATATATATATATATATATATATATATATATAATAATATATATGGTTGGTGATTGGTCAAACTCTACGAACCCACTACCATATATCATAAACGACATACACCAAGGTCGGTGGAGATCGAACCCACGACCAGGGGGTCTATCAAACCCACCCAATCGACAACCTTACCAACAAATGTTAACTGTTACGCGCCAACGGTTGTTAACAAACACTGCTAAAAAACCATGCCACCAAACGACCGCCAACAGTTAAATACAACAAAAAAATGGCAAACTTATCACCAAGCCAATTGACCAATATAAAATTGGAGCCCGACGAGTTTTGACCCCGAGCCTCCCCAAAGATTTACTTCCCACTTGCCAATATACCACAAACGGTGGCTTTGTAATTACCGCCAGCTCACAAGTATATATACGTGTTCTCTCTCATTCGCCCAAGCAGGAGGCAGAACCGAGCAAGCACGAACCAAGAGACATTGGAATGGTGCGCGGTGTTGGAACCATGAATCAGATGGAACCCTGAATGTGTTGGAACCCAGAGTTGAGATGGAACCCTGATGGCACATTTTTCGAGACAAAATATTTGCAAGAATATTTTTTTATGATTGAGGAATCTAAAAGATTCCCTACAGGGTAATTTTTCACATTGTTAGATTCATGTCAACTTTCGACTCAAAAGAACTAGTATTTCATAGGGAACGTGATGGTGTGGTCTGTTTCCTCATATGAGCAACAAAATTCTAGGCAACCAATAACAAGGAATCTTTGTAGAATCTTGTGGAATCTAAAAGATTCCCTTGGAGGCTGATTTTTTACAAAGGTGGAATGATACCGACTTTATAGTTAGTTTTCACAAAATTTCACAAGGAGCACAGTGGTGTGCTCAAAATTTTTATTCGAGCAACGGATTTTTCAGCCATCTTCAGGAATGAATCTTTGGGGGAATCTTCGAGATGTCCAATGGTCCATATTTTTAAGGTGTCAGAAAGCGGCCAAGTTTATAGTCATTTGACAGGATTTTGCACCACAAATGCAACAGTGCAATCCATTTCGCCAGTTGAGCTTTGCATTTTCAGGCCATCCTAGAAAGTGGAGGTAAATGATACAGTGATGCCATGTTTTCTTCTGATTTTTCGAGATGATGTTTTTGTTGTTGAAATCCTCGTTACCATTATGTCAAGGGATACTTGAATGCCACGTCATGTGAGAATTTATTAGCTTTTCATGCTGAAGGAGGGCCCATTTGAGTGAGAGTTCCTATAGGAATATGTCTCGTGGAGAGACATGCCACTATGGTTGAGGGAGTTTATCCTTGTAACGACAAATAATGTACCATGTACTCATCATCATCTTCCAACATTTATTGAAGCGGCCTCCCCACTCTTGACACCGAGCCTGGAGATGTAACCCACACTGGGTGAACTCCGTTATCATTGTATTTTTGTGTTCTTTGATTTGATGGGTGTCGTTATGTTTCACCTTCTTTAAAACATGAACATGTGGCTTTTCATACTCTTTCATATGCAATTCTGCTAACATCACAGAAGTAAATTCAGTAACCAAAGAGATATAGATCAAGTTTGTTATCAGAGCAGTCTTTTTGCTGATGTGAATTGTGAGTGTGAATGATTGAACGTGCAACAAGAAGGGAAATGGAGAAAAACATATATCTCTACAAGGACCTACTTAGTGGCACGCATAGTAGATTTAATGTATGCAGATTATCAGGAGAAAATGGCAAGAGAGGAACATGAGAAAAAAAGAGCAAAGGACGATGTTTCATCTCCATATTACAGTGATTATTCACCTTGTTCATCGTCTTCTTATCATTCAGATGAGGAGATCAAGAGGCTTCAAGCAAACACTGCTGAATTCAGGAGAGTTATATGAGAAGAAAAACAGGAGAATAAAATATTACAGCTTCAGTTAGGAGCCACAGAAGAGGCTTTGGAAAATTTAAAGCGCAAAGAAGACTTAATGAAGCCATCTTCACCTGCTTCAAAATCGATAGTTGAGGTAAACAATGTTGGTAGTTCTTCAGTTTCATTTTCACATGATGTTATTTCTATTGGAAACATGGAGGTACCCATTTCAGGAACTGCCATGAGATTCCTTACCAAGATGGATTATAAAGGAGGAAGACTTGGTGTTGATGACCAAGGAATGGCAGGGGAATTTTGAGGTCTAAAATTGGCCTCCTAAGAAAAATGTACAACCAAAATAAACTTTATAAGAACCAACAAGATTCAAGATGATGATGTCAACCATGGGGGATGATTCACCATTTTTGGAGTAAAAAAGTGAAAAGGTTAAAAAATAATAAAATAATAAAATTGTTTTTTCAACTTATCTCCCTAAGGTTCTACTCAAATTTCGAGCGGGATTACTCATTGGATGCAAAATTTAATTCCTTATCCAAGGAGTACCCATGTTGCATACTTTTGATATACCCTGCTACAAGAAAAATGAGAAATACATGAAAAAGCATGATTGCAATCACATTTTTCATGTATTTCTCATTTTTTGTGTAGTAGGGTCCATCGAAAGAATGCAACATGGGTACTCCTTGGATGAGGAATCAAATTCTGCATCCAATGAATGTTTCCTCTCCAAAATTTGAGTAAACCCATAGGGAGATAAGTTGAAAATACGAGTTGAAAAAATAAATTTTTTTCCCTCTAAAATTTGATGATGTAAGCTAATATTATTTTATTATTTCCACTATTATTTTATAGTTTCCTTAGGAGGCCCATTTTAGACCTCAAAACTGCCCTAATGAAGACCTCGATTTGCAAGTTTGGGATACATTAAAGGATAATGCTCAAAGATATCAGAAGCTTCCAAAGAATTGTCAAAGCCATTGGAGAAAGAGGATGATTAGAACACATCACCATCCTCCCATGACAATGCACATTGCTGAGAAAGAGCTAAGGCAAGATCTCATCGCTAAGGAAGCACTAGAGAAAGTCAAGATAGGTATAAAAAGTCTCAGTATTCTAAAGTTCATTTTGATTACAGGCATGTTAATGATGAGCATAAATCATGATATAGAAAACCATGTAGTTTTTGTGGTTTGCATAACCATGTGGTGGCTGAGTGTTGGAAGAGAATGGCAACAAGAAAGAGGACGAGACGAGAAAGACCTTTTCTACGTCAGGAAAGGAAGAAGGTTAAACATGTCTAAAGGAAGAAGAATTTTTACAATCATTGCAATAGAGGTGGACATCAAAGAGCCACATGCTAGAGTCACCATTCAGAACAGCGTTGCATTAGAGAACTTTTGAGGTCTCAAATGGGCATCCTAAGAAAAATGTACAACCAAAATAAAATTTATAAGAGCCAATAGGATTCAAGATGATGATGTCAACCATGGGGGATGATTCACCATTTTTGGGGTAAAAAAGTAAAAAGATTAAAAAATAATAAAATTATTTTTTCAACTTATCTCCCTAAGGTTTTACTCAAATTTTGAGTGTGAGTACTTGTTGGATGCAAAATTTAATTTCTCATCAAATAAGTACCCATGTTGCATACTTTCAATGGACCCTACTACACAAAAAACTAGAAATACATGAAAAAATGTGATTGCAATTACGTTTTTCATGTATTTCTCATTTTTTGTGTAGTAGAGTCCATCAAAAGTATGCAACATGGGTACTCCTTGGATGATGAATCAAAATTTGCATCCAACGAGTGTTGTCGCTCGAAATTTGAGTAAACCCATAAGGAGATAAGATGAAAATACGAGTTGAAAAAGTAGGTTTTTCTTTATTCCCTCTAAAATTTGATGATTTAATATAATCTGATTTTATTATTTCCACTATTATTTTATAATTTCCTTACGAGGCCCATTTTAGACCTCAAAATTCCCTTGATGCAAGAAGAAAGAGTCAGTGAAAGAACCAATTGGTGAATATTTTCAACAAGAAAATCTGCCACAAGGAGACGACCAATTCACTTTGATGAGTAAGAGATGGTTTTAATAGATATGGTAGCTTGTCATAGCCACATTTTGTAAATTATGTGTTGCGATATAAATGTAAAAGTGATGGTGTGTTTTCCATCACTTGTTAAAACAACGATGGTGTTTTTGGCCTTTTATTGATAGTTGGGGTATTGGTTTCTATTGTGATGTAAACTTGACCACATAGTGTGTGTTATAAACTCTTGGCAGGTATGGGGATTTTTGGGTCATGATTGGCTAATTAATTGAACATGTAGTTTGCAAAGATTGTACTACATGTTTGTAAAGGAGGCAGGTGTCACTTCATCACTTATGGCTTTGAAGAAAAAAGGTGAAGGAGAAGGAAGTGTGGCCTATCAGGACAATTGTTGTGCAGACAATGTAACACAATAATTGCTGATTATGTTTATGCTTTTGGAGGACCAAAATCTTGTTGGCATTATGACACTCATTTAGAGCTATGGCATAGGTGTTGTCCTTGATGGCAACTCACTTTGGTGACAGATCTTAGTACAGGCTCCCAGGATGAAGAAAAAGATATATATGCAGGTTCACCTAGACGAAGACGCATATACACGCGGGTTAGACGTTACAAAGGCGCGTATGCATATACACGCACTTTCACTCAAGGAAAAGCGCGTATATGTTGGAGAACTTACTTTTGGTCCGTGGTAGTTAGTCCTTGGTATTTGAACCTATGGTTTTAGACCATGGTATCTCGTAAGAAGTATTGATCCCAAGTATTGGGTCTGTGGTATTGTTTTATTATGGTTTTGGACCGTGCTATTGTGAAAGGCCTAAGACTATAAAAGAGGAAGGAGATAATTTGGCAAATGACAATCTGAATGAATTGAATATCTAATAAGTGCTAGATCTAAAATATTGGTGATTGGGGTTATGGTACAGATCTGGATCTGAATGAAGGAGGAACCTTAGCGCAAAGAGAAGGATAAGTTATATTGATGGGTCATAATCTTTAGGTTTGAATGATAATATCTTTGCATGATTTTGATCTGTTATATGTGGCGCATGCTTGATCTATAAATCTGATAATCTGGGTTAATTAATGTCTGAATATTTGAAAGAGTGAATTATCTTTTATAGATCTGTACGCAGGTTCAGTGAAGCAAAGGCGCGTATACACGCTAGTTCAGTGAATAAAACCAGCGTATACGCAGGTTTCTCCAAACACAGAAGCGTACGCACGCAGGTTTTAGGTTATTGAAGTAGCGTATATCTTTTGAGTTGTGATCTAGCTGCTTCTGTTTATTGCTGCAGTGTTCTGGGTTCAGAATTTGGTGTGTGGTTACTGTTACTGTGTTTTGGATACAGCTGTCAGAGAAGTATCTACTTGATTCAGTTCTAATTGGTGAAAAGGAGATTGTTTGATGCAGAAATTCTTGATGATTGATTGATGTTCATGAATCCAGTCTGAAAATTTATGAAACGTGGTCCCTGGAAGAAAGAGAAGGTTGTAGCCTTCTGTAGGCCAGCACCTACGTACTAGTATCTTGGCTAGTGCAAGAGCTAAGGGGGTTGTAGCTCCCTTCCAGGAGAAGCTAGAGAACAAGAGAGGGTGGTAGCTCTCTGCAGGTTGCAGCCTGCGTACTGGTAAAGGACTGCACCAGTACATTGTAAAAGGAAGTTTCTAATTAAAAGAAGATAGAGACGAATTGCAGCAGGTGGTTTTCACCCACATTGGGTTTCCACCTTATATCTTGTGTTCTTGTGTGTGTGATTGTCTTCAGATCTATTTTACTGTTTCTGGTTACTGTTTATTTGATCATAATACACAGATTAATGATCAACATCAGTAAGATAAATTAAATTATAAGTCTGCATTGCATACGCGGGTTTCCTTCTCTTTAGTTGCGTATATACGTGGTTTTATCTAACTGAAGTAGCGTATATGATCTGGGTTTGAAAAAGAAAATAAGTGACTTGAAAATACTGATTCACCCCCCCTCTCAGTATTTTTTTCCAAAAAATCTCTTTAGTGGGGAGGAATGATCCAGGTGTCCCTTGGAACACCCAGAATTCAAAAATGACCTTGAAAAAACTCAAAAATTAGAGTTATCAGATTGAAATGAAACTAGGACGAGAACATAGTGTTCGTCATCCTGATTCCAGCTGTGTAAACAACACTTAAATCCGAGTTTGTATGCTCAAGATATATCCGGTCAAAGTTCTGGTAAAACTAAGCCAAGTGGTAGTCACTAACGAGGCAACAATTTGGAATTTTCTGGTGCACAAAATCTAGCCGCCGGAATGGGCGAATTTTCTGCCTAGGTAATTTTGCCAGTCGCCCTTAAAAAACCGATCAAAAATTTTGGATATTTGTTATTAATAAAACAAAATATATATATATATATATATATATATATACGATTGGCGGGAGGTCAAACCCTACCAACCTACCACCATATATCATAAACGACATACACCAAGACCGGTGGGAATCAAACCCACGGCCGGCGACTCTGTCGGCCCCGCCCATCAACGACCTTACTAACAAAAGTTAATCGTTACGTGCCAACGGTTGTTAACAAACACTACCAAAAAACCATGCTGCCAAGTGACTGCCAACGATTAGTTACAACAAAAAAATGCCAAACTTATCACCGTGCCAAACAACTAGTCTAAAACAAGAGCCCAACAGGTTTTGACTCCGGACCTCCCCAAAGATATACTTGCCACTTGCCAACAAACCACTAAGGATGTCATTGTAATTGTTGCCAACTCACAAGTATATATACATGTTCTCTCTCATTCACCCAAGCAAGAGGCGGAATGGAGCAAGCATGAGCCAAGAGACATTGGAATGGTGCGCAGTGCCGAAACCATGAATAAGATGAAACCCTGAAGGCACCAATACCTAGAGTTGAGATGGAACCCTCATGGCACATTTTTTGAGACAAATCTTTGCAGGTATCTTTTTTTGATGCTTGAGGAATCTAAAAGATTCCCTTGATGGTAATTTATCACATTGTTAGATTGATGTCAACTTTATACTCAAAAGAACCATAATTTTGTAAGGAACATGATGGTGTGGTCCATTTCCTCATCTGAGTAGCAAAATTTTAGGCAGCCAACAAGAAGGAATATTTGCATAATCTTATGGAAACTAAAACATTCCATTGGAGGATGATTTTTTAGAGAGGCAGAATGATGCTGACTTTATAGTCATTTGCCAGAGAATTTCGCAACAATCACAGTGGTGTGCTAAGAATTTTTATCTAAGCAGCGAAGTTTTCAGGCATCTCTAGGAAGGAACCTTTGGGGGAATCTTCGAGATGCTCGAGGGTCCAAATTTTGACGGTGTCAGATCGGGGCCAAGTTTATATTTGTTTGACATGATTTCGCACCATGAACACAATGGTGTAGTCCATTTTTCCAGTTGAGCTTTGCATTTTCAGGCCATCCTAGAAAGTGGAGGTAAATGATGCAGTGATGCCATGTCTTTCTTCTGATTTGTTGAGATGATGTTTTTGTTGTTGAGATCCTTGTTACCATTATGTTGAGGAATACTTGTGTGCCATGTCATGTGAGAATTTATTAGCTTGTCATGTTGATGGAGGGCCCATTTGAGTGAGAGTTCCTATAATAGGACATCTCATGGAGGGACATGCCACTCTGGTTGAGGGAATTTATCCTTGTAATGACAAAGAATGTACCATGTACTCATCATAACCTTGCAACATTTAATGAAGCACCCTCCCCACTCTTGACATAAGGCCCAGAGACATAACCCACACTGGTTGAACTCTCTTATCAATGTGTTTTTGTGTTCTTTGATTTAATGGTTGTCGTTATGTTCATCTTCTTTAAAGCATGCACATGTGGCTTTTCATACTCTTTCGTATGCAATTCTGCTAACATCACAAAAGTAAAAGATATTGGTTAATTCCAGTAACTGAAGAGATCCAGATCAACTGTATGAAACCTTGGTTAACCCATGCTCTAAGGGTGTTGTCTTAAAGGGATTCTTTATATACATGTAACATGCCCATTCCAACAAAGTCCCATGTGGCCTTGTAAAATTCACAAGGGAATCTATCAAGACTCGATGCCTTACCATTCTCCATTCTATAAAGGGCTTCTAAAAGCTCATTAAGAGGTAGAGCTAAGTCTAAGTCACATGGCCTTCTTTGCTCCATATAAATAAAACATGGGATTAAATCTAGACTTCTTTATGCAATGACTCCCATTTCCCTAATTTTAGAGTACCAATTTATAGTGATCCAATATTATATCTAGATATCATTTTAGTTGTTTGTTCAAACAAAGATAGTTTTGAGAGATGACACATTTTCATAGGCCTCCTTAGTGGAATGTGATTCAAATAATGTTTTGGTTGGTCTATCTCTAGTTTTGAGTTAGTAAAGTTGTGCTCTCAACTAGGCACCTCTAGTTGAACTGGTTTAACCAACCAAAGTAAATTGTGTAATCAGGTTGCATGATATTGATTCTCTTTATCATGGGCAGTCCACAATAGGCCTTGCATGACTTCCTCTAATTTATCATGAAGTGATCCAAGTTATAGTGATCCACATATTATATCTAGATATCGTTTTAGTTGTTTGTTCAAACAAGGATAGTTTTGAGACATGACACATTTTTATTGGCCTCCTTAGTGGAATGTGATTCAAATAATGTTTTGGTTGGTCTATCCCTAGTTTTGATCTAGTAAAGTTGTGCTCTCAACTAGGCACCTCTAGTTGAACTGGTTTGACCAACCAAAGTAAATTGTGTAATCAGGTTGCATGAGATTGATTCTCTTTATCATGGGGAGTCCACTATAGACCTTGCATGACTTCCTCTAATTTATCATGAAGTGCCTTGTTCTGATTAGATCGGATATTAGAAATTTGTTACCCACATCCCCTAAGAAATGCGTCAGTTACAAAAAGGTTGTCTTTCCATTAGACTAGCCATTCAAAGTCCCTATGTGATGAAGAGATTAGGTTCCATGTAATACAAATGCATATTTAGAAGCTTGAGATTTTAAGCTGAGAGACATTCATAATGTACCGAAACCAACAAACACATTTTTTGAGCTCCCTTAGAGATAAAGAACCAATTAGGTTCATGGTTTGACAATATGGTTGTCACACCATCATGAATAGCCAAACCTCCATTAAGATCAAAATAAATAATTTTTTATGAAGCTCTATTAAGTAGTTAGTGTATCTTTTCTAACGTCTTTCTAAGTGAACCAAACCACAAGCCTTTTATACTTAACAAAAAGAATCCAACCACAACATAATCTACATAATCTTCTCAATAGTTTAGTTTAGAGTTGTACAACCCATGATAAACCTTTAAAACAAACCATGGATCATCAAACAACCATTTGCTACAACAAGGTTGTATGCTCCCACGAATCCCAAGAAAATCCGTTAAGATTTTTTGTTAGGGTCAATGCTCAAGTGAGGGGAAACCAACACAATAACACTTGCTTTTCCTTCATACCGAACAAATGTGTTGGGCTCCAGCCCATATAATGGCTAGAGAAATACATTACATAGAGCTAGTGATTTTGACTTATTATAAAGAAACAAAAGAATACATCCCACCATAGAGCTAGTGATTTTGGCTTATTATAAGGAAACAAAAAAGTACATCCTACCATAGAGCTAGTGATTTTGACTTATTATAAGGAAACAAAAAAAGTTATCCTACCACTCATATCAACACTGGACAAAGAACATATTTTCTTAAGCAATAAAGTATATCCCGCGAATCGAAATCAATAATTGACCCTCAATATATTTTCTTCTCGGCACAACTATGACTTATAGGTTAGGTTTCATGACGATATTTTTATTAGAAACCATTAACATCGTGCATCTCTAACTCATCATTTTTGAGATCACAAGGTGTTAAAAAAGTATTTTACAAAAACCAAGCATCTCACTAGCCAATACCCAAGGATAATGTGTTTAGCCATTTTAAAAGGTGAATTTATCATTGGTCTTAAAAGCAAATAACTTTTAATCTTTGTGGCTTATATGCTTACTTTCTAGCACACTAAAATTTCATATATATATTTATTTATTATACCAATAGAAGAGGTGAATGGGGTAGGATATTTTTACACACCAAAAATGGCCATATAAAGTATATATTCTTTTTTATTATTACAATAATATTAAAAACTTAAAATTAAAATTATATATATATATATATATATATTATTTAAATAAATATGTTATTAAAATAGAAGAAATAGAAGTAAGTGAAATTATGATGAATTTAGATAAAATAAATAGTTTTGATTTTTCATAAAGAATAATATATATAACCAAATCACCCATAATGAGGTGGAATGTCTTGTTTTGTTTATGGAATTTTGATTATCTAGCACAAAACAGATTGCAAAATTAGTAGTTTTAGGAGATTCAAAGATTACAATCAAAGTAATGCAAGACCACAAATCAAGCATTCATACACAAAAAATGGCCAAGGCCTATGCATGGATTCAACAAGAATTCATGATTTTTAAGATGCACAATTTTTCCACATTCTTAGGAAACACAATCACAATGTGTTGATACCTTGGCAAAATACACGTCTGCCATTCCTTAAGGAAATCTGGTTACTTCTTTTGGGAATCTTGAGTTCCAAGTTTCTTAAACAACCTCATTCATGCAATCCACTTATAAAATTGGGTTAATATATATGATAACTCACCTCACATTTGAATCATTAGCTTCCCTTGGTTTCAACAAAGCATATATCTATTCATACCATGACATTCCTATTAGACCCAAGATCACAATGAGGGAGGGGGGGAAGGGGGGCTGAATCAATGTGGTGTCAATTTTAATATTTCAACATATTTTACCATTAGAGAATTCTTGAGCAATGTACCATAACCATTTGCAGCATAACAATAAATAAAACAATGCATCAAGAAGCCATCATCATATCAACACAAGTGGACATAAGCTTTTATATGAAAACCCATAAAGGAGAAAACCACAAATTCTTCTTCTTGTTGTTAGGTAGAATTGACTCAAGGATAGAGTCAAATTTGACTGGGTTAGCAGTAGTGGTTTTGGGCCCATGGTTTGTTGGCTTCCCATGGTAATTTTCCTGTGGAATTCATGTGAGGAGCCTTTAAAAGGATGGGAGGACTTCATTGTAATTAAGGTCGGGGATGTGAGTGATGAAGGCTTACTTAACCAACTTGGCCAGGGTTTTGGCTAAGGATTCAAATGAGATTTCGTTATGCTGGGTTTTTCCCTAGAGTTGGGGTTTTCCAAGGGAAAATACTGTGTTTCATGTTTGTTGTTGGTTATTTTTTATTATTCTCTTAGTAAATATGTTTTGTCTCTCTGGTTAAATTTTTCATCATTTGGTATTAGAGATGAAGATTGATTTGTTTTGGCTTTAGAGGGATGTCTTTGTTGCCAAGGGTTTCATTGGCCTGGTTAATGGAGAGATTTGATCGCAACATCACTAATTTGAAGCATGGAAGGAAGTGTTGAGTTCAATACTCTGACGCGATTATGAGTATGTGGAAACATGAGATAACTAGATGAATTGGTGATCGAGCCAGCGTGACACCTGGATAAGTGACTAAGAAATCACAATGACAGACGAGGTGTTATGGCCAAGGGTCGAACCAGATTTGGTGAGTGTGCTGATAATGTTTTTGAGACCGAAAACTCCTAAGAGGCAGCCTTAGTTAAATACCGACCATATGACGCATTGATTGTGGCCCAACGAGTGGTGAATTGCGGTGACGGGAAGTGCATTGAGGTTGCCCTTAATGAACTACTTCGAGGGCTATGCCCCTCGAATGAGGTGCATGCCATCTATTGCACATTGAACTCAACAATGGAAGACATTATGCAATGGGCATTGTGATCATGTCTATTAGTGTGAGCTTATTCGTAGCCTATGTGAGATATGTCGCCCATGGATAAAATATGTGGTAAAACAACAATTGTGCAATGCATAAATGAAAGGTGGTATGATATTATAACATGGAAAGTTCAGTGCGTCAGAGAGATTATGGGTGGATAACAGAGTCGCGGTAGCAGGTGTATGTGATCTAGTGTGGCATATTAAGAAGTATATCATGCAATGTGCTCAATTTAGATCGGAGAAGGAAGCCATGGAGGTTAGCTACGAGAATGCTTTGAGAGTGCAAAGGTGAGAGGATATGGCAACAACCAAACCAACAAAAACAAAATATAATGCAGTCAATCATTTCATGTAAATGGGCATATTGTTGTAAGACTTGGTAAGGCATGCATACCCCTGGAAAAATCTCTTAAATTCAGGTGTATGACCTAGGTGATAGGGGGAATGTTGGGTTAACAGATACTTGAAGTATAAAATTTGAGGGGGGTAAGGACTAGAGTGAGAGGGGCTAAATCACTTGGCATCTTTGGCTAGATTTAGTCAAGGAAAGCCCAAGTCATTGTTTAAGGGGGGAATGTTCGGTAAACTTGAATAAAGGATATAGTCAAAGTTGATCGGGTTAATGGTTATTAGAGGAAATTTTAGCCTAAAAGTGGCCTCCTAAGGAAAAAAAATAAAATAAGAGTTATAAATTTTTGAGGGAAAAGAAGAAAACTACTTTTTTAATTATATTTTTGGGTTATCTCCTTATAGGTTTACTCAAATTACAAGTGTAGACACTCGTTTGATGCAAAATTAAATTCCACATCCAACGAGGACCCATTATGCATGCTTCTAAGAAGACCCACATTGAGAAAAATTGAAGATACATTAAAAAACATGTTGAATGTAACTTCAATTTTTATCAATGTGGGTCTTCTCAGAAGTATGCATAATGGGTACTCATTGGATGTGGAATTTAATTCTACATCCAACTAGAGTCTACACTTGAAATTTGAGTAAACCTATAAGGAGAGAAGCCAAAAATTCAATTAAAAAAATAATTTTTTTTTTCCTCCAAAATATTTACATGTACCTCTTTTTAAATTTAAAGGATTTTGATTGGTTTACATATTATGTACGTGAAAATTTCATGGGCACTTTTAGGCTGAAATTTCTTCTAATGAGTGGTTTTGGTCCTATGGTTTGTTGGTTGCCCATGGTATTTTCCCGTGGAATTCATGTGAGGAGCCTTTAAAAGGTTGGGAGGACTTCATTATAATTAGGCCATGGATGTGAGTGGTGAAGATTCACATGGCTGGATTGGTCAGGGTTTTGGCCAAGGGATCTAATGAAATTTCATTAGGATGGGTTTTTCCCCGGAGTTGGGGTTTTCCCAGGGTAAATACCATGTTTATTGGATTTCTTGTTTGTTACTGGTTATTTTTTATTATTCTCTTGGTAAGTATGTTTTGTCTCTCCAGTTAAATTTTTCTTCACTTATTCTTCAATTCATTACATAGATTTGGAGGAACCAATCTGCGAGAGGCACCCACCCTTAAGATATGAAAGCAACTACTTGTGGTAGGCTACAAACTTATTACAAACTTATTAAGGCACCAACCTCGAAAATGTGCAAGCAACCGTAATCACTATAGGCTACAACCTGATTGAGGTACCAACCTTAGAGATATGCAAGATTGGACTTGTTGTAAGCTTCAACCTGATTGAGGCATCAACCTCAAAGGCGACACCCACCTCCTTCAACTTCTTGTGGACCTCTTTTCATAATATTTTAAACTAGGAAAACTGCAACTGTCATACTGCTTTCAACAAATTATCATACCCTGTCCAAACTCTATTCCAATTTGTTCATCAATTTGGTCACATAAAACTTTTCTCGAAACCTGTTATGGTCATTTACACAACAATCAAAACCTACTCATAAGATTCCAAAACACATAATAGTGATTTTGATCATAAAAAACACATCATTAAGGCCTTTTATGTCTTTAGAATTGTTCACTACTGAACCTTGATCATCATGCTTCTTCTGGAATCTAATTTGGCCTTGTAATGAGCCCCAAAACCCCCAAAATTTGTATAAAACCAAACATTAAGTTAAATATTCTATAAAATGCCAATTTCAAGGTGAGCTCTATAGAATGGCCATTTTCCGGCTATGGATCTACAAAACATAGGGTGTGGGTCTCTTAATTGTTTGAAAAAATAAACAAATGTGGGGAGAAATAAAATAAAAGAATTTCTTAACCTGACAATTATTGGGGTTCAAACCTGGGTCTTAGCCAACATTGTACAAGCCACTTCCAATTAACCTGCACTATGTGACTTGAATCACAATCCTCACAACTTATTGTTATTGTGAATGTTTTGACAAGTGTAGGACCAATTCCAACTTCACTTTAATTGTTGCACATAGCAAAACTCAATTATACATCAACTACACAATCACAAGCCTACATGGATACACAATAGCCAATCATTGAATAATAATGATCTAGGCAGTACCAGAAACACACTTAGAATTCATAAGTGGCTTTGGAAAAACTTAAAAATCAACGTTGTTGGATTGAAGTGGAAACATGGCCAAATCACAGTGCTCGTTGACCTGATTCTAATGACGTGAATGACACTCAAGTCCGAGTTCGTATGCTCACATTCAAATTTTTGACCAAACTAGGCCCAATTGCAGCCACTAACAAGGCAACAATTTGGAATTTTTCGACGCACGGATTTCAATTGCCAAAACAGGTGAAATTGTCACCTACTTAATTTTGTCTATTGCCCCTAAAAATCTGCCAAACTACTCATTTATTTTCTTATTAACAAAAATATAAAAAAATATGGGGCAAGCGGACCCGCTCAACCCTTGATCCACATAAACCAAATATTAAAAATCGTGGTGGGTGAGCCACCCACCGATAGACTCGCCCCACCAACCATCAACAAATATATATATTATCGGCCCTAAAACTGTCGTTGACCACCAAACCCAGTCGACGGGACTTGAACCTGTGTCAGTCAGATGGCAAGCCCGCCCACGCGGTGACGCCACATCCCAATACCATAAAAAAACACCCCCAAACATTACGTGCCAATGGAACGCGGCAAAAATTTAAACTTAAACACACCATTCCAAACAACTAACCATTATAATCATTGTGTTGCCAACCAAAATGTTGCCCAAGTCCGGTTTTCAACTTGGGCCTCGCACACCCAACTTGGGTATGCCACCAATGGCCCAAGTGACCCAATCATTGATTAATTTACCCACATTAAAATATTTAAACCTCACATCTTTACCATTCACCTGGGGGGGACAGAGCACAAAGTGTCAAATGGACGCCGAGAGTAGGAGGGTGAAACCAGTTCACGCAACCCTGAGCTAGAACCCTCCGGGTATGTTTTTCGAGATGAGAATATTTCACAGTGTCAAATTCATGCCAAGTTTATACTCAAATGAACTTGAATTTCATAGGGAACATGATGGTGTGGTCCATTTCCTCATCTAAGCAGCAAAATTTCTAGTAGGCAACAATGAGGAATCTTTGCAAAATCTTGAGGAATCTAAAATATTCCCTTAGAGGCTGATTTTTTACAGAGGCAGAATGATGCCAACTTTATATTCATTTTCTCATCATTTCACAAGGAGCGCGGTGGTGTGCTCATAATTTTCATCCGAGCAATGTATTTTTTTCCCATATCCAAGAAGGAATCTTTGGGGTAATCTTCGAGATTCCTGAGGGTCCAGATTTTGACAGTGTCAGAAAGGAGCCAAGTTTATAGCCGTTTGACATGATTTCGCACCACGAATTCAACAGTGTATTCCATTTCATCAGCAGAGCTTCACATTTTCAGGCCATCCCCGAAAGTCGAGGTATATGATGTAGTGATGCCATGTCTTTCTTTTGATTTTCTGAGATGATGCTTTT
The DNA here is from genome assembly GCA_031772625.1 of Pinus tabuliformis. Taxonomy (NCBI): domain Eukaryota; kingdom Viridiplantae; phylum Streptophyta; class Pinopsida; order Pinales; family Pinaceae; genus Pinus; species Pinus tabuliformis. The sequence goes on along the minus strand of CM062805.1, from coordinate 48,107,423 downwards.
GTTGTTGATATCCTTATTACCATTATGTTAAAGGATACTTGTATGCCACGTCATGCGAGAATTTATTATCTTGCCATGCTGAAGGAGGGCCCATATGAGTGAGAATTCTTATAAGAGAACATCTAGTGGAGAGACATACCACTTTGGTTGAGGTAATTTATCCTTCAAATGACAAAGAATATACCATGTACATCATCATCATCTTGCAAAATTTAATGAAGAGGCCTCCCCACTCTTGACAATGGGCCCGAAGACGTAACCCACACTAGATGAAATCCGTTATCAATGTGTGTGTGTGTGTGTGTCCTTTGATTTGATGATCGTCATTATGTTTCTTCTTCTTTAACATATGCACATGTGGTTTTTCATACTCTTTCATATTAAATTATGCTAACATCACATAAGTAAAAGATCTTGGTTAATTCTGGTAACTAAAGAGATCCATATCAAATAACCATAAGAGTATATCCACATGTCTCAACTTTGGACATAGCCAAAATCCAACGTTTCAATCCATGTTGTACTAACTCAATTTCCATTGTATCTCCATATCAATCCATTGTGCATGTATGCAATCAAACAACAAGGAAATGTGCCAAAGGTATGTCCCCCACAACATGGTGTCATATACTTTGTCAACGCCTCTGCCAAATGTTAACCTTGTTCTGCTTGTCAACGATTAAGAGAAACACTCCTCGTCACATGAAAACTAGCCTGCCAACGATGTTGTGTTACATACAACCAATTTAATGTATATCGATGGAAAAACCTCCGTTTAGACATTTTCTATTCATAGCACACCCAAAAAGTCACTCATCTAATCTTCACTTATCAGTTATGCCTCAACTGAAAACCATATTGCTTATGTGGCAACCTCCACTATGAATAACAATCTCTATAACCAAAGCCTTGACCTTTTGCAATATGTTGACAAATAGGGATTTTGGCCACACCAAAATTGGACCAGATCAAAGTTTAGAACAAAGTATTGCAGGATATAAATCAAGCACCATTGTTACATGTCATTGAAAAACCTATTTGAAGAACTTTGAAGTGACAGTAGACCACATAACCCTGAATTAGGTAGGCCAACCTTCAAACTCAAATTTTTATTCTTGTTGACCAAATATGTGTTATATCTGTATATATATGTGTGTGTGTGTGTGTGTGTGGAACTGGTTGCATAGAGCCCATAGATTAAATGAATGTGACCAAACCAGATCGACATTCACACCTACACATCCATGGATTAACCCATAGGACTGCCCCATATAACTAATCACTAAAGGAGTTTAGGCCATGTGACCTGGTGTCGAGGGAGTCCATGGTTGTCTGCATGATGAGGTTAGCATGATGTCATCATGCCACATGGAATCTTGTGAGTGGTGCAAAGTGTCACACATTTTTGGACTTTTGACCAATCAAAATTCCCCAAATCTTCCTACCACATGGAAATCCCTGGTGGTGCCATGTCACATTGCTGACGTCATTTGATCACGTCTCATGCCATGTCTTTTCTACATCATACAGAGCTACCACTTGTCAATATGAGGTCTTGTCATTTCTGCATCATTGTTGATGAAGGGGTCCACATGGTAAGGGCCAACTAAATTATGCCACGTGTCAACATATCAATGGTCCAGAGGTTGAGGTTAAACTTCAAGTCGGTTGTAACACCATTTTCCTTTCAATTTTTTTATCCAGCTATTAGATTTTTCTTATCTGAGAAAGATGCTAGACCTTTAACATCGTTAAAACTCATGCATGTTTTGCAGATACCCACTGTTGACTTAACCATTGAACCATGGATCCACCTAGAAGATGCCTACTCTTTAAAAAATTTGGTGTCAATGGGTATTTCCCTATAGTTTAGGTCCTTCGCCCAATGCTTATCCTCAAATGGCCATAACTTCTCATTCGAGAGGAGTTTTTCAAAGTGCAATAGACTGGTGGAAAGGTATTGACGAGGACTATCCATTAATGTGGACCATAGGTTCATTTACGAATCATAACTTCACTCAATAAAATTCAAACCTCTTTTACTTCACTTGATGAGGGCATGCAAGATATTAGGCAATCATATTGCTTCATGGATGATGTTGTTGCTTCCATAGACATCCCCTTTAACATCAATGGCACTTGTTGTCATAAACGAAAACACCACGTGCAACAATCTCCCCCTTTGCCATTGATGGCAACACCATGAGAAATTAAGAGTCATTGATGGAAATGGACCAAACTCCCCTTGACATGTTGTTGGGAACTTCTCCTAATTTGTTTACAAGATTCTCTCCCCAATTTATTCCTTTGTCTCGTAAATGTATGAAATCTCCCCCCCTTTGACATTAACGACAAAGGGACATTTTTTCCTACCAATAATTCCATGATTGCGTGTGAACCTAATATTTTTTATAGGCAAATTATCCTATTGAGATGATGTTGTAAGTTCCTACTAGAGCTTCGCCAATTGTACCTTTCTGTGGACCTAATAAATTCTCCCCTTGAGACTATGTTGCCAACATTTTTAAGTGCCTACTTGTGCTCTCCATTTGTTCCTATACTTTCCTATGGACTTGATAGAATATCCCTCTGAGACCATGCTATGGATGCTTCTCTAAATTTTCTTGGACTTTCCTGTGGATCTGATAGAGTCTTCCCTTGAGACTATGTTTCCTTCATCAGTGATCCAAAATGGATCCTACAAATCCTCTAAGTCTTCAAAAATAAAAAACTATCGCATGAGAAAAACCTTTACAAAAGGTGGATTACACTATCGCAAAGGAAAAACAAGAAGAAATGGTGAAAACAGAGTCTATCGGAGGCTTAAGCAACTTTTCACAGGAGCCGTCAAATCTGGCTGATCAACGATCTAGATCTAATCGGCGTATCGCAGTCGGAGGTGGCAAGTGGAGTCTAGATCTACTCACGCCATCACATCGCCAATACACACACAGAAGAACTACCGGGGCCCGAGGACTATGCGATATGCGATTGCGATATGTCGCATCGCAAAATCACATCGCAACAATATAGAGGAGCGAGGCTAATACATATGCGACTTGCGATAAAGCCTGACCCGACAAGTCTTATGGGTAAAAATATATATATTTTGAGTTCAGAAAGTAAAGGGCTTTTCTATGTAAATTCGAATTTTTGTTAAATAAACGAAAAAAAAAGGAAATGTGAACGGAGCGATAAAACAGACCCAAAAGGGTTTATACAAGTAGCGATATATATTTTTAGTTCTGTAATGAGCGGGATTTTGGGTAGGCCTCAAGCGGTCAGCAGTATTGGACAGGCTCCGCACGAGCCCATACATTGGCCACCACGTGGCTCGACACCAGAGAGAGAAAACCGCTTTTTTAGGCGGTAATCTCCGAGCGCATAAGCCACCCGAAACCAATAGCAACTGTTGGATCAATGATCACATGGATCAATGGTAGACTTGTGATAGCGCCCAAAGACGGATCCGAAAGGATTATAGGGCAGAATTGATAATATTTCAGGTCTGATAAAAGGCGTTTGGCCAGATTTTAAAGTGTTTCTGTGTATTTCTCTTGTGTAAACAGAGAACGACTGTTTTGGGATTTCTAATGCGCTGATGGTCCCTTCCATTACAAAGCAGGTGGCCACCATCCCTGAAGACGTTTAACAATGATTATTTAACGCTCATAGGGGATTTGAGCAGATAGATGCCGGGAGCCAGAGAGCCTGAAAGGGAAGACGAACAGACAAGCACTGATTGGCTTAAAAGCCACTAAATGATAGAGACAAGAGCAGGCAGTGCTGAGACAGAGAGAAACAAAGACATAGAGTGAGAGGGAGAGTCTGTGTACTCAAAAAGACTTGGGGGATCCAAGTAAAGCCCTGTTGTTTTATTCTTGTTGTATTGAGACTCAATTTGAGCTCACACTTGTAAAAACTACCACTGAAGGCTAGACCAGGAGACGTAGCCCAAGAGTTTGGGTGAACTCCTTGATTATTTGTTGTGGTATGTGTGTGTCTGTTATGTTTCTCTAACTGCTTCAATGTCTATATTATTCACAATCTTTTCGATCCATTCCACTAAGTAATATAGGCTAATCCTACACATGGATCTGTAATACCTTAATATTAGTCTAAGATCTCATTTACAGATCAAGTGATATCAGAGCTTTAGGTTTGCTAAGGTTAGACAAGCTTGTGCTGGATTTTTGAATGCTAACTAGGTCAAAGCTCAAACTAGGAGAAGGAGAACTTGTTGATGCTAATCCAGACATTAGAAGAGTCTACTCTCAGAGGAGAATGGCCAAAGAAGTCCCATTGGAATCAGAATCTCAATTCATGGACAGTTTTATGGCCATGCGAGCCATGGTGGAAGAGATGTATCGAGAATTCAAGAAGGGTCGAGGTGAAAGTACTTCAACACCCAAACAAGACAAAGGAGCAGAGGAACCTTCTCTAGATGCCCATCTAGAGGGAAAAGGGAAAGGGGAAAATCTTCCTCCCTCATCTCCTCCACCATCACCTCCATCATCCTCATCTCCTAGCCCTGAAAAGAAAAAGAAGAAAACATCTTTGATTAAATTAGATGTAAAGTTTGATTTGCCAATCTATGATGGAGAATTAAATGCAGAAAATCTAGATAACTGGATTAGACAGATTGATGTATATTGCAGGGTGCAGAACATTGATTCAGAAAGGAGAAAGATTTAGCTGGCTAGCCTTCACCTTGGAGGAACTGCACTAGTGTGGTGGGAAGGCAAGACACAAGCTGATCTGAAGAGACATGGTAAAATTCTTTCTACATGGAATGAATTTGTTTCTGCCATTAAAAAACAGTTCTATCCTCTACCTTATATGCAGCAATCAATGATGAGTTGGCAAACTCTTTGCCAATTAAAGGGCCAAAGTGTACAAAGTTATACCTAGGAATTTAGAAAAAGAGCTTTAACCCTAGGCATATCTCTAGACTCACCTAAACTCTGTTGAAGCATATAGGTGGTCTGCATAGCTATTTGAAGCACACCATTCTCATATTTAACCCCACTAGCCTAGATGACGTATTAGTTCATGCTACACATCGAGAGGCTAGAGGTAAGAATGTGAACCCAGAGATTGGGGGATCATCAAAACCCTCTGCAAGCAAGAACAAGGAAAATAAGAAGTTGAAATGGAAGGAGAGGAAGAAAAACGCTATACAAAAAGACAAACCTTCATGCAGTCACTCCAAGAAGGATGGACACGATGATGAACATTGCTGGGCTTTGCATCCGGAGCTGAAACCTAAGAAGTTTGGTGGTAAGAAGAAGAAGACTGTTGCTACGATTCAGAAAGACTTGGGGTCAGACTCAGGTGATGAAACAACAGTCACAGCCACAGGTATAAAAGGTAAAAATTTTGAAGCATCTACAAGTAATTCTGTACAATCTATTGATAATGAAGATAATGAGAGGAAAAGACATGAGCTTTTCATATTAGAGTTATTTCCAAGCACCAAAAGATTGATACTTTATTTGATAGTGGATCACAAGTAAACTTGATTTCTGAAACAATTGTAAAGAAGTTGGGCTTACTAACAACACCTCACAAGAAGCCATATCCATTAGGTTGGGTATGTGATAGATCAAAGCTACAAGTGACTAGATAATGTAAACTTAGGTTTGCTATTGGGTCAAAATTTGTAGATGAGGTTGAGTTAGATATATTTCCCTTGGATATATGTGGTATTGTTTTAGGAAGTCCTTACTTGTATGATAGAAACTCACTAAAGATGGAATAGAATATATTGTAAGAGCTCATAAACTCAAAAATAACTACTCTCTCATAAACTTAGGGCAAATGAAAATAATTGTGAATTCTTGCAAACAATTTTTACTAATAGTTGTAAAGGAAAAGAACCCTGATAAAACCAATGTATTTGAAGGTTGTGATGCTAAACAAAAAGCTGATTTAGTTAAAGTTGTTTCAGAATATGATATCCTATTTCAAGAACCTAAAGGTCTGCCACCCAAAAGGGAAATAGTACATGATATTCATTTGCAGCAAGATGCTCCATTACCTAACATCGGAATGTACAGGTTATCCGCTTTAGAGAATGCAGAGATCAAGAAGCAGGTACAGGAGCTGCTCGATAAAGGGTTCATAAGACCAAGCACATCACCATGTGGATCTCCAATTGTGTTGGTGAGAAAGAAAGATGGTTCGTGGAGGATGTTCATTGATTACAGAGCACTGAATAAAATAGTGATCAAGAATCATTATCCTCTTCCTCGCATTGATGATCTATTAGATCAGCTAAAAGAAGCAGTTTAATTTTCCAAGTTGGACTTGCGTAGTGGCTATCATCAGGTCAGAGTTGCAAAACAAGATGCATGGAAGACTGCTTTCAAGACAAAGCAAGGGCTGTATGAATGGCTGGTTATGCCTTTTGCATTAACTAATGCTTCTGCCACTTTCATAAGAGTTATGAATGATGTACTCAGAAATTTTATTGATGATTTTGTAATTGTATATTTAGATGACATTCTTGTTTTCAGTAAAACATGGGAAGAACATTTGAAGCATGTAAAGCAAACTTTAGATGTTTTGAAAAGAGAAAATCTCTATGTGAAGTTATCAAAATGTGAATTTGGCAAAACATCTTTAAATTATTTGGGTCATATTGTAGGGGGTGGTGAATTGAAGATAGACCCCTCTAATATTGAATTTATTGTGCACTGGCCTAAACCCAAATTTGCTATAGAAGTTAGGAGTTTCCTAGGAGCAACACAATATCGGAGAAAGTTTATTGCTAACTTTTCCTTGATTGCAGCTCCCTTACATGATTTAACAGGATTGAACAATGTGTTTCAGTGGGGAGGCAAGCAGCAGAAAGCCTTCGACGCCTTAAAAGAAAAAATTGGTACAGTACCAGTACTAGCACTGCTAGATCTTCAACGACCATTTGAGATTGAAATAGATGCCAGTGACTATGCCATGGGAGCAGTGTTAATGCAACACGGTAAACCCATATATTATCATTCTGAGAAATTTAATTCTACAGTAGTTAATTATCCCACATATGATAAAGAATTGTATGCATTAGTACAGAGTGTGAAAAAGTGGAAACATTACCTAATGGGCAAAGAAACAATTATACATACAGATCATCAACCACTTCAATATTTTCACTCACAAACTAAATTGCAACAATCAAGACACTATAGGTGGATGGGTTTTCTACAACAGTTTCATCTTGTCATCAGATATAAGAAAGGCATACACAATAAGGTTGCAGATATGCTATCAAGACCAATCATAAATGCATCTACTATACTTAAGCATAACTCAGTATTGCATGAAAGCTACATTGAACAATATGCTCAAGATGTAGATTTTAAAGATGTATATGCAACTTTAAGTCATGGCAAACAAGTAGAAGAATTGGATTATCATGTTAAGGACCAACTCTTATATCATTTGGGAAAGTTATGCATTCCACAAATTGAAAGAGTTAACATAATCCGAGAAGCACATACTTCTCTAATATCAAGTCATTTTGGTGTAAGTAAAACAGTTGCACAGTTGCTAATGTTTTGTTATTGGCCAAGAATGCAAGAAACGGTTTCTAGATATATTAAAGGGTGTACCATGTGTGCTACAAGCAAGCCCAGTAATAGAAAATTAGGCTTGTACACTCCACTTCCAGTTCCTTCTCGTCCTTGGGAAAGTGTTTGCATGGACTTTGTTGGGGGATTTCCAAAATCTAGAAAAGGTCATGATTATTTATATGTTATTGTGGATAGGTTCAGAAAAATGTGTATTTTGATACCTTGCAATAAGTAGGTGACAGCTGAACAAACAACGAAGTTGTTCTTTCAACATGTATGGGTTCATTTTGGGTTACCCACTTCTATTGTATCTAATCGAGATTCCCGATTTGTTGGGAAGTTTTGGTCAAGTCTATGGGAGTTGATGGACACCAGATTGAAGAAGAGCATAGCATTTCATCCATAAACAGATGGTAAAACAGTGGTGGTCAACAGGACAGTGATCTAGTTGCTCAGAGGCTATTGCAGCAAGCATCGCAAGCTTTGGGATGAACATTTGTGTTATGTGCAACATGGTTACAACCGTACCAAGCACTCTTCTACTCAGAGATATCCTTTTGAGACTTGTTTTGGTTTTATACCAAAGTCTCCCTTGGATTTTGTCTTTAGTAAAGACATAGCAGTTGATGGAAACAGTGATTTGGACAAAGAAACCAAGTTCATTGAACAGATCCAAGGAATTCACCAGGCAGTGCAGGAACGGCTAGAAAGAAGCCAAGCCAAGTACAAGGCAAGGCATGACAAGCATCGAATTGAGCATAGCTTCCTAGTTGGTGATCAAGTCTAGTTGTACATCAGCAAGGACAGAATGCAATGTGAAGGTAAGAAGTTGAAATCAATAAGGTATGGGCCTTTCAAGATACTTGAGAAAATTGGTGAAAATGCTTTTCACCTTGATTTTCCAGCTTATATGCATATATATTCAGTCGTTAATGTAGAGAAATTGAGACTATATGAACCTTCATTGATTGAAGATCTCGAAGAGCAAAGTTAGTTGCCTTCTATTGATGATCTGTTGCCTGAATATCTCAATGAGTTGCAGGAAGACATAGTTCTGGGCAGGAAGGTGAGAACTATGTGCAGAGGGGATGTTGAGTACCTGAGAATCGGAGTTAAAGGTTCAAAACCAAGCAGTGCAAGATGGATAGAGATTGGACAACTGAGGAAGTTGTATCCTCACTTGATCAATGCTTAAAAACCAACTTTTGGTGGTCCAAAATATTTTTCAGTGGGAAGGCATGATCCAAAATGGATCCTAAAAACCCTCTAAGTCTTCAAAAATAAAAAACTATCGCATGAGAAAAACCTTTACAAAAGGCGGATTACACTATCGCAAAGGAAAAACAAGAAGAAATGGTGAAAACAGAGTCTATCGGAGGCTTAAGCAACTTCGCACAGGAGCCATCAGATCTGGCCGATCAATGGTCCAGATCTAATCGGCGTATCACAGTCGGAGGTGGCAAGCGGAGTCCATCGGAAGCGACTTTATGGAAAATCATGATAGCGATCGGCGCAATTAAACGAGAGTCATTGATCTATGCGCGCAAATCAATGGTCCAGATCTACTCGCGCCATCACATCACCAATACACACACAGAAGGACTACCGGGGCCCGAGGACTATGCAATATGCGATTGCGATATGTCGCATCACAAAATTGCATCGCGACAATACAGAGGAGTGGGGCCAATACATATGTGACTTGCGATAAAGTCAAACCCGACGGGTCTTATGGGTACAAATAAATAAATAAATAAATAAATAAATATATATATATATATATATATATATATATATATATATATATATATATATATATATATATATATATATATATATATATATATATATATATTTATATTCTGGAAGAAAAGGGTTTTTCTATGTAAATTCGCATTTTCGTTAAATAAACGAAAAACAAAGGAAATGCGAACGGAGCGATAAAATGAACCCGAAAGGGTTTATACATGCAACGATATATATTTTGAGTTCTGTAATGTGTGGGATTTTGGGCAGGCCTCAGGTGGTAAGCGATATTGGACGGGCTCCGCCCAAGCCCATACACTGGCCGCCACGTGGCTCGGCACCGAAGAGAGAAAACTGCCTTTTTGGGTGGGTAATCTCTAGGCGCATAAGCCACCCGAAATCAATAGCAACTGTTGGATCAACGATCACATAGATCAACAGTAGACTTGTGATAACGCACAAAGACGGATCCGAAAGGATTATAGGGCGGAATTGATAATATTTCAGGTCCGATAAAAGGCGTTTGGGCGGATTTTTACAGTGTTTTTGTGTATTTCTATGTGTAAACAAAGAACGACTATTTTGGGATTTCTAATGCGCCAATGGTCCCTTCCATTACAAAACAGGTGGCCACCATCCCTGAAGACGTTTAACAATGATTGTTTAACACTCAGAAGGGATTTGAGCAGACAGAGGCCAGGAGCCAGAGAGCCCGAAAGGGAAGACAAACAGACAAGCGTTGATTGGCTTAAAAGCCATTGAATGATAGAGACAGGAGCATTCAGTGTTGAGATAGAGAGAAAACAAAGACAAAGAGTGAGAGGGAGAGTCTGTGTACTCAAAAAGACTTGGGGGATCCAAGTAAAGCCCTGTTGTTTTATTCCTATTGTGTTGAGACTCAATTTGAGCTCACACTTGTAAAAAATTTGCTCTTGAAGACATAATAGAGAGGTCACCACTAAAGGCTGGATCAAGAGATGTAGCCCAGGAGTTTTGGGTGAAATCCTTGATTATTGCTGTGTTATGTGTGTGTTTTTTATGTTTCTCTAACTGCTTCATTGTCTATATTATTCGCAATCTTTTCGATCCGTTGCACTAAGTAATATAGGCTAATCCTACACGTGAGTCTGTAATACCTTAATATTAGTCTAAGATCTCATTTATAGATCAATCAGTAAGTGTGTGTTATGTTTGCATTCTCTAATTGCCCTTAAATTATCCCGTGGATCAGATGGAGTCTCCTCTAGTCAATCTTCCTACTTGGTTGAAATAGGTGATGTATTCCTTCTAAGCATATACTTTGATCTATAAATGTCTACTATACTCTCCCATTAAGCATGAGAGTTCAAATATGCTCATATACTATGTTGAATGATCAACACCCTTATCTCTTCTATAATAACTGCTTCCCTGGTAGTGAACATCTTGCCTTGGTTTAGTCTATTTTCTTATTCATATTTGGAGTCCATTCTCTTCCTTTCTCATCATCCATATATGGAGCATCCTTGGTATTATCATGCTTATTAGGGATGACCTTTAGGAGCATACAATTCTATTCTTGGCATGGCCACAACTCTTCTTCAAAGCATATTTGACATAATAATCATAGAACTTATTCATTAGGCATAACTTTAAATAGAGAAATCATGGGTTCTACCTTATGGCATATAATCAATCAACAACTCATATCACTGCATTAAGCATTCAATGAAAATTCATGATGTTTAACATGTTTTCTTCTTCACACCTTATTATGACTTTCTCCTTGCCAGGTAGAACCCTTTAATTCCTTGGTTTGCTTTGATGACTTATTCATGTTGAATGCTCATGCAATGTGACCAAGAATGTGGTATATCAAAAATTATGTATCATACTTGTATGAAGGAGAAATTTCCATCTACTTTCTTCTATCGAAGCCATATGGATCTTGTTTTCTTGCAAACTTATTTCTAGAGTTTTGATAGTCATTTATGTCATAGAATTTCCAATATGTAGCCCTATGCCTAAAATTTGTACATAAAAGGCAATAACCAAGGAATATACTTTGATACTTGGATAAGAAATATTGTATTGAAGTTCTTCTGAAGATATTTTTCCTTGGAGGAGGATTGAACCTTTGATGATGTTTATTCATTACATTGTTATATTCTTCTTGATGGGGCTTCCTAAAAACATAGGCATAACTTCCTGGAGTAGCAACACTTCCGATCTAACCTTTTTCATCTCTATCTTCGAAATTCTCTTCAAATTAAAACTTTGGATACTTAGAGCTTGAGTCTTATTTGCAAGGAGAATTACTTGTATACCCAAGGCCTATTTTGTCACTTGGAGATCTCTAACAACTAAGAATGTTATCCAAATCTGTGAACTCTTAACGTTCTTGTTTAGCTTGTCAACTTCAACCCCTAATGAAACAATTTCTTCAAATTGTGATTTCAAGGAGATGATTTCTTATTCAAATTCTACTTCAATTTTATCAAGTCCTCGTATTTTTCTTTAGGATGAATTGTCAAAATTTCTTCTCTTTCTTGCCTCTTTGACCTCGATCTTTAAGTTCCCAATTTCTTCTTCTACTTTGATAAGTTCATAATTATTCTCTCCGAAGTCTTGCATCTTTTATTCTAGCTAATCCACCAAATCATCTTCACTTATTTCATATTCTTCCAATTGTCCTTTTAAAGAAGTTGCATCATAGTCCCTGATTTCCGAGAGTTCTTGTTTCCTTTTTATTTCATCCATCATCTGATTATTGACTTTTTCTATCTTATCTCTCAAGGAAGTATTCTCTACTCTTAGGGTTTCACAATGATCCTTTTTTTCTTACATCTTGCTTTGCCTTATTTCATCCAATACTCTTCCACTTGAACCTTGAAAGTAGAAATCATGATCTCGCTTCTTATGGAGTTCATCTTTTTCTAGGAGTTTCTCTTCTAATTGAATAACTTTTCTTCTTGAATCTTTTAGTTTCTTTAGGGTACTCTTGAGTTCTCCTTCATAATCTACTTTTTCTCCAATTTCATCTTTTACTTCCTCTTCAATTAGTTGAGGAATATAATCTTCATTATCTATAATAGGATATGGACACATAGAGGTATAGTTACCTTCTTTACCATAATTGAAACAAAATGCAACATATAATTCTTCAACATCCATGAGTATGAGAATGGGTCTTCTCTAGGATCACATACATTGCTCACATGATTGCAACCTTTCTTTTTCTTATATAGCTTCTTACTCTTCCCTTTATTTTCCATATCTCCTTTGATATACCTTCATGTAGTTAAATGTTCCTCAAGACACCTGTTTTGATACCACTTGTTAGACCCAAGGTCACACTGAGAGGGGGGTGAATCAATGTGGTGGAAAATTTAACATGTTCAACATATTTTACCAATAAAAAACCATGTATCAATGTACAATAACCATTTGGAACACAACAATAAATAAAAGAATGCATCAAGAAGTCGTCATCATATCAACATAAGTGGACACATTCTTTTACATGGAAACCCACATGGGATAAAACAAAAAATCCTTCTTCTTCTTCTCAATTCATTACATAGATTTGTAGGAACCAACTTGTTTGACACACCCACCCTTAAGATATACAAGAAACTACTTGTGGTAGGCTACAACATGATTGAGGCACCAACCTCAAAAATGTGCAAGTAGTTATTCAATGTAGGCTACAACTTGATTGAGGAACCAACCTTAGAGATATGCAAGCTTCGACTTGTTGTAGGTTTCAACTTGATTGAGGCATCAACCTCAGTGGATGCACCCACGTCCTTCTTCAACTTCTTGTGGACCTCTTTTCATAATATTTCAAATTGGGAAAATTGTTATTGTCATATTTTTATCAACAACTTATCATATCCTGTCCAAATGCTATTCCAACATGTGCATCAATCTAGTCACATAAACCTTTTCTCGGAATCTGTTTTGGCCATTTACACAACACTCACAACAACTTTCTCATAAGCTCCCAAACACTATATAAAACTAAGTATTAAATTAAATATTCTACAATGCCCTTTTTAAGGCACACTCTACAAAATGGTCATTTCCTGGAAATGGATCCACAAAATGTATGCCACTAGTCTCTTAATTGTTTGAAAAACGAAAATTGTGGGGGGAAATTAAAAAAAAAAAAAAAACATTTTTTTCCTGTGATCTGAATGGAACATGGCATCAACCCATGTTATACATCCACCTATATTATTCATCCATCCATGGAATTTACCCATGGTATTGTAAGTGGCATCCATCTATGGTATTGTAAGTGACATCCACCCATGGTATTCATTCACCCATGAAATTGACTCGTGGTATTGTGACATCCACCCATGGTATTCATTCACCCATGGAATTGACTCATGGTATTGTGACATTCACCCATGGTATTCATTCACCCATGGAATTGACCCGTGGTATTGTAACTAAAAAATACTATAAGTAATAAATTGCATTTTGTAAAAGGACAGTTTGTCCACCACGATGTAGCTCTTACAATTATTCTCCATTTTAATAAAAAAATTCTTTGTGGTTTTGTTTATTGGGCATTCTCCTCTTTTTATTCTGGAAATTTCAATTCTTCAGATCTTGGGGGCCTCCCCCACAAGATCCATTTCAATCTTTTAGATCTTGGGGGCCTCCCCCCAAGATCCGGATCAATGGTATCAGAGCAGGTTGTGATTCCATGGGAATGAGGGTTTGATGCATATTTCAGTTTCAAATTTTGCAGCAATATTCAACAAACTTCAAACATGTGCTACGTCCTCCACATAACACTTTCTTGTGCCAAGTATAATTTATTTATTTTATTTTATTTTACTTTTTTTTTTTTTTTTTTAATGTAGGATTTTTTTTTGGGCGGCGAGTTTGCAAATCAGATATGAAACATTTGATGCAATATTTATAAAAACAAATAACAGATCTGGATTCCTTGCTAAACAATACCAAAATTAAAAAAAAAAATCGGCCGAATCGGAGTTCGGATGTGGGAGATATCGCTCATTTAAAATCAACTATTTTTTCAGAAATTTTGTGACGGCGGAAAAATTGCAGGGTGAATCTGAGATTCTAGAGTGTCCAGATAAGGATTTCCATCACATGGGAAGATGCAAAATGGTCCTTCTGCTTCCAAAAACAGGTTATAATAAATATTCTGAGTTATATTGACTGAGTTATGTCCATTTTAATTCTGGAGCAGCATTCGGAGCGGGTTCCCATTGGAGACGTGCCCTCCCACCCCACTTTAGTAGGCACCTGCTTCACATTCATCAGTTTCAACATAACAACATTCAGCTTGGGTTATTTGGAGACGTGCCCTCCCACCCCAGGCTATGTAGGCACTTGCTACTTCATCAAAAACCAACATCACGATTATGGGTCAACCGCACAAAATCCTTGTCATTGAAGTCCATTTGTTGGGCCGCACACTGTTAGTATCATAGTTGGTCACAAGCATTACATGATACCTCTATCCTCGGATCTTCGTTCATCATGGTTATGGGTCATCTACAAACCCACACTTCATCGAAGTCCATTTGCTAGGCCGCACACTGTCAGAATCACAGTTGGTCACAAGCATTACAGGGTATCTCTATCCTCGAATCTTCATTCATCATGGTTATGGGTTAACCACATAAAACCCTTATCTTTAGTGGCTCTTCATATTCAACAAAGGCTTCCCAGGAGGGAACTTTACGCAATGGGGACCATTGCTTTTTAAGGAAGGAGAAATGATCCGAATGGAAAATGGCATCAACCCATGGTATAAATCCACCCATATTATTCATCCACCCATGGAATTTACCCATGGTATTGTAAGTGGAATCCACCCATGGTATTGTAAGTGACATCTACCCATGGTATTCATTCACCCATGGTATTTTCCCATGGTATTGCGACATCCACCCATGGTATTCATTCACCCATGGAATTGACCTGTGGTATTGTGACATCCACCCATGGTATTCATTCACCCATGGAATTGACCCATGGTATTGTGACATCCACCCATGGTATTCATTCACCCATGGAATTGACCCGTGGTATTGTAACTAAAAAATACTATAAGTAACAAGTCTCATTTTGTAAAAGGACAGTTTGTCCGCCACGATGTAGCTCTTACAATTATTCTCCATTTTAATAATAAAAAAATTGTGTGGTTTTGTTTATTGGGCATTCTCCTCTTTTTATTCTGGCAATTTCAATTCTTCAGATCTTGGGACCTCCCCCCAAGATCTAGATCATCCTGACCTAACAAATGTAGGGACTCAAACCTGGGTCTCAGCCAACACTATACAAGCCACTACCAATTGACCCGCAGTATGTGAATATTTGTTATTATGAATATTTTGACAAGAGCGAGATCGATTTTGACTTCACTTTAATCTTTGCACACATTAAACTCAATTATATGTCAACCGTAAAATCACAAGCTTACTTGGCTATACAACGACCAATCACCGAATAATAACCATGAGAGTATATCCACGTGCCTCACCTCACACTGTAGCCAAAATTCAATGTGGCAATCCATGTTGCACTAGCTCAATGTCCATCGTATCTTCATATCATTTCACTGTGCATGTATGAAATCAAACAACAAGGTAATGTGCCAAAGGCATGTCCTCCACAACAATGTATCGTATACTTTGTCAATGTCTCTATTAAAGTTTAACCTTGTCTCTTCTTGTCAGAAATTAGAAGCAACACTCTTCATCAAATGGCAACTAATCTACCAGCAACGTTGTCTTACATACAACCAATTCAATGTATATCAAGGATATAGACTTTGTTTACAAATTCACTCTTCATAGCACACCAAAAGGGATGCTCATCCAATCTCCACATCTTGGTTATGCCTCAACCGAGAACCCTATCGCTTATGTGGCAACTTCGGCTATGAATAGCGGTCTCTACAACCAAAACCTTTGACCTCTATAATATGTTGACAAACATGACTCTTGACCATGCCAAAATTGGACCAGATCAAACCTCCGCAAGTCAAAATTTAGAACTAAATATTGCAAGATACAAATCAAGTGCCATCGTTACATGTCAGCAAAAAACATGCCTGACGAAATTCAAAACTACAATAGACCATAGGATCCTAAATTAGCTAGGCCAACCTCTGAACTCAAACCTTTATTCTTGTTTATCAAATATGTGTTCTATGGAGTCTTAGTCGTGTTTTATATATATGCACACATGTGGACCTAGGAACTTGGAGCTAATAGATTAAACTAATGTGACCATACCAGATTGTCATGCATGCCTACACATTCAGAGATTAACCCATAAGACCACCCCATATAACCAATTGCTAATGGAGTTTATCCCATGTGACCTGGTCTCGAGGATTCCATGACCATCCACATGACATCATCATACCACATGCAATATGTGAGGGGTGCCATGTGTCACCCATGTTTGAACTTTTAGCCAATCATAATGCAACAAATATTCCTGCTATGTGGCAACCTATGGTTGCACCACATCTCTATGTTGACATCATCTAATGATGTCTCATGCCACATATTTACCATGTCATAAAGAGATGCCACTTGTCAATATGAGGTTTGTCATCACTGTGTCATTTTTTATGAAGAGGTCCATATGGCAGAGGCCAAGCAATTTATTCCACGTTTCAATGTCTCAATGGTCCGAAGGTTGAGGTTAAAATTCACATAGGTTTCCTTTCAATTTCTTCATCCAGTTGTTGAACTCATATGATCTAAGAAAGAAGCTCAACATTTAGCATCGTTAAATTTCATGCATGTTTCATTTATATCCACTATTGACTTAACCCCTTAAGTATGTGATCCATAATTTTTTTGTGAATACTCCTAAACAAAAATGTTCGTTACAAGAGCTTTTACTCACACTTATATTTGCATGTGAAACATGAGCAATACATTTTCTAAACAATACTTTAGCAATCCATAAAAATAAACAAGAAGAATATAACCATGAAGTAACAAGAATGCAATACGAACGCAATATGTGATATTGAAGATCATCTAGTGTGTACTACATCTCCGGGCCATGGGTCAAGAGTGGGGAGGCCACTTCATGAGTCTCGACAAAGATAATAAGTACATGGCAGATATTCGTCAACACAAGGATATATATGTCTTCTTGCATGGAAATGTATCTCCTCCAAAGGGACGTTCTCCTACAAATAACCTTCACCCACCAAGTCTTCTCCTTCAACCATTCAAAGAAATGACCTCTCACAAAAGTGGCATAAAATGGACACTCCCACATAAGTGGTAACAAGTCCTATTGAATTCGTTGATCAGATTCAAATCATACTCATCATCATCATCATAATGATATCAAAATTCTAAGACCAATGGCTGTAAACATGACTACTTTCTAGAAAAGTGTCAACATTGCCCTCTTTCAACACTGCACCATCTCGATTTTCGTGCAATAGTTAAAATGATGAATTTTCTACAAAGATTCAAATCTCTTTGTCGTACTATAGCATACAAAGATCAATAGAACTTGCAACATACATCCGTCCTTTCGCCAAAACGAAAACAAGAAAGTGGCCAAACATCATCATTATACCTCCTAGTCTGAGGATAGCTTGAAAACCAGCTGGTCAAATGCAAAAATGAAATGCACCATCACAATCTTTGCGAAAATATGAGAAATCTAAGTATAAAGTTGACCCCATTTTTTTTTTATTTTGGCATTTCAGGGACAAATTCCCTCCTTTGGAAAATCTTCTTCATCAAGAAAGACCCCTCCTAGCACTTGGAAGAATTTAATTTGGTTGAGGAAAAATACAATTTTATTATGGAAACCCTCATGTGCACTAAAGATTAGGTTGGCCCTAAAAGGAATTGAACACCCTTGGATGGTTATAAATACAAGTCAAGTGACCCTCATTTGGACATTATCATCAAGTATTCATTTTCTTCTCTCTTCTTTGGTTTAGCTCAAGTCTGAAGTTGGTTCACGAAGATTGGCTCGTACAAGTCTGAGATTGCAGCTTCTAAAGCCCACATGTGTGGATTATTGTTTTGGTCTGCAACCGCAAGGATGCTATAAATAAATTTTGTCTACAACTGCTCCCATGTAAGCATGTTCGTGCGGTCAAGAGGCTTCAACCACATGTATGATTGTTTGGTGCGTGTGATTGAGAACTTAGGTTTCTTCTAACAGATGACCATAGATTCAGGTGACAGTTGATCCCAAATGACTGTTGTTTGGCCAATTCAGTGTCTTTAAATTGTCAATCATAATTTGTCAACCAGGGTGCATAGATTGCTGAAGTACAGGTGCAAAATATGTGCTAGAAGTTATTCAGTATGTCGTTATGTATTTGTTAGGATCTAAGCTTAAGATGAATATGGAGGTGGCGTTTGTTAATTATATCAGAGTTACAATCCTTAGAGTTATTAGCTAATTTCTTGGGATTTATTCTCCATCTAATTAGTTTATGGATGATATGAGAGTGATCCTACTAGTATTAGATTTTCTGACTTAGTTACCGGAGAATCCACAGTAAAAACCATTTTTCGTCAACGTTTCAAATCCCAACTGGGATCCATCATCAGGACTTCATGAATGCTTGATAGAAGAAGAGCTCAATTGAGGGATTAAATAGTAATGAGGAGATTAGGTTTTGGGTTGAGATGAATGTCGGCCTTGTTTCAATAATATTATTAATTTTTGATTAATTAATGATGAGTAAATTAATTGATTTTAATTTGATGTAAATTATTATTATTATTTTATTACTATTATGTTAATTATTATTCTAATTAAGTTTAATAACTTATTTTTATTTAATATAAAGTAAAATAATATAATATAATAATCTTTATTCTAAATATTTAGTGATTATTAAATTAATAATACATAAAAGTATTTGAATTTAATATATATTAGTATAATATAATATTATTAATTATAAAAATATGTAAAATCTATATATTAACTAATAATATATATTGGTATATGATGAATAGTAATATTAGTGAATTGTATATTAAAATAACTTAAATTAATAATTATTATGATAGAATTAATTAATATTAATAATATTAGAAACCAATATTAATAATTAAAAGTTGATAATTAATAACAAAATACTAATAATATCAAAATTAATAATTAATAGGAGATAATTCATGTTAATAACTAATAATTAATATTAATAATTAAAATAGTAATCATAATAATTATTAATTATTAATTAATAATAATTATAGATAATTCCGGTCAAGTGTTTAATTTTTTTTTAATCTTTAATAAATAGTTAAATTAATTAATATATTTTATTTTTATGAATAGAATACCTAATTAATAGCTTATGATTAATACATCATAATAATGCTTTATAATAATAGTTAATGATAAGGTAATAGATATATCCTAATTATTAATGAAATATTGTAATTAAGTACTAGTTATTATTATTATTATCTTAATTAAATTATTAAAGCAATGTTACTAACTACTAAAAAAGGGGGAGGGAAATCTACCACTAAATGCTAAGCCTAAGATGAATTGTTGACCTTAATTTCTCTTATTAGGGGAAGCCAGCGTCCACTAATGTCCATACCATTGTCTCTGTTGAGATTATCCGGATGCTTCATAATTTCAAGAGCTTCTCTAATCTTTCGTCTATGATGCTGATCTTCCCTTGCGAAAATTGAGGCGTTTTCCAAACAGACATGGTGTTTGGTTTTTGAGGAGTGTTCTGCCAAGGCCGAGGTACGAGACCTTTCATTCTTGATATCAGCTCCATGTTCCTTAAGTCTAGTCTGCAGGGAGCGACCAGTTTCACCAATGTAGCTTTTTCCACATGAGCAATCTATTTTATAGACTCCCTTAAGCTAATGTCTATCAATACTATCTTTGACAGACCTCATACCTTGCCTAATAGTATTATATTGTTTTGAGATTTTTGGTCTTGAATATTTATGATGCAGCTTCTAATCCACTAAGTACAAAAAGAAATCTATTCTATCAATTGTGAAGAAATATTGTTTGAACTCAATTGTTTAGGAGAAAGCTCTCATATTTTTACTTATTCAATTTTCATTCAAACTAAATATTTCAAACAACATCTATACTATGAAGTAAACACACTTGAACTATGCTAGATAATAAGAAAATGAAGTAACCATGTTGTACCAGGTATAAAGCAATTCAAATGACAGACTAAGCTAGGTATGAAGCAGATAAAAGTACTTATGAAAATAACGATCCATTAACGAATTCATTATGCTGCATTTTCACACAAAATAGAGTATTCAAGGAATGAAAAGAAATCGAATTGCAAATGATTAATACCTGTCACTAGTCGTAGGGGCCCTCCACAGATCAGTTCACAATCTTCATTCAACACAACGCATACACACAAACCCAATTCTATTGCTGGTAAACAAAATTCACACACTGTTTCAAAATTACATCATCCAACGTGCACCAAATCATAGTGTGGCCATAAGTTTTATAACAAGTCTCTGGCATAACAACATGAGTAATTTAAGCCTAATATATTTATCTTAGCTAAACTATATCACTAAATCTTCAATGTCCTATTCCGAAAGCAAATCAATAATATTTCGATTGAACTCAGATTTCGTTTCGGCAACAATCCTGCATTTGACTTGGGGTTTGACCGTGATCTCCTGCGTTTATCTTAATGAACAATTTCAAGGGGATAGGAAGGAATCAACGAGGAAACCATTCCCTATCCATTTGCATCCTTCGTTGCTGACCTAAAGCTTCTGAACCTAGCAAACAATGGAGGCAACTACAGAAATCTGGATTAGTTGCGGAAACAGATCGATTCAGTAGCTAATTGCATTCTTTAACAAAACACTAGGGTATAAAGTCAAACATCAATAAGAAGACATATTATTGCATACCTTCATCAAAACCTGGTGGATATGGCTTTATTTATGTGGTAAATATATAGGAAAAGAGAGGAATATTAGGAAAAAAGGGATGTCATGGTAAGACAATCTTCAGACTCTACATTCCCCCAGATTGGAGATTTTGCATGTCCTCATACACTTCTTCAGAACCATCCCCAAGAGAGAAAGGATAAGTTTTTCTCCTTGATGATGATTCGGTCATGGACGTGTACAATCTATCATTCGATGAGTTTTAGAAGAGGATTCTACAGGCGAAGAGGAAGTACTTTCCAGATGATCACACATCACTTGCATTCATCAAGGAAAGGGTGATAGTGTCAGATGCAAGGCAGCATCCATCCACCCTTGTCGAAGCTACCTTGGCCTATGCAGGAACAACAAACTCAAATGTTAAGTACCTAATGACCGAGAATGAACAACTGATAAAGAACTTGTAGGCTTCCAAGCAAGATTTAGAAAAACTCTGAGCATGAACGCAGAATGCAGTTTCCGCAATGGGGGAAATGAGGAAAGAAATACTCGCTAAAGTATCAACACTTGAGAGTACCATGCGGAAGATCTATGACGGATTTTCCATCATGCATAAAGAAGTTGTCTGTGTGCATGGCTTATAGTAGCTAAGCAAATAGTTTGTTTAAACTCTCAGGAACATACATGCTTCCATTGCCCATGTGAAAGAATGGACAATGTGGTAAAAAAGGGCCCTGCTTCACTTATCCAAGAAGATGAATCCACAGGCAGAGTTGGAAAAGCAAAGGTTCGGATGTTGATCTAGAACTACAATAAGCACACCATTTGTCAACAGCATATAGGCCTCATATGCATGGTTGTACAACAATTTGGATGTTATGGTGAGAACACACAGGATCCCATCAATCGGTTCCCTCACCGAGGCTAGACACAAGAACCAAGTTCGGCTAGAGATTGATGAGTACATGGAGCAGCTAAGGTGAGAGGCCACCAGGGAAGACTAGGAGTTGAGCACATAACATGTAGAAGTACACTGGTGGTCCTGTCATGGTCAACACCATGTTTCACATGCTTCAGAACAAGTTGGATACAAGTTTCAAGACTATATACCCGGATGCCATGGAGGCAAGATTCCATTATCATAAAGACACCATCAAGTAGTTTGGGGACATCATCACACTGTACCAAGCTTGGCATCAATATGTGACCGAGAGGCACCAAGTGGAGGTTGTCGAGTTAGTATTTCCTCAAACTTTGGAATAATAGTGTTTTGTCTTGTTAGGTTGTCTCTAGCCTATTTTTGCTTACATGGGTACGTGTGGAAAATGTAATATTATGTGTAAATATGTTGTATGTGAAATTCCAAGTGTCATTAGTGGAATGTGAAAGGTCGTCATGTTATGTAATGAAGTATTTGTAAATAAGTTGAAGAGTCATGAGGGTAGTCAAAGATTCACAAAGGGGAATGTCAAGGGTCGCCCTACCCTTTGTTATAAATAGTACTTCATAACTTATAGAACAGGCTTTTGGGATCCAATATTTTGGCTAGGCTTAGGCTTAGAGAAGGCTTTGGACTACTATGAAGAGCCTTGGCTTCTCCATAGCGTAGAGCTAGTATACTTCTTTGGAGGAGCAAGTGTTCTTGACTGTAATGTTCCACTATTGGGATTAGCGGTCATCAATGGTGTATGTATGGATGGAACTTTCACTTATAATTATAATATCGGAGCCAACACACTTTCATGCATATGTTGTTTTTGTAGTTGGACTATTCTAGTTGCTTTAGCAATGTATGTTGTTTAACTTATGCATTTTCTTATGAACTACTTTGTATGTAATTGTACAAATATTGTTGAATGCACGTTGTTTGATTAGCCCATCACTTTAATTTGTGAACTATTCTGCATTTTAGCTTGTGATGTCATTCCACTCATGTGTTCCTTTCAAGTTGTGTACTATTACAGGCTTCTAAGGGGTGCACTTCTTTTCCCCTATGTGTGTTAGAACCTCCATGCATCACCCTTGAATCTCTGTAGGGTCACACACTTTCTCTCACCCACATTTATCTTCCTTACCTCTGTGCGCTACCACGGTCAAGGCATTGCACTACCACCCACTATTGGGACTCCTACTCCAAATGGTTTGAGGTCTAGTTAGGAATTCATATCAGGGAGATGCACTGTCAACATAAGTGTACAATAATTTGGTCATTTATTTTGGCTCACCTAATTTGGTGGAGTGTGCACAAATTCCGTCATCTCACCCATAACTCTCCATATTCATTGGCTCACATCCACATCAAAACCTCCATCTCATTAATAGTCCATCAAGAACTCTTCGTGACTTTAGCAAAGTCTCGATGAAGAACTCCAACCAACTTCATCATATTTTCTTCTCCACTGGCCCCTTCCTTCATCGAAGTCTCCTCCTCACTAAAGGTCCACCGAGAACTCCATCTCATTCCAAACAAAGCTTTAATGAAGAAGTCCACCAAAATTCATATCAAATCAAACTTCTTCTTCCGACGTGTCCTTCCACTTCGAGTGATTTCACCCAAACAGACTTCATCCTTGAGGCATGACAGACACTCATCCAATCCATCGTTCACCCAACCACAACTCACCCATCCCATAAGTGTCTCATCCACTATCCTTGTTTTGTTCATTCACACCATCCATCATGAGGTGGAATGCTTCATGAACAAGATTTTTGTCAACCAAAATCATATGTCGCATAGGTGAACAAGAACTCATCTCATCCTACACAAGAAACGTTATCAAACAAATATCCTCATTAACATATGTATGAAGTGTTTTCATGAAAGAACTCACTCCTTCCTTCAACACGTGTGAAGTGCTCAAACCTAGTAGACTTGATTATACCATGTTCTCCCTCCTTCAACTGTTGCTTCACAACACTTAAACACTTGATCACATGACCAACTTCTTATTCATGGTGAACATATTCAACTTTCTCAACTCCTTGATCATGGTCAACAAGCTCCTTCCTAACCTTCTCTTAGAGAGCATCAACTTCCTTCTACAACATCGACCTTTCCTCTCTCATATGACTCAAGCTCTCCATGATTTGTGTAAAGAACCTATCTACACTAACCTTCATTAACATTTTTTTTATTTTATATAGCCATAATAAAAATACTATATTGTCTATATTTATACTTATGTTAACCATAGTTTAAATTCTCACTAGACGTCCTCAAGTTTATCTATACAGAAACTAGTAATTCTTATAGTTATTCATGTAAAAAATATTTTTGCGGCAAACTACAATTTATTTTATACACCTCTGTAATTTATATTGAAGAACTTGCCTCCATCTTCACAGTATATTGCTTATACTATGATTTATTTATAATGAATTACCAAATAGTGATTTCTTCCAAAATCATTTACAATGAACTACCTTTAACCATACAATAGTTCCTTTGTTAGAACTAAAGAACCACTAGTATCTTTTCATTATTTTTATGTAAAAACTCTTAGTGATTTTGATACTTAGTATCATTACATTGTATATGGCTATTGGTTTGATTTACACCCATATTAGCGAACTGTTCATAGGTGTTTGCCTCCCTGTTGTCTTGGTCATGCAGCTCCCATATAGTGTTGATAGACTTTCTCCCCCTGGAAAATTGTTGAAAAAACTTGGAATTTTTGTCCTCGACTCTTATCCATAAAGCTCTGCTCTTTAGACGTCAGTGTTCTTATTTCTGTCTCAACAGTCTAATCCTTTCCGATTTGAGGTGGATTAAATGAGCCTTCGAATCCATTGAAGCTAGACAAGCAAGCCCAAATGCTTCCAAAGTTTTGAGTTCATCTTCTATCCTTTCGAGATCAGCCTCATCTTTTCTCTATTTCTCCTTTGCCCATTCAATGGTTTTTGTTTTTAGGCATGCCAAATTTTTTGAACTAACCTTGGCCGGGGAGATAAGGTCATCTGGCCTACAGTGAATCCAAGAGTCAGATACTAATTTTTGGACATCTACTTCAGATAACCATGATGAGTTGAATTTAAAAGGCGCATGGGGTTTGTGGTTGTCATCCTTGATTTCCAAAAAAATTGGGGAATGGTCCGAGATCCCTCCTGAACCCACCCACTGGTGAAAAAGATTCAATCTAGATAGAAGAGGTCATTTTATCATAAAACAGTCCAGCCTCCTTTCTAGAGCCTCCTCCCCCGTTCTTCTATTCCTCCAGGTTGGCATAATCTTGGTTGAAACGATGTTCAGAAGCTCGTGTGAGTCCAACAAATTTTCAAAAAAAGACGAGAGTTGATCACATTGGGCCCGACTTCCCTAGGGTTCCGTCGGTCCTAGAGAGAAATTTAAATCTCCCCCTATGATCAAATTATCAGTTTACATGAAATCAGCTTCTAGAAGTCTGCCCCAAAACAATTCTTGATTATGGCAAGGTCCATAAATGTTGACAATCCTGAAAGGTCGGTTGTGGTTCGAGGATGTAATGTCTACACCCAGGAAGCCCTCACCCCCCCAAACATTGTGTAAATTTATAGTTCTTTTATTAAACCCCATAGTGTAGCCTCCCGAGCGGCCTCTTACATCCAAGAAGTAGAAAACCCAGTCCGATAGGAAGCTCAGTAACAAATTGTTAATCAGACTCCCTTCACCTAGTGTTTCTTGCAAAAATATAACATCAAGTGGCTCTAAAAGACATAACCTCTAAGTGCCAGTTTTTTGTTCGGGTTGGCTATGCCCCTATAGTTGAAAGCGAGCCACTTCATGGGAGAACATTATGCGGGTTTCCCTTTGTTCTAAGGACCCAATCAATGGGGGTTTGAACCCCTGAAGCCACTTCAATACCAACCCTCTTAATGGCTTCTAAAAGTTTGGATTGTCTGCCATGCGGGTTTTTAAGGGGATGGGAGGGAGGGGATCCTCATCCAGCCCATAGGCTAGGGGTTGAGAGGTAGGGAGTGAGTGGATATAATATCGGTGAGTTCCACTAGAGTTCGAGCTACCCCCTTGAGATGGATTGGGAGGAACCAGGATAGTGGAGGGGTGTTGAGCTAAAGATGATCTGAGGCTGTCATTGATGTCAACCCAAGCAACACCAGGGGATACCCTGATCTTGCAAGGGAATTTTGACTTGAAAACTTACTCTATTTTGAGTCAAGGATCTTCTAGATGAATTCTACTTGTCGAGACGTTTCCATTTGATATATGGCACGCCAAGTAATTCTTCACGGCTTGAGAGATATTCATGATTGAAGTTAGTAACCCCAGTTAGTGGGATAAAACCCTATGGGGTTGTGGCATGGCACTCATAATTGGTTTTGGTCATTTAATAGTCGATAATTAATAATTTTTTAAGCTCCTAAAATCCCTCCAACATTCTCTATAGGAGCCCCTCTCAACTCTATAAAAAGAAATCTCATATATCCTCCAAAAGCAACGATCATGGAATTTTCGCTATAACTTCATTTCTGCGAAGTCTTAGATTCTGAAATTAAAATCCATTTGATCAAAAATCCTAATGAATGTCGTGACTGAATTTCAAATCTTGGTTCACTATATTTTCGGAGATATGATCTGTGGAAGTTAGGGTTTTTGCAGGCTGCCGAATTTCATCTCAAAGAAGTGACCTTGGGAAAATTATCATAGCTCTCTCTCAGAGAAGAGGATTGGAATTCTGTAAAAAGTGGCGGATAGTGTATGGACTGTAGTTTTCTATGTATCAATTTTAGAGTGGAAGGAGGAAACAGTGACACGTGGTACGTCATACAAGTTAGCTCTAATGACCTAGTCCATAATCAGGTCATTGTGAGAGATTGGGCATAACTTTGTCTTGAAGAGTCCAAATCAAGTCAGACCTGTGGCATTGGAAACAAGACTCGGAGGGCTTCTACAAGACCAAATATCACATGTTGGATATCTGAAATCGTAGAGATACATCAGATTAAATATCGTGCTCCTAGAAGGCAAGAAAAACTAGATCAAGTGTTGTCAAGGGGTGCAAAGGACCAGACTTTCTAGGGCAGCAAAGACCAAGGTGCAGCAAAATGATGCAGCAGAGGTAAGCAATAGGTAAGTATCTTTTGTATATGCATGTTCATCTCTTAATTGCACTAGTTTCTTTGTATTCTGATTTGTTGTTTTTGTTTGGCACTAACATATGTTATGCACGATGAGGTAAGTTTTGCTATTATCATGTCAAGGGTATTTCTTTGAAGACTTTTTGCAGGTATTATATATTCATCAAGAGAAGACTCAATGCATAATATAATGTTTTGAAGAGTGAGAAAGGGTAGCATGACAAGAGCACCAATCAAGGTGCAGAACAGCAGCAATAAATCAACCACATGAAGTCTTGAAGTGGGAAGCACTGCATACAATCATTGTAAAAGTATCATTGTACAGAGTCATTGTAAAAGCATCATTATAAAACTTGCACAAATGTCTATTTGCAAAGAGTTGAAGAGGCAGTGTCGGGAGGTCTAGGATCATCATCAGGTGGTTGTGGCATAGTTGGGGTTATGGTCTAGTGTGTCTTCTTCTTCTACATTCTTCTATACCATTGTAAAGTGGACCATTTTCCCTCATACGAGAGTCCATTCTTATTTTTTTCTACTATAGGGTGGTAGGGTGGTGCTAGGATGGTGCATGAAGTCACCAACATGTTCAAGCCTGTGAAAACTTCAGGGTGGTAGGTTGGTACTAGGGTGAGTTGTAGCTCATTGGGTGTTGGGGAATCTTTTCAGTTGACTACAGAAGAATCTCAGGTGTTGGAGCGTCCATCCAATGGGAGCTAGACAAGAATGATTTTCTAGAATTCTAGGAAGTTGTTGCTTTCATTTCATTTGGGGTTGAAGATTAAAGAATTTATTAGAAAAGTGTCGGTGGTTTTTGACCTGGAGGGGGTTTTCCACCTAAAATCTTTGTGCCTCCTTTGTTATTTTATTTACTGTTATTACTGCATAAACATTAATAATAATTGAAGATTAACTAATGCTCTGAAAATATTTAAAAATGTTAATTGCTAAGGAATACTAATTCACACCCCCCCCCCCAAAGTATTTTCCAACAATTAGTATCAAAGCTTGGTTCCTTCAATAGAAATTTAACAACTAGAAGGAGACCATGGAGCATATCAAGAATGGTGTACCTCTATTCAATGAAAATAATTATGCACTCTGGAAAGGAAGAATGGAGGTCTATCTCTTGGTGCAACATTACGAAGTATGGGACACTGTTCAAAATGGCTTTACACCAACCGCAGATGAACAAGGTAAGAAGAATTATCAGTGGACTTACTGAATCTTCTTATCATAAGGTGTTGGGTTGTAAAACCACCAAAAATGTATGGGACAAGCTTGAGAATATATATGCAAGTGACTCAAATGTCAAAGAAGCAAAGCTTCAAATCTACATAACAAAATTTGAGCAACTTAGAATGAAAGAATATGACAACATTGCTGCATACTTCCAACACGTTGATGAAACAACCAACACACTAGAAGGATTGGGAGAGTCTGTTGATGAGAAGACTATTATACGAAATATACTTAGAACGTTACCAGGAAGATTCAACCCAAAGGTATCTGTCTTAGAATACAATGCAAATCTAGACAAACTCAGCAAAGAGGAAATACATGGAGTTCTCATAGCATATGAAATGAGACTTGGTAAAGAAGAGGGTACTTCGCAACTAGAAATTGCATTCACTGCATCTAAGAAAACCAATAAGGACAAACAACCTTCAAAGGCAAAGACCTGCACCTACACCTGCAAGTGTGAAGAAAAGGAAGATGATGAAGAAGGTTTTTTAGATGGAGAATATGCTTACTTTACGAGAAAACTAAAAATTGGTAAGGGAAAATTCAAAGGTAAACTTCCATTGATATGTTTCGGTTGTGGTGAGGTTGGGAATTTCGCAGCAAAATGTCCGAACAGAAGTGATGGAAACTCAAAAGGAAATAAAGGCTTTAAGAAATTCAACAAGCAAGGCAAGAAGAAAGGATTCAAAAGGAACTTTCTCTCTAAAGAATATAGCTCATCATTCGATGAAGACAATGGCAGTGAAGAAGAAGCCAATGAGAGAGTATTATTTATGGCCAAGCACAATAAACAAGAGGTATCAAACAACGAAGAAGAAGAGTTGACCATAGAAGAATTTTCTAAGGAGGCAATCAAGCTTATAAAAGAGCTCAAGGCTGAGAATATCCGTTCCAATACTCTTGAAGAACAAGTTCAAGGTCTCAAAATTGAAGTTGAAGAAAACAAATGTATTGAAGAGTCACTTCAAAAGATATTGGAAGAAAGCAACCGAGAAAGGGAAGAATTAGAAGCTGAAGTAGTCTCGTTGCGTAAGGAAGTGAAGAAGGCAAAATTTTTCCAAAACTATGCCAACAGCTCGAGGGCGTTGGAAGAACTCATCAACCATCAACGATCTTACAACAACAGAACTGGGCTCGGTTACAAAGAAGAAGAAGTAGGACCTTCTACAACAAAATAAAATGAACCTATGAGATCTGATAGGTATGTAGACTTCATTGGACAAGATTCGCAAGAACAGCCTTGGAAGACAATTCCCCGACGAAGATTTTCATCCAGGTACCAACATATTTTTCATGGCTATTGTTATTCATGTGGAAAATTTGGACATAGAGCTTCAAAATTTCGCATGTATGTTTGGAATGAATATAATTCTAGGAGATCTCTCAGAAATAGATATTCCAGAACTCAACATAATATCCACAAATTTTATCATTTGAGAGATGATTTCAAATGTTACAAATGCAACAATTTTGGACATATGGCTAGGGATTATGAAGTTCCAAATAGGTACAACTATTATCGGCAAAACCCTAGAAGAAAATTTGCAGGATCACGAGATAAACACCAAATGGAATCTTCTATGAATAAAATCGAATGTTACAAATGTCATAACTATGGACACATGGCTCGTAGATGCATACAAGATGGAATCAACCATGAATGAAAATCTTGACGATGAGAATAAGAAGGTTTGCTAAGGAAAACAGGTACAGGATGAACAAGTACAAGATGACCAAGAAAAGAAAGAAGGCAATAAGGTCCCAACAATTATGCTCTCACGATTCGTAGCAGATTGTGAGGAATCAACAGTTACTTCGGTTAATGACTCGAGTTAAGACAATTCGTTAAATGACACATTATTTTGAACAATTCAGCTTATCGACTCCTAGAAATTTGAAGATGAGGAGTCTATGCAATAGTATATGATACAAGTCTATGATTGACAGACAAGTAGTTTGAACAATATGGAAATTTCATTACATGTTCAGGGGGAGAAAAACAGTTGAAGGAATACAGGTTACCAGGAACAAGGTAAGATTAGTCTGAAAAGGATATGCAGAGGTTGAAGGAATCGATTTTGAAGAAACATTTTTTCCTGTTACCAAAATGAAAGCTATCAGGATGTTTCTCGTGCCACAAAAATGAAAAGTGAGTTTGAAATGTCTATGCTTGGAGAGATGACATACTTTTTGGGGCTTCATATTTCTTAACAGGATAAAGGAATATTCATATATCAAACCAATTACATCAAGGAAATGCTCAACAATCCAGATGGAAGATTGCAAGCCAGTCCTTACCCCCATGATAATAAGTTGCAAGTTAAGCTTACAAGATTTGTCAAAGGATGTGGACCAAAGATTGTATAGATCCATGATTGGTAGTCACCTATATGTGATATCCTCCCAGCCTGATGCGATGCAGGCATTTGGACAAGTAGCAAGATTCCAGGCAGCACCAAAAGAATATCATATTATTGTCGTCAAAAGAATTCTTCGATATCTAAAGGGAACAACAGAATATGGCTTGTGGTGTCCCAAGGGAAACAATCTCATTATTCAAGCCTTTACAGATGTAGATTGGGCAAGAAGCATTGATGATCGTAAGAGTACTAGTGGAGAAGCACTCTATCTAGTTGGTTGTTTCATATCATAGTTGAGCAAAAAGCAAACCTCAATCTCGTTATCTACAACAAAAGCATAATACATTACAGTGGCATCTTGTTGTACTCAAGTCCTTTGGATGAAACAAACTTTTCAAGATCTTCAAGTACAATTCAGTGAGCCTATTCCCATCTTTTGTGATAACACCAGTGCCATCAGCATCTCCAAGAATCCTGTCATGCATTAAAAAACAAAACACATTTCGATAAAATATCATTTTGTTAGAGAACAAGTCGCTGAAAAGAATATCAAACTTGAATATGTTGGTACAAAAGAACAAATCACTGATATCTTCACTAAACCTTTACCTCGTGAAGCATTTGAATATCTTCACCAGAAGCTTGGGCTTCTCCCAAGTTCTCATTAGATTTTACTTATTCAAAAAATAAAGGGGGAGTGGAAGTGTGTACAGGTCCGCAGAATGGTTGTGTGTCAGGGGGAGTTACCCTCTGCCATTGATGTCAAAGGGGAAGGGAAGGAAATAGGAAGAGGTGCCATGATTGCAGGGGAAGTACTTGTGTTGCCATCAATGCCAAAGGGGGAGATTGTTGATCTAAAGATGATCTGAGGTTTTCATTGATGTCAACCCAAGCAGCACCAGGGGCTACCTTGATCCTGCAAGGGAATTTTGACTTGACAAATTACTCTATTTTGAGTCAAGGATCTTCTATATGGATTCTACTTGTTGAGATGTTTCCATTGATATATGGCACGCTAAGTAATTCTTTACGGCTTGAGAGATATTCATGTTTGAAGTTAGTAACCCCAATTAGTTGGATAAAACCCTATGGGGTTGTGGCATGGCACTCATACATGGTTTTGGTCATTGAATAGTCAATAATTAATAATTTTTTAGGCTCCTGAAATCCCTCCAACATTCTCTATAGAAGCCCCTCTCAACTCTATAAAAATAAATCTCATATATCCTCCAAAAGCAGTGATTGTGGAATTTTCGCTATAACTTCTGCGAAGTCTTATATTCTAAAATTAAAACCCATTTTATTTTCAATCTTGATGAACGTCATGACTGAATTTCAGATCTTGGTTCACTATAATTTCAGAGATATGATCTGTGGAAGTTAGGGTTTTTGCAGGCTGCCAAATTTCATCTCAAAGAAGTGACCTTGGGAAAATCATCATAACTCTCTCTCAAAGAAGAGGATTGGAATTCTGTTATAAGTGGCGAACAGTGCACGGACTATAGTTTTTTGTTTATCAATTTCAGAGCCGAAGTAGGAAATAGTGACATGTGGTATGTCGTACAAGTTCTCTCTACTGAACTAGTCCATAATTAGGTCATTGTGAGAGATTGGGCATAACTTTGCCTTGAAGAGTCCAAATCGGGTCGGACCTGTGGCATTGGAAGGAAGAATCAGAGGGATTCTACAGGACCAAAGATCACATGTTGGGGATCTGAGATCGCAGAGATACATCAGATTAAATATCGTGCTCCTAGAAGGCAAGAAAAACTAGATCAAGTGTTGTCAAGGGGTGTAAAGGACCAGACTTTCTAGGGAAGCAAAGAGCAAGGTACAACAAAATGATGTAGCAGAGGTAAGCTATAGGTAAGTATCTTCTATATATGCATGTTCATCTCTTAATTGCATTAGTTTCTTTTTATTCTAATTCGTTGTTTTTGTTTAGCACTGACATATGTTCTGTAGGATGAGGTAAGTTTTGCTATTATAATGTCATGGGTATTTCTTTGAAGAGTTTTTGCAGGTATTATAGACTAAATGCATAATCTAATGTTCTGAAGAGTGAGAAAGGGTAGCATGACAAGATCAGCCATCAAGGTGCAGAACAACAACAAGAAGTTCACCACATGAAGTCTTCAAGTGGTAAGCACTGCATACAATCATTGTAAAAGTATCATTGTACAGAGTCATTGTAAAAGTTGTACAAGTGTCTGTCTGCCAAGAGTTGAAGAGGCAGCGTTTGGAGGTCTAGGATCATCATTAGGTGGTTGTGTCATAGTTTGGGTTATGGTCTAGTGTGTCTTCTTCTTCTACATCATTCTATATCACTGTAAAGTGGACCATTTTCCCTGGTACGGGAGTCCATTCTTCTTTTATTCTTCTATAGGGTGGTAGGGTGGTGCTAGGCTGGTGCATGAAGTCACCAACAGGTTCAAGCCTGTGAAAATGTTGGGTCCCTATAATACTAGTGATTACCCCATTACTATTGTAGTTATACCAATTATTTATATTGATGTACCCATGTAGTGCCCATATTGTTACTATTGTGCCACATAGAAGCCCACTATTGTTATTGTTGTGCCCTACAATATTATTGTTATGTAGGCTTTGATTGTATTGGGACCACTTAGACTCCTATATATAGAAAGGAGGTATTTTCATTTGTATCATCCAAGAATTGTTCATTTATGTAATGTAAAGGAGGTTGCCCCCTCGAAGAGGCTGAATTCTAAGGCGTGGATCTCTCTTTTCTATCTTTTTGTGAGCTGGTTTCATAACATTTGGTATCAGAGCTTTGGATTCTAGGGTTTCGCTGCTCCAAACAGGTCATCGTGGCATTTTCGCTATAACTTTTTTTCTGTGACGTTTCAGAAGTCGAAAGAAAAACCCATTTGAGAAGAATTGGCGCTGAACCTTGGGTCCGAATTTCAGAACTTTTCTCGCGATATTTTCGGAGATATGATCTGAGGAAGTTGGTCTTTTTGCAGACTCCTGAATTACATTCAAAACAGGTGACCTGGGGAAATTCGTCATAACTCTCTCTCTGAGGATCGGATTGAAATTTCGTAAAAAGGTACATAAATCAGATGGATGTTAGTTTCTTGTGGGTGAGTTTCAGATTCAAAGGTTGAAACAGTGACTCGTGGCACGTCGTACAAGTTCGCTCTACCGAACCAGTCTAAAAGCAAGTCACTGTGGGAGATTTCACATAACTCTTCCTTGGAGAATCCAGTTTGGCTCAGACTTGTGGCATTGGCAAGAGGACGCAGAAGGCTACTACAGATAGCAATTTTAGAACTGGATGATCCGAAATCACAGAGATACATCAGATTCAATATTAGGCCTCTATAAAGTGAAAAAAGGTGTGTAGTTTTTTTTTTAAATTTTTGTGTAAGCTTGGTTTAACGGAATTCAAAGGGCATAGTAAAGCATTATTATCGGTAACTGATGCCCCGAGGAAAGAAAATGCAAACACCTAGTAAGGAACCTGAAAGCTCTAGCATGACTCATGAAGAAGAGGAAGAAATGCTACATGATATATCAAAATTACAAGAACAAGTGCAACAAATGTCACGCTCACAAAAGCTAACAGAAGCTAAGATAAGTGGCGTGGAATCTAAGGTAAATGGCGTGGAATCTAAGATAAAGGCATGGAAGCTAAGATGGATGGCATGGAAGCTAAGATTGACGCTAAATTGATGGCATGGATGATAAGATGGATGAATTGAAGAAGTTGCTACAAGAAAGGGTCACTAATGGTGAAAAGGTAGTAAAGGAAACTCATGATGAGAATAAAAGAAATGTTAATCATGATTCCATAGACTCTAATGTTGGATTGAAAACTCACCATGTTCCAAAAATCGATGTGAGGAAGTTTGATGGCAAGGATCCCGCCACATGGATATTACAGATGGAGCAATTCTTCGATCTCAATAATGTGCAAAACACACAAAAGGTACGTATGGCAACTTTATATTTGGAACCAAATCAGTTTGTATGGTATCAATGGCTTTGTTCTCGTAAACAATTTATCACTTGGGCAATTTTTACGGAAGAATTGATAGCACATTATGAGGATACAAAAAGCAACACTTTTTTTAGCCAATTGATGAATCTCAAACAAAAGGGTTCAATAATGGAGCACATTGAGGAGTTCCAAAAATTGAACATAAGGATAAAAGATATTCCAGAGGAGCATAGGATTGATGTGTTCATAGGGTCTTTAAAGGATAATATCCAACATGATGTGCGCCTTTGGGAACCTGATTCATTAGAGAAGGCATTCAGGTTAGCAAGAAAAATGGAAAGCAAAATTATGGCAACTAGGAAGCATACCATTCACAACTATAAAGATGGAAGTGTTGTTGCCCATAGTCTTCCACAACCTACAAGGTTGACACCGCAACAATTGGAAGAAAAAAGAGCAAAAGGGCTTTGTTACAATTGTGATAGCAAATACACAAAAGGTCATAAGTGTGCTGAGAAGAAATTATTCTACATAGATTGTGAAGAGGAAGAAGAAAAGGAGCAAGAAAGGTCAAAAGAAGAGGATATATTCCAGGAACAAAGCCTATATGAAGAACAAATAAATCCGACCATATCTTGTAATGCATTGGCAGGAATTACCACTCCTCAAACCATCAAGATAGAAGGACAAATCAAGAAGAAAAAGGTGATAGTGTTGATTGATTCAGGAAGCACCCACAATTTTATTCATTGTAGGGTAGCAAAAGAATTGAATTGCTTCCTATATCCAGCACCAGAGTGTCAAGTGATGATTGCAAATGGAGGAACAATAAATTGCTCTGGAAAGTGCCATAATATCAAGCTATCCATGGGAGAATATGTATTGACTAGCCCAATGCTTTCCATTCCAATGGGAGGTGCTGATGTTGTACTAGGAGTCCAATGGCTACAATCCTTGGGTACAATAGCTTTTAATTTTCAAGAACTTTTCATGAAATTTTCTGTGGAAGGAAAGGAAGTTGAATTAAGGGGTATTGCAGGGAAACCAGGAAAGATAATCAGCTCTAATGGTATGACAAAGCTTCTAAAAAAGGAGCAAAGGGGTGTAATTGCACAATTATGTTCGCTAGATGTTTCCACATTAGAATCATCTATTTCTCCAGATCTCCAAAAAGTCCTGGACAATCATTCCAAGGTATTTGAGACTCCCAAAGGTCTCCCACCTATGCGTGATCATGATCATGCTATTCATCTGATTCCAGGAAGTGTTCCTCCAAACATCAGGCCGTACAGATATCCCTATGTCCAAAAAAGTGAAATTGAACGTATGGTTGCAGAAATGCTAGAGGCTGGTATAATTCAACCGAGTCAAAGTTCTTTCTCTGCTCCAGTAGTATTGGTGCACAAGAAGGATGGATCATGGCGCATGTGTCCGGATTACAGGGAGCTCAACAAGCTCACTATTAAAGATAAGTTCCCCATTCCTGTCATTGATGAATTACTGGATGAATTGCATGGATCAATTTACTTCACCAAGTTGGATCTTCGTTCAGGATATCATCAAATCAGAATGAAGATTGAAGACATTCCGAAAACGGCATTTAGAACTCATGAGGGTCATTATGAATTTTTGGTCATGCCTTTTGGCCTTACCAATGCACCTTCAACATTTCAAGGTTTGATGAATTCAATTTTCAAACCATTCCTTAGAAAATTTGTGTTAGTATTTTTTGATGATATACTTATCTACAGCAAGTCTTGGAAGGATCATGTTGAACATGTCGACAGGGTGCTACAACTATTGGAAGAGAAACAATTATATGCCAAAAGATCCAAATGTTTCTTTGGAGTCCAGGAGGTGGAATATTTGGGTCATATTGTATCTCATGAAGGAGTTAAGGTAGACCCTACCAAAATTAAAGCCATTAAGGAATGGAAAATCCCCACATCCATAAAGCATTTGCGCGGATTTCTTGGGTTGACAGGGTATTATCGCAAGTTTGTTAAGAATTATGGGAGAATAGCAGCACCTCTAACGACATTATTGAATAAAGATGCATTTTCATGGACTCCGGAAGCAACAAAGGCCTTTGAACATCTTAAAGAGGCAATGTGCCAAGCACCGGTCTTAGCTACACCGGACTTCACAAAAACCTTTACTGTGGAATGTGATGCT
This sequence comes from Pinus tabuliformis, assembly GCA_031772625.1. Taxonomy (NCBI): domain Eukaryota; kingdom Viridiplantae; phylum Streptophyta; class Pinopsida; order Pinales; family Pinaceae; genus Pinus; species Pinus tabuliformis. Next base: position 48,070,405 of record CM062805.1, on the reverse strand, counting down.
TCAGGAAATGGAATTGGTGCTGTTCTAATTCAAGATGAAAGACCCATTGCCTTTGAAAGTCGTCCAATCAAGGGAAAGTTTCTAAGAAAAGCTATTTATGAGAAGGAAATGTTGGCAATACTCCATGCACTTAAGAAATGGCGCCCCTACCTAATGGGAAGACACTTCAAGGTAAAAACAGATCATGATAGCCTTAAATACTTTTTAGAACAAAGATTATCCTCTGAAGAGCAACAAAAGTGGGTCACAAAGATGTTGGGTTATGACTTTGAAATCATCTACAAAAAGGGGAAGCAAAATGTGGTGGCAGATGCACTCTCAAGGAAGGATGAGGATGTGGAAGCATTGCTGTGCGCTATTTCTATCATCCAACCAGATTGGATAAATGAAGCAAGGGAGGAATGGAAGAATGACGAAGAAGTATGGGCACTTATTCGAAAGCTACAACAAGATTCCAGTACGTCTGATACATTTAGCTGGAAAAATGATTCGTTATGGTACAAAGATCGCTTATACCTCTGTAAGAATTCCCAGCTAAAACAAAAGATTCTTATGGAATTGCACACTTCTCCCTTAGGAGGGCACTCAGGATTTTTAAAAACTTACCACAGGGTGAAGAAGGAATTTTTTTGGGATGGCCTTAAATCAGATATTCACAAGTTTGTGGCAGAATGTTTGGTTTGCCAGCAAAATAAAGTTGAAACAATTAAGACACCGGTCTATTACAACCTTTACCCATTCCAAGCCAACGTTGGGAGGAGGTATCAATGGATTTTATCACAGGTTTACCCAAGTCTGAGGGAAAGAGTGTCATCATGGTGGTAGTTGACAGACTTACCAAGTATGCACACTTTTGTGCATTATCACATCCATTTAAAGCCAGTACAGTTTCTACTGCATTTATGGAAACAATTCAAAAGCTACATGGAAACCCAAAGATTATTGTAAGTGACAGAGATCCCATTTTCACTGGAAATTTTTGGACAGAATTATTTTCTTGTCTTGGTACTCAGTTAGCTCATAGCTCATCTTATCATCCTCAATCTGATGGGAAAACTGAGATAGTAAACAAATGTTTGGAAGGATACCTTCGTTGCTTTGTATCTGATAAACAGACACAATGGGTCAAATGGTTGCCTCTGGCTGAATGGTGGTATAACACTTCCTTTCATACAGCAACAAAAATGACCCCATTTATGGCACTTTATGGGTATCAACCACCATCCATCACATCATATTTAAGAGAAAATTCTAAGGTTCAGGCAGTGGAACATCACATCGAACATCAACAACAAGTCCTCCAACTCTTAAAGGATAACCTTGTGTTGGCACAGAATAGAATGAAACAACAGACAGATCAGCATCGCAGTGAAAGAAGTTTTGATGTAGGTGATTGGGTATTCCTACGGCTACAACCATATAAGCAAATGTCCCTCAAGCAAGCTAAGAAGGATAATAAATTATCACCAAAGTATTATGGTCCGTACAAGGTGTTGCAAAAGATTGGTACTATGGCATACAAATTGGAGCTTCCTGCAGCTTCTCGATTGCACCCAATTTTCCATGTTTCATGCTTAAAGAAGGTTATAGGCGACAAGCTCCCGGTTCAAACAATATTGCCAGAACTTGACGAAGAAGGAAAAATTATATTGGAACCGGAAGCAGTTATAGAAACAAGAACTCGACAGCTACGAAATCGATCAATTTCAGAGTACCTTATCAAGTGGAAGAACTTATCCGCTGAAGATTCCACATGGGAGGACGAGAATTTTATGCAGAAGTATCCTGAACTACTCAAGCGTTGAGGACAACACTTTTTTGAAGGAGAGGGGCATGTTGGGTCCCTATAATACTAGTGATTACCCCATTACTATTGTAGTTATACCAATTATTTATATTGATGTACCCATGTAGTGCCCATATTGTTACTATTGTGCCACATAGAAGCCCACTATTGTTATTGTTGTGCCCTACAATATTATTGTTATGTAGGCTTTGATTGTATTGGGACCACTTAGACTCCTATATATAGAAAGGAGGTATTTTCATTTGTATCATCCAAGAATTGTTCATTTATGTAATGTAAAGGAGGTTGCCCCCTCGAAGAGGCTGAATTCTAAGGCGTGGATCTCTCTTTTCTATCTTTTTGTGAGCTGGTTTCATAACAGAAAACTTTAGGGTGGTAGGGTGGTGCTAGGGTGAGTTGTAGTTCATTGGGTGTTGGGGCATCCGTTCATTTGACTACTGAAGAATCTCGGGCATTGGAGCGTCCATCCAGTGGGAGCTAGAGAAGAATGATTTTCTAGAATTCTAGGAAGTTGTTCCTTTCATTTCAGTTGGGGCTGAAGATTAAAGAATTTATTAGAAAAGTGTTCGGTGGTTTTTTACCCGGAGGGGGTTTTCCACCTAAAACATTTGTGCCTCATTTGTTATTTTATTTACTGTTATTATTGCATAAATGTTAATAATAATTGAAGATTAACTAATGCGCTGAAAAGATTTAAAAGTTCTAATTGCTAAGGAATACTGATTCACCCCCTCCCCCCCACCCAAGTATTTTCCAACAATTGGTATCAGATCTTGGTTTCCTTCAATATCAATTTAACAACTGGAAGGAGATCATGGAGCATACCAAGAATGGTGTACCTCTATTCAATGAAAATAATTATGCACTTTGGAAAGGAATAATGGAGGTCTATCTCTTGGCGCAAGGTTACAAAGTATGAGACAAAGTTTAAAATGGCTTTACACCAACCGCGGATGAACAAGGTAAGAATAATTTGGTAAATGATGCAAAAGCAAAGAATATTATTATCAGTGGACTTATTGAATCTACTTATCATAAGGTGTTGGGTTGTAAAACCACCAAAAATGTATGGGAAAAGCTTGAGAATATATATGCAGGTGACTCAAGTCAAAGAAGCAAAGCTTCAAATCTACAGAGCAAAATTTGAGCAACTCAGAATGAAAGAAGATGACAACATTGTTGCATAATTCCAACACGTTGATTAAATAATCAACACTCTAGAAGGATTGGGAGAGCCTGTTGACAAGAAGACTATTATATGGAGGATTCTTAGAACGTTACCAAGACGATTCAACCCAAAGGTATTGGTCTTAGAATAGAGTACAAATTTGGACAAACTAATCATAGAGGAATTACATGGAGTTCTCATAGCATATGAAATGAGACTTGGTGAAGAAGAGGGTACTTCGCATCTAGAAACTATGTTCGCTACATCTAACAAAACCAATAAGGACAAACAACCTTCAAAGGAAAAGTCCTGCACCTGCACCTGCAAGTTTGAAGAATAGGAAGATGATGAAGAAGATTTTTCAGATGGATAATATGCTTACTTTACGAGAAAACTAAAAATTGGTAAGGGAAAATTCGAAGCTAAACTTCCATTGATATGTTTTGGTTGTGGTGAGGTTGGGCATTTTGCAGCAAAATGTCCGAATAGAAGTGATGGAAACTCAAAAGGAAAGAAATGCTTTAATAAATTCGATAAGCAAGGCAAGCAGAAAGGATTCAAAAGGAACTTTCTCTCTAAAGAAGATATCTCATCATCCGATGAAGACAGTGACAGTGAAGAAGAAGCCAATGAGAGAGTACTACTTATGGCCAAGCACAATAAACAAGAGGTATCAAACAATGAAGAAGAAAGGTTGACCATAGAAGAATTTTCTAAGGAGGCAATCATGCTTATAAAAGAGCTCAAGGATGAGAAAATCTGTCCCAATACTCTTGAAGAACAAGGTCAAGGTCTCAAAATTGAAGTTGAAGAACACAAATGTATTGAAGAGTCACTTCAAAAGAAATTGGAAGAAAGAAACCGATAAAGGGAAGCATCAGAAGCCGAAGTAGTCTCGCTGCGTAAGGAAGTGAAGAAGGGAAAAACTGTCCAAAACTATGCCAACAGCTCAAGGGCATTGGAAGAACTCATCAACAATCAACGATCTTACAACAACAGAACTGGCCTCACTTACAAAGAAGAAGAAGTAGGACCTTCTACAACAAAAGACATTGAACCTATGAGATCTGACAAGCATGTAGACTTCATTGGACAAGATTTGCAAGAACAGCCTTGGAAGACAATTCCCCAACGAAGATTTTCATCCAGGTACCAATATATTTTTCATGGCTATTGTTATTCATGTGGAAAATTTTGGCATAGAGCTTCAAAATGTCGCATGTATGTTTGGAATGAATATAATTCCAGGAGATCTATCAGAAATGGATATTCTAGAACTCAACATAATATCCACAAATTTTATCATTTGAGAGATGATCTCGAATGTTAAAAATGTAACAATTTTGGCATATGGCTAGGTATTTTGAAGTTCTAAATAGGTACAACTATTATCGAAAAAACCCTAGAATAAAATTTGCAGGATCACGAGATAAACACCAAACGGAATCTTCTATGAATAACATCGAATGTTACAAATGTCATAACTATGGACACATATCTCGTAACTACAGGTACAAGATGGAATCAACCATGAATGAAAATCTTGACGATGAGAATAAGAAGGTTTAGAAAGGAAAACAGGTATAGGCTGAACAAGTACAAGATGACCAAGAAAAGCAAGAAGGCAATAAGGTCCCAACAATTATGCTTTCACAATTTGTAACAGACTATGAGGAATCAACAGTTGCTTCGGTTAATGACTCGAGTCAAGACGATTCGTTAAATGACACATTATTTTTAACAATTCAGCTTATCAACTCCTAGAAATTTGAAGATGAGGAGTCTCTGCAATAGTATATGATACAAGTCTACAATTGACAGACGGGTAGTTTGAACAATATGGCAGTTTCATTACATGTTCAAGGGGAGAAAAACAGTTGAAGGAATACAGGTTACTAGGAAGAAGGCAAGATTGGTCTCAAAAGGATATTCAGAGGTTGAAGGAATCGATTTTGAAGAAACATTTTGTCGTGTTTCTAGAATGGAAGCTATCAAGATGTTTCTTATGCCACAAAATGCAAAGTAATTTTGAAATGTTTATGCATGGAGAGCTGACATACTTTTTGAGGCTTCAGATTTCTCATTAGGATAAAGAAATATTCATATATCAAACCAAGTACATCAAGGAAATGCTCAAAAATCCAGATGGAAGATTGCAAGCCAGTCCTTACCCCCATGATAATAGGTTGCAAGTTAAGCGTAGAAGATTCATCAAAGGATGTGTACCAAATATTGTATAGATCCACGATTAGTAGTCTCCTATAGCCTCCTGGGCTAATGCAATGCAGGCAGTTGGACAAGTAGCAAGATTCCAAGCAGCACCAAAAGAATATGATATTATTGTCGTCAAAATAATTCTTCGATATCTAAAGGACACAACAGGATATGGCTTGTGGTGTCCCAAGGGTAACAATCTCATTATTCAAGCCTTTAAAGATGCAGATCAGGCAGGAAGCATTGATGATCGTAAGAGTACTAGTGGAGCAGTTTTCCATCTAGGTGGTTATCTCGTATCATGGTTGAGAAAAAAGCAAACCTTATTCATGTTATCTATAGTGGAAGCAGAATACATTGCAGCAACAGCTTATTGTACTCAAGTCCTTTGGATGAAATTTTTTTTGCAAGATCTTCAAGTACAATTCAGTGAGCCTATTCCCATATTTTTTGATAACACCAGTGCCATCAGCATCTCCAAGAATCCTGTCATGCATTCAAAAACAAAACACATTCCGATAAAATATCATTTTGTTAGAGAACAAATCATTGAAAAGAATATCAAACATGAATATGTTGGTACAAAAGAACAAATAGTTGATATCTTCACTAAACCTTTACCTCGTGAAGCATTTGAATATCTTTGCCAGAAGCTTGGGATTCTCCCAAGTTCTCATTAGATTTTCCTTATTCAAAAAATAAAGGGGGAGTGGAATTGTGTACAGGTCCGCAGGATGGTTGTGTGTTAGGGGGGGTTACCCTTTGCCATTGATGTCAAAGGGGGGTAGAAAGTAGCAAGAAGAGGTGCCTGATCGCAGGGGGAGTACTTGTGTTGCCATCAATTCCAAACCGGGAGATTGTTGATCTAAAGATGATCTGAGGTTGTCATTGATGTCAACCCAAGCAGCACCAGGGGCTACCCTAATCTTGAAAAGGAATTTTGACTTGAAAACTTACTCTATTTTGAGTCAAGGATCTTCTAGATGGATTCTACTTGTCGAGATGTTTCCGTTGATATATGGCATGCCAAGTAATTCTTCTCGGCTTAAGAGATATTCATGTTTGAAGTTAGTAACCCCAGTTAGTGGGATATAACCCTATGGGGTTGTGGAATGGCACTCATAATTGGTTTTGGTCATTGAATAGTCAATAATTAATAATTTTTTAAGCTCCTAAAATCCCTCCAACATTCTCTATAGAAGCCCCTCTCAACTCTATAAAAAGAAATCTCATATATCCTCTAAAAGCAGTGATCGTGGAATTTTCGCTATAACTTCATTTATCCGAAGTCTTAGATTCTGAAATTAAAACCCATTTGATTCGCAATCCTGATGAACGTTGTGACCGAATTTTAGATCTTGGTGCACTATATTTTTGGAGATATGATCTATGGAAGTTATGGTTTTTGTAGGCTGTTGAATTTCATCTCAAAGAAGTGACCTTGGGAAAATCGTCATAACTCTCTCTCAGAGAAGAGGATTGGAATTCTATAAAAAGTGGCAGACAATGCATGGGCTATAGTTTTCTGTGTATCAATTTCAGAGCCGAAGGAGGAAACAGTGGCACGTGGTACGTCGTACAGTTTTGCTCTACTGAACTAGTCCATAATTAGGTCATTGTGAGAGATTGGGCATAACTTTGCCTTGAAGAGTCCAAATCGGGTCAGACCTATGGCACTGGAATGAAGACTCAAAGAGATTCTTTCGGACCAAAGATCACATCTTGGGTATATGAAATCGCAAAGATACATTAGATTAAATATCATGCTCCTAGAAGACAAGAAAAACTAGATCAAGTATTGTCAAGGGGTGCAAAGGACCAGACCTTCTAGTGCAGCAAAGAGAAAGGTGCAGCAAAATGATGCAGCAGAGGTAAGCTACAGGTAAGTATATTTTGTATATGCATGTTCAACTCTTAATTGCATTAGTTTCTTTGCATTCTAATTTGTTTTTTTTGTTTAGCACTGACATATGTTCTACAGGATGAGGTAAGTTTTGTTATTATCATGTCATGGGTATTTCTTTGAAGGATGTTTGCAGGTATTAGATATTCATCAAGAGAAGACTCAATGCATAATATAATGTTCTTAAGAGTGAGAAAGGGTAGCATTACAAGAGTATCAATCAAGGTGCATAACAGCAACAAGAAGTTCACCACATGAAGTCTTCAAGTGGGAAGCACTACATACAATCATTGCAAAAGTATCATTGTACAAAGTCATTATAAAATCATAATTGTAAAAGTTGTACAAGTGTCTATCTACCAAGAGTTGAAGAGGCAGTGTCGGGAGGTCTAGGATCATCATTAGGTGGTTGTGTCATAGTTGGGGTTATGGTCTAGTGTGTCTTCTTCTTCTGCATCATTCTATATCATTGTAAAGTGGACCATTTTCCCTGGTACGGGAGTCCATTCTTCTTTTATTATTCTATAGGGTGGTAGGCTGGAGCATGAAGTCACCAACAGGTTCAAGCCTATGAAAACTTCAAGGTGATAGGGTGGTGCTAGGGTGAGTTGCATCTCATTGGGTGTTGGGGCATCCGTTCAATTGACTACTGAAGAATCTTGGGCATTGGAGCATCCATCTAGTGGGAGCTCGAGAAGAATGTTTTTCTAGAATTCTAGGAAGTTGTTGCTTTCATTTCAGTTGGGGCTGAAGATTAAAGAATTTATTAGAAAAGCATTCGGTGGTTTTTGACTTGGAGGGGGTTTTCCACCTAAAATCTTTGTGCCTCATTTGTTCTTTTATTTACTTGTATTACTGCAAAAATGTTAATAATAATTGAAGATTAACTAATGCTCTAAAAAGATTTAAAAGTGATCATTGCTAAGGAATACTGATTCACCACCCCCCCCCCCCCCACCTCTCAGTATTTTCCAACAATTGGTATTAGAGCTTGGTTCCTTCAATAGCAGTTTAACAATTGGAAGGAGATCATGGAGCATGCCAAGAATGGTGTACCTCTATTCAATGAAAATAATTATGCACTCTGGAAAGGAAGAATGGAGGTCTATCTCTTGGCGCAAGGTTACGACATATGGGACACTATTCAAAATGGATTTACACCAACCACGGATGAACAAGGTAAGAAGAATTTGGTAAATGATGCAAAAGCAAAGAATATTATTATCAGTGGACTTATTGAATTTGCTTATCATAAGGTGTTGGGTTGTAAAACCACCAAAAATGTATGGGACAAGCTTGAGAATATATATGCAGGTGACTCAAATGTCAAAGAAGCAAAGCTTCAAATCTACAAAGCAAAATTTGAGCAACTCAGAATGAAAGAATATGACAGCATTGTTGCATATTTCCAACACGTTGATGAAATAACCAACACTTTGGAAGGATTAGGAGAGCCTGCTGACGAGAAGACTATTATACGAAAGTTTCTTAGAACGTTACCAAGAAGATTCAACCCAAAGGTATCGGTCTTACAATACATTGCAAATCTGGACAAACTCAGCAAAGATGAATTACATGGAGTTCTCATAGCATATGAAATGAGACTTGGTGAAGAAGAGGGTACTTCGCATCTAGAAACTAATTTCGTGCATCTATGAAAACCAATAAGGACAAATAACCTTCAAAGGAAAATACCTGCACCTGCACCTGCAAGTGTGAAGAAAAGGAAGATAATGAAGAAGGTTTTTCAGATGGAGAATATGCTTACTTTACAAGAAAACTAAAATTTGGTAAGGGAAAATTCAAAGGTAAACTTCCATTGATATGTTTCGGTTGTGGTGAGGTTGGGCATTTTGCAGCAAAATGTCCAAATAGAAGTGATGGAAACTCAAAAGGAAAGAAAGGCTTTAAGAAATTCAACAAGAAAGGCAAGAAGAAAGGATTCAAAAGGAACTTTCTCTCTAGAGAAGATATCTCATCATCCGATGAAGACAGTGACAGTGAAGAAGAAGCCAATGAGAGAGTATTTTTTATGGCCAAGCACAATAAACAAGAGGTATTAAACAACGAAGAAGAAGGGTTGACCATAGAAGAATTTTTTAAGGAGGCAATCAAGCTTATAAAAGAGCTCAAGGCTGAGAAGATTCGTTCCAATACTCTTGAATAACAAGTTCGAGGACTCAAAATTGAAGTTGAAGAACACAAATGTATTGAAGAGTCACTTCAAAAGAAATTGGAAGAAAGAAACCGAGAAAGGGAAGCATTAGAAGCCGAAGTAGTCTTGTTGCGTAAGGAAGTGAAGAAGGGAAAAATTGTCCAAAACTATGCCAACAGCTCAAGGGCGTTGGAATAATTCATCAAATATCAATGATTTTACAACAACAAAACTATCCTCGGTTACAAAGAAGAAGAAGTAGGAACTTCTACAACAAAATACAATGAACCTATGAGATCTGACAGGCATGTTGACTTCATTTGACAAGATTCGCAAGAACAGTCTTGGAAGACAATTCCTCGAAAAATATTTTCATCCAGGTACCAACATATTTTTCATGGATATTGTTATTCATGTGTAAAATTTGGACATAGAGCTTCAGAATGTCGCATGTACATTTGGAATGAATAAAATTCCAGGAGATCTCTCAAAAATGGATATTCCAGAACTCAGCATAATATCCACAAATTTTATCATTTGAGAGATGATGTCGAATGTTAAAAATGTAACAATTTTGGACATATGGCTAAGGATTGTGAAGTTCCAAACATGTACAACTATTATCAGCAAAACCCTAGAAGCAAATTTGCACGATCACGAGATAAACACCAAACAGAATCTTCTATGAATAACATCAAATGTTACAAATGTCATAACTATGGACACATAGCTCATAACTGCAGGTACAAGATGGAATCAACCATGAATGAAAAGCTTGACGACGAGAATAAGAAGGTTTGGAAAGGAAAACAGGTACAAGATGAACAAGTACAAGATGACCAAGAAAAGAAATAAGGCAATAAGGTCCCAACAATTATGCTTTCACGATTCGTAGCAGATTGTGAGGAATCAATAGTTTCTTCGGTTAATGACTCGAGTCAAGACGATTCGTTAAATGACACATTATTTTAAACAATTTAGCTTATCAACTCCTAGAAATTTGAAGATGAGGAGTCTATGCAATAGTATATGATACAAGTCTATGATTGACAGACAAGTAGTTTGAACAATATGGCAGTTTCATTACATGTTCATGGGGAGAAAAATAGTTGAAGGAATATAGATTACCAAGACCAAGGCAAGATTAGTCTGAAAAGGATATGCAGAGGTTGAAGGAATCGATTTTGAAGAAACATTTTGTCCCGTTTCCAGAATGGAAGTTATCAGGATGTTTCTCGTGCCACAAAAATGCAAAGTGAGTTTGAAATATCTATGCTTAGAGAGCTGACATACTTTTTTGGGCTTCAAATCTCTCAGCCGGATAAAGGAATATTCATATATCAAACCAAGTACATCAAGGAAATGCTCAACAATCCAGATGGAAGATTGCAATCCAGTCCTTACCACCATGATAATAGGTTACAAGTTAATCTTAGAAGATTCATCAAAGAATGTGGACCAAAGATTGTATAGATCCATGATTGGTAGTCTCCTATATGTGATAGCCTCCCAGCCTGATGCGATGTAGGTAGTTGGATAAGTAGCAAGATTCCAAGCAGCACCAAAAGAATATCATATTATTTCCGTCAAAAGAATTCTTTGATATCTAAAGGGCACAACAAAATATGGCTTGTGTTATCCCAGGGGAAACAATCTCATTATTCCAGCCTTTACATATGCAGATTGGGCAGGAAGCATTGATGATCGTAAGAGTACTAGTGGAGCAGCATTCTATCTAGGTGGTTGTGTCGTATCATGGTTGATCAAGAAAAAGCAAAACTCAATCTCATTATCTACAACAGAAGCATAATACATTGCAACAGAAGCTTGTTGTACTCAAGTCCTTTGGATGAAACAAACTTTGCAAGGTCTTCAAGTACAATTCAGTGAGCCTATTCCCATCTTCTGTGATAACACCAGTGCCATCAACGTCTCCAAGAATCCTTTCATGCATTCAAAAAAAATAACACATTCCGATAAAATATCATTTTGTTAGAGAACAAGTCGCTGAAAAGAATATCAAACTTGAATATGTTGGTACAAAAGAACAAATCGTTGATATCTTCACTAAACCTTTACCTCGTGAAGCATTTGAATATCTTCACTAGAAGCTTGGGATTCTCCCAAGTTCCCATTAGATTTTCCTTATTTAGAAAATAAAGGGGGAGTGGAAGTGTGTACAGGTCCGCAGGATGGTTGTGTGTCAGGGGGAGTTACCCTTTTCCATTGATGTCAAAGGGGGAGAGAAAGCAGTAGGAAGAGGTGCCCTGATCGCAGGGGGAGTACTTGTGTTGCCTTTAATGCCAAAGGTGGAGATTGTTGATCTAAAGATGATCTAAGGTTTTCATTGATGTCAACCCAAGCAGCACTAGGGGCTACCCTGATCTTGCAAGGGAATTTTGACTTGACAAATTACTTTATTTTGAGTCAATGATCTTCTAGATGGATTCTACTTGTCAAGATGTTTCTGTTGATATATGGCACGCCAAGTAATCCTTCACAGCTTAAGAGATATTCATGTTTGAAGTTAGTAACCCCAGTTAGTGGGATAAAACCCTATGGGGTTGTGGCATGTCACTCATAATTGGTTTTAGTCATTGAATAGTCAATAATTAATAATTTTTTAAACTCCTAAAATCCCTCCAACATTCTCTATAGAAGCCCCTCTCAACTCTATAAAAATAAATCTCATATATCTCCAAAAGCAGCGATTGTGGAATTTTCTCTATAACTTCATTTCTGTGAAGTCTTAGATTCTGAAATTAAAATCCATTTGATTCACAATCCTTATGAACGTCGGGACTTAATTTCAGATCTTGGTTCTTTATATTTTCGGAGATATGATCTATGGAAGTTAGGGTTTTTGCAGGCTGTTGAATTTCATCTCAAAGAAGTGACCTTGGGAAAATCGTCATAACTCTCTCTCAGAGAAGAGGATTTGAATTCTGTAAAAAGTGGCAGAGATTGCATGGAATTTAGTTTTCATTGTATCAATTTCAGAGCCGAAGGAGGAAACAATGACATGTGGTACTTCGTACAAGTTCACTCTACTGAACTAGTCCATAATTAGGTCATTGTGAGAGATTGGGCATAACTTTGTCTTGAAGAGTCCAAATCAGGTCATAACTATGGCATTGGAAAGAAGACACAGAGTGATTCTACAGGACCGAATATCACATATTGGGGATCTAAATTCACATAGATACATCAGATTAAATATCGTGGTCCTAGAAGGCAAGAAAAACTAGATCAAGTGTTGTCAAGGGGTGCAAAGGACCAGACTTTCTAGGGCAGCAAAGAGCAAGGTGCAGCAAAATGATGCAGCAGAGGTAAGCTACAGGTAAGTATCTTATGTATATGCATGTTCATCTCTTAATTGAATTATTTTCTTTGTATTCTAATTTGTTGTTTTTGTTTAGCACTGACATATGTTCTGCAGGATGAGGTAAGTTTTGCTATTATCATGTCACAGGTATTTCTTAGAAGACTTTTTGCAGGTATTATATATTCATCAAGCGAAGACTCAATCCATAATCTAATGTTTTGAAGTGTTAGAAATGGTAGCATGACAAGAGCATAAATCAAGGTGCAGAACAACAAAAAGAAGTTCACCACATGAAGTCTTCAAGTGGGAAGCACTGCATACAATCATTGTAAAAGTATCATTGTACAGAGTCATTGTAAAAGCATCATTGTAAAATTTGTAAAAGTGTCTATCTGCCAAGAGTTGAAGAGGCAGTGTCGGTAGGTCTAGGATCATCATTAGGTGGTTGTGTCATAGTTGGGGTTATGGTCTAGTGTGTCTTCTTCTTCTACATCATTCTACATCATTGTAAAGTGGACCATTTTCCTTGGTACGAGAGTCCATTCTTCTTTTATTCTTCTATAGGGTGGTAGGCTGGTGCATGAAGTCACCAACAGGTTCAAGCCTATGAAAACTTCAGGGTGGTAGGGTGGTGCTAGGGTGAGTTGCATCTCATTGGGTGTTGGGGCATCCGTTTAGTTGACTATTGAAAAATCTCGAGCATTGGAGCATCCATCCAGTGGGAGCTGGGGAAGAATGCTTTTCTAGAATTCTTTGAAGTTGCTTTCATTTCAGTTGGGTCTGAAAATTAAAGAATTTATTAGAAAATCATTCGGTGGTTTTTAATCCAGAGGGGGTTTTCCACCTAAAATCTTTGTGTCTCCCGTGTTCTTTTATTTACTATTATTACTGCATAAACAATAATAATAATTGAAGATTAAGTAATGCTCTAAAAAGATTTAAAAGTGCTAATTGCTAAGGAATACTAATTCACAGCCCCCCCCTCAGTATTTTCCAAGGGGATGGGAGGGAGGGGATCCTCATCCAACGAATAGGCTAGAGGCTGAGATGCAAGGAGTGAGCGGAGATAATATCGGTGAGTTCCACTAGAGGTCGAGCTGCCCCCTTGAGATGGATCGGGAGGAACCGTGATAGTGGAGGGGTTGGTAAAGAGGAAAGGTGGAGGGACTTATAAAACAGGTAAAACAAGGGAACACACCTTGCTAACCTCAGAAACTGATCTAGACAAACACATAGATGCAGAAACAAAATCTGAAACCAGACAATCATATGAAAATAGAGGAGGAGTGGGGGGGAGGAGTACCCGAGAAAGACGTTTCTCTGGCCCAAGCTCTGATGAGAGGATCCGCGGAATTCATTGAGTCCAGTTGTGTAGAAGGCACTCCCAAACCATGCAGGTGAGGCTCCGAAGCTTTAGTAGGTTCCGCCTATGTATGGAAATCTGCCTCCATTTTTTTAGTACTAGCTGATGCCAGAAAAGGTTCCTGTTGCTTCCAATATAGTAAGGGGCAGTCTTTGTATGTCCCACCTCGTGGCACCATCGACAACGAAAGGGGATGCCCTCATAATCCAGAATCTACCTCCTAGTGATTTTTCCCATATGAAGCAGATAGCTCTCCACTAGGCCCTCTCTGTTGTCAAGATGCACCAGAATGTGAGCTAAAGCCACATAGCCGGTGTCCTGGTAAGCCTTGTCGTGATCAAGGTATACCCCCAAGTCATCTGCCATAATTTTGAAGATATCCTCAGCCCAAAACTAGAGTGGAAGACCCGGAAGGTGGACCCAAATCGTACCAGCTCCCAAGTTTTCTTTCTCAGGGTCAAAGAGTGGTGACCATCTCTTAAGCAGAACTTGGGTCATTTCAATATGCTAGTACCTTGTCAATACCCAATCCACCTGGTCTGGTTGTGAGAAGATAAGAGCAAACCACCCTCGAGACGGGATGATGACACCAAGTAGCTGCACCATTAGGTTCCACCAGACCTCCGTGGTTCATCTCCTGAGCCGCGAAGGTGTATACTTTCTGTTGTGAATCCTTCCCACTAGCACTATGTTCTCCATTGGGGTTGCTTGGGCCATTGAAATTCCCTCCCCAAACACCAGACCGCGGTCATGTTCTTGGAATTTTGAATGCTTGGATTTTTTCTTTTCTCTCTGTCTTTTTTGCAATGTTGTCGGGACATCTTCTGCTTGTAGGTTCTCGTCTGAATCTGAGGACCTGTTTTCCTCAAGGCCTGTATCTTGCCTAGCGATACCATCAAAATACCTAGAGGGGTGAGAAGAAACAAGTATAAGGTAAGCGGAGCATATGGGCGTTGAACCGAGGAGACCAGTATGTGATGGAGATCAACCCCAACCACTGAGGACCAAGCCACAAATACCCACCACAAAGACTCTCATGCCCCCTTGTGTGTTTGCAGTATTCGATTGTGCTTGAAACTAGTCTTGTAGTTCAGATGGTGATGATACGGAAATAAATGGAGATTCGGAGCCCTTGCCTAGACTCAAAAAACCCTCTAAAACAACAGTTGTCGATTGCTTATTACCCATCTCCTGAAGAGTGACCTCAGTCTCATTCATTAGGGAGGAGAGTTCCATGACCTGAGAAGTTGGTAAACAGTTTACCTCCAGTGCAAACTCCGTTGTTGACAGGTGTATGTAATCAACCCAAATGTCTACTAGGGTCAATGAGTTAGAGGAATAGTCTAGGAGTTCCTCTTCCATCCAAACTCTAGAGGTCGTAAATAGCTAGGGACCGTTCCGAGATAAATGGGTAAGAACCCTTCTTATTCGCTGACAGTGTTGAAAAATAATAATAAACTCCTCAGAACCCCATGACCAGCTGGAAAGAAACATTCAACCACAACCAGGGAAAACCGTAACCATCCTAGTAAACCTACGGCAAGAATGGTGCCCTCCAACCGCTGACAGTGCCCCAGGTGAGCCTCGTGGAGGTAATAATGGTAAAAAAAACTCGCCAATCTTTGTAATAATCTAAATAAAAACAAAGGAAACCCCACCTCATGACCAAGCGTCGTTTAAACTAAAACTACATCGGGTGAGGGGATGAGTTCATAGTGCCGCAATGTAAACCCGTGGAAAGTAATACTGCTTGGAAGTTGTCAGCTCGATTTGCATTGCAGATCATGGTTCAACAAAGAAAAAAATTCAAAAACCTAGCCCAAACCATCGAATCCTTCCACCGACACCCATCATCTCGCCTCAACCACCCTGTTGATCAATTGATTGCTTATGTAGCAAAAATCTGATTAAGTTTTCTACTTAAGGCATCAAATATTTTGCTTTCTTTCCCTTTTATGTGTGTAATCTCAAAATCATACTCACTAATAAATGTTAACCATATTTGCCTATCTAACATTTAAATTAGGTTGATCAAATAAATACTTGAGACTAACTCATCTATTCTTAGCTGAAATTTCCTCCCTATTAGGTAGTGTCTCCACATTTTGAATGCATGAATTATTGTTGCTAATTCCAAATCTTGAGTAGCATAGTTCTTCTCATGTTCTTTCAGTTATATGGATTCATAACAGATAGCATGACCATCCTACATCAAAACTCTACCTAGATCTTCCTTACTTGCATTTGTACATACCATAAATTCCTTATTGGGATCATCTAGTTTTAGAATTGGAGTTGTAGTCAAAAGTTGTTTTAGTTTGTCAAAACTAGTTTGACACTTTTGACTCCATTCAAATTTGATTCCTTTATTTTGTAGATTAGTGATTTGATAAGCAAGTTTAGAGAATCCCTCTATGAATCTCCTATAATACTCTGTGATGCCCATAAAGGATATGACTTCTTCCACATTCTTGGGTGTTGGCCATTCCATAATTGCTTTTACCTTCTCAGGATCTACAACAATTCCTTCCTATGATATTACATGTCCTAGATAATGAATTTGTTGCTGGTAAAATTAATAGTTGCAAAATTTAGCATATAGTTCATTGTCTCTTAGAGTTTGGAGGACCATCTTCAGATATTGGTCATGCTCTTCCTTACTCTTTGAGTATACCATAATATCATCTATAAAAATGATGCCAAACTTATTTAGGAATGGGCTTAGTACATTGTTCATGAGACACATGAATGTAGCAGGTGCATTAGTCAACCCAAATGGAAGTACTACAAATTCATAATGCCCATAGCATGTGTGAAAGGTTGTCTTGTGTATGTCTTCATCCTTAATCCTGATTTGATGATATAATGACCTTAGATCAATTTTAGAGAATATGGAAGCTCCTCTAACTTGATCAAATAAGTCATATATTCTTGGCAAGGGGTATTTATTTTTTATGGTCATCTTATTCAATTGTCTATAATCTATGCATAGTCTCAATGTTCCATCATTCTTTTTCACAAATAATACAGGTGATCCCCAAGGAGACACACTTGGTCTTATGTACTTTTTGTCCAATAATTCCAGCAATCGAATCTTCAATTCCATTATTTTAGGAACATGAATTATGTATGGGGCCTTGGAAACTGGAACAGCACCAGGTATAAGATCATTGGTAAAGTCAATACCCCTCCTTGGAGGAAGTCTTGGTATTTCTTTTCGATATACTTATTTGAACTGTTATAGTACAGGGTATTCTTCTAATGATGGTTGTTGTTTATTTTTCAGATAAATATTGTACTTGAACAGTAAATAATTGACATCCTTTCCTAGAATATTTCTTCATTTGTATAGCAGAAATTTTTCTAACAGAAATTTCACTTGGAATCCCTTGAACAATAAAATATTTTCCTTCATCATCAACACAAGTAAAGGAATTTTCCAAGAAGTTTAATATCAGTTTATGTGCTTCTAACCAATCCATTCCTATAAGGATATCATAAGATCCCAACAGTAAAATATTAAAATTGAAAACAATTTGCATTCCATTTAGATTTATTGTGCAGTTTTGTAGAAATTTATTGTGTAGATTCAAAACTGCTCATGAAATTTCCTAGATCACAATACTTGAAGCTACTATACTCATCTATGGAAAGAAAATCATGATCGAGAACACAAATCATTAACATGTATCAAGATTCAACACACATACATAGATATTTATCTAAGGGAAAGAAACTGCTCAAGACCCCTTACTATATGTATTGCATTAATCAAAGAATAGAGAAGATATACAATGTTTGCTCAAGCTTGAGCAACCCCTACACTGGTATAATCTATCTCACTTCTTCACAAACTGACTCAAGCTAATAATTAGCCAATTTCTCAACCTACCAATTTCCTATTTCCTTGCATTTTTTGATGAGGAATTAGCCCCCTATTAATTAGGGAACTTACTCATTGAGAAATATGCAATTCCTTTAAGCCCTTCTTTGACTACATGCACCACTTGTGTTAGGATATTCTGACACGTAGGAAATAGTTAAGTATAACTTGTTCTAGTGTAGAGTTAGGTAAAGTGTGTTTCTTTACTATGTACTTTTGTAACTTACAATCTGACGGTCACGATATGCTCTAGACATGAAGTGATCCGACGGTTCATTCTCTCCTCGGTATTACTGACACTTGATCCGTGGCTTAACACCCAATTGGTCCATGATCTCGATTTAAAGAGCATGGAGGGTCATTTGTAGGGTGATCGTTCATGAGAGAAGATTATGTAAATTTTCTTTCTTTTACATTAATAAATTACATGAGGTGGTCGCGTTGGCTCAGGCTGTGGACTGTTTCCCTCTTTGAGGGTTTTAACCACATCAAGAATATTGGTGTATTGATCTGTGATCTGTTTGTGAGCAGTGTTCTTTGGTGTTCTATCTGAGGAACTTACCCTGTAAATTCCTACATTATATCAGAGCTATTTGAGGGTCGCATCCATTGGTGATCCAAATCCGAAGCCAATACAAGTGCATGCGACTGTCGTTTCCTAGATCTATTGTTTCTGACTGCTTTCAGGCCGAGAGGACTGCTCTATTATGTTAGGGGCATCTATTCCAGTGAATAACCCTTTTCATTTCACGCGAAAAGGTTTCCGGTAGCCCTAGCTACGTTATTTTTAAGATCTAGAGGTATACAATCTTTATTGCAGTTTTAGTTATTCATCTCTCTGTTTATTTCAGTTTATTTAGCTCTCTGATTTTTTCATTACCAGATCTATACCTTTCATTTTTGCGTATTCTTTTTTCCTTGCGACTCTATGCGATCTGGGCAAATCAGAAACAGAAAGGAAGGATTTTTCTCATGTGTATTCTCTTTTCTGTCGTGCCTTAGTGTGATCTCAGAAAATCAGAAACATTAAGGAAAATATTTAGTTTCTGGGGAAAGCTAACTTCAAGCCATAATGTTTGTTTTTTTTGTATGTCTGTGTTGGGTTGTGTAGTTTTTTGTTTTGTAGGCAAAAATTGCTTTTCAAGTAAGCACGCACTCCAAAGCTTCAATGACTAAACCCCCCTTCCTCTTTTCCAAAAATTACTAACATTTTAAACTAGTTCACTTGGTCCAAAGTTACTTTATGAGAATAGAGGTCTTGGGTTTAAGTTTTTCTTTTTGTTGAGTTACTTTTTCAAAAAGCACATGTAACTTATGTTTTAAAGTTACTTTATGTAAAAGTGTTCTCACCCATTATAAAAAGTGAGTCTTTATAATTCTAAAGTCTCTTTATCTTTTATTTAATCTACAATTTAGTGAGTAGCTCATAAAGTACCATTATAAAAGTGACTTTCACTTATTTATAAAACTGGGTCACATAAATTCTTTTTTAAAGTGAGCTAATTAGATTAGGTTTGGAAAGGGGGGGGGATTTTTTTATTCACTTCCGCATATTCACACACTTCATCGGCATCTTCAACAACTTTTCTTGAAAAAATCCATAACTTCATCCGGAAGCCATTTTTTTTTAATTGGCCTAATTTTTCGAGATCTTTCCATTGGAACACTTAGTTTCAGCATCTACAACTTCAGTTTCTGTTAAAATGGAAAGTCCATTCCAATTTATTCTTAACAACACCACCTACTTCCAATGGTGGTCCTACATTGTGGATCTACTTAGAAGTAAAGGTCTTTACAGAATAGCCTCAAGCCAAGAAACTAAACCTAAAGATGAAGATAAGGTAGCCAAATGGGAAAATAGGCAAGATCAAGCACGTGGGTTAATAGGGATGTCTATTTCTCCAAACCTTAAATTCCATATCATTGAACTTGATACCCCTAATGAAGCAATGAAACAAACCACTAAAGTTTTTGGAATTAAAAATGAAATTAGAGGCCATTAACTCGAAAATGAGTTGCTTACGTTGGACCCCAATAATTTTTCTTCCATTGAAGATTTTTTGTCCAAGTTCAAGACCCTTAGACTTCTCTTGGAAGGTGTTAAGGTTAAGAAAGAATATGATAGCCTTATCTATTCCAGTCTTACTAAGTTGGGACCAACGTACTCTGTATTTGTTTCCACCTTCCATTCTAATAGAGAAGCCTTCATTTCTCAAGGACAAGACTACAAGTCCCCCTCTTTTGATGCCTTTTGTGATTCTTTAATAAGAGAATAAGAAAAACTCTTACATCTTGGTCTTCTTAATCTTGGAAACTCTTCTAAGAAAGCCTTAGCCGCCCAACAACAACCAAATTCAAAGAATCCTAAGAAGCAGTATCCTAAAAAGAATGGTCCTAAACCAAACAAGGGTCCTAAGAAATTTCAGTCTCAAAATGAAAAATCAATTCAACAAAATGATAAGGCAAATAAAAACAAAGGGAAGAAGACTGATAGACACTGCAAATTTTATAATCGAGATGGCCACTTAGAATCCAAATGCTTTAAGAAGATGGAAGCCTTGGAAGCAGCAATGAAGAAGCATAACATCCATTTGGAGCATTCTTCAAATTCAACTTCATCTTCAAGAATAGCACTTTCTGCATGTGGTTTTCAAGCATCTCGGTCTAGTTATGCACTAAATGTATCTTCTTCTTCTCATTCTCATGAGTGGCTCATTGATTCTGGAGCTTATTATCACATGGCCAAAAACAAAGCCATGTTTTATTCTTTAAATGATTGTAACACCAAAAATATATATGTTGGTGATGATAGATCTCTTAGTGTTGTAGGGACTCAAACTATTCATCTAGACAATAGTCAATTTAATGATGTATTATGTGTTCCAACCTTATCCTACAAACTTCTATCTGTATATCAAATAACTCATTCAGGTGAAGGTAAAATCATTGAATTTTCACCTCATGATGTTGTAATTAAGGACCTAAGAGATCTTATACAAATTTTAGCTACTCGCATTGCTGATGATTCTACAAGGTTGTATAAGTTTAACAACTTTGGGTCATCAACTCTTCCCTCTGTATTTGTTGCTCATAATGATGAAGTGAGCAAACTTTGGCATGAGCGATTTGGTCACTTAAACTATCACTCCCTTCAAAATCTATGTAAAGAAAATATGGTGACAGGTCTTCCTATGGTATCTTGCAGAGATGGTGTTTGTTCCAGATGTGTACTCGGAAAACATCATCGTGATAGTTTTGAAAAACGTGCCTCTTGGCACGCCTCAGCCCCTTTACAGCTTGTGCATAGTGATTTATGTGGTCCACTTCCAATTGTTTCATTCTCTGGCTACAAGTATTTCTTAACTTTCATTGATGATTTCTCCAGACGCACTTGGGTATACTTCTTAAAACTCAAGAGTGAAGTATTTAACATGTTCTTGGCCTTTAAGGCCTTTGTTTAGAAACAATCTGGACATCAAATTCTTAAGCTAAGATCTGATAATGGTGGAGAATATGTTAACAACAAATTCATCAACTTTTTCACTGAGCATGGAATTCAAATGCAACATACTATTCCATATACTCTACAACAAAATGGTGTAGCTAAAAGGAAGAATCGCACCTTAAAGGAAATGGCTAATTGTATGCTTCAATCTAAAGGACTTAGTCTTAATTTTTGGGCAGAATCAATTAACTGTGCAAATTACATAGTAAATCACACTCCTGCTAAGGTTTTAAAGAATATCACTCCAGAAGAAGCATGGGGCTCAATTAAACCAGATGTAAATCACTTTTGTGTTTTTGGAAGTGAAGCATGGGCCCATATTCCCGATGAGAAACATAAAGCCTTAGAACCTAAGAGTGAAAAATGTCATTTTGTTGGATATTCTGAAGATGTCAACAAATATAGACTTATTCCACTTAAGTCCAAAAATGTTATCACTAGAAGAGATGTAAAGTTTGCTCAAAATATATCGGCCTACGAGCCTAGTTCGGCGGATGTGCCACCTCTCTCTATCCCTTCTACTTCTCAAAATATTTCCTCTTCAGATGATGACAACGAGGATGACAATCATCCCCCACCTTCTCAGGATCCTCTTTCATCTCCTCAGCTTCCAAAATGGGTCCATGCAACTCGAGATGCACCAAGTGCTCTTGCAGGTGATCCTACAGATCATCGACGTATACGTTCTCAGTTCAATAGAGCCTCTTCTTTACTGGCTCAAGCTTCAGCGAATTATGATCCTAACACCTTTGCAGAAACTTCAAGCCATCCAGATTGAGACAAAGCTATGAATGAAGAATATCGTTCATTATTGTAAAATGATACATGGGATCTTTTTCCTCTTCCAAAGGGATGAAAACTTGTTAGATGCAAATGGGTTTACAGAACCAAGTATGGATCAGATGGAAAAGTTGATAAGCATAAAGCTAGTCTTGCTGCTAAGGTATTTTCACAAGTTGAAAGCACTGACTATACTGAAACCTTCTCCCCTGTTTCCAAAATGAACTATATCCGCCTTTTTATTTCACTTGTTGCCTCTTTCAAATGGGAAGTCCATCAAATGGACGTTAAATCTACTTTTTTTCATGGGGACTTGCATGAAGAAATCTATATGGAACAACCTCCTGGCTTTATACAAACAGACTCTAGCCTTCTATGTCGGCTTAAGAAATCCCTTTATGGTCTCAAGAAAGCCCCTAAGGCATGGTATGCCAAAATGGATAGCTTTATTTTAGATACTGGCTTTTCTAGCTGTCATTATGACAATATTGTCTACACCAAGAAAGTGGGTAAGTCTCTTATCATTCTTGTTCTTTATATTGATGATCTTATCCTTACTGGTAGTGATCCCAACCTTATAAACCATGTGAAGTCCATCCTTAAAAAGCAGTTTGAAATGAAAGACTTAGGACACTTGCATTATTTTCTTGGTCTTCAAGTCTTGCAACCCAATGAAGGTATTTCCCTTTCCCAGTCCAACTTTCACATGGAATATTGTAATCCATCCCCTTTTCCCTTTTAGTTTGGAGCCAAACTTTCAGTCACTTGTACTTCCCCTGAATTTGATGCTACCTTATATCATCATCTTGTAGGAAAACTTTTGTATCTGACCCATACCTGTCCTGACCTTTCCTTTGTTGTTGGCCTTATTGCTCAGTTTATGTAAAACCCACATAAAAGTCATTGGAAAGTAGCTAAAATAATACTTTGTTATGTTCGAGGTACATGTTAGTTTGGGATTCATTACAGTGCAGAAGCATCTCCTCTATTAGTTGGTTTCATTGATTCTGATTGGGCTAGTGACCTTGATGATCGGAAGTCTACTGTAGGTTATGTCTTCACTCTTGGTTCTGGACCTATTACAAGTGCTTGCAAGAATCAAAGTGCCATTTTTGTTTCTTCAGCAGAAGCAGAGTATCGTGGTGTTGTAGAAGCTAGTAAGGAAGCCCTATGGCTTCATCAAATCCTATCAGAGTTTGGCTTTCATCAGCAACATCTTACTACACTTTGGTGTGATAATCAAAGTGTCATTCAAATATGCAAAGATCCAGTCCAACATCAGCGCATCAAACACATTGAACTACACATGCACTTCATCAGAAAGCTCATTCATGACCATGTTATTGAAGTGCAATATTGTTCAACCGATGATCAAGTTGCATACATCTTTACAAAGGCTCTCACAGAGGCGAAGTTTACTAAACTTCGATTTATGGTTGGAGTTCAGGAAGTTGTCACTAACGCGGGATAGGTTCTAATGCCTCCTTCCTTCTCCTATTGTGTCATATTTGTACATCCTTCAATCCTATCCCAAGTTGTTCTTAAGGGGGGATGTTAGGATATTCTGACACATAGGAAATAGTTAAGTATAACTTGGTCTAGTGTAGAGTTAGGTAAAGTGTGTTTCTTTGCTATGTACTTTTGTAACTTACAATCTGACGGTCACGATATGCTCTAGACATGAAGTGATCTGATGGTTCATTCTCTCCTTCATATTATCGACACTTGATCCATAGCTTAACACCTGATTGGTCCATGATCTCTATTTAAATAGCATGGAAGGTCATTTGTAGGGTGAACATTCATGAGAGAAGATTATGTAAATTTTCTTTCTTTTACATTAATAAATTGCCTGAAATGGCCACGTTGGCTCAGGTCGTGCACTGTTTCCCTTTTTGAGGGTTTTAACCACGTCAACAATACTGGTGTACTGATCTGTGCTCTGTTTTTGAGCGATGTCCTTTGGTGTTCTACCTGAGGAACTTACCCTATAAATTCCTACAACTTGGAAAATTCTACAACTAATAGTACACTACCCTTGAACTCCAACCTCAACTGGGTAACTTGAATTCTTTGCATGTGTGAGTTAATTTAGGATGATTGATCAGTTTAAATGGATGATCACTCAGTGTGGAAAAATTTACACACCCTTGAATGAACCTCCACTAGTTCTACTAACAATGAGAACTAGTTACACTAACAATAACTCAAATTGACTGAAATAGATTGCTACAAATTAGCAATAAATCATGTATATCTAAAATAAAGTGTATACAACTCAAAATAATTGAGTTAACTGAGTGACAAGAGCTATGTCACCTCTATTAACTACCTCCAAGTATTTTTCTAAAATTGAAATTCGAATTTCTCCTAATTTAATCAAGGAAAAATTAAATTAGGATTTTCTTACTGCATTTTCAACACTTTATCTTAGCAAGAAATGGATTATCAGATACCCCAATCCTGCTTCTATGTAACTCTAATTTTTCTCTTGACAAATCCTTTTTTTTAAATATCTGCATCTTGTTCCTCTGTCGGAATGTACTGCAACAACATAATCTGCCTCTACACAAAATCTCGAAGATGGTGATACCAGATGTTGATATGCTTGGATCGATCTTGAAATATTGGATTCTTAGAGGTTTTGATACAACTCTGATTGTCACATTAAATCATTGTAGGATCCATCATCTGACTAAATAACCCAACAAGAATATTTCTCATCCAGATAGCCTCACATGTTGCTTGACTTGTAGCCATGTACTCTGCTTCCGCTCAGTTGTGTGACACAGATCTTTGCTTCCTATTGTACCAAGAAATTGTTGTTGAACCAACACTGAAAATTCCTCCTGAAGTGCTCTTCCCGTCTAATGGACTCTCCACCTAATCTGCATCTGTGAAGCCTTGCAGCTTCACTCCCTTTGTCTGTTTGTACCAAAGACCAAACTGAGTAGTGCCTCTGAGGTATCTCAACACATGATTTGTTGCCTTCCAATACAGTTTGGTTGGCTTAACCATGGCTTGACTAAGTTGGTTAACTTCATAACACATGTTTGGTCATGTGTTCACCAAATAGATGAGTGAACACACAAGTTTCCTTTAAATGATATCCTCCACTTCCTCACCTGAAGTGGCATCCTCTTTCCTCCAGTTACCTGCTAGATGAGTGTCCATGGGTTTGCTACTCTCCATGCGGAACTTCTTCAGTATGTCATTGGCATACTTTCCATAAGAGACAAACAGTCCCCCATCTCCTTGCCATACTTCCAGACCGAGGAAGTAATGCATGAGTCCCAAGTCCTTCATCTCGAACTCTTAGCTGCTCATCACTAGTAAGGATCAATTCATCAACATATAACGCAATAATCAATAATTTACCTTCTACCACAATGTGATAAATGTTTGCATTTTCTTCACTTTTGGTGAAGCCCAAACTGGTGAGATAGTTATTGATCCTAGTATACCAAGCACATGGTGCTTGCTTCATTCCATACAATTTTCGCTTGAGTCTGAACACATGTGACTCTTTGTAAAAGGTCTCAAACCCCTCTGGTTGTTCATTATACACCTCCTCCTGAATAACTCCATCGAGGAATGTTGTCTTCACATTCATCTAATGGATCTTCCACCCCATCTATGCTGAAATTGTTAGAATTGACTTGATGGATGAGTACCTTTC
Source organism: Pinus tabuliformis (assembly GCA_031772625.1). Taxonomy (NCBI): domain Eukaryota; kingdom Viridiplantae; phylum Streptophyta; class Pinopsida; order Pinales; family Pinaceae; genus Pinus; species Pinus tabuliformis. Next base: position 48,044,623 of record CM062805.1, on the reverse strand, counting down.
TACTGGAGCAAAGGTATCCTCACAGTCAATTCCCTACACTTGATAGAAGCCCTTGGCCACAAATATGGCCTTCTGTTTCTCTATGATCTTGTCCACAGCATGTTTTACCATGTAAATCCATCTCAAGCCAACCACTGATTTGTCTGTTGATCTTGGGACCACTTCCCAAGCATTGTTTATGACAATGGAATCTTATTCCTCTACCATAGCATCAACCCATACTTGTTGTTGCACTACTTCCTCGAATGAGGATGGTTTTGTCTCAACTAGCTCACTCATCAGAGCCATATACCCAATGTACCGATCCAGTGATCTCCTCTTCCTGTGCTATGATGTGGGTTCTCCCACATTCTCTCTAGCATCCAACAATAATCTGTCAGCTTCCCTAGTCTGCTTCCTTCCTTCTCTAGATATCTCTGCTTGAGTGGATGTCTCCACTTTCTCCTCCTCTGCTTGTGGTTGCTACATAACTTCTTGAGGTTCTTACTTTGGAGCCAAAAGCTCCCAATTAGTTTGCAATTGAAGCTCCCTCTCAAGAGAACACCTCATTGCCTTCTCCTCATCAAACTTCACATCCCGTCTGACCATTGTCATCTTGAGGGATGGAAAGTACACCCGATAGTTATGAGGTGTAGTAGTGTACCCCACAAATATACCCAACTCTATTGGTGGTTCTAGATTTTTCCTTGCTTCCTTGGAAACATGACAGTAAACGGATGATCCAAATATCTTGAAGTGTGACACATATGGTTTCTTCCCTGAAAAAGCTTCCTCTAGCGTACTCATGCCAAGAGTCATGTGAGGACTCTTGTTCTGCAAATAGACCACTGTGTTGCATGCTTCAATCCACAAGTGTAGAGGTAGGCTTTGGTCATGTAACATCATCTGTGCTACTCCCACAATACTTATGTTCTTCCTCTCAACCACCCCATTGTGTTTTGGGTTATGAGGTGTTGTCAACTCCTGTCAAATGCCTTCCTTTGCACATAAAATTTTAAACTCGTTCGACACGTACTCACCATCGTTATCGCTCCTGAGAACCTTCACTTTCCTGATATTCTCTTTCTCAACAAGTGCCTTAAACTCAACAAATTTGGAGAATGTTTGGTCTTTCTTCTGCATGAAGCAAATCCAACACTTCTGTGAGAAATCATCTACGAATATAACATAATACATGTGCTTGGAAATGGAATATGTCAAGAAAGTTCCACATACATCAAAGTGGATCCTTTCAAGGATTATATGCACCATGTTTTCCCAATCATTGAAGGTGAATTTTTAGTAATTCCCCAATGTACATCCTTTTCATGTATCATGATGCTCTAGTGCTCCATTAGGGAGGCCTGTAGAAATTTGTTGCATGATCTTCAAAGCTCCATGATGCAAATGGCCAAGTCTTCTATGCCATAATTCATTGACATCTCGGCTCTTGACCTTATCTATTTTTGTGCTCAATGTTGCATAATCTTCCACATATAATTTGTATAGGTTCTTCACTCGAACCCCAATCTGCTTCACTTGTCCTGTGGCGATGTGTCTTAAGAAGGCCTTCCTTTTTTTGAATACCACATTGTAGCCATGTTCTTCCAACACCATGACTGAAACTAGATTCTTCTTCAGACCTAGTACATACATCACATCCTTGAGCCTGAGATGGGAGCCAGACTCCCTATGAAAAGTAATTGTAACAATATCAGTCATGCAATACCTTCCATCATCTCCCATCTTGTTGTGCATCTAGAGATCCTTCTCCTCCAAGTCAATGAAAAATTCTTTGTTTCTCACCATGCGAAATGAGGCATCGTTGTTGAGATACCACGCACTACCCATCATTGTGCTTGCCATGCATGCAATGAGGATAAAATCAAGTTTTAATGTCTGTTCAATTTTTATCAATGTGGGTCTTCTCAGAAGTATGAATAATGGGTACTTGTTTGATGTGGAACTTAATTCCACATCTGATGAATGTATACACTTGAAATTTGAGTAAACATATAAGGAAATAAGTCAAATATACAATTAAAAAAAGTAATTTTTTTTCCCTCCAAAATATTTACATGTACCTCTTTTTAAATTTGAAGGATTTTGATTGGTTTACATATTATGTACGTGAAAATTTCTTGGGCACTTTTAGGCTGAAATATCCTCTAATGGCTTCCTATGGTCACTATTGTTCTTGAACAAATCTGTCAAGGCTTGGCAGATAGCATGTGGAGTCTCTTTCCTGTGGAGATTTGAGACAATATGGTCTCTAACTCCCTCCAATATGATCTTCTTGCCTTTGTTACACACTTCTTCCATTTTGTTAAATCTTGAGCATCAAATATTGGAGGCTTCAGATATCATTATCTATGAATTCCTTCGGCCCATTATCTTCCAACACTACCTCCACCATGTCCTTCCAAACAACATAATTTGAGCTACCCTCAAGGGGTCTAAAGAAATCCATCCTGCTAGCTCTGAAGAATTGATCTGCAAATTCGATCCACCTCCAAAGACAACTTTGAATTCTCTTCTCTACTGTGATTCCTACTCTAATGCCATGTATAAATTTAATGTGTAGATTAAAAATTGCTCATGGAATTTACTAGATCACAATACTTGAACCTACTCTACTCATTTTCAGAAAGCAGTTCACGATCGAGAACACAAATCATTAACATGCATCAAGATTTTACACACATACACAAAGATTTACCTAGGGGAAAGCAACTGCTCATGACCCCTTACTATCTGTGTTGAAGTCTAGAATTGTTTTTTTTTTAATATCCTTTTTGCCTACTTATTTCATCTTCTTTCACCTTCTTATCACCATTTTGTAGAAAACACAACATGTTTAAGGTCAAGGTCAACTCTCAAAAAGGTATTCATCATCCATAATTAGAACTTTGCTTCTTAATGAATTACAATGAAAATATTCTTACAATTACAGAATTAGAAACATTTTGTAATTGATATTTGTTTCTGCAACAAAATCCATTGTTATACAAGTTGCAGCACTCCAGAAAAGGGAAAAATACTACCAAAAGGTGACAAATGGCTTCCAGATGGATAACCACCTACTGGCATCGCTTGGAAAGCTACGTGGGTTAAAGAAATTTGAAAGTTAAAGGAAAAGTCAAACCTTGGAACTGCGTGTAGAAATCAAACACAGGTAGCGGAGAATTAACAAACATCAAGTGAGCGAGACTGATGATTGGATCAGTTGTCAAGATTGTAGATCGATATAAAATCTCCTATGACTTGCTTTTTCAATAGAAAGTCATAAAGAGATTGAACTATAAAATAAATTAGTCTCGTAGGTGTCGAAATGATTCATAGCATATCAGCTTAAAACTATTTCAAAGTCGTTTTGTAATTTGTATAAATGTTGTAAGCAAGACAAGAGACATAAGGTTATTATTACTAAGTTTATGGTTCTTTTGTGGAGGAAACTGATACTTTGTTTTATAATACAAATCACTGTTGTTTTCAAATGTGTGTGTAAAGGACCTTTGATCACTAACCCAACCTACACTCTGGGAGGGCCCCCTGCGAGCTTTGAGGTCTTATTCATATTTTTTTTTTTGTTTCCCACATTATCATTTCTTCTAAGAATTTGTTTTCCATTATAGTTACATTTCTGATTATTTTCATTTGGTTGCAGAATACTCATAAACAGAAAAGCATTAAAAAATATTTCAGTTATTGAATGCATCTTCTTTCCAACATTTGGCCATTTCATAGTTTAATTTGATTCCCTAAATGTTAATGAAACACTCTTTAGAGGATACGCACACAAGTAATCATTCTCAAGTTGTAAATATTTTCATTTCGTTTTGCTGTAAGTAAATCTTTTTATGGAAATTTCTCCTTCATGCGATTAATCTCAAATTTCTTTGTTGCAAATTATTATAAGGGTTTCCTTCTACAAGATAGCGTAGAATTCTTTAATTCTGCAAAATAAGATTAGACTGTCTCTTTCATAAACTTTGGCTTTTCATCATTTTACCTTCATAGAAGAAAGTTTTGAATTCTATAATTTAAGATAGATTTTCAATTTCGGCAAAGAATAGGTTTTCATTTAGTTAATTAGGATTTAATATAACTTTAGAATGAAAGAACATGTGCGTAATTACTCTCCAATTATTGTTCATACTTATAACTAGTTTCAATTCTAGAATCAATTAATTCACAAGAAGAATCTTAACATATATAGTGCACATACATTTCACAAGTACATGAATCCTAGTTGACAATTAATCAAGGAAATTAAGAACAATTAATTTACCTAACAATCTATATTGCATTTATCAAAGAATAGAGAATAAATACAAGGCTTGTTCAAGCCTAAGAAACCCCTGCACTAGTATAATCTATCTCACTACCTCACAAACTGACTTAAGCTAATACTTGGCCAATTTCTCAGCCTACTAATTGTGAAAATTCCACCACTAGGATCTCGTTGCAACAACTGGAAATTATTCTTCTAATTGCTAATTAATTTTAAAAATTTATTTTCTACGACAAATACTGAATAAATCACACTACAACCTTCACAAATAAAATACTACAGAAATAATAGCATTGGAAATTGAGAAAATACTAGCATACACACACATAAAATGACATCATTTTTTTTGGACACTTGTCCCCGAAAAAACCCAACTTAGGATAACCAGTGCAGCAGTTGAGGGTTTTTATTATTATGCAGCAATGAAAATCTAAATACAATTTGGATGCACAAACTGGTAATCCACTACAGGAGAAACTGGCCACAAAAAGCAATGAGAAAAATTTTGTCTCACCTGACATTGATCTAGCTCCAAAAATGGCTCTGAATGGGCTCCACGAAACCCTTGCGTCACTCTCTACGTCAAGCCTGTGCAACCACTGGTATGCGTTGCCTGGAAACGTAACTGATCAAGTCGCCTGCTCAATCTAACCTCTGAGAGTGACTTGCTGGCACCTTGCGGAAAACCTCTCGGCCTCCAACAACTGAATCGACCCTCTGTCTGGCAAAATCGAACCGCTGCTTTGAAGCTTCTGCACAGCCTCACTGAGGAAACTCAACCCTCCTGTAGCTAAATCTCTCGATCTGGATAATCTCCTTTGAACTCAGTGTCCCTACCCCTCACTCACTGCTTCGATCTTCAGCAACTGAATGTTTCTACTCTATAAATCGATCTACCAAAGAAATTGAACTTCTGGTGTTCTAGTTTGTTTTCTTCAAATTCGCATCGACTTCCTCTTATAATCCATTGTTGGAGCACAAACATCCAAGATTAAAACATAATCAATGGCTAGGATCATCTTGGAGTCGATCCGTGTGATTTTCTAGATGATTTTCACCTTGACTTAATTAATTATGATTAATTAACCATATTCCCTAAGTTTAGACTTAGGAAATATTTAAAAGCTGGTTAGTAATCTAATTAACCCATCTCTAGCTGGAATTTCTAGAAACGATTTCTAGGTTTTGGAGATTTCATGTATTCAAGCCTCTCCACCAAATTTTGTGGCTAGAACACATCCAATGCTACAAAAACTAACACTCCCTCTTAGTAAGGATTTTGTTCTCTCCCTAGTCTTTCACATCATACCACAACACCCTGTATCTATATCACCTTCGTCACAATGTTGATGTCTGGCTGTTGCTTCCCACCAAATACTACACAACTCTGATGTTGCATCTATGTTGCTATTGATGTCGTCATACTGCTGCCAATAGTGCATCTACACTACAAATCCCTCTCATATGTTGTTACTACAACTGCAACTACTGCAACTGAGAAGCATCCAAAATATTGAATCAACTATGTTCAGTATGATGCATCTGTATCCCAAGTCTCCGACTACTACTAGCATATGCATTGTCATAGAAGAATTTGTATTGCTCCTAACTCTTCATTGTTGCCAACTCTGCATTGCGCTCCTCAGTATCTGATTGCTACTAGTCTACAACTATCACTCGAGTACTAACAGCATCAACTGCCATTGATCCATCCTGTTATTGAATACTATGGGCCCTCGTAGCAAGGTAATGATCCATGAGGTGGACTCCTCAAGGATCCTTCCCAATATATGTAGCTCTCTCGGGCTACAACTCAAATTCACCCCACCTCACTCCTGGAGGTCTGGCTGCCAACATCGTGAAGTCTTCCTCCAACCTGGAGGACAACTTGTCAATCTCAACTGACGATGCCTGTTGGCCCTACTTCTCTGACTTGTCCTTCTTCTTGAGAGGACACTGTGTACTATAGTAACCAAGCTCACCACATCTAAAACACTTCACCTTTGATAGGTCCTTCTTCTTCCTTATATACCCCCCCGCCCCTAGATGGGACCCTTTGATGTGAGGGCCACATTCTCCTCCTCCTTCACCACCTTCGATCCGTTTTTATTTTTGCCACTAATGGATCTCTTTAGCAGAGCTCCTGTTGTAAATCAGCCCACATCCTGTCCCAATTTGGTAACTTGTCTTTGCCCAATATACTTTTGACACATAATTGCTACTCCTTAGAGACATTGTTTAGTGTCAATCTCACTAGCTCTGTTGGTTGAGGTGTTGCCCCAACAACTGCAAGCTAGTCTCGAACTTTCTGAATCCTAGTGAAGAAGGGATTTATGTATTCCCCCTTTTGAATCATGATGCATCTCAACTTCTCTTCTAGGAACATCTTCCGCTACTCGAGAGTGCCCTGATATAGTGTGGAGAGCATCCCACATCTATTTGGCAGTATCCTTTCCAACTATGTGTGAGGTTATATGGTCTTGGACTCCATCCAGGATCAACCACTTCTCCCTCATCGTTTCCTTCTTGTATTCTTTTAGTTGAGATGCATCTTGGGGAATTGCCACAACACTGTCTTTGTAGAGCTTCAAGCCATATTCATCCAACAAGAAGGACATCTTGGCCTTCCAAATGACATAGTTGGAGAATTCATCCAACCTATCTTAATCTCTAAGCCTTGTTGTGTTCATCTCAAGAACTGTCGAAAACCCCCTATTTCCTTCTGCTTAGTTATTTCTTCGTTATTCGCACTTTCTTCTAGAATTCACAGATATGCTAGGTGCTACTACCAATCGACCTGGAAATTTCGAACTTCTGAGACTAGAAGTTCCCTGAGAGATATTTTCCCCTCTATTGTGTCTGCTTTTCTCTTCCACCCAATGTTTATTCTGTTACTGCAAACTGCAACAAAACCCTTTGCGTCCAACCAGAAATTTTCTCAGCAAAAATTTGAGCTATTGTTGCTCCCTCTGACAGCTGGAATCACTATCTTGGGAACCTTTGAATTTTCTACAAGCTTGCAACTAGAAATTGAACTTTTGGCCCCAACAATTCAGCATGACTGTCAAGGAACTACGTTACCTCAAGAATTCCAGCTTGTTTCTCCCACTGAGAAATGAAATTCTCTTCTCTGCTTCTGAGCTTCCCAGCTAATCACACACACTCTGATACCATGTGAAAAATCCAACACTGGAATCATGTTGTACCAACTGGAAATTATTCTTAACAATGTAAACTTTGAAACGGGAACTAATATTGTTACCCATTTCATAGAGATAGCAAAAAAGTGACCTGATTTTGAAAATGGGTGATGCAGAACACACATGTTTTTTTAGAGCATAGTTTTTGGCACTTTAATTTTTTTTATGTACATTGTGTTTTAGAATGGTAGTGATTTTCATGCTGATTTTAAAAAATGGTAATTCTGCATCAAACCCTTTTTTTAAAAGACCTATTTTTTGACTTTAAATTTTTTAATGTATGAAATGTAAATAATTATTTTGTAAATTTAATAATTTTTGAAGTGGTTGTTTTCTTCATATTTTCGTGTTTTTATTTTAATTTTAATTTTTTTGTAATAAGGTTTTTATTGTTTTGCATTTTTAAATTAGAAGGTCGATATTTTGAATTTTCGATATTCTACATATTTATACATCCTTAATTAATTTTTCAATCCACATGAAATAATTATTTCTAAAAAACAATATTTTTTAACAATGAACATAAAAATAACCATTTTTAACATAAATATAACTAAAAACTTACACATTTTGATAATTTTTTGCTAGAATTGACATGTCAAAATCACAATTTTTATACGAAAATTTTAACTAAAATAGTTAAATAATAGTTTTTTTTATGAATTTCATGTCAAAAAAATAATAATAATCACTTTTTTCTTCAAAAAATAATGATTAACTTAAAAACTAATGCGAAAATCATATATGACAAATATTGAACGCATAATAGTATCAGTTCTCGTAATCGGAATCGAATAACCACCGCCCGACTACCTATAGGGGTGGCTATCCGATTCCGAGAATCAGATAGCCACCGCCCGGCCACCCCCACGGGCGGCCGAGCAGTGGCCATCTGATTCTGAGAATCATATAGCCACCACCTGGCCACCCCCACGGGTGGCTGGGCGGTGGCTATTTGATTCTCAGAATCAGATAGCCACCGCCTGGCCACCCCCACGGGTGGCTGGACGGTGGCTATCCGATTTCGAGAATCGGATAGCCACCCCCATGGGCAACCGGGCGATGGCTATTCGATTCAGAGAATTAGATAGCCACCCCCACGGGCAACCGGGTGATGGCTATTCGATTCTGAGAATTAGATAGCCACCCCCACGGGCATCCGGGCGATGGCTATTTGATTCCAAGAATCGAATAGCCACCCCCACGGGCAGTCGAGCGATGGCTATTCGATTTCGAGAATCAAATAACCACCCCCACCAGAGGTCAAGCGATGGCTATCTGATTCTCAGAATCGGATAAACACCCCCTGACCGCCCTTGTGGTGGATATCTGATTCTCAGAATCGGATAGCCACCGCTCGACCGCCCCCACGGGCAGCCGAACGATGGCTATCCGATTCTGAGAATCAGATAACCACCACCTGACCACCCCCACATGCGGCAGAGTGGTGGCTATCCGATTCCGAGAATCAAATAGCCACCACCCAACTGCCTGTGGGGGTGGCCGAGAAGTGACTATTCGATTCTCGAAATCAAATAGCAACCGCCCGGCCGCCTATGGGGGCGGTGGCTGATAAAATTGTTTTTTTTTTAATAAAAAATAAATTTTGTTAAATATGTTTATTGTATTTAAAATATATATATATATATATATATATATATATATATATTTTTTTTTTTTTAATTTTATATATATTTGTAAAATATATATATATATATTAAATATTTTGAATGTTATTTTAAAAAATATCAAAAATATATTTAGCTTTTTTTAATTTTAATGTTTTTTTCAAAATGATGTTTAATTTGAAAATATGTATTTTTTTAAATTTTAATTGTTTTTCGGGTTTTTATTTTATTTTTAATTTAAGCATATTTTTGTTTTTTAGGGTTTTTTGAAAATGTTTTTAATTTTAATTGTTGTAGTTTTTTAATTTTTTTCGTTTTTTTTTTTGCTATTTTTCTATTTTTTTAATCTAGTTTGTTTTTAATTTTATTTTATTCTTTTAGTTTTTCTTAATGTTTTTTTTTTTTAATTTCCTATTTTTACTTAATTTTATAGTTTTTTTATATTTTTATTTTTTTTATGGTTTACCATATTAAAAAAAATGTTATTTTTTTTTAAATATGATCTTTTAATTATTATTTTTTTAATTTTTTAATTCTTATATTTTATAGATTAATTTTGTTTGTTTTTTTTTTTACATTTTTATGATTGATTTTTTATTTTTTTTTTAATTTTATGTTTTGTTTTTAATATATATTTTTATTTACGTTTTGGTATTTTTATTTACGTTTTTCGTTTTGAGGTGTTTTTTGCACAATTTTTGTACATAAAAATTCGGTTTTATTGGCATTTTTTTAAAATGTTGAAAATTAACCCTAAAAAAAAAATCCATCATTCCATTATTAACATTTTTCATTTTCAGGCTGGTTTTTGCACAAAAAATGTGTTCTCACTGCCATTTTTAAAACATGTTCAAAATTGACCCTAAAAAAAAAACCATCGTTCTAGTATACACACTTTTCATTTTTAGCACTGTTTTTCATGTTTTTTCAAGGTTTTTTGGGCAGAGTTCTTGTTTTGAGTTTATAGTTCCCGTTTCAAAGTTTACATTATTTCTTTTAATTGTTAATTAATTTTAACAATTTATTTGCTATGAAAAATACTAAATAAATCACCGTGCAACCTCATAAATAAAATATTGTGGAAATAATAGCGCTAAAAACTAAGAAAATACTATTATACACACACATAAAATGACATCGTTATTTTTGGACAATTGTCCCCAGAAAAAATCCAACATGGGAAAACCGATGAAGCAGCTAAGGGTTTTTATTATTATTCAGCAGTGAAAATCTGAGTACAATCGGGATGCACAAACTGGAAATCCACTACAGGAGAAACTGACCACAAAAATTAGTGAGAAAAAATTTGTCTAGACCTAGCATTGATCCAGCTCCAAAACTAGCTTTGAATGGGCTCCACGAAACCCCTACATCACCCTTTGTTTCAAGCATGTGCAGCTAGTGGTACACTCTTCCTGGAATTGCAACTAATCAAGCCGTCTGCCCAATTCAACCTCTAAGAATGACTCACTGGCACCTCCCAGAAAAAATCTTGGCCTTCAGCAACTGAATCAATCCTCTACCTGGCCAAATCGAATTGCTTCCTCTGAGGCTTCTACGCAGCCTCACTGAGGACACTCAAACCTCCTATAGATGACTCTCTGGATCTTAAAAATATCCTCCAGACTCATTGTCCATGCCTCTCACTCACTACTTCAATATTTAGCTCTTTGGAAACTGATTGCTGCTGCTTTATAAATTGATATCCCAAGGAAATTGAACTTCTGGTGTTTTGGTGTGTTTTCTCCAAGTGCCCATTAACTACCTCTTATAATCCACTATTGCAGCACCAACAACCAATATTAAAACATAATCAGTGGCTAGGATCATCGTAGAGTCGATCTGTGTGATTTTCTAGATGATTTGCACCTTAACTTAATTAATTCTGATTAATTAATTGTATTCCCTAAGTTTAGACTTAGGAAATATTTAAAAACTGGTTAATAGTCTAATTAAGCCATCTCTAGGTGGAATTTTCAGAAACGATTTATGGGTTTTGGATATCTCATGTATTCTAGCCTCTCCACAAAATTTCGTGACTAGAACATATTTGATGCTACATAAACTAACACCAAGCTCCTATTTCCTTATGTTGTTTGATGAGGAATTAGCCCCCTATTAATTAGGGAAATTACTCATTGATAATTGCACAATTCATTTAGGCCCTTCTTTGACTGTATGCACCACATGTACAACTTAGAAAATTCTACAATTGATAGTACATTGCCCTTGAACTCCAATCTCAATTGGGTAACTCAAATTCTCTGCATGCATGAGTTAATTTAGGCTAATTGATCAGTTTAACTAGATGATGACTTAGTATGAAAAAAGTTACACACTCGTGACTGAACCTCCACTAGTTCTACTAACAATGAGAACTAGTTACACTAACAATAACTCAAATTAACTGAAATAGATTGCTACAAATTAGAAATCAATCATGAAGAACATAACTCAAGTGTCTCGAACTCGAATTAACTGAGTGACGAGAGCTATGTCACCTCAGTTAACTACCTCCAAGTATTATGTTGAAATTGAAATTTGAATTTCTCCTAATTTAATCAAGGCAGAATTAAATTAGGATTTGCTTGCTGCATTTTCAACAAGTTCTTACTGATTTTAGCTATTTTTCTTTTAGTTCTTGTGGCCAACTATACTAATCGTGACTTTTGTTGTTTTTCTTTTTTAAGTTTACACTTCTCAACTACAACAGGGGGAACATAACTCAAGGTAAATCCTGGATCTATAATCACTGATACATTTTTGTCAAATATTTTATCTTGAACTTCAACCATAGTTGACTAATTATTTTCCTGCACCCCATCCAATGCAACATTGACTTTGGGTATATTACAGGCTACATCATTTACTATTGATGTTTCCTAAATCTGATTTAACATTGTCTTCTTCTTTAATGGATTTTGTGGACAATTTCTCCACAAGTGATTTTCACCACAACCCCAACATTTAATAGGCGGTTTTATAAACTCACTGAAATTTTTGTTGCCTATAGCAAAACCTCCCTTTTGTCCAAAAAAAATTTGTTGATTATAATTTTTGTTATAGTTTCCTTCTTGTACACTTTTAGTAAAAATAGGCTTTTTAAACCCTTTATCTTATTGTTTGCGAGGTTTCTTTGATAACCATCTTTTAGAATTTTCTCCTTTTTGTTTGCTTTGATTGAAACACATTTTAAATTTCCTTAATGGTTTCTTCCATTGTTTTTTGCTTATCAAATTCAATTATTTCTCTATAAGAGAAAGGTAGGCAACTAACAAATCTTTGGATTTTTGCCTTTTCCTCCCTTGAATAAGGAACATACATTAACAGACTAAAAAATTTGTTAACAAACTCATCCATAGTGAATTGTCCCAACTTCAATTCATGAAACTCCCTAACCTTCTCATCAAAATACCTCTCAGTTAAGTATTTATTTTTAAATTCTTTATTGAACAATTTCCAAGTTAAATTCTTGCTTCTGATTCTTTTCACAGCTTTATTTTCCTCCCACCATAAAGTTGCCTTAACAGTTAACTGGTAAGTTTCCAATATTGCTTTTAAATTACTTGCAAAATTGTATACTTCAAAGTATTTAGACATATTTAGGAGCCATGCTTTTGTTCCTTCAAATTCACCATCGAAATTGGGAGGTCTAATTTTCTTAAACTCTCCTTGTAACTCAAAGGATGATATCCTTTTTCTAGGAAAGGAAGCACGGCTACTTGATCTCTTGTTCACTAGATTCATTTGTTTGGTTGCCACTAGAAGTTATTGAGTTTCTTCTGTTTATGGTATTAACATATTTACTCCCACATATTTTCTTATGATCCTTTTATTGACTTTCTCATTCTCCAATTTCCTTAACAGGTATCCATTGATTTCCTCTTGTTCCTCTCTAGCTTTGACTAACCTTTCCTTATTAGCCTTAATATCATATAGATCTATATTCAAACTTCTTATCACTTGTAACATTTCAGAAGCTTGTCTTTTTGCATTATTGGTTCCACCCCCAACCATTCCTAATTAAGTGTCATGTTCTACATCACCCCATGGTGATCCCACATAAGTTTGTGTTGGACAGTAGATAAACCAACACTCCCTGTGTGTTTCACGACATGGACTACCCTCCTCTTGTGGATCCTTATCTTTGGTGATGCGATCGTTGACTAACACCAGGTTTTGGTCTAACAGCAATCATGATTCCCAACAAGTGGTATAAGAGCATAGGTCACGAGTTCGATACACACCCGACTTGCATTGGGGGGGAGATTGTTGGACATTGGATAAACCAACGCTCCCCTTGTGTTTCGCGACATGGACTAACCGCCTCTTGTGGATCCTTATCTCTGGTGATGAGATTGTTGACTAACTCCTGCGGGTTTTGGTCTAATGAAAATCATGATTCCCAACAGTTTTTCCATTGAGTTATTCCACCATTTTTCAGTTCTTTAGTTCTTTTATGCAATACGTTGATGACAGATATAACAACTTCAGTTTCAGGACCCAAGAGAGGCCCAATATTGTAACTACAGCTTTGATGCCACTTGGAAAGACCCTATCTACGCTAACCTTCATTAATACTATTTTTTTTATATATAAAAACAATAACAATACTATATTGTCTATATTTCTACTTATGTTGAGCATAGTTTAAATTCTCACTAGACATCCTCAAGTTTATCAATATAGAAACTAGTAATTCTTAAAGGATATTTTTGCATCAAAATGCATTTTCTTTTATACACCTTAGTAATTTATATTAAAGAACTTGTCACCATCTTCACAGTATATTACTTCTACTAATATTTATTTATGATGAATTACCAAATAGTGATTTCCTTCCAACATCATTTACGATGCACTACCCTTAACCATACAATAGTTCCTTTGTTAGAACAAAAGAACCACTGGTATATTTCATTATTTTTATTTAAAAACTCTTAGTGATTTTGATACTTAGGATCATTACATTGTATATAATTATTGGTTTGATTTACTTTAACATGTTTGTGTGTTTCCTATATAAAAGGTTTGGATTTAAATGCATCCACATTGTTGGACTTTAACTTAATCACGTTGTTATGTATTCTACACACTAATTCGAATTAAAGTCATGGACTTCCAATTTAGTTTGCTTAATCAAACCCTAGCAATACTTGATGGATTGCCATTGTATATAATACACCTTGTTTAAGCGGTTTCCCAACTTGAATACACTGAGTTTTATATATATATATTCAACTGAGTTATTTATATATATATATATAGTGTGTGTGTGTGTGTGTGTGCGCGCGCGTGTAACTTTATATTTGTTTCCATGTGTTATAATTCATGTGTTTATCAAACAAGATCACTTACACTATTGATATTTGTCTGGAGAGTTGTATGTGAAGATGAAAAATTCTTCCCTGACACCAGTGTACTCCACTATATCTATCCATCCAACGGTTCAGAATATTTATGGTAAAATCAACGGTCAGGATGGACCTAGGGTTTTGTCCTCCAGTTATTAACCTTACTAGGGTTTGGTGTATCATTTCTCACTTGTAATTTTTGGTAGTGTTGCTTTGTGGCTAGGTTTTTTCCTTCTCGACAGCAGTCCGCCATTTTCATCAATGTATACCCTCCAGGTGTATTTTGATTAATTCTCATTTGACATGCTAATTCCACTTGTTGAACAAAGGTATATGACTTCACAATTCTATTGAGTTTTATGTGGTTTATGGCTAAACGTGTCAATGACCACACCAGAGGTAAGACCTCCTTAGATTGATCTCTCTTCACATTTCTAGCTTTCATTATTCGTTTTGAAAATGATTTTTTTATAGTCAACCATTATGTAATTATTTGTTAACTATAACGGTTTTTCTTTACAGGGTTTACACCATTGTTTCCCATCGAGTTTGAAGCAACATACCTCTTGAATCGCACTTAGGAACTTAGAAGGAGGGACTTGCATTAACACCAACACAGCCCATATAGTAATTTTTATTTTCCATAGTTAGAAGAATGATCCGGATTTAAACAGGAACACAACAAATTACAGATATAACTAGAAATAAAAATATGAAGTAGAAACAACACTTCATTTCATTAATATCAAATACTGAAATATGCTTACAAAAATAATGGAAATAAGACTAGCTCAGGCGATGGTAGCTTATCTTTGAGAAGAGATGTAGCGGCTACATGCCTTTGAACTCTGTTACAATGAGGCTCAAAGGCTTATTTATTATTGAGAAACAATGGAAAACCTTAAACATCCAAAAACTTAACCCTAGGAGATGAAGTGCCAAACTATGGGCCCCATTTGGGTAAATTAGTACATCAACATCCCAGGGTCGTAACTTTGGCATATGATCTCTGTTTGACGCACACAATACCTCGTTAGAAAGATCTATCAACGGCTCCGGACATTCAGGACCCAAAAAAATGCCAAAAATAGTAAATTGTGATACAAATAAGGAAACTGAAAAACTGAAAGAAACAATGTTGTGGGTCCAAGTGGAATAGGCAAGTGGCCACCAATATCCACCTGGATCATTCCTCCATGAGATGAGGAAACTTCTACTGAACTTGGTCCCTAGTGAGCCACTTGCGTTGGTGAAGGAGTTGGCCTGCTTTGACAACTCAATATAGTTGGATCCTTTGTTGCCAAGTGTTCTTGATCTGTGTTTCCATGATCCGATTAGTTGTGTCTTGTTCCATGCATTCTGTATTTAACTCTGTAAGTGTGAGTTGTTCTGCAATGTTTGATGTGTCTAGCAATGGTGGGAAGTATGGTCGAAGGCATTCCACATTAAACATTGGGTGCAGGCTAAGGAATGGGGGAATGCTGAGCTCAAATGAATTGTCTCCCATAGCCTTGGTAATGGTGTAAGGACCATATAGGAGTGGTCCGAGTTTTCGATAGGCTCCAGTAAGGCGTTGTTTTTGCAAATGCAACCGAACTTTGTCACCCACCTAAAACTTGTGTGGCACCCGATGTTGATCATGTCGCTGATTCTACTTGGCATTTGATTTCTCCAGAATGTCATGGACCTGATGTCATATATGTTGGATTTTCTCAATGAAGTTTTTTGCCTTATCGGCTTCGTACCAGACATGAGCTGAATCTATCCGAGTAGCTGCAAATGGTATGGCCACCTCAATGGGACATAGTGGCTTGAATCCTAAGCCCACCTGAAAAGGGTTATGGCCAGTCGAGTTGTGGAGAGCCTGGTTATAGGTGTGCTGGACATAGGGGAGTCTCTCATCCCATGTGTGTGGATGCTTTGAGTTGTACATGCGTAGAACGTGTACAATCATCCTGTTGACGACCTTTGTCTGGCCATCAGTTTGGGGATGGAAAGTTGTGGACTTAGTGAGCTTGGTGTCCAGCATCGACCAAAGACTGGACCAAAATGTATTGAGGAACCTTCTATTCTGACCTGAGATGATAGATTGTGGGATCCCAAAGTGTACCCACACTCGTTAAAAGAAGATATTAGCAGTGGCTTTTGCTATGATATTCTTCTTGCAGGCTATCATAATGGCCATCTTCGAGAATCTGTCGACAACCACAAAAACACAATCATTTCCATGCTTATTAGAAGGAAGTCCCGACATGTAATCCATGGAGATGGATTCCCAAGGTCAACTAAGGGTAGGAAGCGGAGTATAGAGGCCTTGCTTCTTAATGGTTGGTTTGGCAATGGCGTAGGCAGTGTAGGATCTGATGTCCTTCCCAACATCCTGTCGAAGATTCGGCCAATAAAAATACTTTTGTAGTACTGCCACCGTTTTCTCGACCCTGAAATGCCTAGCAGCCCGATTGTAGTGTGCTTCCCAAATCATATTGGCACGCTCACTTGAAGTAACACAAAGGTGTCCCAAGTGGCATTAACAGGGCATCCTGGAGGTGAAAATCTGGAACTTGCTGAACTCCAAGAGCGTTTGGTATGTGTCGTCAAATTCTGGGTCGCTTTTGTAGAGGAGTTGCCATTCAGAAGTCTCGGCCCACAAGAGTTGAGCACGGTGGTTAATGCCATGATCGGTGGTCGTTTGAGGCAGTATGCAACATTATTGGTGTTTCCCTTCTTATATTTGATATTCAAATGGAATTGTTGCAAGTATGTGGACCACTTCTTATGGTTATCATTTTGCAACTTCCCTTGTGTCTGTATGAACTGCAAGGGTTAGTGGTCTATGTGGATTACTGTTTCCTTCCCCAAAATGTAATGCTTCCGTTGTCGGTAGGCTTGCACAATGGAATACATCTCTTTTTCATAAGAGGTATGCTTCCGAACTATGTCTAAAAGTGTCTCACTATGATATGGCACTGGATCCCCCTATTGGGTCAGGACTAGCCCAATAGCATAGTCAGGGGCATTTGTCTCGATCTCAAATGGTTGTTGCAAGTCTGGTAATGTGCGCATTGGTACAGAGCAGAGGCAATGTTTCAACTCTATGAATGCCTTCTGTTGAGATTCAGACCAAAAGAATTTTTCTTTTGCTCCTCCCTTGGTGACTTGACTAAAGGGCCAAGTGATATGAGAGAATCCCAACACGAACTTGCGGTAGAAATTGGCAAGACCCATAAAGCTGCGGAGTTTTGTTAGAGTGATTGGGGCTGGCCAATCCCTAATGACTTGGGTCTTGGCTGGATCTACATGCACCCCTCATTCATCAATAATGTATCCCAGATACTGAACCTAGGTCATGCCAAAAGTGCATTTCTCCAAATTGGCACACTGCTTGTGTTGTCGTAGTGTTTGAAGAACCTGTCGAATGTGGTGGAGATGCTCTTCCCAACTCTGGTTGAAGATCAAGATGTCTTCCAGGTATACCAATACAAATGAGTTGGTGAATGGCCACAATATGTCATCCATTAGCCTCATGAAGGTTGCAGGAGCATTCGTCAACCAGAAAGGCATAACCAACCATTTGAAGAGGCCCTCCTTGGCTTTGAAGGCAGTCTTCCACACATTGGAGGGTTCAATTGGTACATGGTGATATCCGAACTTCAAGTCGATATTGCTTAAATATTTTCCCCCCTTGAGTTGGTCCAATAAGTGAATCAGTGGTGATAACAATTTCATAAAAATAAAACTTTTTCTCCAATATATTAATCAATTCATCACTTAAACAATAGGCATTAGATCTGAACATGCAACTTCAACTAGAATCTACACATGAGAGCCATAACATATGAAATAAACATGCATAATGAAACAAAAATCATCACATCACATAGGAACACAGGATATCTGGTGGAAAACCCCCCTCTGGGGAAAAAACCACCCTTGTTGTTGTTGTGTTGCTCAATATATTTTATTATCTGTTAAGAAAATCATTACATAGAGAGTACAATATGGAAACTATCTGAAAGGAACTATGATATCCATCTACGACTCTATAGACACCCATCTGATCAACAAGCCTTGCCCAACACCCATTGGACTTATGAAGAAATATGTTCTCAATACTTGTTTTGCCGGAGCACCCACCCCACTTCTCTATGTGGTTCACCTTTCATGCATTTTCAAACTGGAACACTTGAGCTGCTCAACATGAACATCACAACAACAATATCTTCATAGCACAAAACATCAAGCACTGAATGAAACGCAAATCATACTCCTCTCTCACATTCATACATCATCCTCAACTCACATAGCCTCAATACATTTTCTGCAAGAAAACTAGATGCAGAAACTCAACAATGTAATACATAACTGCCATATGAAAACATGAGACACTATTGCAACCAATATATCACAATCATATAAACTCAAACAATAATTATGCCCATGCAATCACAAATGCATTAGCAAAATCCATTGTAGCCATGTCACATAAGAATAGTCTTCATCCATGCATATGTATGTCTCCGCTACAACTATAACTCCATGCACATTCTACTTCATAAAATTCACTCTCCTCACCAATGGCTCTCCAAAAAACTATGACACTTTTCTCATACAAGAGAACCAACCAAATGAGCAACCTTTCTCCACATATTTGTAGTTTCTGAATCATGTAGTGGAGCTATGTTCATATGTTGAAAGTGGTTTGGTTCGATGCTTCTTGAATCAATCAAGACACTAACTTCATTTACTAATAAATATTCTCTTTTAACCATCATTTAGAAGAACAATAACCTTTTTCCAACCTTTACATGATGAGTCTCGAACAAGACAAGCCACAAAACCAAATTAACACCTTATGAGCATGAGGAATGCGAAGGAAATTTCGTGAAAATCCTTGTTCGCACCCACAACACAAGATCCATGTGACTGGAACTCCACGGTTGCTCCCATAGGCTTCCCTACCAACGATGGGAGCATTCAGTCGCTGCCATAACATTGTCATGCAAGTGACTGTGGTAAAGGATGCTCAAAATCATCTTTCCTCTTCTCAGAACTTGCTCAAACTTGCTCCACTAGTTGATCATCATTAGTAAGTCCTCAGGAATCCGCTATAGTTGCAACACTCCAACAATCCACTATAGTGATTCCATCATTATCACAAGTCAAACCAGGTTGACTTGAATGTCATCTATCAGCTACTCCAACACTCAAGCCATCAAACTTCACCACAACTGCTCTAACCTCTGCAACCATCAATGATAGACCCTGCAAGGCCATGCAAATGACACTACTATCCAAGAACCATACATACACACACCTAGTACCATAAACATGGCTTGACAGACTCCAATGTCAACTAAGTGTAACAACCTCACATTATACCAAGGCATCTACACAAAATCCAAATTCTACCAAGGCATCCACACATAATCCAACAACCTGCAATAACATTTGCAACTAATGCACAAGTAAAGTACCATATCACTAGCATAAACCCAGTGCATGTACCAATCAACCATGTGCATACATAATCACATACTACCAGGTTGACATCAATTCCAATCATCACCAATGCAAAATCCAACACCAACACTACTAGGTTGACATCAATGCCAACCAAACAACTAAACCATAATACCAACACAAGAAAAAGAACCCTTAGTAGCAAAGGCGTCCCCTTGAAGTTGAAATTGCTTTGATACCAAATGAAGGTTTTGACCCTGTACAGAAATTACCTTCAAACAAATTCTTAAAATAGACAAATATATAATGGTGAGAATATAAAACAAATATGCACAAAGATTTTCCCCTAGATCCCAAAACCAAGAATACCATATCGATATTTTATTATTTCCTTTCAATGTTATAATACATATATATACATGACAAAGCATTCATAAACCCCAATCCACTAACCCTAGATTAGAACATAATTGTAGTTCCCTTAACCGTATCTACAAATACCATGGGAAAAAACTATTGTGCCTAAAAACCATGCAGAAAACCATGGGTAGGTTCTCCCACCATCTTTGGGTCTACCCCCCATCCTTAGGTCCACCCAACTATTTTTGGGTGCCCATAAAACAAAATAAAAATTTGGGGTGTTGCCCCATACCCAATGACGTGTCGAAAGAATATAACACACACCCAACAGCCACAACCATCGCTAGTCCCCTTGAGCAACTAGAACTACAATTTCTTTTCTTTGTATCTCATTTTCTACTTCTCTTCAATCTCTCTAATTCAATTCCCAAAATTCTGAGACAAAATCCGTAAATTACAGAGATATTATCCATCTACCACTCTTTGGGTGGTTATTAATTGTCTCCACCTCATCAACAGGTGGAAGGTAGCTAACTTCTCATTAGTGAGCTCTTGTTTTCCACTTCTGAAGACAACTCCTTGTCTTCTAGGAAACATTTAATTGGCCAATATAATAATTCCATAATTAAATCTAATCACCCAGATTAGATGCCTAGGACTTGCTGATGGATAATATTTTTTCTTTCTATAATTAATTGCATCCCTTTTACTCTTTCATCCATATGTACTTCAACCTTTATTTTTCCTATTTTTTATTTATTTATAACATAAAAATATAATTACAAATTTATAAGTAAGAACTTTAACAATCATTATCACTAAAATCACTGATAATTAAATGTTTGTATGTCTTTTAATGTAGCATACTAATTCAAAATTTAAACTTATGCACATGTAATTACAATGGAATCCTTAAGTTGAGGGGTATCAATAGTTGTATGAATATCTCACATATTTGTTTCATCTTCCTTTCCCACGAACCGTCTTCACTATAACCTACCATGTCCAACTTCCAACCAAGTCCCCTTCCCAGAACTTTGGTTTCACAACATATCCTTGATCGCAGCTATCTCAACAGTGGTCATCACATTATTGTCTTTCTTCAAAAAAAAACAACTTCCAACAAGTTATCTCATAGGTTTTGCAGTCGTCACGGTAGTGGTCACTATGCCACTTCCTCACTTCAAATTTTACCAAGTTCCAGAAACTCTGCTTCAAAGACAACCATCATGGTGTTCATCATCGTGCCTCCACCTCCTACTTCGAATTCCCAAGCTTCAACTTGGAGCGTTGATACCAACTGTTACACCCCAACGATAGTCACACAAGTCTAAAATCATCAACTCACCATGATGTGTGACACTGGCACATTTTCTCCTTAAGGGATTGACCAACCTAAGGTTACTTGTCCAGACTATGCCTCTAGCCTACGTACTTTTTTGTGAACTCATTATCTTGACTTAGCGGAAATCATCTCAAGCAACCCCAGTATGATAACCCTTCAAACAACTTTCCAACACTAAGCCAGTTTTTCAATCTTTACTTCATTTACTTTATTTATCAGTTTATATGCATAATTCATCTACTCTACCATAACAATGAACACTTCACAACAATAATAAATTCAACAGTAAACAGCAACATGAACACCATCAAATGTACAAGTGCAATAGTTATTTTATAACATGAGAGGGAGAACTCCCATTCCAATTCTACCCACAATACTTCTTTAGAAAAACTCCAATTTTACAATCATTTACAAATTTGATTAGTCGTGGCTTAACCCAAAGCATTGTCCTTTCCAACAATCATAATTTACAATTAATTCATGTGCAGCTCTAAGGCTCGCACCTTGACCAGAAACCAAGAAAAATTAACATGTGCCAATGTGTCGCACGAACTACCCACTCTTGTCCAAGACTAACGGCCAACTCGTACAAAGCTTGCGCCCTTCCACTAAACTAAAAACCAACCCTTTGTGAAGCCTAACTCATCCCACAGAAAACTAGAGAACCATCACATGTCTTGGCTTGTCTAAGTGAACCATAGATTGCCTCCCTCTTTTGCAGCTTTGTTTACTTCCACTTAGATGAGGTTATGTTCACTTTGTTTTTTCTTCATAGTTTCTTAATGTTGTTCTTCCCTCAACCAAGGGACGTCAACTCTTCCACCAATTTGACCCACCAAATGTCCACCTAGCCTACATTTCCACTCATCCACGCTCATTCACGACTTACTTCATGCACATGGAACACACTCGGTGCTTGTCACATGGACATGTCGCCCAACACCCTACCTTCCTGCAATCGCACCTTGGGCGCACACCTTCACCTGTGTCATCCACGGTTCCTTTCATTGCACAATAATGCCCATCACCCTCGCTCGTTGTACAATGTCATTCCCTCTTATTTTCTTCGTGCCCACGCATGGGTGTCTCACCCATCACACATGGTTTGTCACCCCATCGTGTGACCTCACCGTGTTTTTACTTATTATGGAAGGTTTGAGTAGGCTGATGAGGGAAGCAAAAAGAAGAGGTGATATGTGAGGGGCTCAGGTGGCTAATGATTTATGTCTGACTCACCTTCTTTTTGTAGACGATGTACTATTGTTCATTGATGGCTCCAGAAGGGATTATGTAGTTGTAAGAAGCATCCTTAATTTGTTCAACAAGGCTTTGGGAATGGAAATAAATAATAAAAAATGCACCATTTCGGCAACAGGATGCTCATAAGATGAAATTATGTATGCTCAATATTTTTTCCCATTCCAAACAAAAACTTTGGATTAAGGACTTAGATACCTTGGGTTTCATCTAAAGTCGAACAAGTACAAAAAAACATACTCACTTTGGCTCCAGAAAAATATGGAAAAACGACTAAAAGAATGGAGTTTCTAGTGGTTGTTGCAAGTTGGCAGGTTATTCCTTATTAAATCACTTTTGCAGGCGATCGTGGTCTTTTGGATGTTGTTTTCATGGATTCCAAAGGGAACCTTGAACCTTATTCAGAAAATATGAAGCAGGTTTCCATAAAAGGGAGACAAGGAGGGCAGGATTTTCTCATGGGTAAAATGGGAAAGGATTGCTTTACCCAAAAAATGGGGAGGTTGGGGTCTAAAAAATCTGGTCATCTTCTTTCAGGCTCTAGCTACAAAGGTAGGGTGTTGATTGATCTCCACCAATAGGTTATGGACATATGAAGTAGTTAAGAAGAAATACATCTTCCCCAATTCACTAGAAGATTGGATCCGGAATCCAATAAAAAGCATATCAAAGGTTTCAACAGTTTGGAAGGTAGTTTTAGACTCTTTCAAAGTTATTGGCTCTAGTCTGGCCTAGAAATTAGGCTATGGGAATCGAGTACACATCGGAGCGTATCCTTGGTCAGGGTGCAAAGGTAATCACTTACTTCCACCAAATTTGGTGGAGTTCCTAGCAGACCAGGGAAAAAGGACCCTGAATCAATTTGTGACCCAAAAAATACTGCTTTATGGGCACAGGGATTGTTGACGACTCGAGCCCTTAACCTTCCTGTTGATTAGTATCGGCCCCGGCTTCACTACATTGGGGCGCTCAACATTCTACACATAATAATTCAGGACAGAGAAGATGAGAATCAATGGATCCACTCGCCTTTTGGTAAGTAAACTCCAAAGGAAGGTTATTTGTATATAGTCTCTGACAAAGATCTTAGGGTCTATGGTTGGTGGTGGAAGCAAGTAAGGTGCTTGCAATTCCAAACAAAAGTGCATTTTTTCCAATGGTGTCTATTGGAAAACAAAATTCCTACAGGAGACAATTTAATGAAAATATCCTTTGCATGCCCAACTTGGTGTCCTTTATGTAAAGTTGTGGAGTAGTCAGTGGATCATATTTTCCTCTTTTGTCTAGTTACCCTTCAGATTTGCATCCTAGTATGCAATGCTCTATCTGTAGGAATGAATTGGCAGGGACAGCTCGTGTTAGTACGCCTAGTGGAATGCAACCCACCCCCTTCCCATCCAAAAAAAAAATTGAGAAATATTTCACCGCTAATAAGCTAGGGAGTCTAACTGGGGAGGAATAATATTATATTTAAAGAGAAGGATATCAGGCCTGAATGTATTGGAGCTCAGGTTATTAATATATTCAATCTAATACCTGCAGATGAATCCAGAGACATATCTTGCATCATCAGGGAAGAAGAAATAGACCGGACTAGGCCTTGGGCTTACTTTGACAACTCATCTCAAGAGGGGGGAATATGTGGAGGATGGACCATCCTCTATCTCAATGAAAATCATTGTTTCAAAATGAAGAGTGGTTTGGGTCATGGAACAAACAATTTGGCATAGCTTTTTAGCTTAAAGCTTCTCCTTATTTTTTCCTTAGAAAAATGGTGCCGACAATTGCAGGTTTTTGGGGACTCTTGGGTGGTGTTTGATTGGTTCATTAAGATTGTTGTTTTTCACATGCACACACTTAGCCCCATTGTGGAAGATATTTTGAGGATCAAATGACACTCTAGATTTATCTCTTGTCATCATATCTATAGGGAAAGGAACATCATTTATGATCGCCTTTCCAAGGAGGACTCACAACAGGCTCGGGAGCTATGGCAGATTCTAGAACAACACATAAATGAGCACTATGAGCATTATCATATACCTTTTGTGGATGGCATACAGGTGGATGCAAACAAAAACTAGCATACATCTGATTTTGTGTGCCATTTTTTCTTCAGCTAGTACTTTTATTGTATGAGATAGCTATATGCATCATTTTGGACTCAAATTCATTTTTTATTTAATCATTCCACATAATTCCTTAATAATGTCAACGGTCACCATTAATACGTGGTTGTTAGTGAGGGATATAGTAATTAAAAGAAATATTCCAACGATAACGTGAGTCCAAAGTAACAAGTCGGGGATATAGTAATTAAATTTTGAAGTAATGTGAGGTCTCACCAGAATAAGTCGAGGTATAAATCATTATATTTTTTTTTTGTTTTTTCGCCACACAACTTTGGGCCTGACTATACGCCACCCCGAAGTTTTTTTCTTTTTTTTTTTAAACTTTGGGCCTGACTATACGCCACCCCGAAGTTGGAGTTAAGGCCGACTTGAGGTCGAAGGTCGACACAATTATTATCTCCAACTTCCTTCTACAAAAGCGATTAATTAATCCTTTTAAAATGATCTTTCGCTATCATAGATGTTGTTTGAGAAAATAGTTGTACATTGAAAAAATTAATAATATTTTAATGAGTGCATTGCTATCATAGATGTTGGTTGAGAAAATAGTTGTACACTAAAAAAAATTAATTTAATAATATTTAATATTTTAATGAATATAGTGCTATCATAAATGTTTGAGAATACTAAAAAATTAATTCAATAATATTTTAATGAATACAGTGGACATCAAGATTATTGAAGAATAAAAAGGGGCATTCCGTTTTCAAATGACCAAAAACCTATTAATGCTTTTATTTGAATGTATTCTATTTAACTAAATTTATTTCGGGTAAATTATTTTGATATATACGTTATATAGTTTAATTAAAATATAAATATAAATTATCATTATAACATAGTTTACCATAGCAAAATTTGTAATCATTATTTTTATTTGATTTTTTAATATATTTAAAATTTGTAATTAATATTAATATTTTTATTTTTATTTTTACTATATATAATTTAAATATAATAATTAAAGTTATATATATACATATATATTAGTTTTTTTTTTTTAAATAATGATGATGATGGTGGTTAACGTCCACTGAGACCAAACTTTGGTCTATCAGACCTAAAGAAACGAATTATTTAATTTGATTTAAGATTTTATTCCTATGCTCAAAAAGCTTGGAGAGAAGCCTCCCGAGCTCACTGTAATTTTGACAACGTAAAAGGCTAGGAAGGTTAGTATTGCAACAAAGATTTTGACACTAAAATCTAATGTGGTTATACGCGGGGCACTCTAAGAGGAGTGATTTTCATCCTCGATGTTCGTATTCTCACAAAGATGGCAGAACCTTTCCATCCATGGTGTTTTAGGAACTGCCCAACGACCCGTTTCACTATGGAGCTCATGAGAGTTCGTTCTAATCTTGGCTATATTAATTTTCTTCTTTGAGCTAGATAAAACAGAGAGATATTTTTGATCTTCTAGGGTGAGGTTGATGACCTCCTTATAATATCTTAATTTTCTTTTACCTGTTAAATCTTTCTCACACCACATTTTTTCTTTGAACTTAGAAGTAACAATATTTTTAATGTTATTAATGTTTTGCAATGCAACATTCTTGTCGATCTCCCAATGGTTTAACCAGGCCCTGGTGTCTTTATACCAACCTCGTTTGAGCCTTAGGTGGTTTTGGCTGGAATTTAAAGCTAGCTTAGGAAGTCTATGGTCTCCTATGTTATTGAGTTTGTGCTTGTACAACAGAAGCCTAGTCATATCTAGGCTCTCGATAGGGGAAAGACCCACTTCTATAAGGAGAATAGGATAGGGTGTGTTGCTTTTAATTTTGAGGTTATACGTTATAAAACACTTCTGGATTTGCTCAATCTTTCTCTAGGATTCTCTAGAGATGCTACAACCCCAAACCTCACATCCATATAAGATAACCGGAGTGACTAAAGTTTCAAAGAGGAACTTCTTTCTATCCCACATTACGAGGTTTGTTGTTTTACAATTATTTTCAAGACCAAAATAAGTTTTCCATCCCCCATTAATCCTTTTCTCAATGCTATAGTTCCAGTTGAGCTTGTGATGAATATCAATTCCTAGGTACTTGTAGGAAGACACTTCCTCCAAGTTACTATTGTCATACATAAAATTAGCGTAAGTGTCATTCTTGGATTTGGTAATCATAACTTTTGTTTTGTCGGTGTTAACAATCATACCCATGGTAGAGCAGAAATCCTTAAGAAGTATAAGTTGCTTATCAAGATCAGATAGGCACCTTGCGAGAAGAACAATATCATCAGCGTAGAGAAGAAGGATGATGACTATCCCAGCTAGGATCATGCCAGCACATCCTGCTTGCTCTAAACAACCTTCTAGCTTGTCAATGTAAATGCCAAATAGGGTAGGGGAGAGGAGGCAACCTTGTTTAACTCCGATATTACACTTAATATCTTTCGACCACCCCTCATTGCTCTTTAACTTGGGAATTACATTCTCGTATAACCTTATAGCGGAAGCTCTCAACTCCAATAGTTCTATTTTATTTTCTATTTGTTTTTGGATATTGCCTTCAAGAGATGTGAATTTATTTTCCAGCATGGCTGCTAACTCTGTTTGTAGCTTGACTTCTCTTTCTTCTCTACGTTTCTCTAAAGACTCTATATACTCATAGAGGCTCTGTAGAGTAACTGTGCTAAGTCTACCTTTGGTAATCTTTGGTAATTGTGGTGAATTATTCATACTTGAAAATATATGGGTAGATATGTATTAGAAAAATATAAGGAAGGTATGCACCTAATATCGGCAAGCCGGACCGCAGACGCACGTGCCCTAGATTGTTTTTCTATTACCGCAGAGAGATCGTGAATTATTAGCGCAGAGAAATCGTAAATTATGACTGCAGAGATCGTAAATTATTACCGCAGAGAGATCATAAATTATTACCGCAAAGAGATCATAAATATAATCTAATTATAAAAGGACATTTCTTAATACAACATTTTGATAAGAATGTTGTCTAAATCTTCACTTTCATTTTGTCTCGAATAATCTTTATATCACGATTATTTAATCTAATTGAAATGATAAAACACTTTTATTTATTAAATATATTTTCAATAAAACTTTTTAAATCAACTTTAAAATTATTTTAAATGTAAGTTTCAACTTTAAAATTATTTTAAATGTAAGTTTCAACTTTAAAATTATTTTAGATGTAAGTTTCATTAAAATTAATAAATTGAAATTTTTTTAAAATAAATTATTTTTAAACATAATTTTAATAATTTATTTTTTTGGAAAACAAATATGCATCTATTTATAACTTAAAAAAAAAATTAACTATAAGACCAAAAACAACAGGGTATTACCAACAATAACAAGATATTATCCATCTGATAAACAATTTTCATTCTATCAAATCATTGTTAGGCCATGAGAAGACAACTTATGAAGATTTTTCGTTGCCCCAATACTCTTATGCTTTTAGTTGGCTACATATAGAAACGTGGAGAAAATATATCAATATTTCCAAATAAAAGAAGCACATGTTTATGTGTGAGTGGCTACCGACAAAAGAAACTAAGAGGGGACTCTATTTTTAAAAAATCCTTCGGCGTAATTAAACCCAAAAAAAATATTAAGTAATGCATAGATTAATGTAAATATTAAGAAGATGATAAAAAGATTGCCAATTTGTATCAACACATCATGTCAACTTTAAGGTTGATAATTTAAATTGAACATCACTTTGTATGTCCGACAACATGTCAAATTGAGGGGTTAGATGCAACCTGAGGAATAAGATTCCAATAGAAATTTGAAAAAGAAAGTAAAGGTAATTATTTGATTAAAAAGATTAAAGTTTCGCGTTGTTTTTCCATATCAAAGGGACCTTCAAGAGACGACCAAAGAAACTAGTGAACACAGGAAAAACCAATCAGGTTTATGTATAGTATTAGATTCTATAAAGTTTAAATGGTATTTTTTTAATATTTATTATTTTTGGTGATAATATAATTTCTTCTATTTTAATTATAATTTTTAACCTAAAATTTATTTCAACATTCTTAAAGAAATTTAAGATATTTAAATTATACAAACCTAACCGCTTATAATTATTATAATTACAATTTCAATATTTAGAATATTTTAAATTATATAAATACAATTAGTTTAATTATAATTTTAATAACATATAATTAAATTTTAAGTAAAATTAAATTTTGACAAAAACAAAAAATAAATATCTCAAAATTTTAGATTAAAAGCATTAGTACAATTAAGTCTATGGTTGGGTGGAAAATGCTCATTTCTAAGTCAGTTACTAGTTTAAAATTTTAGAAAGTGTTGCATCTAATTCCTATCAGTATTGCCCATTTACTCTTGAGTGTTGTTAGTAGAATTAGAAATGAAAAATATATGTTTTATCTTATATAGAATTTAGAATGAGGTACATGTTTTAAACTATAATACAAATCTAGAGTGGCAGTTAGAAGGTGTTTAGGTGTATCACCTAATGACTCCCTTGTTTCCACAATTATAAGGATCTGGGCCTTGTATAATATGAACCATTGAGCTTATGTGAGAAGTAAACCTCACTTGCTATAGGTCCAAATAAAATGCCTAAAGTGTGCATAACTAGAGTAAGCATATACTAATGGATGACCCAAATATCTATTATATACCAAGGGATAGTATAACTAATGGAGGCAATGTATCTACTTGAATCTCAAACTATGTAAGTTCTTATGTATATGGAGTATTGACTACAAAAATATTAGCATTAGTAAAGGCCATTAAAAAATTTGTTTATGTAGCTGAATGTGATAAATTCTAAGTGCACCAAGAAGTGCTTTAGGGGAGATATTGTCAAACTATGTAAGTTCTTATGTATATGGAGCAGTGTTTACATAAATATTAGCATTAGTAAATGCCATTAAAAAATTTGTTTATGTAGTTGAATGTGATAAATTCTCAGTGCACCAAGAAGTACTTTAAGGGAGATATTGTAGTGTCTGCAAAATGAAGTTTTAGATCAGAAATAACAATAATAAAACATAATTTTAGTTCAATAAAATAATAATAATAATAATAAAAGTAACAAATCTATATGGCAGTTTACAGTTTGGGCCTCTTACGGGTAGCACATGTTTTTATTTATGTTATGTACGTAACTTGTTAGTTATATGGACTCCCTATTTTATGATAATTGTCAAGTTAATCACTATTTGTATTATGATATTTTTTTATATGGACTCCCTATTTTATGATAATTGTCAAGTTAATGATTATCTATATTATGACAGATTTTTTATTTCTTTTTGGATGATTGTCCTTTTGTACAATGTGCATCTGTAAAATGTAATTTTCTCTTTTTAATAGAAAATTGTGATTTTTCCCTAAGAAAAAAAAATAAAAGTAACAAATTGATTCAATTCAATTAATAACATTGTAATTTTTTTATTAATGAATTTACAAACAAATTTTTAATAAAAAAATCATATTATGCATATCGCATTAAAATAAATTTAAAAGTTAATGATTCATATTCGCAAGCATCACATTCCAAAACATATAATATCTTTAATAAATTTAACTAGTAAAACAAATAAGAATTAGAAATGTGAAATATATATATAATATAAATAGTAGTTATACATTAAAATCTTTTTTACCATAAAATTAAAATAATGACTCATATTAGTAATCATTATATTTCAAAACTTCATATTTAAATTTATTCATTAAGTATATATATATATATATATATATATATATATATATATATATATATATATATATATATATATATATATATATATATATCCATTGTAGATGCATATCTCATATATATATGCAATCATATCTATTCATATAGTCACTTATATTCATGAATTTCCCATATATAAAGGAGAAGGGAATTTTGGGTTAAAACTTTCACTAACCAATGATGTTAGTAAATTGGAGATGGTTTTTTTTTTAGCGGGGAGGAGCAAGAGGAAGCTAGGGTTTTCATAATACCTGCAGGAAGGTACTGATTCAGATGGTTTTCATGGTGGGGGGGGGAAAGCAAGGCTTCCTCTTACAGAAATGTTGTAACCGACAAAGGTAAAGGATTCAAGGCAGGATTTAAAACTTTTGTAGAGGGATTAGTAGGCACAATGCAGGGAGCATATGGGATAGGTAATCAGGTTTGAATGGTCAGAGAAAATATGGGGATAGAGGTAAAAATATGCACCAACCAGCTTAATAGTAAAATTCAAAAGGGGTTAATGGAATGGCCTACGCAAGCCAAAAACAGTGGCAATCCCAACAACATTAATAATAGATCCCCAAATCTACGCTTTTAGGGATCACATGTGTATGTATGTGCTCATATGTAAGTTCATGGGCTTATGACCCACATAGAAAGCGTCGTGCGACTACATTAAGCATCATTTGAAGCCGCATGGTGAGATTGAGTTGCACTTAGGGTCAAAAGGTTTTTTTACAGTGGTTTTTCCTAATCTAGAGGACAGAGACCAAGTGTTTGATGGAGGACAATATTTCCTTGTCTATATGAGATTATACATCAAGTCATGGAAAGAGAACTTTACTCCAGAGAAAGAGACATTCACCAATGTGTTGGTGTGGGTTAGGTTGTATTCCTTACCCCTAGATTACTGGTTACCATCAACCTTAAAGCTCATAGGTGACACCCCGGAGAAGTTCGTAAAGATCTCGAATGCAACTCTGTAGGGAAAATATACCTCATATGCGAAGATTTGCGTGGAGATGAATGTATCTAGAGCATTACCAAAAGTGATCAAGTTGAAATTATGTGATGAATTATGCCTGCAATTAGTCGGTTATGAACATATTCCCTTTAGATGTAGGTGATGCCATAAGCATGGGCATCTGATCAGGGATTGCCCCTTGAAAATATTTGAGGATCAAAGCAAGGAACAAGAGCAGAAATACATCGAAGGTTTTGTAAGGCCAAATTTGAAAGGATGTGCCAATAAGAGACAACAACAATGAAATCAAGGAGGGAAAGAGACATTGAAATATAGTTTCAGGGTTCTTTCAGAGCTGGCACTCGAGGAAAATCGTACCGAAGAAGATAAAATAGGAAATCAGGAAGAGGACAAAGCAAAAGGAATGATGGAGGTCCCTGAAGACTATGTTAAAAGCATGGAAATACCAAATCTGGGGAAAGACTTCGAAGGGGATTCAAAAATGGAACCAAGCAAGGAAGGCACTGAGGACCTCAATATTCAAGATATAGTGTAAAGGGAAGGAATCGGCCTACAAAATATGGTAAAACAATGGAGAAAGAATGGTCCAGAGGCAATCCTAGTAGAACAGATGGATCATATCCAATACCTCTACATAATGTGGAAGGATGCGAATTTTCGTGGGCAGAAACGATCACATGTAGAAATTAGGGAGATGGGAGTCAAGGTCACAGAATCCTAGACCCCTCAATACCAAAGGAAATGAGGAAGGGACTCGAACAATGTAGTCCTTCAAGAACTCAAAGAAATTATAATAAAATCAAGTAATATGAAAGCTCTAAGCTCGCCCCCTAACCTCCTCAGTTAAAAATGAAAGTAATAACTTGGAATGTAATAGGCCTGAGTAGCCTTAGAAAGAAAAGACTATTGAAGAAGAAGATTAAAATGGAAAAACTAGATCTATTGTTCTTGCAATAAATGAAATGCACAACAGAGAAGATTAAAGAAGTTAATAGGAAACTAGGACATAAGTTTCTTTATTTAGATGTTGAAGCCCAAAGAACTGCAGAAGTACTTGTTACTCAGTGGAACCCACAAGTAATGAATCTAGTTGTTGCAGAAGCCACCCTATTTTTCCTCTCTATGGAGATGCAGATAATAAGAGTCTTCAGGTCTATTCTTTTCACAAATGTCTATGGACCGCAAAGTATGATGATAAATTAGGCTTCATCCAGGCCCTTAAGGATCATAGAGGAAGAAAATGGTATCTCCCCTAGATTATAAGGGGATATTTAGAGTGAATTCCACATTTATTACTCTCATCCCAAAGGCAGAAAAAGCTAGTACTCTGAAGAATTTTTGACTGATAGGCCTTTGTAATGTGAAATATAATATTATATCAAAATTTGTAGTCAACTGTATCAAAATGGTGCTTCCTATCTAATCTCAAGGGAACAATATGGCTTTATTGGAGGCAGGAAAATATTGGACAATGTTATCCATGCCCATTAGATAACACACTCTCTTAAGAGTATAAGGAAGGAAGGAATGATAATTTAGCTTGACCTATCAAAGGCATATGATAAGGTCAGTTGGGAGTATATGGAAGCAGTTTTAAAGGCCTTCGGTTTCGATAATATATGGATCATGTCCTTGGTCACCTCTCCTAGCTTTCTGATTTTTCTAAACCCGTTTTCCCTTCTCGAGGAATTCGCCAAGGGGACCCTATATCCCCTTTCTTGTTCGTCATAATGATGGAAGGACTAGGCAGATCGATCAAATTTGTTGTCAGGGAAGGAGATATTAGAGGAATTCAACCATACAAGGGGTGGCTAGGTATAATGCACCGGGAGTTTGTAGATGATACCATGCTACATGGTATCCCTACAGTGAAGGAGGCCCGATCATTCAAGTCTATCCTAGACACTTTTGCTGCAGCCTCAGGTATGGAGATAAACCACTCCAAATCTATGATTTTCTTTTTCAACATGCATATTTCTATACAGAGGAATTTGACAGCCATCTTAGGCTTCCAAAGAAAAAGTATTCCTTCAAAATATTTGGGTATCCCTCTAACTATTAAGGCTTGGAAGAAGTCCAATTGGGAGAATATTGTATCAAATATGGAAGATAGAGTTAAGTGATGGAATTTTAGAGCCTTAAATCTAGCTGGAAGGATGGTTTTGACAAAAGTTGTACTGCAAGAAATTTCGAGGTATATGTTATCAATTCTCCCAACTCCCAAAGGTGTTCTACAAAATATCAGGGAGATTGAAAGGAATTTCTTATGGAGAGGAGCCGAGCACAAGAAGAAATGGGCGCTAGTAGCCTGGAACATGATATGTAAACCAAATTTTTAGGTGGCCTGGGCTTACAGGACCCAGAGACTTTCAATATAACATGTGGAGCTAAACTTTGGTGGTGTTGCTTAAAGGGAGGTTCTTCACCTTGGGCCCAGCTCTAGAGGGCAAAATATGCCAACAATTGGCCCTCACAATACCTTGTCTGTATGTCTGGAACAATTAAAGGATCGGTGATATGGCATTTGGCCTGGGGCAATAGGGAAATCATACAAAAACATTGTTTCTGGGAGGTAATAAATGGAAGATCAGCTTTGTTCTGGGAGGATGCTTGGCAGCAACAACCTAGCTTAAGAAAGGAAGTGTGGCACCCAATTCAAATGATTACTGATAATTAAAGCCAAATAAAAGTGCACCAATTCTGGGAACGGGTGACCGACAATAATAAATGGAGAAGATGGAACCTTAGTATATTTCGGGAGCCTAGTCAAAATGAGAGGGTGTTCCAATAAATAGTAGGAAAATTAAGTAAGAGAAAAATCCTCTATATTGATGGCTAGGATCAATTGAGATATACAAAAAAAAGGCAGGGAATTTAACCTCAAAGAGGTTAGAACTTATATTAAAGTTCACCATTGTGAGACAATAGATTTATTATGGACAAGAATATGGTCATTTCCTCAAATGACCAAAAATTAAAACTTTCTTGTGGCACTTTTTGCATAGGAAATTTCTGACATGGGAAAATCTAGTGAAAAGAGATTTTATTGGGGGCTTCATGTTCTTATCTTTGTGAATGCAAGGAGGAGAATATCAACCATTTATTAAAAACATGCAGTTATACTTTTATTATTTGGAACTGGATGGCTTTTTTTTACTTTTCTTTTTTCTTTTTTTTGAGGCAAAATTATAGAATCTATGATAATATACAGGAAACTATTAAAAAATGGTGAGAGAACTACACTGATAATGAAATCATAAATCTCACATGGTGCCTAGCCCCGGGATTTATCATTTGGGTTGTATGGAAAGAACAAAACTGTTGAATTTTCTAGAACAAGAAGCTCCCTGAAAAATTCCTAGTTGAATTAATTCAGTGCCAATTGAAGGAAATTATAACCAATAGAGGAGTAAAGGTTAATGATGAACAGCCATCAGCACAGGAGGTAAGAATCCTAAAATTACTAGAGTTGGATAAATCTATTGTGTAGGTAAGTCGGACCAGGGAACCTCGAATACCAATGGGTTCAACAATTTGGATTCCTCCCCCCCAGAGCTTCTTTAAGCTGAATTTTGATGGGGCTTCAAAAGGAAACCACGGGAATGCGGGCGTTGTAGGATTTATAAGAGACTACAAACGGAAAATTTACAGGGTATATTTCATCAACATGGGACATGCTTCTAACAATGCATTTGAATTCCATGCCTTGGAACAAGGGATGGAAATTTTGGTAAGAGAGACGATGGTCAATGTCACGGTAGAGGGGGATTCGACAATTGTCATCCAAGCAGTGTAAAAAATTTCTCATTTCCCACCCCGATTTTCAGTTTCACCTTATTTCTCCAAAGCAATTAAATGCCCTTTCCCATATCCATACATTCAACAACAGGAAAATAAATTTTGCTGAAAACACAAATTCTGGAAATATAACAGAATCCTGGAAAATGTAGAAATAGATATCAGCACATACAAACAGCCATTTAACACACCTAAACACAGTGATTTTTGGTCAAGGTGACCCTGGAAAAACCCCCTACAACTCTTGGGGAAAACCAGTTCGAAAGCTCTTTCTTATTTTTGGAAAATGCTTTTACAGTGAGAGAAATATTCAGCAAAAATCAACAAGCAAACTTTTACAACTTATCTCATTTTCAGTGCCTCACAGTCAACTGGAAACTGCTATACGGCCTCCTCCAAAACTGTTGTACGGCCTCCTCCAAACTGTTGTACGGACTGCTGTAAAATTGTTGTATGACCTGCTGTACGGCCTCCTTCAAAACTGTTGTACGGACTGCTGTACGACCTCCTTCAAAACTGTTGTACAGCCTCCTCCAAAACGTTGTACGGATTGTTGTACTTCCTCCTTCAAAACGTTGTACGGACTGCTATACGGCCTCCTCCAAAATTGTTGTACGGA
This sequence comes from Pinus tabuliformis, assembly GCA_031772625.1. NCBI lineage: Eukaryota > Viridiplantae > Streptophyta > Pinopsida > Pinales > Pinaceae > Pinus > Pinus tabuliformis. The sequence continues at coordinate 48,008,513 of CM062805.1, read as the reverse complement.
CTGCTGTAAAACTGCCTTGGAATGTGTGCCAAGCTGCTGCCTCCTTCTCCTCACTGTCCAGAAATCTCCCTTGCTCTCTTGCTCTCCTTCTCTCAATCTGCTCATAAAAGAATGAATGACCTTTTCCTCCTTTCCCTCCTTTAATCTAACCCTAAGTGACTTTTGGGGAATCCCTAAATCCAATCGCTGAAATAGATTGAGATCTAGGGCTGAGATTAAATGCTCATTTAAATCTCACTTTCTATTTTTTAGTTCACCTCACTTTAATAAAGACCCACTTAGTCATTTATTTCCAAAGTCACTTTTCCTTTCTAATTTTACATTGACTTTATTAAAGTCACTTTAAAATTAGACTTTAGTAACTTTATCACTTAAAATCACTTTTAAATTAGATTTGACATTATAAAAATTATAAAGTCACTTTAGGAGAAAAATTAAATTCTTTTGGACACTTTTCCCTAGGCCAAAGATCAAAGCCTTAGGGAACCACCTGTCCTCCGGTACCAAATTTCAACACTCCCTCTTACCGAGGAAGGTGTTCAACACCACACCCATCTTGTCTCTGAAGTAGTCATGCTTGCCGCGTGGTAAGGCTTTGGTAAAAATATATGCAACCTGCTCATCAGTGGGAATATACTCAAGCTTCACAGCGCCCTTCTAAACACAGTCTCTAATGAAATGATATTTGATCCCAATATGCTTTGACCTGTCATGAAATACTGGATTCTCCGTGAGTTTAATGCAACTCTGATTATCACAGTAAATCACTGAAGGTCTCAACGGCTGACGAAATAAGCCAAACAACATCTTGCGAAGCCAGATGGCCTCACAACTAGCTAGACTGGTTGCCATATACTCTGCTTCCGCTGAACTCAATGCTACTAATTGCTGCTTCCGGCTGAACCATGACACTACTGCCGAACCCAACCCAAAATAGCACCCTGAAGTGCCCAATCAGAATCAGTATAACCTGCCAATCTCACTCCATCCCCCTGCCTGTAGTCTAGACCATAATCCACTGTCCCCTGCAAGTACCACAAAATGTGTTTTGCAGCCACCCAATGAACCTTCCTAGGCTCACACATAAACTGACTCATCGTGTTGACTGCAAAACAAATATCTGGTCTAGTGTTGACCAAATACATCAAGGAACCAATCAGCTGCCTGTACAATGTGGGATCCACCAACTCGGAATCTGAAGCATGAAGCTTCTTCCAGTTGGTGATCATCGGTGTCGACATGGGTTTACAATCCTCCATGTGAAATCTGCCAAGGATGTCCACAATATACTTCCCCTGCCCCAGGAAGAAATGCCCCTCCTCCTGCCACACCTCTAAACCCAAAAAGTAATGCATCACGCCGATGTCCTTCATCTCAAACTCCGACGCAAGATCTCTCTTGAAGTGCTCTATGAGTCTCTCTGCACCTGTAATGACCAAGTCATCCACATACAGCACCAGAATGAGAGGCTCCTCACCTATCACAATATAGTAAAGGTTCGGATCTGCCTCACTCTTTGTGAAACCCATCCCCTGTAAGTATGTATCTATCCTGGAGTACTAAGCGTTGGGACCTTGCTTTAGGCCATAAAGGACCTTCTTCAGTCTGCACACATGGGACTCCTTCCCATGCACCTCAAAGCCCTGTGGCTGCTCAATGTACACCTCCTCCTGTATGAAGCCATTGAGAAATGCAGTCTTCACATCCATCTGGTGGATCTTCCAACCCATCTCTGCTGCTATCGATATAATGGAGCGGATTGAAGTATATCGAGCCACGGGAGCGAAGGTCTCCTCATAATCAACTCCCTCTACCTGGGAGAACCCTCTAGCCACAAACCTCACTTTGAATTTCTCAATGCTGCCATCTGCAGCATGCTTTACCTTGTAAATCCATCTGGAAGTAACCACGGATTTTCCCTCAGGCCTCAGCACCACCTCCCAAACATCATTCTTCGTGATAGAAGAATACTCCTCCTGCATGGCCTCTCTCCAGACCTGCTGGCTAGCTGCCTCCTCATAGCTAGAAGGCTCAGAGTCAAGGATGCTGGTAGCCATTGCCATATAGCTACAAAACCTCTCAGGTGGTCTACTCTCTCTGACCGGCCTCTTAGGCTCAGCAACAGATGTGGCATCTCTCAAGGTGTCCTGAAGCCACTTGGGCTTCCTTTTCCCTGAGCGTACTTCTCCCATTGGAGAATGAAACTCCTCCTCATCATCATCATCAGGAGCCTGAACTCCTGACTGTCTGTCTGTTGTCCTCCTTCCTGCACCTGAACTTGTAGAAGCTGAGGTACTGTGTGAACTGTCCATCAGTGGATTCCCTAGTGAACTGCTCTGCATGTTGCCCGGAGCACCACCCCTCTGGCTCGGTGAGCCACTGCTCACTGACGGACCTGACATCCTCATAGATGTACCTCCGGATCCTCCTGATCCCTGCCCACTGGATCCCTGCGACTGACTCAACTGCTGCTGAGGGTCTAGCTGATCCAGATACTCTAACTCCCGTGATCTCCTAAAGGCCCTATCCTCCTCGAACTTCACATCCCGCCTGACAACAACTTTCCTCTGTGCAGGAATGTAAATCCGAAAGGTCTTTGAGGTCTCACTGTAGCCCACAAAGATACCCTTCTCTGCCATGGGCTCTAGTTTGGTCCTCTTCTCCTTGGGTATGTAGGAGTATGTAATGCACCCAAAGATACGAAGATGACCAATATCAGGCTTCTTCCCAGAAAAAGCCTCCTCCGGAGTCATGTTCCCCAAGGCACGATGCGGACTCCTGTTCTGCAAATAAACAGCTGTGTTGCAGGCCTCTGCCCACAAGAACAATGGCAACCCCTGATCATGTAACATGGCTTTGGCAGCCCCTCCGATGGATCTGTTCTTCCTCTCTGCAACCCCTTTCTGCTAAGGGTTGTAAGGAACAGTGAACTCCCTCCTAATGCCTGCCTCTGCACAATAATCAACAAACTCTCCAAGGGTGTACTCTCCCCGATTGTCCGACCTCAGGGACTTGATCTTTCGACCTGTCTGTGTCTCCACAAGAGCTCTGAACTCCTGAAACCGCTTGAAGACCTCACTCTTGGTCTTCAAGAAATAAATCCAGGTTCTGTTGGAGTGATCATCAATGAATAAAACATAGTACTCATATCCACTCAAGGAAACATGAGACATCCGACCGCTCACATCGGAATGAATCAAATCAAGAATCCCAGTCGCTCTGTTGTCACTGCTGGGAAAAGGGGATTTGGCAAACTTGCCCATTGCACATCCTTTGCAAGTATCAAAGTGATCAGTACTGAAATCTGGCACACCTGTAGTGATCTCCCGCAAGGTCCTCAAGGCTCCATGATACATATGCCCCATCATGCGGTGCCAAATCTCACATAGCTCAGAACTGCTAGCTCTGTTGTCGGTACTACTGCTCAATGCCAAAAGGGGGTGGAATACAAACTTGTACACCTTTGCATGGCGTACACCTATCACTCTAGCTTAATCAGCTGGGGTGCCCCTGGGATACATCAATACCTGTCCTCCCCTGAACAGTACCTCATATCCTCTGTCCTCCAAAGCTAATACGGATATGAGGTTCTTCCTCATCCCTGGCACATAAAGAACATCTGACACCTTCAGGGAGGTTTGGACTCCCTTTGAAATGTCAGTGTCCCCACACCGAATGCTCTAACAACTCTGTCATCACCGAGTACTACCTCTATATCAGTGCCACTCTCTGAAAGCTCTGAGAAGTACTCACGGACTCGTGTCATGTGACGTGAAGCCCCACTGTCCACATACCAGATACCCGAAGATGCTCCGCTAATCAAGGGAAAAGCATGCTCCCTCTGAACCTGTGTGGCAGGTGATCCTGTACTAGAGGACTTACACGCAGTGAACGCAAACTCCCGATCAAAACGATCTGCAAAGTCCTCAATCTCTGCTGAAGCTGCCATGTCCAGGTTCTTCCCCTTCTTCTTCTTCTTCTCCGGACACACAACTGCATAGTGTCCTATCTTTTGACAATTCCAACACTTCAGCTTGGAATAGCCCTTCTGTGTGTTCCCCTGTTTACCTTTACCTTTGCCTTTGCACCCACCACTGCTTGTGGAAGCCTGCTTCTTCCCTTTGCCTTTCTTGCCTCCTACCACCAATGCTACATCTTCATCCTGCTCAACTGGCTTGGCTGCCCCAAGCTGACCTTTCCTGATCTCTGTCTGAATGCAATCATCCCAAAACCTCTCCCATGTGGGAAGGGTCTCACGTGCACAAACCCCATCAGCAAAGTTCAACCATGAACAGGGGAGGCCATTCACTGCAATCCGCACCAACTCAGTGGGTGGAATGGCCTCTCCAATCGCTGCCAACTCATCTCTCACATTAGTAATCTTTGTGAGATATCCAGTTGCACTATCATTACCCATCTTAATGTTCTTCAGCTTCTCCTTCAGGACCATATTTCGGTTCTCATTGGTACTCTGGTAGAGATTGGACAATGATGTCCACATCTCATGGGCATTGCTCTTTCCTCTCACATGAGGAATGCAATGGTCTTTGATTCCGTCTAGAATCAGCCTCTTACCTTTGTTGTCATTTTTATTATAAGTTGTCAACTGAGTAGCATCAGTAGGCACAACAACAGGGTTCTGTATGGTATGCACCATGATATCCCAGACTTCTGCCTCCTCAAAGATACTCTGCATTCTCTCCTTCCAAACGCTGTAATTTGTATGCCCATCCAACCTATCCTCCTCCCTCAATCCCAATGACATCCTGTTATCCTAAAACTAAAAATAGCACTGCTGTAGTAAAGATAAAACTGTTGTTTATGAAAAAATCAGCTTGCTGGAATTTTCTGAGTGAAAAATCAGCAGCTGTAATTTTTCCTTTTGCTGTCCCAAACTGCCTTCAGCACTCAAGCTCTGATACCATGTAGAAATTTCTGTTTCCCCACCCCGGCTTTCAGTTTCTCCTTATTTCTCCCAATCTAGTTAAATTCCCTTTCCCATAACCATACATTTAACAAGCTGAAAAAAAAAAAATAAATAAATAAATAAATAAATAAAATAAAAAATTGCTAAAAACACAAATTCTGAAAATTTTACAAAATACTAGAAATTGCAAAAATAAAAATCAGCAGTAATAAACAGTCATTAAAACACATTTAAACACTGAGATTTTTGGTCAATGTGACCTTGGAAAAACCCCCTACAACTCTCGGGGAAAACCAGTTTGAGAGCTCTTCTTTATTTATGAAAAATGCCTTTTTACAGTGAGAAATATTCGGCAAAAAATCAGCAAGCAAATTTACAACTTATCTCTTTTCCCATGCCTCACAGCAAATTGGAAATTACAGCAAACAAGACAACAATAAATGTTGTACGGCCTCCTCGATTTTCGTGCCCACTTTCAGCATTAAATGTTGTTGTACGACCCTCATTTTGTGTGCAGAAAAATCAACAAACTGCTCCTCGATTTTTGTGCAAACCACTCATCGAAAATCGTGCCAAAATCTGTCTTTCACTGTGTGTTGAACCAGTTGTACAGATCTGCTCAACTGCTGCCTTAGAATGTGTGCCAAGCTGCTGTCTCCTTCTCCTCCCTGCTCAGAAATCTCTCTTGCTCTCTTGCTCTCATTCTCCCAATCTGCTCATGAAAGAATGAATGACCTTTTCCTCCTCCTTTAATCTAACCCCAAGTGGCTTTTGGGCGATCCAAGTGACTTTTGGGTGATCCCTAAATCCAACGACTGAAATAGATTGAGATCTAAGGCTGAGATTAAATGCTCATTTAAATCTCACTTTTTATTTTTTAATTCACCCCACTTAGTCATTTATTTCCAAAGTCACTTTTCCTTTCTAATTTTTCATTGACTTTATAAAAGTCACTTTAAAATTAGACTTAGTAACTTTATCACTTAAAGTCACTTTTAAATTAGATTTAACTTTATAAAAATTATAAAGTTACTTTAGGAGAAAAATTAAATTCTTTTGGACATTTTTCCCTAGGCCAAAGATCAAAGCCTAAGGGAACCACCTGTCCTCCGGTACCAAATTTCAACAAAGAAAGTCTCTCAATCATCCAAGAAGAATAATGGGAGTTGTTGGACACCTAATCCTAAATGGGTTAGTGTGGAAGCCGAATAGACCAAAGCAGTCCAAGAGACCTTGCGATCTGAAACCCAAGAGTCACATAATGTACTATAAATGTAAATCTCTTGTTAATAAAAAAATGTATTGCATGTTTTATCTTTCACATTATCTTTGTTGTCCATGTGTGTTTAACATGGTATCAGAGCCAGGTTTATTCCTGCCCTGCATAATTAATATGAGCCACTTGTTTTTTGTGGCCTTTCTTACCTGCCAGTCCTGTACATTCATATAATTGTTAGTGCTGCTATTATGGAGGTAACGTACATTCCAGCAATCTGAAAATAGAGGCCTGGCTATTTTAAGAGTATGTCAACTCTGCAAAACTTGTCTGCCATTCTCAGTCTAACGCTCAGCCTATCGCTCTGCGCTAACCATACAAATGATGGCCCATACAATTACTGTCTCGGCTTTGCGTTAATCATCGTTGCTCCTGCGCTCTCTGTTTCTCCTGCCCTGTCAGAACCTTGCTATTCTAAGCCTGTAATTGTCTGAGTCAATGTATTATTCTCTGCGATGACCAGTCTCAATTCGAACAGGACTCTAACATCCGTGCCCTCACTGGCCAGGGCTATGAAGAGCGAGACATAGACCGAATTATCCTCAGGGCTCTTGCCATCGGGATAGAAGTAGATGGCCCATTCGTAACCCCCGACCACGAAGGTTTCACTGGCGATGTATTTCCCGACTCCCATTCCCTTGGAGAGGGTGTAACCGTTAATTGTGAAGTGATGGGAGCCATTGACGGTGTCAGTAATTGACGTAGAAGTCGACGGCGCGGAGGTTGGGCGAGATGGGCAAGAAAGGGAAGAAGACGAGGGCGCCACTGCAGCTCCCCTTGTCGTTGTTATCATAATCCCCCTGCTACTCGCTCGCTTGGTGGCCACGGCCATTTGCTGTGTTGTCTCTTTGTTTGGGGTTTAATGTCCGAGGATATCTCCTGTGAATCCTTGGTTAACAGCAGCCTGTATCTGATTACTCATCCTTTCGGAGGGAGAGGTTTTGAATCCCACGTATTTCCTACAATTATTTGTATGAGTGGTTTTGATGAACGCCCACGTTTTGGTGTCAGAGCATTTGATGAATGCCCAGCACCCACTGTTTTGATGAACGCCCAGCTCCCACGTAGCTCCCACGTATTATTTGCATTATACCGCTTGGTATTTCCTACCCATACCATCGTGCGATACTATTCTCCATCGTCCAGTCAGTACACTCTGCATTCACATTGTTCCACTGAATTTCGTGTCAGTCTCCTCGACACTATTTCTGAGCTCATAAAATTTTTGCAATAACACTCAGAAACGCCTCCACCACTCGAAAGTTTACTTACTCGTGTTGTTGCCCAATCTGTTGTTGTCAAAGGAATTCAAAACGACGTTGTCAAAAGAATTCAAAAAGTTTTGAACGTCCCTGTCCGCTCATATTACGCTCCTCCAAATGTCGTATAGATTGGTGATACGATGCGTTGTTGATGATTTTTCCAACATGAAAGATTGAGTGGAGAGCAATAAGATTGTGGAAGGACCCCATATATTCATTGCTCGGTCACTGTTCCAAACCAAGTTTCGTTTGTCCCTTTGTCGTCTCTTCAATCTCTGACGCTGCCACTGACTAAATTTGTTGACTAAATCGTCCACTAAATCTGGAGCAAAAAGTTTGGGACTCTCCGCAGCTTTATTGGCCGTATTTGTGAGCCCGGTCTTGGTATCAGTTGAATGCCATGTCTGACAGAGCCCTATCGTTGATGCCATTGAGGTGAGCGCCTCTTCAAGTATTGTGAGAAGCACCCAGCCATCACCGAATTGTGTGTAGATAGCTGCGAGATTTATCTGACGCTGCAAGGGTCATAGCCGAGATTTATCTGACGCTGCAAGGGTCATAGCCGAGCCTTTGAAAGTAATTTCTTGGCAGCCAAGAAAACGTCCTGCAGTGTCCACACTGCTTCAGCGAACGAGCTAGATTTCTCCATGTATGCTTAGATTGACAGAGAACCGCTGCTTGCACCAGAGGAGAGAAGAGAAAAGTTCGATTTGTTGCAGGAGCAGAAGAGAAAAGGAGAAAAACACGTGGGAGGTGTGAACGTGAGCACTGGTGCGGTGAGCTTCTAGTGTTGTTTAAGCGATCTGAGGGCACCGTGAATTCTGGAGATTGCCAGAGCCATCACAAAACAAGGAGAATAATTATCGCAGAGCCAACACCGTGAGTAAAGAAGCCAGTGATTCCTGTTATTTATAGCCAAAATCTATAAAAGTACAGTAAGCCAGCGCCATCCATTTGCTGTTGAAGATTTAAAGTTAATTTGTTTACAAAGTCAATCTTACTGCCAAGCAACTTGGGCTCGTTTTTGAGATGACCGGTGAAAATAAAAAGTGTGGTGTTGTGTAAATAAACCTGTGAGTGAGTGACTGCCTTTATTTTTTCCTCGGCATTGGAGTATAAATTTGCAGTCGCCTTTTCAAAGTAATAATGGTGATACTGTGCTAAATGGTGATACTGTGATATAGTCCAGAATCCTAAAGTGCCACGCAGTATTTGGGAGATTCGATTAGTTTATGTCAGTGACAGTTCTTTATTTTCACATTTATATACTACAGCACAAGCGGAAATAATTCTGTGATGCATGGATCAGTTCCACGCTCAATGGATAACATTTGAAGTCACGGGTGCACAGTGGCTCATATAGTGCACGGTGGTTTTGGACTGGTGCGCATCGAGGCATGGTGAAAAGACGAACGAGGAAAGCTGCCATCCGTTGGTATACACGCGCATTGCTCCTCCCATCAAAATTTGTTGAAACGAGGAAGGAGGAATGATGAAACCGATGCACTGCACATTGAATGTTTGTTACAGTATGCGTTATTTTTGTGTTGTCCATGTATAACACTCTGGTGAATGTTTGTGTTGTCTTGCATTGCGGTCTTACACTCAGAGCGCTGTCCATTAACACTCAGAGCGCTGCCCAAATATTTATATGTGTTCTTTAACGTTGATCAGTTTTTAGTATTATGTTGAATGAAACGTTGAATGTGTTGAATGCCTGTCTAACATAACAGCTTGAAAGCTCGAGCGGGAATCTCACACTGTTTGGTAGCTCAACAGCGCTTACAGAGCCTTGGCCTGGGCTCCCACCTTGCTCGTCTCATACTGATTGCAAAAATTGACAGTAAAACCAGCAGATGTCCTGGCACAGTTGGTAACGTTACAGAGTGCCATATTTCCTTGTGTAGAATTGTTGGAGAATTTGATCAAATTTGTAAGATGCGTTGCTCTCATATATTTCAATATATGATGAGTACTCAATAGAAAGAAACTGTGAAATATAGAATAGCGGCAGAGGTTTTCTGATTCAAAAGGGAAGGAGTATTTAAAGGATCCAAGCAAGTTTGCAGTTACTGCTGCCCCAGTTGTGGAACTGCATTTAAAACTCATTATCGTTTCTGTTCCTTGATTCATTTGTTGCACATTTACAAAGGATTTTTCTGTGTCTTTGTACTGTGAGTGGTGTTACTTTTACTCATTGGGTCATAGTTGTAATCAATTTTTTAAAGGGGTGTAATTTTGACAATGAAGAATATGCCTCGAATTACTGAAATATTAGAGTTCTTAAAAACTTTGATACATTCCTCTAATCATGAAACATTCCAAATCAGCAAAGGCTCTCTCTCAGAAATTCAGACATGTCTACAATATGCACAAGAGAAAATTGATTTTTTGCAGCTTGAAACACAGCTACAGCAAGAAGAATTAAAACGAAGGAGTCATTCTGAACCTGTTTCTGTTCAGAACAATGAAGCAGACTCCCATAAACAGCAAGTCAATATTGTTCAATTTCATTCAGATCCAGTACCCAATAAAGCAGCAATTGTACATGCAGATGCAGAAACTCAGTCTGCACTTCCCAAGCCCATCATCAGACCTTGGGAACAGCTTGTCCACAACAAGCACAAAACTGGTCTTGGATATGACAAGGACTTGTCCTTTCATATTCCAGACTATGCCAAGCCCATTCAGTTTCAGAGTGTTGGATTCATTCATGACAGTTCACCTGCTCCTCATGACAGTTTAGTTTCAGCTGTTCCAGACTCTGCCCCTCTTCCACAGCAACAGCAACAACAACAACAACAGATTGTGAAATGCCAACACTGTGACCGAGTTGGCCATCTGAAAGATCATTGTTTTGATCTTCATCCATGTAAGCACTGTCACAAAACCAGTCATTCTTCACACAGATGCTTCAGAAACAAACATCCTGCAAGAACAAAGATTCATCTTGGATGGATCGCTTCTTAGAAATGGGCATCAACAGCGAAGAAGATATTCCAAACACATGTCAGAACTTGTTCCAGAATATTGAACAGTCTTGCAGTTGAGTTTTCTCCATCATCTCACCTTGTATCTGACACGGGGGAAATGATGGTCATCTACAAGCTTTAAAGCCACATCAAGCGAGCCTGAGCCACAACCTACCACACCAGTTTCAGAGTTGTAGCCAGAGACAAAGATGCCCGTGAACATGCCTTCAGTTGGCAATCTGGGACACTTCCTCTAGCAGAAGACTTCAGCTTCTTGCCAGTTTTGGAAGAATTTCAGGAACACAATTGAGAACACTTCCTCTAGCAGAAGACTCCAGCTTCTTGCCAGTTTTGGAAGAGTTCCAGGAATTGTATTAAGCATTCCAGAGTTGTTGGTTATCCTTAAACCATCACAGGTTGAGACTTCCCTTTTCAGGTTGAAGTTTCACCTTTTATGTGGGGTGAGACCTCCCTTTTATGGTTGAAGGTTTCCCTCCTTAAAACAATAGGATCACTTCCTCTAGCAGAAAACTTCAGTTTCTTGCCAGTTTTGGAAGAGTTCCGGGAACTGCACTAAGCGTTCCAGTGTTGGTGGTCATCCTTAAACCACCGCCCTTTTTACCAACATTTCATAGAGCACATTCAGCCTAGTGCTGCCATGCATTTTTTGCACATTTTGTATTACAGCTCTCTTCTTGGACTCATACATAACCCTTCGGATTAAGGGGGGAATGTTGGACACCTAATCCTAAATGGGTTAGTGTGGAAGCCGAATAGACCAAAGCAGTCCAAGAGACCTTGGGATCTGAAACCCAAGAGTCACATAATGTACTATAAATGTAAATCTCTTGTTAATAAAAAAATGTATTGCATGTTTTATCTTTCACATTGTCTTTGCTGTCCATGTGTGTTTAACATGAGTGATAACAAAGTGGCTGAGATCAAAGAAAAGGATACCACAAATGTGGAAGGTTTGCATTGGATCATTAAGAAATTGACGAACACAATCATCAATATGAAAAGGAATTCTGGAGAGAGTACAAATGGGAATGGAGGAGATCATAACAACTGAAAATCCTTCAAACCTTTCTATCGTAAGAAGATAGAAGGTGGTCATGGCCAACTTGCGCTACCTGCTCCACCCAATGAAGGGATTTTAAATACGGAAGAGTTGGCTCTTATCAGATCGCTCCTTACCAAAGAAGAACCTATAGTGGAGCTGGAGCCAGAACAAGAAAATGAGGAAGAATACCAAGTAGAAGAGCCCTTGGACAAAGAATCTCAAATCAATGTATTGTGGGATTTCTATACAAATGAGAACGATGATGACGAAGGAGATAGTACGGCAGAAATCCACACTAATGAAATCCCCACACGAAGTAAGGGGCCACTTGCAAGCGTGATGAAGCATGTAGCCCAGACAAAGAAAGATGTTCGCCCTTTGAAGGCATCCGCTCCTAAAGTTCTTGTTGAGAAGGGTAGACCTAGTGGTGATTCAAAGAGTACTCCAGTTGTGAACTGTCCAGAGAAAGATAATACATCACCAAATGCAACGAAGGCAACTCAAAATGGTAAACTTCCACCTAAGAATGGCAAAACAGGTATGTTTACTCTGCCCTACCCTGTTTATAACAGTGATTACAACATTGTGGATGATCTTAAGAAATCTCGAGCTAATATCACATACTTCGATTTGTTAAAGTTAACGTAGCAAAGAGATTTGCTTTTGAAAGCTACTTCGATTTGTTAAAGTTAACGTAGCAAAGAAATTTGCTTTTGAAAGCTATGAATGAACGGAATTACAAACCTCCCACCAATCCAAGTAGTCAAACCAAAACTTTGGTATCCAGACCTATTAGTACCTCCAATACATCCCAAACGCCACCAGCCATGTAAGCCACTCTGTTAAAAATAAATCGAATGCCCCAAGATGTCAGTGCAGCCATGATAGGAAGGAAATCAAAATCCATGACTCCACATTTCCTTATCACATTTGAAATCTTCAACATGAACGTATATAATTGCCTGGTAGATTCCGGCGCCTCATCCACTGTTATGCCTTATGCTATTGCTAAAAGACTTCATGCAATACCCGAGAAAACTAGAACTCAAATTATGCAACTGGACAGAACGAATGTAAAAGTAATCGTAGAATTCAAAGGTGTGCTGATTCAGATGGCTGCTAAACCACATTACACACAAGTCATTGACATAGTGGCAGTCGACATATTCGAGGCATATGGAATGCTGCTTAGTAGGGACTGGTCAGCAAAACTGAATGGATATTTCTTAATTGATTGGTCCCATCTCCTGTTGCCTCAGAATGGAAAAGTTGATATGCTGAGACTTGATCGAGAAAGATACAAGAAGTATGTAATGACAGAACTAAACGATCCCAATGAGCCTGTAATGTTTACCAGCTCTATCCTTGGGAATTATAGTTTCGAAGTTTGTGCCATCGAAACATGTTTCGGAGAATTGCATGCAGAGACAATTGAAGAAACTATGACAAACACACAGTTGGAAGCTCTCCCCTGCAGTCCAACTGATGAGGCACCCTGTAATATAGTAGATGATAGAACTAATTTCGTAGAAAGCAGTTCAATTGATATAACATTAGACTATATATTTTGGACACTACTTTGATGGCTCTCGTTGCCTTGAAGGTGCAGGTGTTGGGAGCATTCTCATTGACCTGCAAGGGAACCAACATCTGATGGCCAGCCGGTTGGAGTTCACGTGCACCAGCAACACGGCAGAATACGAAGGCTTGCTGCAGGGCCTGAAAAAATCCATTGATATGAAGGTAAAAAATCTTAAATTTTTTGTGTGGACCAGGTAAGGAAAAGGATACACTGCAATTCGCCACACCTGGTAAGATACCAACATGAGGTATGGAGCTTAATTGACAATTTTGATTCTTTTAATATCACATACATACCTCGAGGGCAAAACCAAGATGCCGATCTGATGGCTGGTATGGCTGCGAAACTTTTGCCTGATCTTAGACTAAACAAGAATAAATGTTATGTTGAATTGATTTTCAGACCATCCGTCCCTGATAACATCTCAAATTGGCAGGTGTTCAAAGGTGATGAGCAAATCCTTGAGTTCCTGCATGGTGAAAAAACATTCAAAAATGCAGTCATTGATGAAAAAGAGCATGATAGGCTTATGAATGAGAGGGAAGATAAGGAAAAAGATCAGTCCAATATAATTCCCAAGTCAGTTGTCAAGATGGAGCACTTGTATGACCTACATGATAAATTCAAGAAGCTGACTAACTGCAAAACGCATAGCTCATCCATGAAGTATGAATCGGTCAACCTTGGAACCAAAGAAGACCCAAAAATTGTTAATTTGGGCTTAGGATGCTCTCCACAAGAAAGGGTTGTGTTTGTTAAGTTGTTTAAAGAGTACAAGGATGTCTTTGCATGGACATATGGCGACTTAAAAACCTTTGATACCAACATTATGCAGCATGTGATTCCGTTGGAAAAGGATGTTAGGCCATACCAACAAAAGCTTCGCAAGATACATCCAAGCCTGGAACCGTTGGTGAAGAAAGAATTAAACAAAATGTTGGATGCCAAAATCATTTTTCTTGTCAGGCACACCCGTTAGGTAGCCAATCTCGTGCCAGTAAGAAAGAAAAATGGAGACATCAGATTATGTATCGATTTCAGAAACCTGAATAAAGCATCGCAAAAAGATAACTATCATGTCCCTTCTATGGAACACATTCTTCAGTGTGTTTCCGGGTCTGAAATGTTGTCCCTATTGGATGGTTTTTCAGGATATAATCAGTGTTGGTATCAAATGGAGATCAGCTTAAGACAACCTTCAACACTAAATGGGGCACTTACGCATACCGTAAAATGTCGTTTGGAGTTACTAATGCAGGCGCCACATTTCAGAGAGCTATGGAGATAGCTTTCGGAGGATTGATTAACAGATCAGTGGTAGTGTACATGGATGACATTACTGTGTATTTGTATCGCAAAAGGGATCATATTTATCACCTGAAACATATTTTCGAAAGATGTCGAAGATACGAAATATCGTTGAATCCCAAGAAGAGCGTCTTCGCAGTTACAGAAGGGAAACTATTGGGTCATATCCTCTCTAAAGAAGGGATTGTTATTGATCTTGAAAGCATAGAGACCATCTTGAGAATACAACCCCCTAAAAATAAAAAGATAATGCAATATTTCTTCGGGAAAATCAATTTCGTTAGGAAATTTGTTTGAGGTTTCGCAGAAATAGTGTGTCCCATGCAGCGAATGATGAAGAAAGGCGTTGTGTATAGGTGGAGCGATGAAGCTAAGAAATCGTTTCAGCGAATTATGGAGGCCATCGCAGAAGCTCCTGTGTTGGTTAGCCCCGATTTCGACAAGGAATTCCTCTTGTACACTTTCACTTCTGATGTTTCATACGCCGCAATCCTCACCCCAAAAAATGATGATGGAAACGAAGTCCCTATTTCTTATATGAGCTCTAATCTCTAGGGAGCAAAACTAAACTACCCAGATGTGGAGAAACAAGGTTTTGCGGTTTTTAAAGTCGTAAAACATTTTTGCCCTCATTTATTAAAGGCCAGGACTAAAGTAATCGTTCCCCACCCTGCTGTAAGAGCCCTCTCCGTGCAGAAAGAAATGGGTGAACGAAGAGGGAATTGGATAACTGCCCTTCAAGAATACGACCTCGAGATTATGCCGGCGAAGATAGTTTGAGGGCAGGGATTGTGCGAGCTCGCGGCAGAAGCCTTGGCGGATAAAGAAGGGGCGTCAGAAGAACCAGAAGCGCAGAGGATACAGAATGCAGAACTGGAATTCAGGGAGGAGCCCATATGGATTAATGAGACGATGATGTGTGAGTGTGAAACGTCGGAAGTTCCTTTGGACTCTGAGTCATGGTATTACAACATACACTTTTATTTGACACGAGGATCATGTCTTGAGCACATGGATGCATCACAAAGGAGAGCCCTCAGATTGAAATCTAATAAGTATCACTTGGCCAATGACACACTATACAGGAAAAATTATGATGGAGTTTGGCTGAGGTGTTTGGAAAAGGATGATGTCGATCATGTCTTGAAAGAAATGCACGATGGCCCCGTAGGTGGTCACTATGGAGGAGAGACCACTACTCATAAAATATTAAGAGATGGATATTATTAGCCCACACTGTTCAGACACTCACATGCCTACACTCGAAAATGCAAGGTATGTCAAACTGCCGCGGGACGAGAAAGGAAGCCTGTCGTTCCCCTCAGGCCCATTATGATTTATCGCCCGTTCCGGCAATGGGGCCTCGATGTCATAGGTGAGATCACTCTGAACTCTTCACAGCAACATAAGTATATACTTACGGCAACCGACTACTTCACCAGATGAACCGAAGCCATCCTGCTTCGGAAGGTTAACGAAGACGAGGTAATATCTTTTATTGAGAAATTTATTATCAACAGGTTTGGCATCCCTGACGCTCTCATATTTGATAATGCTTCTTACTTTTCATCACTAAAATTGACTGAATTTGCTATCGATAAATCAATTCGCATAAGGTATGCATCAAACTATTACCCCCAAGAAATGGAGTTGTAGAGTCCTCAAATAAAAACCTCATCCGCATAATCCGTAAATCTGTCACCGACAACTAGAGGAACTGGCACAACGCTCTAACAAACGCCCTTTGGGCCGACAAGGTCACCCCAAAAGTAGCATTAGGAAACTCCCCATACTTCCTCGTCTATGGACAGGAAGCCATCTTGCCTCCTAACGTTACCCTTCCCTCTTTACAGCTCTCCCAAGCTTTGAGAGAGACCCCTTCAGACTTACTTCAAAAAAGGATCAACCAACTAGTGAGGTTGGAGGAATTGAGAGATAAAGCCAGAAATAAATTTAGAAATCACCAAATGATTGTGAAGAGATGGTTTGATCGCCATCTGGCAAGAGATAAAGATTACCAAGTAGGAGAGCTAGTCTTGAAATGGGAATGAGCCAAAAGGTAAGCACACGAAATTCCAATACTTATGGCTGGGCCCGTTCCAAGTTGAGGAAAAAATTGGTCAGGGAACTTACAGATTGAAAACTTTACAGGGAGAAACTGAAAAACTCCCTGTTAATGGCCAACATCTTAAGAGATACTTCCAGTAACCACCACATGGTGGTTACCTCCTGAGTAGGTTAGGATTCATTTTTATTTTTTATGTTAGCTTAGTTATATTTTCATCCTGTCCGTTCTTGTTTTTTCCGCAAAGTTTATTTTCCTTCTGTTTTGAATTTCAGTCCTTTTCAGTCAATTGATTTTGGTCCTTCATTCTCGTCTTCACCTTTATAACTCTCTTCAGATTGCCCTCATTCGCCACCTTCAGCTTTTTGCCTCCCTCATTAACCTGCTGATGAGTCTGCCAATCCTAAATTCATCGTTACCTTGCAAATCAAGCAAACTTTCAATGAGCCTATGAGAACTGGAAAATCAACAGTGGAATTTAAATCGAAGCCACTCATTAGCATGTGCTAGGAACTAGGTAGGATCTATTGATAACCTAGATACCTGGAGCATGTAGGGGCATCTTTATAAAACGAAAAAATGCGTAACGACAACTAGACTGGCATGGCGGAACGCTGCATTTTTAAAATCCCACTCAGACCTAGCCTATACTTCCCAATAAGGTTTGCAGTTATTCTCCATTGGTCCCGTCCACCACACCAAGTTTTCCAATACCTGTCATCTACAAGGAAACCTCATTTCATGAGCTAAGCTCACTGTCATATATCCTGTGGCAAATACAATTGTGATCTAGTCCTTGTGCCTGAAACTGGAAGGACTTATTTAAAAGAAAATGAAATGTTGAGTCTTTGTGCCAATCTAGAAGGACTCAGAGTACCGGTTGACACAGCAATCCCAACCTTGCTTAAGCGGCTTAAAAATATGGCATGATCCATGACTGCGCCCCATTCAATCATACGAAAGTATAGCACTAAAATTCTTAAAAATGCAGATAAACATATCTACATCAAGTTTGATGAGCGATAGAGAGCTAAGGTACACACCTAACAGGTATTCACAGATCGGTGATGGCCCCGAAAGGATTTTTGAAAGTAGAAAACAAATAAAAGAAGGTCAATAAATCCCATAATACGACCATTGGAGAATGCCTGTCAAAACCCTATCAGTAAGTAAGAGCTATATGTCTTTATCCCACCTAAAGCTATTAACGCTGAAGTGGAACCCATTCTTGTCCATCTATTACAGTTTGCATTTCAAGTTTATCTTAACACCCTGATTATCTATTGATCCAAGGTTTATTTGGAAACAAAGATTCTGGTTCGCCCAGCAGTTCGCCATTTGTTGTGGCCACAACGACCACCCTATTAAAACCTATTCTGGAAGCAAATTTGAATGTGTCCCCTAGAAGATTGATCTTTTATTTCTCTAAATATTTTGTTTTTATCCCAGGGATTTTAACTCTCTGCCAAGTCAAATCTTCAATTCTTAATGGCTAAGACCCCCCTGAATAAATCTATGCAGCATGATTCATTTATAACCCAGTCTAGTCCTTCATTCATATCCTTCATCGGGACTTTTTCAATCCTCATAAACCTTCATGGTGCTCTATGCCCACGCATATAACCAACCCCCACTCTCTATTATGATTGTATTTGGATTCAACCCACAAAACCTTCTATGCATCTTTATTCCTATTATAACTCTTTTATAATAGAAATGCTTTGCAAAGCATGCATGACTTAACATCTCTGCACTTCCTCGGTCTTTACACATCCTCCTTGCATACCTTTATCGTATATCGCAGGTCGCATTGATCAAGGGCAAGGCCTATCTCTCATGAATAAATGCGATGCGATCAGGCCTCCAATCGCAAATCGCAATCGCACTTTGCTAAGACCCAAAGCCCAAGCTTCAAACATTCCACGATATGGCGGACCCGCTAGGATCATTAACCACAATATATATATTTTCGGGTCCACTCCCCCCAATCGCAAGTCGCAATCAGCAGAGCCCAAGGCTTATACATAAGGCGCACCGCGATATACCGGACCCACCGGGACTATTAAACATGGCATATATATCTTTCGGGTCCAGCCTAATCACATATCACAATCGGCGGAGCCCAGGGCTTATATGTAAGGCGCGATGCGATATACCAGACCCGCCAGGACTATTAAACGCAGCATATATATTTTTCGGGTCCAGCCTATCGCTAATCGCAATCGGCAGTTGGCGAAAGTGAAGCCCATGCGATATGCGAAGGGGCGATGAGCGGACCCGGCGATAATTATACGTCCGGGTGTATAGTATTTGAAGTCTGGCCTTATGGTTTGGCTGCGGGTTTTCCCGTGTATTCCGATAAAATGTTGTGGTCTGGGTTTCAAAGGAAAATCTGATAGGGGTGATGTTGCATGTGATTGCCCACTGTAGTGAGCGATTGCGACATGATCGCATCACAACCTTGGTTGAACTAGGGGTCGATTCTTTCACATTTGTTCCTTGTGATTTTATAAATGTTTTAATGAAGGCAAGATTTGTGATTTTAGGCATTTTTGTCATATTTTCATAAGCATAGTTGATGTTGGTTATTTTTGCAGGCGAGGATCGAGAGAAGGCAAGCGAGGTCAAAGAACAGATGCATAAGCATCAAGTATGGCTCTGGGTAAAAGATGCATGAGTGGATCCGAAGAGTTTATATATGCAGGTGTGTTCTATTTAAAGATCCGGCTTTAGGCGTTGGCGGTCAAGTTTCCATGTGTTACCTGTGTGTTCCAAAGGTTATGTGGTCTTGGGCCTTATCATGAAGAAATAACACGCATACCTCCTCCTTTCGATAGGCATATATTCATTTCCCCAAGAAATGAAACGCTCCAACAGATGTGGCCTTTACGTGTCAGTCGTTTCACCAATCGATTCTACGCCTGTATATTTTAATTTGTATATTGAAAAGAGGAAAGAGGAGGGAGGTGGAAAGGCAGGGATAAGACGGAGGGAGGTGGAAAGGCGGGGATAGATTAGAATATTTAGGATTAGCATAAGTAGTTAAAATTAGTGTAGATAGGATTTGATATACATAGGTTAGTTGTTTCTTTTGTTGATTTAATTGAAGTCTCCCTCCAAAAAGCAATCTTTCAACACCTATAACAATTTACGGGATCCTTTAAAACCCATTGGAACTAGCCACTCCAAACGAAAGCGGATCTAATTGGGATTTGTGATCGGGTTAGTTCCCCTTGTTGGCATAGCGAACATTTGCCGCGTCAACAGATCCATAGCCTCATAAATGAAGCCCATAGCCAATCTTTCCCCATCCACCAACCGCAACACCTTAACTAGTGGCTCAGCAAGCTTCACGATCTCTGCTACCTTTCTCCAAAATATTTCTTCGTTAACTTTCTTTTTCAATTCTTTGCCTTCCAGTTTGTGAGACCACTGGCTTAGATTCCATTCTTCATTGGAAAACATCTTTTGCAAGTTTCTATGTTGTGAAAGCATAGATTGCAATGTCAAAAAATGAGTAGCAAATCTAGTGATGGCAGGCCTAGTAATATCCCTGCCCCCTGTGTGTTTCTTCATGAGTCTCAAAATCCATGTGAATGATTGTTGATAAATTTTGTTATGCTTTTGGCATGATCTACAGTGTTTTTGACCCAATCTAATTTTCCAATATCCTCAAGCATGAGGTCTATGCAATGTGTAGCACATGGGGTCCAAAAGATGGTCTTGTGTTTTTCCTCTAACAGTTTACCAGCAAGAACATAGTTAGAGGCATTATCTGTGATGACTTGAACAACATTAGCCACCCCCACCTCCTCAACAACCTCATCCAATAGTTGAAACAACAATTGCTCATCTTTTACCTTATCAGATCCATCAACTAATTTTAGAAACATGTTTCTTTGTGGGCAGAAGATAAGAAAGTTTATGATGGTACGGTTTCTTTGATCAGTGCATCCATTTGACATGATGGTACATCCTGTTCTTGCCCATGAGTCCTTGAAATCTTTCAAATAGTCATTAATGGATAAAATTTCTTTTTGCAAACGATATCCCCTTTGCTCATATGCATAATCGGGCCTTTTAAGCCTTTTTCAGCAGCATGTATGGCATCAAACATAGGCTCATAATATGGTGAACAGGAAGCATTGAAGGGGATATCAGCATCATACCACCATCTAGCTATGTAATCACAAGCAGTCCCCCTCAATTCTTTCTTCCAATAGTCATCTAAAGTGCGCTGCATTTGACTTCTACTAGCTTGAGGACCATGTCCATTTGATGGAGAGGAGGGAGTGAAATAATTTTTTATATTCATATCACCCTTTTTCATTCTACACTTTCCCTTTTCTTGAATGGACTCAAAACAGGGAGGAAAATATCGGAAGGGGTTGGATGCATCAGTGCAAGGGACAGAGGAAGAACCCTCAAAATCAAAATGGGGGTTGGTAGCCATAATTTTTTGTATATTCCTCGTCCTCCCAATTTCAACCTCTAACTCTTTTTGCCTAGCCTTATCTTCTTTAAACTTCTCAAAGCTGGCTAACAAATACTTCTTAATCTCCCTAATTTCTGGTGAGGTACATGGAGTAATTTGGCCTCTAATCCTCGCCAACTGTTGTTTCAGCCTATTAATGCCCCCAGGACCTTCCTTAATTTTTCCTATGGCAAAATTTGCAATGCATTTGACTATCAACCATTTCAACATATGCCCATGCAGCATCTTTCACTCTAGGTGCCATTTTTTGACTTGGAAATAAAAGCAAACAATCTGAAAATGAATAATTAAATAAAAAAACAAAAACAAAAACAAGAAAAACATTGATTCAATGTTCATTTCTTTCACAAAAAACACTCTTTAAGATTTCTACATTTGCACGTAAAATTTAATAAGCAAACACAGATTTCTACAAGTGAAAAAAATACCTCCAGGCACAAACTGCCTCCTCAAGCTTGCTCCAAGAAACCAACTCCTCAATGCTGCTCCAAATGGCTGCCCAAAATGCTCCTCACTCTAGCTACAATGCTTGCCCAAAACTCCTCACTACTACAAAAACAAACTCAACAACTCCTCACAAACTCTCACTAAAATTCTCAATAAAATGCATGAGATGGTTGTGAGGAAATGAGAGGGGTTGAGTGAGTTAAATAGTGTTTAGGAGAGGGGAATGTACCCCAAAGACCAACTAAATAAAAATTGAAGTGCTTTGGAGTCCCCCACACTAAACAATTAATAAAAAAATCGCTATT
Organism: Pinus tabuliformis; assembly: GCA_031772625.1. Lineage (NCBI taxonomy): Eukaryota > Viridiplantae > Streptophyta > Pinopsida > Pinales > Pinaceae > Pinus > Pinus tabuliformis. The sequence goes on along the minus strand of CM062805.1, from coordinate 47,986,811 downwards.
TTTTGTTGTTGTCGGGCCGTTGTACGTATCCCGACCGAGTTAATACAGACTCGGCCAAGCCGGCCGGGTTAATACTGAGCCCGCTGAGTTGTTAGACAACTCGGCCGGCTCAATATTAACCCGGTCGGCCGAACCGTTTCCTAGGCCAGGTCGATATTTGGACGCTTGGCTCGGACCAACTCGGCTGAGTCGGTTCCAAGCCGGCCATTTTTAAAAACAATGGTGCCTACAACAAAATGAAACACAATCAAAATAGTAATTACTTTGGTAGATCAAAAAAAATGGAAATTACATCATATGGATGTTAAAAGTGTCTCCCTCAATGAAGATTTTCAAAAAAAAATTTATATCACGCAACCTCTTGGTTTTCAACTTGAAGGACAGGAACATAAAGTTTGTAAATTAATCAAGGTTTCATATGGATTGAAACAATCTCCTAAAGCTAGGTATGCTAAAATGGATGATTTCCTTCGCAAAGTAGGTTTTCAACAAAGTGAATCAAATGATACTTTGCATGTGCGTCAACAAGGTGAAAATCTAGTGATATTGGTAATGTATGTGGATGACTTGATCCTTAGTGAGAATAATGATCCTCATATTTTACAAGTGAAGCGGGAATTACATGTTGGCTTCAAAATGACAAATCTACTATTACTTCACCACTATCTTGGAGTTGAAATATTCCAACATTCAAATAGCATTTTCGTTAGCGAATGCAAATATTCATCTCAACTATTGAAACGATTTGGCTGATAGATTGCAAGTCTATTCTCACTCAAATGGAGCAAAATTTAGAACTTTCAAAACTTGAAGGGGTGGAATTGGTAAACAACGCTTCTTACAACCAATTGATTGACAACTGCTCATCCAAGTTTATCATACGCAGTCAAAGTTATTTCAAGATTTATGCAAGAAACAAGGGAAAGCCACATAATGTATCAAGACATCCAAGGTACAAAATATTACGACCCGTTATATAAAGAGAATATGAATTTTATAGTTGTTGGAATATGAATTTTATAATTGTTGGATATTCAGATGCAAATTTTGTTAAAAATGTTTATGTTTGCGCATCAACATCAAGATATTTAATAAATATGTGATTAGCAGTGATTTCTTAGAGTTGTAAAAATCATTCTACAACACCAAATTCTTCAATACAGATGGAATATATTTTGTGGGAAGCGACATGTAAAATCATATAGTTACACAGTGTTTTACAGGATTTATGAATTCGTTGACCAAAAGCCAATTCATTACTTATTGGCAATCAGTAAACCATTAAGCTTTCCAAAAATCTAATTTTCCATTCCAAAACAAGGCATGTAAACACCAAATATCATTACACCAGGACTCATTAAAATAGGAATCAAAATCATCAAACCAAAGTATTGTCCTTCAAAAGATTAGATTGCAAGTATCTACACAAAACCACTTCGCAAGATTAAATTTACTAAGTTTAATGAAGAATTTGTTTTTGTTCTAATGTACTTTTAGATCAAAGGGGGGAATGTGAGATATTATGATCCAAAAATACTTGATTTAAAATTATATTTCCATATAGTTGGACTTTTCTATGTTATTAGTGTAGATCTAGAAAAACATTCGTTACTTAGTATTAAAATTAGGAAATTTGTTAGTATTACATTTAATGTAAATGGGCAATCATTTGTGACAAGTTGGTCATAACCAATTTAGTTTAGGACAAAAGCTTATTTAAAGCTTATTTTTCTCCTCATGCAAGAGGATTGAAAGATTATTGTAAACTTTTATATCTATTATGTAAATTTATTTTCCTTTGATAAAATTTGTGTTTGATGACACTTTTGTAATCATCCTTGAGAATCCACAAAATAAACTTTAGGTCTTCAAAGCCATGCACAAAGTATACGTTCCATATGCAACTCAGGGAGGCCACCTCTCCTTTCCACAATATCCACAAACCTTCTAGCAAGAGATCTATCAAAAAGATAGAGCAACAACCAAGGATGATGGAAGCACAACCACTCCATCCATTTTGTGGTAAAACACACAAGGGCAAAGATGAGGAATTGTAAACTCAAATAGAGAAACAACTAACGATGATGGAAGCACACAACCACTCCATCCATTTTGTAGTCAATCACACAAGGTCAAAGATGAGGAAGTGTAAACTCAAATTGCACTAGCACTTTGCAAAAGTGACAAGAAGATCAACTTCAACAAGGTGGCAAAGAGTAAGAAATATGTACTTGGTAAGTCATCCTTTGCTTGACAATATTACAAGGAGAAAGGCCATAGTGCTTCAGCAAAAGGCCACCAAGGAGAGAGACCAACAAGTAAAAGGGATAAATTACCTACAATAGAAATTAAAGGACCACAAACACCAAATAAGCACTAAATAAAGCATAATAGGGAAGAGAGGGATTGTAACTTTGGAGGGGGCCAAACCACATCATCTTTGTAGGATCATTACATGATATCATAACCAATAAGATCACACTAAATAAGCACAAACCAAAATTTCACTTTTCATTAACTACCATGAGGGGCCATCTTCAATTTTCAAAATGCAAGAGGCCTATGCACTAGAGTTAGGAATGAATCTTGATGAAATAGTTAAAATCTAAAGATTGTTCACAATTGATAGTCATGCACATGCTTCTACATTGTGGGAACAACCAAGCGAAGAACAAGAGATAGTCAAGGCTTAGAACCATTGTCAATAGCCAAAACCAATCATTAACCAAAGTTATAGCCATGTTCCATAGAAATAGACAAAAGGCACATACATCCAAATTTGTTCCTTCTAAGCTTTTGGAGACCAAAAATCTCTCAATGGAAAGGCGTGACGTGAAATGGGTTTGAACAAGTGAATGGCTATAAGACCCAGTGCTCAGTGTAATTCAACAATTAATAAAGGTTAGATCAATCATGGACCATGCAAATGTTAAAAAATAAATGAGATGAAGGAAACCCCAAAATTAAAACAAGAAAGTAAACAGATAACAAATTAGATGATTCCTCGCTAAAAACAAAAACAAAAACAAAAAAGTGAAAGGATAGAAAAGATATAGGATTCTTGCCTATGCTAAATGTTTTTTGGTGTTAAAATTAACAACTAGGGCCAACTTCGACCTTAGGACACCTCATATGATGGAGATGATTATTGCATTGGATTCTGCTTTCGGAGAGGTACAATTTTGATATAAAGATCATTTCATTCTTACAAGCAAAAATGGAATTTTGAATTCATTCTTCTCATGGACAAATTGTCAAGGTCGACCTTAGTCAAATGTAGGCTCATGAAACTCAATGGATGTGTCCCCTCACCCTCAACGAATTGTATAAATAAGAGGGACCCTTATCTCATTTGGACACTCACTCAACTCATCATATCATCTTCTCTCTCCTCTCTTGATTAGTTCGTACACTTGGAGACTCTCTCTTCTTCACACGTGTGGAAGGAAAAGAGATTTCAGGAAGCCGAAAGTTTTTGTGAATAGAACAGCATTGACTTGGGTACTTTGACCAAGTGTTGACATCTGTTTTTGGGCCAAAACTTTATCTTTTTAGGCCGCATTCTTTGGCATGCAAATCGAGGCAATTGGGAATAGTTTGACCATGTTTATTGCAGCATCGCCTTTTTGTTTGACCACAGAAATTACTGCAAGGATTGTTTGGGTTGACCAAGTTGTTTTGGGTTGACTTTGAGCCTCTAGAGGTCATACTATTATGATGTTAACTGAGCCAATTAGAGGTTGATTTGGGGCAACTTTGACCACCACTGACTTTCTAGTTACGACTGCATTAACTGTTGATTTGGCAAATCTGTTTTGGGCTTGTATTTATGATATTTGTACTCTCTCTTTGCTAAACTATCAAAGAATAATAAAAAGATTCGATCAAAGTGTTTCTCCACATTAGGGTGTCCCTGGCATCCGCCACATCTTGTGTTCTCTTGTCTTGGCTTGTTTTTTGCATATGATTTTATGTTCTATATGCATTTACTATCAATGTGTATAATTTAATGTGATTGCTACTAGATATAATTGGAAATTGTCATTAGGTTGCTAAAGGAACATTGAAGTAAATTGTCTTAAGTATAGAACATACCATTGTTATCTAAATTAACAAACCTACACACAAGTAACCAATTGACATCTTTTCTTTCCTATAGGCATAGCATTGGCTTAATAAATGTTGGATTCCTACATTCTCATCAATATTTTGATTTGTATTTATTGTACTTTACAAAAATAGCACATGTGGCATAATTGAGCTAGAAAAAAGAGCACTACAATCAATGGTGACCACACACCAAACCATGGCAATGTCTCAACATCAAACATCTTGAGAAATCACTACAATCAATGGTGAACACACACCAACCCATGAAAATGTCTCAACATCAAACATCTTGTGAAATCTAGGTCAACTGGACAACGATATACAAAGGAGTAGCAACACAGGCAAAATTCTCAATGATGAGTATTTGCAGAATCTCGCTTTTTGTTGGAATATCAATTGGTTGCTTGTGTACAAATTTCACCTAAAAAACAAGCAATATCACCAATCCTAATCAAAGTTGCAAAAGTTGCAAAGCATTTTGCACTTGGAACTAGATTGAGAACATACAACTTGTAGATAAAACTATGAACAAAGACAACAATTAAATTTGACAAAGCATCAATGTTGATTAAGCACATGGACTATAAAATACCCGTTTACAAATCATACATAAAATCTGCTTTTGACTCTATCCATGCAAACATAGTACAAAAGGAGTTCAAATATGTTTTTTTATTTTCAAATTGATTATCGAAATTGGCCAACCACATCATTAAATGATTTGCTTTTAAAAGCCCATATTCAATCTTCATTTTTCATATGCCTGAAGAAAAGGCATCCTTTACCCTCATTCGAATTCATTGTAAAAAAACATTCAGCCTTCTTTTCATTAGCTCATTAATTTATAAAAAATTGATAAAATTTGAATAGTTGTCATAAAATATTCCTATATTTATATTCTATTTGATAAATAAAATGGCAGATTTGAAATGCACCGAAGAGTTGACAGCATAACATTTGTTAACAACGCATTTATTATGTGATAAGTAGCTCTACTTTAATGCCCTTCGCTTCCGCTTGTTCCACTAAATCGTCCATTGATGACACCACCCCTACCATTTGTCAATTATGTTTTTATGATACCATTATTTGAATGCCCTCCTGTTGTTACACTAATCTCTTCCATTGAATGCACACCCCTATTCTTGAACGTACTTTCAAATTAAATTGACAAATCTTCCATTGTGACACCACCACTTCCGCTATTCTTGGAAGTAATTTTAAATTAAATTAAAAATGTTGATAATTTTTCCAGATTATATTTAGCAAGAAAGTCTAAGGGTGAATTCTAACTATTTTATGCCTCCAACTTTTTTGTTGGAATTTGGTGATACAATTTTTAGTGAGATCACTGTTTTTCACCATTTGAAATATATTTATGAATGCATAAATAGATTCAAAGCCCCAATCACTCCAGAACAGTACATTTATATAAATTCAACAACTCAAATCTGTAATTCCAATAATTCTTTATCTGATTTTGAACAAAGCTCATCGGGAAATATCTCGGAGAAAAAAAAAAGCATAGAATATATCATCAATTGGTTAAGTTAGCATTGTGCTGACACCACCCAGGGGTTTACGAATCCAGATGTTGTAAATAACGTGTACTGCACAATAGGCTTTGCTTGAGCTTGGTCTGGGGTTTGGGTTTTGTATTTTAATTTACATTATAAGACATTTGGTCATGTAATGTGCAACAATTGGTAATGTCACGCACAAGGATGCAAGAACATACGTCCAGTTCATTGTAGTTATATGGATCATTCCACTCTACAGTGTAACAAAATAGGGCAACCTGTCCACATTTGGAACTTACTCTTTGCCTAACACATACATGAACCTATCTTTCCTGAAAACAAGCTGAACCTATCTGCATGCTATTTGCTCAATTGGAAAACGAAATTTTGCAACTTTTCACCATTATCTCCCGTTTGGACGCCATTCGTTCTATATGAACACAAGGAGCTTGAACTTGGAAGTGGCCTTCACCTTACAGCACATGGCGTCCAGTGAAGCGCCCAAAAAACCTTTTCTTGAAAACTCATTTCCTCCCTATCATCCATTAAGGATAGGTGTCTTGGGGAATGCGTTCCCAGAGAAGATACTGCACTCCTTGTAGAGACAAAGAGGGGTTGAACGATTAACTATGTCATTGGCGTAACAGCAGCAATCAAAGGAGCTCAACTGTTAATGGGTCAAGGCAGTAGCTAACTGCTGGCCTGAGGCTTTGCTGCCAAAAGAGAATCTTAGCAAGCCCCTACAATTCTGCGCCACTCCACCAGAATTCATCACCATTATAATCCCGAACCAAAACAGAAGCTTATAATTCACCCTTACCAAAGTCAAAACCTGACAAATCAGATTTCATATATTACTGTTTTTAGCAGCCCAAAGGTAGCGACAACTACTTTCGCACAAGAAAATGTTGATAGCTACCCTTCCGAAAAGAAACGCCTTTGACGTAATTTAAATTTTATTCCATTTTCTTTGCAGCTATACATACTTCGTACTAATGAATTTTATCTACTGCTTCACACAGTATTGCATATATACATAGTTTTACAGTATTATGACGTCCAGAACACTGAATCCTCACTGAAAACACTTGAAACTATGTATATATGTACAGTATTTGGCACTTAGAGATGATAGACCACCCTTAGAAGAGCAAGGGATTGCCTTCAAGCACCAGGAGAGCCCTTGTCATTGTGGAGAATATATTTTTTGTGTTTCATGTGGGCATATTTTTTATGTGTTTCATGTGGGCTTTGCAACAAAGGATTCAATTCGGCTTGCTTGAAAAGGTGCCCTAAAGGGCTGGTCATTGCACACCCTAGGAAGAATATAAATAGAAGATGAAGCGGAGGCTCATTTAACCATCCAAGGAGCAACAAATCAGAGGAAGACATCTCCGAATTGGCCGCAGATCATAAGGAGCCCTAGCCGAAGATAAGGACTGTTTTGTGTCTTCTTGTGACTGGTTTGGAGCAGACTTTGAAAGGGAGTGCAGACTGTGACTTGAAGGGAAATTCTGGGCTGTTTCTTGTGCGAGTTTTGAATAATCTTCTGCAATCAGGCCTAATTCTGTACTGTCTGGACAAGAGGGCCGAGCCCTGCAACTTCAGATTGGAAGGGGGCTGAAAGGCCTAACAGTGGGCTAGAAGCAGCCCTAGAAGCCAGTGAAGGGAAGACGATTGGAGGAGGAAGAAGACCGCAGCTAGAGAAGGGGTTTTGGAACAAATTGGTAGGGTTGAAGTGGACTTATAAGAAACCCTAACCAGGCCGAGATCCTACAACAGAAGCACAGACCCAGAAAGTGTAAAAAGGTATGTCGTAAGGTGTCTTCAAGTTGATTTGTTTGCTAGTTGAAAAGGTCCTTGTTTAGGACAGATTTGTTGACTTGTTTGACATCTAAAGGTCTGTTTGGACGGCAGGTGCAAGGTGTCCTTGATGCCCTAGATCAGCTTGTTGAGAATGACATTGACAGCTGTAAGAAGAGTAGACTTGGAGAAGCTCAGGGATTGTTCTTTGAAGGGCTAAAGGGCAGCCAAGGGAGCACTTGGATCAGCCCTAAGTTGACTGTTGGAGAAGGACGTTTGACAGTCATAGTGGGCAGCCCTCCATGCCCGAAGTTTGTTTTCATTGGAGCAGCACAGGAAAGCAATAGCAGGAAGAAGTCCTAAAGAGTTGAGCAACAGTGGGCAGTCTAGGAGTTGTTCACAAACGGAGTTGTGAACAACTCGCAAGAAGACCCTATGTGTTGATTTGTTGATGGACTAATGATCAGCTAGAAGGCAGATTGGTGAGCTGTGTTCAGTGACCTAAAGGAGCAGAATTCATTGAGAGAGGCAGATTGGTGTTGCTGCAGATTGGGAGCAGAAGGACCAGCAGTTGTGTTTAGGCCCTAGGGTACCACCAAGTAGAGCTGTGAAGTGCACTACATCAGCGAGTAGGTCAGTTGGTATCTTGTTGTGGGTAGATTAAATGACATAGTTGTTAACACCAAACCCTAGTTTGTATTATTGTATCAGTGATTGTATGAGGGCCATGATCCCTGGTATGGGAGCCTTAGAAAGTTCTATTATAGAAATTAATATAGATTGATAACATAACCAAGTTGGGTTATTGAAAAATTGTAAGAAGTTGTCTATTTATGCACTAGTTGATTTACTGCTATATTTATTCCGCTGGGCAAAGTAGTTTGTTGTGACACTTGAGCTGGTTGTGTCAGAGATTCTAAGACCCTAACCTAGATTCTCCAGTGCCGTGGAAAAGCAACAAGCCATGCATTCCTTCAATGTGTCATTTCTCCACTTTATGACAATTGGTTATCCTATGAATACCTTATAGTAGACAGGCCAACTGTGCAACTCTTACGGTCTTTTTCTTATGCATTATCCAAATTTCATCCAGGAATTAAGGCTCAAAAGGAACTTCAAAACAAGAAAAACCTTTCATGAAAGAATATGATTTCATTAAACTTTTCATGGAGTCCCAGGCAAATTCAGAGAAATAGATTCCCCAGGTAATGGCTGCTTAGACAAAGGTCGGTTCTAGGTAACGGTGGCTTAGCCAAAGGTCACTTTCACAAGTCCACTTGCTCGTTTTGACCTGCCAGGTCGCTTTCACAGTGGCTTTTAGCCAAAGTTTCACTTTCACAAGTCCGCTCGCATGTCTTGACCAAAAGCCTTTCTAAACAGTAATTATAACTAGTAATGACCAAACATAAATCTAGAGGAAAATGTTCATAGTAGATTGACAGTTTGTCAGTACAATGAAATCAAACATATTTGCAAGAAAATATTAGTGAGTTTTCATTTGACAAACTTTCTAACGGAATTCTGGGTTGCATAATTAACAAGTTTCAAACACTGTCAGAGTTGTCTTTCAAAGAGGAATAATCTTTACCAAAATGATAAATAATCCTGAAGTAAATGCCTAACTGATAACAGGTTGAAAGAATCCCAAATTTTATCAACCAAAAGAGAACTGAAATAACTAGACATGCATATCCAATAGCAACACCACATATAATTTAAACAAGCAACAATTATTAATATTACTATAAACCAAACCAGATATATTTTCAGTAGAAAGCACTGTTTGAGTGCATAAGTTCGCAGACAAGTGGCATAACGTTGATAACAATAATAAGAAAATCTTCCAGATGGTTCATATGTTCTGTGCAGTCTAAGTTCATTCAGCTGGAACTTCCCCTACTTTTTGAAGCCAACCAAATTAACGAGATCTACTCTGCAGAAAATTGATAGAATCCTTTAAATACAAAATTTCTAAAATTCCAAGGTTTGCCATAAAGTACCATGTCAGCAGCTAAAGATGAAATTTTTCACAGGATAAACAATAAAAACGAGTACAGGAAAAACCAACACAAAACATATATCACAGTCCAAATTAAGTCTGTAAAACATGGTTTTATCAAAAACCTGATTAATCTGTAACTGCAAAAACTTCACCTTGAACTCACCTTCAGAGAGCTGCAACACCTTCCAAAACGAACATTTTGCCCAACTCGTAGGGGAATAGTTGGTTGTCAGAGGTATAATTATATCTCTAATACATTCCAATCAACTCTCCATGATAAGCTTGGCTGCTAGTTACATAAGGAAAAAGTAAACAGGCACTTCAAAAATGATTGATTTCCACCCTTTATATGGGAAAGACTACATATAAACGAGAAAGAAAAGAGAAGAATCGAAACCGAAGAAACAAAAGTCTGAACTTCGTTATAGATTGGTGCAATGCAAATGGGAGACAAAGCTGAATGTATTCTAAAAAAGTTATTTATGCTACAGTGATGAACAAAAGGACCACAAAATGGCTCCTAGAATAGCTCACAAGAAATCCATCACAGGGTATAACATTTGCTCCCAACTGTTCTCGTACAGATTCCAGATATGCATGCTGAAATGTTAATAATGAAAGAACCAACTCCATGCAATCCACTCTATCTGAAAAGAATAGCAAGACACTCCAAAAACAAAACTACAAAAAATGAAAAAACAAAGAAAAAAACTGGAACAAGATTTCAGTTTGCAAGTTCCACAATATCAACCCAAGCATTCAACATCGTGAGAGAGCTCCATACCAACTTAACATAGAACCCGCCCTGTCGAACATTGCATCCCACCACTCTTGAATATCAATATTTTCCATCATCAAAATCAACAGCAAAAATTGAGTGCAACTTTCCCTTTTGATCAGCATCATCAGCATCTAATAACACATGGCCCCAGCCCATCATCATCAACACATGGCCCCAGCCCATCATCATCAACACATGGCCCCATCCCATCATCATGACCATCACAGCAACCAGCAGTGTTTCCACGGCCCCATATAACTATCACATCCCAGTCATGGCCGACCATAAGTCAGAACTAAAAAAAAAAAAAACTAAATTCAAATTTAATGACTACGGTATGCCCTCTACTAATAGACAAAATACAAATAGAATTGCACGATTTTATTACTTCCAGTCCATAAAAACGATTATGCTAATATAAGCACCTAATGGAACATGCCAAATATCTGCCACGACCAGTACTTGGCACCATTCTAAATAAACAACCCAGCAATGGTTAATATTATAAATATCTGGGTAATCAAGACTAACCATCCAAAAAAACAACTCCTCGAACATAGCATAAGTTATGTGTCATCTGTGTCCAACACCACAAGTAGTAGTACTGACTATGAGATCAAAAGCACATTCGAACTGCACTGGTGTATGAAGCTACCTGAATCTACGACAGCTTTCTAAAGTAGATTTCATTATACTGCATAGAGGAAAAAACAAACAATTTCAGCATTAAAGCTCAATCTCAACAATAGAACTATTACATTTAATATTCATTCCATGAAATCCCGTCTGTCAGTCATTTAATTACTTGAATTACTAGGTGACACACTCCGACGTTTTGGAGACAGATTTCGAGCACTGGGTGATAAGCTTGCACGTGCAGGAGACCTAGCAGGAGGACTAGACTGATCTGGACTTCGCGGCTGTGGCGTGGCACTCCTGTAACGAGACCGACTGTGCCGAACTGGGGAACCACTGATGACAACCACCAAATCCAGTTTATATCAAAAATATGCAATTGTTGCAATAAAAATCATCACAGTTTCAGTTTTCCAATCCAGCAAACCAACATTACCTGTCTACAGAACGACTCCGAGATCTTTTCCTTCTCTCATCATCCCTACTTCGGCTTCTACTACGACTGTATGAAGGACTCACACTGCGGCTTCGGCTTCGACGGCGATAATCTCGCTCTCTCTCATGATATCTATGATGTTCATATCTATCACGGCTCCTACTCCGCCTCCTAGAATCTCGAGGCCTATAATTATCAAAGGCCCTTCTGCTGGAAAACCAAACACCAGGAAGGGATTTTGTGACTTGAGGTAATAACATAACAAGCTTTAAACTTGATAGAAGCAAAAGAAAACTGATCAGAAATAAAGAAAATTACTATCATACTAGTTCAACCATACCCCTTACCTGGTACGTCGAGGACTGCGACTCTTATGTCTCCTTGAGCTAGGAGGCTCTGATGTTAGCCTTCCTTTCTGACTGTAATAAAAAAGCACAACAATAAACTATTACCTAATATGCTAAACAATTTAAAGTAACAGATCTCCAAGGCAACACCTAATGAGTTATGCAAACTGATTTAGAAAAGTTTTATTATTATAGTTATATCCTCCTGAAAGATTAATAGAAAACGTGAACCCACTCTAATATTTAATTTTTTGAATAGAAAAATAAATATTCCTTTATTGTCATCACATATATAACCATGTCAATAAACTTACATTGATTCTGCATTCGGACCGTATTTTGCAAATTGCACAACAATATCTCTTCCATCAACGTTTCTCCCTGTATATGAATCATAACAATAATGAGATCAACTATATCCCTTGCATCAACGTTTCTCCCTGTATATGAATCCTAACAATAAAGATATCAACTATGTCAAAAAATACAAACTATGTTCCAGTCCATAAAAATGATTGCCCACAAATATAACAGACAAATCACTATTTTGTAGACAGTTTTAGTCTACAGGCATTTGCAATCCCGCAGATGCAGGTAATGGGTAACTTACAAGCCCACAAACAAGTTCTGTCAAAAATTGAAGACCCACTAGAAGTAAGTTCCACCGGGGTTATCTATGCTATATGCAGGGATAGTGCCTGCAAATAGTGCTTTGTGCACTTTGTGTTGAAAACTGTAAAGAGTGAAGGTCTTCTGGCTTGTGCCTTAGCCAGAAAGACGACCACGAGTTTGTCTTTCTCTTAGCATGGTTTGAAATAGATGGTGCCAATCAAATTGTAACCAACAAGAATTGAACTTGGAGAATGTGCATCGATTACTAACTCTCAAAAAGATAACCATCAAGAAGCAATTCCCATTGCCTAAGACTAACAACTTGCTGAATCAGCTTCAACAACAAAAGTTATTCACCAAGTTAAATATCATTTCATGGTACCATCAAGTTCAAGTGAAAACAAGGATAACTAGAAGACAACTGCGAGGATTTTACAAGTGGTTCACAATGCCTTTTTTATCATGCAATCCGTCAGCTACTTTTAAAATACTGATGAATGATATAATGTGCCCTTCCATTGATTCATTCAGATCATATTTGATCATTTGATATTGCATGTGATGCAGAAATTGGCAATAATAAAGAACCAACAATTGTTGGTAAAATGTGAATTTGCCAAACAATCATGGATATACTTGGGACATGTTATTGGAGAAGGTAAGCTCAAGATTGCTCTAGCAAAGATTAAGGTTATCCTCAAGTGGCCAACAGAATAAAGGACTTCAAACAGGAGCCCAAAATTTGTGTGAGTTCAATGCCTCTCTTTAACAATAGCAGCCTCTTTACTTTCCATAACAGTGAGTTGCACAAGTTTTTTATGGAAAAAATCAGTGCACTTGCATTTAAGAGTTGAAGCAGATTATCTTGAAACCCCAGCTTTGGAGTTTCCCAATTTACAACAGCCTTTGGAGGTAGAGAATAATGCAAAACGATTAAGGGGTCATTTTTCCAGATTGTGGTAAGCCAGACTGCCATCAATCCAATTTACTGATTTCACAGCACTGAATTACCCAACTTACGATAAATAACTCTAAGCCTTGGTGTAAATTGTAAAGAAGGCGAAACATTACTTGTTCAGAAAGAAGATCAACATCCACACTGATCATCAGCAACTACAATAACTTGCAATTGCATATTAAGTTGCAGAAAACAAGGCTCTTCAATTGGAAAGGTATTTTGTAGCAATTTCATTTCGTCATCAACCAGAAGAACCACACATCAAATAAGCTGTCAAATATGTGTTTGATGCACATGGAGCCACTAACCCATGAAGTTTATCAAGAATAATATGCAAAAGATGGTGACAGTGTTGAAAATAAGGGTACCAAGGAGGTGTTTCCTAGTGCATTTATCTTTTTGGCCTAAGAAGACACATTAATGACCCTTTTGTCTAGTGACATTGTGTTTTATTGATGTCATGGAGCTAAAGTACTTTTTATGAGATATGTACTATGTACTTTAATTTATTAAAGTCGTATGCGTTATAAAAGTGACTTCATGAGAAAAGTACTAAGTACACTTTATATTATTAAAGTGACTTATGTTTTAAAAGTGACAAAAAGTACTAAGTACACTTTATATTATTAAAGTGGCTTATGTTTTAAAAGTGATTTTATGAGAGAAAAAGTACACATGGTACAAAACATTAAAGTACTAGAAGACTCATTAATTGAGGGGGATCACATGAGGGTGGGGGTCAAGTGGGGGACTTGATCTCATCCATTGATCTCATGGGCTGAGATTTAATCTCAGCCCATGATTTCTAAGGGTTAGAGTTCTCATCTTTTGGAGAGAGAAAAAGGGAAAAGGAAGTTAAGAGCTCATTCATTATTCTCATTAGACTTGAGGAGAGCAAAGATCAAGGAGCAAGGAGTCAGAGCTTGGATGGAAAAAGGAAGGAGAACACACAGCAAGGAAGCTGCCGTTGTAGCTCGAGTTTCCTACAGCAGTCTGGCAGGTATCCCGAGAATTTCGGGCCAGCTTTTCAGGCTGAATTTCAGTAAATACAGGGCCGAAATTTGAGTTTAAGGCTAAAATGATTGGTTGGAGAGCTGAGAGTGAGTCTCAACAAATTTCCAAGTGTGAAAAGTGCACTCTGAACCCTGTTTATTCTGCCCAGTTCAGACTGAGATTTAAGGAGACTGCCAGCGCAAATTTTGGGGCTCTAGCAGTGAAGATTTCGAGACAATTTGCAGTCAGTGTTGAGGCAGAAACCTCTTGTAACTTTCTGCTGCACCTGGCACAAAAATCAAGTTTTGTTGGGTGATTTTTTCTGCACATAAATCAATGCATATTTATGACTGTGTGAAGGCTCAAATTTCATTGTAACCTAGCAGTGTTTTATTCAAGCTAAACGGGAGATAAGTTTGACTTCTCTCTGCTGTGTATAAATTTCTTTAAGAGCAATCCAAATACTCCTTGAAGACTGGTTTTCCCCTTGTGGGTTGTTCCAAGGTCTTAGACCAAAAATAAGTGTCTAATTTTTTGAGTGTGTGCTTGCATTTATTTCTTATATCAGCTGTGAAAAACAAAAGGAAGTAAACTAGTTCTATGTTTCAAGTTAAATGCAAAACTAACTTGTATATCAGTCATATGTTATGATGGGATTTGGGCATTAAACTACATACAAAAACTTGAAACTGGTTGGGCTATCGCATTTGAAAATTTTCTACATACAGGTATTTTGTGAACTGGAAGGTCAGAAACTTTCTGAAGAAGAGGACAATGAAACTGAATTTACCTCCGAAAGGGATTGCTCTACAAATTAGGGAGGTTCTGCATGCCCAAGGGAGAAAGATTATAACTCATGAGAGAGGCCCACATGTTCAAAGATGCTAGTCACTTTGAAGTTGGAAAGACAGTAGCTAATTTGCATAGATATGTTTATTGCCCAATATGCAAGAATATGTAGCTACATTCATTTGAGGCTGCCTTTTTGGTTGTACCAACAAACCTAGCAACACACAGCACACTTTATTCAGCACATTATCTGTGCCCTCAAGGCAATGGGAAAGACTATCCGTGGACTTTGTTAGAGGTTTTCCAAATTTCTGGCACTGGTCAATTACCTTTTCATGGTAGTGGAAAGGATCGGTATTTTAGTTAAAAGACTATAAAGTGACAAAAAACAGCAAGCTCATTCCTTCCTTACGTCTAAGTGCACTGGGTTACTCTAAACTATTATCTCTAATAGAGACACAACATTCTTCGTATCTTTTGAAATACTGTGGAAGAAGCTCAATACTGAATGAATACATCAACAGCATTCCATCCACAGAAGTATGGGAAAACAAAGGTAGTAAATAAGACATTGCTGCATCTTTTGGGAGGGCTATAATCAGAAGCAATCCAAGACCTGTGATGAGAGTTTGATCTATATTCCACATTCCCAGATCTGACTTCTTCATTCTCTTACAGGTAAATTTTCATTCCAAACATATTATGGTTATTCGTTCCTTTTCAACTTTTGATGTTATTTATACACAGCATAAAGCATCAAAATGATCAATCTCAAGAGATGCTTCGAAGGCTAACAAGCCCATGAACGAATAAGGCAAATTCATTTACAGGTACAAGTGAGACTTAGTGAGTCTCAAATTAGATGCAAGGCAAAGCATGATGACCACACAGCAGTATTTTAAGAACCAGCCAAACCAGAACCAGAAACAGCTGGTTTGACCAGCCAAGCCTCTAAAGGCACTGTTGACCACTACATATCAACGACCCATAGCAATACACCCCCTTTTATCACAAAAGGGATAGCGCATAATCGATGTCTCCGTGCCGTCCAGCTATCATCATTAGCCTGACTACCAAGATGTTATGTAAACCCATTTTGCATGTGTATAATGTAAATAATCTCAGCAGACCCGTGTCATGTATGTAACGACCTGGGTAAACCTACCTTTCTAGTGATAATCTCCATTCTAGGAGGTTTTTCGTCTCACCGATTCATTTTTGAATAATTGGCAGAGTTTTTTCCTCCAGTCTTACCCCAAAGCTGGAATGGTTTTTGTCGCTAGGATCTTAGGCAAGTCCTAGTGTTCTAGATGGAGTCTATGTAAAAGTGATTTGGGAATAATCCTAACTATTTGGTTAGATTATTTTATTACAAATTGTTTGGTCTGTTGGATTATACTTGTGTCGCAAAACTGAGTCGTCTGTGAGAGTCTATTACAAATGGGTTTTCCCCCTTGCGAAGTAAAAAAAATGTAAATCATGATGTAAAATGTCTAATGCATGGTCCCTCGTAATTAGAAAACCATGGCTAAACATTTGAAAGTTGGAAAAATAATTTATCCCCTCATAGGTTAATTAATTAAATTTTTTGCCCCAAAATTAATTAAAACCTAAGCCAAATATTTAATTAATTCTAAGTTCTAATTAAATTTAAATTCTTCACAGGCAAAATTCGTCGGTCCTAAAAAATTAAATTTTAAGAGATCCTGGGACTAAGGTAAATTAATTATTTTGATAAATTTTAACCCTTTCATCCCTCGGGTTAAGTCAAAGTCAAAGTCAAAATTTTTGGGGGAAATTAACTCAAAAATTCTTTTTTTGAGTTAATTAAAATGCATTTAAGTGAAAATTTCGAATTAAATTAAAAGAAATTTTGATCTTCATCAATGGTCAAGATTACTATGACAAAGATAACTCGAACTAGCCGTTGGAGGATTTATCTTTAAGTAGGAGGTCATTTGTCAGTCGAATTTATCTGATCTTTGAGTCATGTGCTAAGCAAGACGCTCTTTGGTTAAGGCAAACCGAGCTTATGTATCACCATTAACAAAATATATTCAGAATAAGAAAAAAAGCAAAAAGCAAAAAAAAGGAAACAATTTGATACATCTGATGGCCGAGAGCAGCTCAATTTTCAGATAAGACAAAGCCCTACAATATGCAAGATCGGGCATGGCACCTCCGAAAAACAACCCACAGATTTGCAAAAAAGTAGGCAAATGCTCAGTATGCACTATATTGAACGCATCTGATGCTATGGGGCATCCTTTGTATTGTATTCCTAACCCTACACCCTTTTATTTTAGTATTTTATTTTGTAGGTAGATTTATGTTTTCCATGTTATTAGGATAGTTAATAAATGAAAAGCTTATATCTCTCCTGTGCTTAATATTATATAATGATTTTTGGATGGACACTACTTATGTTATCTTGTGGGTTGTGTAGATGCAGATTCTAGATTCTCACATTCCTCCGATGCAGCAACGTGTCCCCAAGTAGAGCCAGATGTTGACCACTATGTGTCAACGACCCATAGTAGTACACCCCCTTTTTTCGCAAAAGGGATAGTGCCTGATCGATGTGTTTGTGCCGTCCAACTATCATCATCAGCCTGACTTCCAAGATGTTATGTAAACCCATTTTGCATGTGTATAATATAAATAATCTCAGCAGACCTGTGTAATGTATGTAACGACCTAGGTAAACCTATCGTTTTGATGACAATCTTCATTCTAGGAGGTTTTTTGTCTCACCGATTCATTTTCAAATAATCAATAGAGTTTTTCCCTCCAGTCTTACCCTAAAGCTTGAATGGTTTTTGTCGCTAAGATCTTAGGCAAGTCCTAGTGTTAGATGGAGTCTGTAAAAGTGATTTGGGAATAATCCTAACTATTTGGTTAAATTATTTTATTACAAACCACTTGGTCTGTTGGATTATACTTGTGTCGCAGAACAAAGTAGTCTGTGAGGGTCTATTACAAATGGGTTTTCCCCCTTGTGATGTAAAAAATATGTAAATCATAAAGTAAAATTATGTAAAATGTCTAGTGCATGGTCCCTCGTAATTAGAAAAACCATGGCTAAACATTTGAGGGTTGGAAAAATAATTTATCTTCTCATAGATTAATTAATTAATTTTTCTGGCCCAAAACTAATTAAAATCCTAAGCTAGAAATTTAATTAATTGTAAGTCCTAATTAAATTTAAATTCTCCAAAGGCAGCCACGGGGCTTTGGATTGGCGGTGAATGGGTGCACTGTTAAGGCACTCCTTGCAATAGGTCACTGGTTCAAATCCCTCGTGGGTGCTTACCTAACAACAACAACAACAAAAATTCTCTGAAGGCAAAATTTGTCTGTCCTAAAAAATTAAATTTTAAAAGGTCCCAAGACTAAGGTAAATTAATTATTTTGATAAATTTTAAACCTTTGATCCCTGGGGTTTAAGTCAAAGTCAATTTTTTGGGGAAATTAACTCAAAAATTCTATTTTTGAGTTAATTAAAATGCATTTAAGTGAAAAAATCGAATTTCCTCAAAAATAAAATATTTCGACGGATGAGATTAAAAGAAATTTTGATCTTCATCAACAGTCGAGATTATTTTGACGAGAATCACTCGAACTAGCTATTGGAGGATTTATCTTTAAATAGGAGGTCATTTGTCAGTGTCTAATCTCTGAGTCGTGTGCTAAGCAAGAAGCTCTTGTGTAATCTTTTTTCTGGATAATAAAGAAAGACTTTGGGGTTAAATTCTGTTGGTGTTACTCTTCCTGAGAATGTTGTAAGATGTTTTTATTTCATGCATAAGTTTTTCTAAAGCCATTCATGATAGCTTCTAAAGAGTAATCGAAGCACAGATATCTTGTTCAATTTGCTGGGGTTTGAATAATAATTTTAATTTTGAACATAATAGCAAATATCTTTATTTGTCTAAATTTAATTATTATTTTCTCGCTCTATTTTTTAATGGTTGGATCGAGTTTTGCAGGGAAATATTGAGATAGATTATCGAGCATTAAGGGATAGTCTTTAGAGCCTTCAGTTTGTAAATACTGTGTTTTTCTTACGTGGGTTTTTCTGGTTTTTTAATTTCATCATTGTATATATCGTTTGGGTGTTTTCTTGTTGTCATGCAGTTGCAGATCTCAAGGAGAATTTTTATTTGAAGCCAAATCTAGCCCTAGAGGGTAAGATCTAGCCCCAAAATCATTTTTGCAAGAGCATTATTCCAAAATATTTTCAGTTTGAGGGTTTCAAAATTCAAATTTCAGGATTTTTCGAGGATAAATTTGAAGCAGAAAAATATATCATTTTAATCAAAAAATATAATTTTCTGGGTTTATTTCTTGGGGTTTGTTAGGCTACCATTTTTCTTTTGTCTGTTGCCTTATTGAGCCTCTATTTTCTGCTGCATTTTTCCCTCTGGAAAAATTCGAAATTGTTTTTGTTTCCTCCTTCCGCTGCTATGCAAATTTTCGATTTCTTTTTCTATCGATGACAATCCCAATTCAAACTTTTAGAGCATTAGCATAGAATATATCAAAAAATTTGGGTGGGGCATAGAGTTTGGTTGTGCCTAAGCAATGAGAGGTTACACAGACTATGGGATTTCAGAAGTGTTGGAAACGGTAGGCAACAATGCTTACAGGTTGAATTTACCTCCCTTATATGTGCACTAAGTTACCAGGATTCAAATCGAGATCCAGATCCATCAATTTTTTGAAAAGCCAGGATCTGGGTATAGTAGGGAAACGACAAGTACAAATAATTTAAATATATTTTTATAATTTTTAAACATAAAATTATATACAAGTAATGTTTATAACTAATAATATATAATTTAATTAATATATAGTTACAATATATAATAATATATTAATGATATATAACATATATATTAATAATTTCTAATTCAGATAACTTAATTAATAATATATAATTATATTTAATAATAAATATTTTTGAATGCATCATAGTGTACTAACCACGTCAATTTAATCCACAAGTTGGGCGGACCACTAAGAGAGAGGATTCTCATTCTTCCAACCTTTGTCTTATGTTCTGTTCAATTCAATTGTCAATGTGATCGATTGTTTTGTAACTTGTTTGACATACCAAAGGAAGCGGGGTAAATCCTCGCCCCATATAATTATATTTAATAATAAATATTTTTGAATGCATCATAATGTACTAACCACGTCAATTTAATCCACAAGTTGGGCGGACCACTAAGAGAGAGGATTCTCATTCTTCCAACCTTTGTCTTATGTTCTGTTCAATTCAATTGTCAATGTGATCGATTGTTTTGTAACTTGTTTGACATACCAAAGGAAGCGGGGTAAATCCTCGCCCCATATAATTATATTTAATAATAAATATTTTTGAATGCATCATAATGTACTAACCACGTCAATTTAATCCACAAGTTGGGCGGACCACTAAGAGAGAGGATTCTCATTCTTCCAACCTTTGTCTTATGTTCTATTCAATTCAATTGTCAATGTGATCGATTGTTTTGTAACTTGTTTGACCAACCAAAGGAAGCGGGGTAAATCCTCACCCCATATGGACGGTCTTGGAAGCACTTTCTTGCTTGATTGGCAAGTGCTCAAGGAAGTATTCATGGAGACAGCAAACTAACCTCACCCTGTCTTACATGATTAAATATATACAGTCGAATGCTTTCGATTTCCAAGTGAATGCATGAATGAGGACATCAAAATATCTTAAGAATTTCTCTAACCATCACTCCATGGGAAGGTCAAAGAGTTTGACCCATGTTAGGAACTTCGTGATAGATTATGCTCCGAAATTTGTTCCTTGCCCTATGGACAAGTCCCACAAATCTTTATTTCATCACAAAGAATACTTATAATTAATAATGCTCCCCTAATGAATGCAAACCCTAAGCATTGTTATGGGTGAATCCAGATCCGTATCTGATCCGAGAATGTGCAGATCCAACAATAAGAAATACTACAAGCTAACTATACATGAAAAGGAATAAGAAATATAAGTCTTGCTTGAATAAAATATTTGGCCCGTTCGACGAGAAAATTTAACAAAAGAAATCCCACCACAGGAAATGAAGCAAACCAGCAGAGGTCAGCAAGAATATTGGTAGAATCAAATGAAAGGCCAACATCCAGGCAAAGCCTAATGGTACTCCATGGGGAAAGTTGAGGAAGCTTTTCCTCGTCTCCTTAATGCTTAGAACTTTAGGCACCAAAGGCCTCCCGAAATGAGGAGATATGATCCAAGATGGATTACAGCTAATTTGATATTTCATTGGTCACACTCTAAAGTTCACATGTAGGGGAAAAAGTTCTTCCAAACTTCGAGAGAAACAAGGTTTTTCCTCCAAGTTATGTCAAGCTCACTTCCTCTGAAAAGAAATGAAAATCTGATTGAACAATTTTCATGTCTTAAATACCATCGCCTTAGCCTTGCTAAGATTCACCATCAACTGCAACTACCAGCAGCCACAAACATCAATAAGGGTGTGTAGCTGCCTTTGTAAACTCTCCAAAGCGTAAAGCTCAAAGGAATTTGTCATCTACATAGAATAGGATAGCAACCAAAACACGCTGTGGTGAATGTTAGCGATCTCAAATTGCATGAACCACCATATCATAAGAGAGAAGTGCATCTCATACAACATACAAAAAACCACAGAATTTCAGCTTCATCTTAACAAAAAAAACACTTCAATACCAACATGCAAACAACTACATACCCAATTGAGCAATAAGGGACTTCATAAGCTAAATGGTTTTCTCAAGTGTCATTTATGGAATAGTTTCACCACATAAAGACAAGTTTGGGACAATTAGTAAGGAAAATATATAAAATGTAGCACCCTAAATAACAAGTACAAATAAAAAAGAACGCTACGGTTGGATGACAATTACAAATAAAAAAGAACGCTACAGTTGGATGACAATTACAAATAAAAGAGCACAGAGACCTACTTCCTTTTAATCATTCTTAGTTCAAATCTCCAACAGTTATAGGCACTAACAATGAAAATTTCTTCTCACTTAAGCTAGCTCCTTACATGCAACACACAAGAAAAGGAAATCAAACTCTCTTCAGGTGTTTTGGTTATTAGGCTTAACCTATACAACTAACAAGAGATGACCCCCTTCCGAGAAGGAAATAGCTTTTTATACATTATGGCTTTTGTGAAGCTCTAAAATTCGAAATAAAATGCCAGGCAATATAGTCGCCTACCTCTTCCCTATCTTCTCCCATCCTAGTTGAACTAATTTCTCTAAAAAAATCAGAAGGCAACTCCAAGTCCCTTCCACGTGCTCAAGCTTGGACCATAGCCTTGAGCAAACCTAGAAAAGATCACATGGAGACCATCTTCAAGCCTTTCGCGCTGAGAGAAGCCTTTGCACCATTTAGCAAAATTT
Organism: Pinus tabuliformis; assembly: GCA_031772625.1. Classification (NCBI taxonomy): domain Eukaryota; kingdom Viridiplantae; phylum Streptophyta; class Pinopsida; order Pinales; family Pinaceae; genus Pinus; species Pinus tabuliformis. The sequence continues at coordinate 47,964,405 of CM062805.1, read as the reverse complement.
TCTCACATGTTAATCTCTCCAATCCCAAACTAAAGGAGAACAAACATGCTTGGCAACAAGTATTAGCGACCAAGGAGGGTAAGTGGCTCGGTATTCATGATCTATGTGCAATGCCTAGACACTCCCCTCCTCCCAGGCGGTCCAACCCCAATTCTTATGAATGACCCTGCCTATTCATTACCTATTGGAATTGCAATGTTGTGTTTTGATATTCACCTAGAATGGTTTATGACATACTTGGTTCTAAGGATCTTTTTTTCCTCACTTAAAACCATGTATGCCCAAAACGAGGGCTCTCACGTGCTATTGGTTATCACTGGATGTAAACTTGCAAAGAAGGATACTTATCATTATAAAGGAGTTCAAGGATTGGACATGGTGGCTTCCTAGTACAAAATTCCCTTCAAAGTAATGTTTAAATGGACATTTGTATTAAGTATGTTAAATTTAGGTTGATGTGAATTCATTGTAGTGCTCCTCTCTTTTGAGATGTTTACAATGTGATTTGTTATTTCCCTTCGACTTCATTCACAGTGAGCCGAATGGGGACTTGTTCCTCGATTTTTACCCAAACGCCTCACTACTCTTCATGGGATGTTATCCTCCTAGAGGATTTCAACACCATACCGAGCCTTTCCAAGTATCAATGCATGATAAGTCTTGGGATGCCCTTTGTCTTTGAAATATTGACGCAATCTCGATGGGCCTGCATAAGATATGGAATGATGTTCACGGCATCCTCACAGTGTATAAACAACATGTCAAACATCTCAATGAATTGCACAATCTTTTGATCCTAAGCGGTCTCCCTTGTTTGTCAGACTTGAATGGCTTCAATTGTTTCCCTCATTGTGGCGATGTTAGTGCAGTTGATCATGTCCTAGCCAACCCAAATTTGCTTCCCCATATCTTGATCTCTCAAACAATCTCCTCACAATGACCCATGCTCTCTTCACCATTTTCCTATCAAGATACACCTCTTGGATTTTTTCATCAAAGCAACATCATCTACGGCTCTAAGGTGTAGGGGTGGCTTATTTCGAGCCCACTAGGATAGGACAAAGAGAATACAATCTCTTATGTTATTATGCATCATTTATAAAAAGTGAATGATCCCTTAGTCCGTAAAGTAGGTTAAGTTTGATGTACATCCTCAGTCCTCACATACCATTTTCAATCTCTTTACTCCCGTTGTCACACAAAATGTCTAGGCACCACGACAACGGCTCAGATCAGGAGTTGTCACCCTGATCCCCAATCTCTCTGTTTAAGTTGTCTCACAACAGCAGACCAAGGGAGGTAGACCCTACGGAAATGGATGCAAGAAAGACTAGTTGGGAACCAACCAATCCGAGAGACACAGTTAAGCGACCAAATACTCGTTTTAGATTAAGCAATATTTTAAAGGATTAGATTAGATTTAGACGATTGATACCAATGCCTTATGGAGTCAACTATCTTGCTGAGTAAATTTAGGACAAGTACTAGATGGATAATTGTTGCTTGGATGAATAACTAACCTATATGACATGCAATTCCTAAAACTAATGTGAAATGCAGGATCTTGGTTAATTTTAATTAAATGTCTATTCTAAGTATGTTCTTTGATCTTTGTGTATATTGAGCCTAAACTTCATAGCGAATGACAGAGAAAAGACAAGGTGAAGCACACGAGGGTGTGATTAACGATCTCTCCTTGAAATCTAACGTACCCGGTGCCTTCAGCACTGTAGACGCTGTGGTTTTGACGACTGCAAGGTCATCGTTTTAGACACTAAAAAGACTAAACTTCTCAAGAGAAGACACAAAGGTGTTCCTATCTTTCTTTCAACCAAGCTTATGCTTGGAGGTTGATTATTAAATGCAAGACTAGCTTGGAATGTGGAATGCAAGGAAGATTAGAAGATGTTTTAGTGAAACAAGATGTTAAAGACTCAAAGCACTTAGATTACTATTTATTCTAAGTTAAATGCTAAAAGTACTTTAATGAAAAATCCCAATTAAACAGATGCTCAAAATACTTAATTTTAAGAACCGAAAGATATACAATTTTCCACAAGTCCACGATAGTATATTCAATAAAAATGTTCATCACAATTACTTGAAAATTTCTCAAAACTAATTATTCAAGAAAATATCCAATAACTCAAGTAAATGGATCCAAACTTAAAAGTTAATTTCCGTCTTCGACAATGAACGATCTCAATAATTATGAAGCATTAAAATCAATGATCACAAAACTTAGGTGAAGCATGCAAATAATGAAAGCCAACGCACTTAAATTTCAATGATTTAATATTCAAGGAAACAATGAAATTTAGATGCTAATTAATGCCAAACACCTCTTCAAATAATTCTGGAAATTATTAATTTTTCTAATGTTTCATATCCAAAAAAAATATCTCTTCTCCTATAGTAAAACTTTGAGAAAGTTTTTAAAAAAAAAATTTATATGTTGCCTTGATTATAGAAAAATTTAAATTTTTACCCACAAAGCTTTTAAAGATTATAAGCCCAAAAATAAAATACCCTTATCACAAAAAAGATTTAAAACTTAGATCTAAAATTTTATGTCACTTTTATTAAATTCAAAGTGATAATGGTCATAAAAAAATGATTTTTCTAAAAAGGGCCAGCGCATTAAACGATAAATGCGATAAATGTTTATGAAAGAATTAAACTTAATTTTTTAGAGGGCCAAACAGCTACTTTAAAAGAATAAATTGAAATGTTAGGTCGAATAAGGCAATCGAAAGTGATGGAAAGTGTATGCAAGTAGAGGGAGAGGAGCTCATGCGCAGGACTGAGGAGCGAAGAGCTCACGCGGAGGAAGGCTTTCGAAGAAGAGGGAGGAGAAGGCAGTAAGGGAAGAGGGTTGAGCAGCAAAGAGGAGAGGGAGGCGGAGGCAACTCATGCAGAGAAGAAGATCAATGTTGCGGGCAAAGAGAAAAAGCGATGTGAGGCAAATATATGTAGTTGCAATCAATAGGAGAAAAGTTGCCAAGAGGCAACGAGCAGGGGGGATAGGAATATGAAGGGCTCGCACAGAGAGGAAAGGAAGGTGAAGGGAGGAGAAAGAAAAACACAGAGAGGAGAGGAAGGAAAATAAGGGGCTTAGACAGCGAATAGGGAGCCACAAGCAAGGAAAAAATGTAGGGGAATGGAGGGTTGAAGTAATAGAGCATATTAGGGCAAAATACCTTCAAAAGTTTGAGACTCAAGTCATTGAACCAATAGAAAATCTTGTGACTCAAGCAGTTGCAAAGTTTGGGAGTCGAGGCTCAACAAACTAAGTTTGATCATGATGACTCATGAGAAGTTTCAAGTGATAATGTTGATCACTATTATCATATATGTAAACTTGTAGTAGGCCAGTGGCCCCATAGTTTGTAGCTTTGTTTTTGCACTCTAGAGGCCATTTAGAGCCTTATTGATTATATATTTTGTAGGCGATATGTAATGCACTTGATGCCATTTTGATATATTCACCCTTACATGGTATATATATGAGCAAACTTTGCCTATTATGTGTCTACTAGTTTGGAATCATGGTTTTAAATCTTAAAAATAGTTTTTTTCATTAAAAATTAATTATTTGATGTATTTTCTTTAAAACCGGTTCATTTAGACCTAACCAGTCTCAGTTTGACCAGTTCCAATTTGAAACCCGGTTTATTAGGTGGACTAGTTCGGTCACCGGTTCCAGTTTTTAAAACAATGGGAAGAAGATGCTTTGGATTGGTTTACGAAAAAGCCTAATAATTCATTTGACACATTGCAATCGATTATTAATGCCTTTTAAGGAAAACTATGGAGATAAGAGACAAGAGAGGCATCACGTTAAGGCTATTAGTGTCATAAAGAAGGAAAATGAAACCGTAGAAGAATTTAATAAGAGATTTAATGGTATTATTAAAGAATTACCTCAAGATTATAAGCCTCCTGATAAATCTCTTTTGGATTTTTACATTGATGCTTTTATTCCTGATACTTCTTCTAAATTAAGGCATGCTAAGAATCATGATTATAAAGTTGCTTGGACTTTAGCTAAAGAGCTAGAAAAAGATAAGAAGGCATCTGGGAAATCTGAAATCCCAGGTTTTGATAGGGATTCAACCAAATTAAAAGAACCTAAAGGAAAAGAGGTTAAAGAATTTGATGATGATCCTATGCAAAAGTTTCTACAGAAACTTGAAAGCATGGAGTTAAATCAAGCAAAGTTAATATCTAACCATGCTAAGGAAATAAGTGCCTTGCAATCTAGGTTGGTCCAAATGGAAAGGTCTCAGGCTCAAAGTTCCTAACCTAGAAATAATAATAATCAGAATAATAATGCTTGGCAAAGAAAAGGCCCGTCTAATGAGCATAGACCTCCAAATCCTCTCGAATCTGCTAATTTTGTGGATGAAACTCCTCCTTATTGTAGGGCCTGTGATGCTCTTCATGAAGAGGCTACTTGCCCCACTGTTAAGATTATTTTGGATAGTGGGATGTTTGGAACAAGTAATCAAATAAATATGGTTGGCAAAGATTTTTCATTATCTATGGAGGATTGGATGGAAGTTAAAGAAAAGAGTCAAGAGGTTAGGCCTTCTACATCGTCCTTTAGTATAAATAATTTTGATCGTGAAAAGGATGTGGTGGTTGAATTATTTGGCGAAAAGCCTTCTCTTGAGCAAGTTTTGGAAATTGTGAAAGATAAGGGTTTGACTTACCAAAGAAGGGATAAGGATCAAGTGGAAATCAAATTCCCCCTCGAAGTTTTAACCCTAGTTCAAGCTTTGGTTTGGATGTTGATTTGGGAAGTTGGTTTAAAAATGCAAAAATTTGGGATCATGTCACCGAGATATTGAAGATTCCTTCCCAAAAGACTAAATTATTAAAAGTTATTGAAGCTCCTCGTGTGAATGTTTCTCAACAGAAGGCTCCTGAGACTATCTATCAGGATGCCCCCATATATTTGCAAAGTATGGATTCGGATAACAAAGATCAAAGAACATACTTAAAATAGGCATATAATTAAAATTAACCAAGATCCTGCATTTCACATTAGCTTTAGGAATTGCATGTCATATAGGTTTTCTGTGTGCAAGTTTTTGCCCAACACTTTCTCTGATATTCACAAATCAAAAAACAAAGAGAAAACTTGCATTTTTCAGATAAACTAATTGAGATCTAAGCCTGACCTTATAAATTTTTTGATTTGTCTTTGAAAAAAATTGCTTGCTTTTGATGTGTGTTCATAACGAAGCATTTTGTAAGGAAAAGCAAGGTTTTGAGGGAACGCAGATACTTTAAGGCAAATTGTATAATAAAATGACACTCGTGCTCCTTTCTAACATTTGTTATATCTTTTTTAATGGTTCACTTGGTTGAAACTTACTCTATTAGATTAAAGATATTAAGTTCAAGTCTTTCTTTATGTAGTGCCCCGCTCTAGTTGACCGACAGTCATATGAAATTTAATATGTATTTAGCCCTAAGGCCCACACTTTATTCTTTGAGGACCTCAGGTTGAGGATCCGAGCACGACTCTATTATTAGTGGTTGTGATGTTTATGTATGTTCTCCATTGATATTATGATGTAGATAGCATTAAGGGTTATGTATGTTATCTATTAGTATTATGATGATTGTAGCATTAATGGTTATGCATGTTCTCTATTGATATTATGATGATTGTAGCATAAATGGTTATGTTTGGTCTCTATTGAATTTATGACGATGATAGCAGTAAAGGATATGTATGCTCTCTATTGATATTACGATGATGATAGCTTTGATGGATATGTATGTTTCCATTGATGTTATGATGATGATAGCCATGATGGATGTGTCCCTATGTTAGCTACTTACATTAGTTCTGGTTCACAATGAACAATGATGCGAATGACTAGGTGATGTTGATGATGCTATTATGACAATGACTAACACTGAGAAACCTTGTTACTGATGATTATTGAGTATGGCAGGAAACCACCAAAGGCACTCGCATATGATGAGTTGATGACAACTTGTTTCATGAAAAATTATATATTGTCTTTGAAATTCTAAGTCAATTTTGAAACCTGCTATCTGTGTATATCTATATTCTGATGATATGTTAGTGGTTGCAGACACAGATTAGTTGCTTGGCCGAATGACTCACATATGGGTGATGGGGTTGTACAATTGAATATAACTGCATGGGAGGGGTGGGACAGTGTCCCTGATCTCACCCAATAGCACTCCCACCGTGACTTGAGCTGGAAAGGTTGAAACACCTTCGCCTTGAAGACCACGATGTCATGAGGGCAGGTCCCAAAGTTGGGTCACTCATGAGGATTTCACTGGGAGGCGCGCATCAAGGCGGATTCCTTGATCCCCGACACCATTACTCTCATTATAGCAGGCAACATAAAAAATGATAGTGGTCTCTATCGTTGCACCTATACTTTCCCCTGGTAGCCATTGAATGCTTAAAGGGCAAGTGGCGTGGGACCCTTGGAACTTCAAGGGAATTTCTTGAAGGGCACGACCAACTTGGCACCCTTGGCATCACAAATAAATTGTTAGGAGTGACACTCTTGGCAGTTCAAGGGAAGTTCTTGAAGGGCACGACTAATCTTGGCACCCTTGGAATCATTAAAAATAAATAAATTAATAAATATAATCAAGATATGAAAACCAAGTAAATTCACATCAAGGGTAAATGATGTTAGAAACCGAGGTAATTAAATCAAGAATAAAACTTGGGTTAAGAGGATCATAGGAAGAAATAAAATATTGTACCTTAAAAACTCTACCCTTCCCATGTTGGAAAATATTAGGTAAATAATGTAGTTTAATTAGGTAAAAAGGCAAAAGAGGGGCATAAATGTAAAGATAAATATTAATCTTAAAATAGTTAAACCTAATTAAGACGAGGATGGTGAATTAAAATAAGATCAATAAATTAAATTTTAGAAAAATTTAGAGAACCTCCATGTAGCATCAACCAACATAAGAATATCCATCTAAGAGATAACTTGAGTTAAATCAGGGAGTAGATAAGGAATCAAATCTTGACTTATCAATTGACTTTAGTAATGAACACAAATTAAGGAGTAAAAAGGGGGATCAAAAGACAACTAGGAGAAGAAATAGGAACCTTGTTAAGGCGAGGAAAAATATTATTTTTAAATTAAAATTTAATTAAATGAATTTTGGAGATCCCTGATGAGAGGGTGACACATGGGTGGGTGAATAATCAAACTATGGGATTATCAAAAATAATTAAATATGCATGAGATGCCAAGTGTCACCTATGAGAACTCCTATAAAAGAAGGGGCAGGCCATGGGAGAGGGGACTTTATCTTTACCCTATTGTTGTATGGATGAGACTATGTCAGAGTAGTGACTACGAGCTTTAGTGAGTTTGGTCAGGTAGAGGACTTTAGAGAGGGGACTCGTGAGCCAAAAAGTGCTCTCCTCTGCCAGCTAAAACATTCCTCCATTATACAACCCCATTGCAGCTCGGGGGTCCATGGGAAGGAGAGTACCCAAAGAGTAGGCTGGGAGGTCAACCAGTGGGTCACTGCATTCCGATTAAGCACGTCCACATTCACACTTGGAGGCGACCAACAACAAAGGAGGGCAATTAGGAACAAGTCAAGTTTGAATCTCGTCTCCTGGTGAACGGTACCTATGTTGTTATAATGATCTTTGGTATGACTTCATTAAGGTTTAGTTAATAACATGTAAATTAGATGATGTGTTCAATGAAGTGAAATTCAGGAAATTTTTATATAGTGCTTAATAATTTTTGAGTTCCCAATGTTATTTTCTTATGGTTGTATTTTTAGTATTTAAAAAAAAAAAAATTATAGGGTTGGTTCCTACACTTTCCACTAATTATAGGTTTTCAATTCAAGTCTTTATTTCCCATGAAATAGAGGTCTTGAGTTCAAGTCTTTCTCTCCATTGAATTACTTATTGAAAACGTTGATGCACCTTTAAGTTATTACATAAAATTCCAAAGCGCATTTTCCTTAAATTATAAAAATGAACAACGCAAAGTGACTTTAATGTTCATTTTATCAAAGGATGAGGACATGTCATCATTTCTCACGAAAGTCTCACAGCTGAGAGACCATCTGCAAGGTCTTGGGGGAACAATATTTGATTTGGTGGTGACCATTTGTGCACTAAATGCACTGCCACCAAAATGGAATAACTTTGCAACAAGCATCCACTCCAAGAAAGATTCAACTCCTTCTGATGAGTTGTGGGCACAATGCATTTTGGAAAAATCAAGGATTAAGGTAAAGATTACATTGGACCAGATGAGTAGTCTCAAGCCTTTCTAACCCGAGTCAAGAAGCTGAAGAAGGGAAAATTTGGAAAGTCAAAGAAGAAATACATGTCCAAGGTTCAATGCTTTAAGTGCAATGAGTTTGGACACTATAAGAGAGATTGTCCAAGACAACAGAACAATAAGAGAAAGGAAAGGAGTGAAGCTCCTGTAGCCAAGGAAATGGGAGAACTTGAGAAGTTGAAGAAGGAAGAAGGAAGAAGTGAAGGATCTTTACTATAAGAAAAGGCATCTTGGTTGGTTCTTGGTAAAATTGGCCTTTCCATTAGCATGCATTATTTAGAAAAGTTTTGATTTTGCATAACATCATAGAGATAAGCATGTGATATCTACATAAGTAGAGTCTACTTGGTTAAGTTACTTTGTAGAAGTCATCTAGTTTTTAAAGACAGATATATAGACCATTTTGCATAATGTTCATCTAAGCATTAGCTAACATTAAGTTAGAGCTTGTCATATTGCTTAAGTGGATCACTGTGATCTGGAAGAACCATCATTATGGAAGGTCTTGGGTGAAGCACTATGACAAAGTTAGTACACATTCCATGTAATGTGGAAATAGTACTGGTAAAGGGATGAAGGAAAGCAATGGGTCAGGATGCAAGCTCATTATGAGACATATAGCTACATGATGGAGTAAGAAGCATAGGAATGCACATTGAAAGTAATTCTTGGACAAGATTCATTTGAATAGAATCTTGTAACATGCTTAATATGATTGTATAATGTTGACTTACCTAAAGATGTAGGAAATATTAAGACATTCTCTAGAATATGTAAATAATGATCAACATCCAGTATAGTCTTTGGAAGAAAAGTTGTAACTTGTTAATCAAGTTCGATCCTTGGGCACTCTGATGCAAGAAGGAAAGATTCATATGGAGATGGACCATGACGATGTTGATGGAACGAGAAGGTCATCATGATGAGGTAGGTATAATTTTCATTATTGTTGGTTATCTGGTTAACATATTATTTTGCTACCATGAAGAATGTTGCGGGAATACATAATCACAGTTGAGGCAAGTTCCACTGTATAGATGGAAATGTATGATGAATGTTGAGAGAAGCTCAACTTGTGGTACCTGGAAACTATGCAGTCAAGATGTGTCCATCTTGGGATTAAAATGTAGCAGTTCAAGAAGATAACTTGAAGGTCAAAGAAGATCACTTTCATGAGGAATTTATGCTCAGCTTAAAGTTTGGAAATGCTCAATACAATGCCTTCATCTATGATGATGAAGTGATGAGAAAGAAGAATGACCTAGAACCTGTCACAAGATTGATGAGTGAAGATGCTCCATGATACCTCAAAAGGAAGCAAGCTCGATAAGGTGAAATGTGGAGAAAAGGAGGAGTCGTGTAGCTATGAAGAACAAATAGCTAATACTCTTATGAAGACAAGCTACAAAGCTTGTGATGGTGACTTCCCAAATAGAAAGAATATTTGGATCTCTAGTTTTGAGAGGTTGTAAAAGGAGTCTCCTTGAATAGGAGTAGGGATCTATTCTCTAGTCAAAAAGGAGAATAGGGATATCCTCTCTAGTTGAGAGGGAGTGATGTTGGACATGACATATGCATTCTCTTCTTCAAGTAATGAAGAGAGAATGGCAGAGGATTGGATAAGCATTTGTGGTTTCCTTGAGGATATAGCATTCAAGAAAGGAAAGAGACTGATACTCTTTGAGAATAGGACAGGTATCCAAGAGAAGAGTAGTCAAAGAGGATTGATATTCTTTGAGGACTCAGATTTGGAGATCCAAGATAAGAATAGTCATAAAAGGGCATACATCGTAGACATCCGGATGGGGTATGTACCTTATAAAGGTAGTGTGGTATCACAAGTAAAACCTCCCAACATAATGCTCTTGAATAAAGAAGAGCTTGTCTAGTTAGGCCTCAAAGATAGTGTTGGTCATGATAATGATGCTTACAGTATGTCTTATCAATTTGACTCTTCTTATGAGAACTCTTCAATTTGAGAATGATGTTGTACCAGTTGTACAATTATGAATACCTCCCTAGTTAAGAGGGAGTGTTGAAAATGTAACTAATTTCGATCTTCATAATTGTTGAACTCGTTTCAATATTTATCTTATGTAACAAACAAGAGAAGAAAAGAAAATTTTATTAGTATTAAAGCATGGGTTGAAAAAATTATTATTATTAAAGTATGGGTTTCATGCTCATTATTGATGGTCTTCCAGGTAAAAGCATGTTCTTCATGCTTCTAGGGTCTGTTAGGTCTTAGGATTTATTGTCATGAGTCAAAGGAGTCAACATCATCTTTATAAGGCCCTTTCATGCAAAATGTAATTGTAAAAAGAATTATTTTTAGAAAGTCTTGAGAACTCAAAAGTACAAGTCGGCCCTGGTTATTACAAGTCGGCCTAAAAGGAGGGAATTCGACCCCTTGGAAAGGTTATATAAAGACGCAGTTCAACCTCATTTACTCATCATCGAGTTTGACCTATCAAGGAAAGAGTTCGATCTATAGCTAGGAGAAGCAAAAAAGGAAAGTGAAGGTTTAGGAAGCAAGAAGAATCCAAGGAAAAACCTTTGTTTTGGGCTCTATCTCTCTCACATGTGCGAAATTCTAGGGTTTGTGCTGTCGTAGAAGGAGGCCAAAGTTGCAAGTCTCAGTTGTAGTAGGACGAAGTGCAGAATCTTATTGCTGGAAGAGAGAATACTCTACCTTGACCTCGTTGACCTTAGGAAGAGTTGTCTTGCTCTAGGAAGGTCTTAGAAGGAAGCGGGATTAAGGTTTCTACGAAGCTGCAAGGTTGAAATTGCATGGTCAAAGTTGCAGGACGAGTTGCATTATTGAAGATGGCAGGCCAAAAGTTTTTCGGGTTTTCTTCTAATTTTTGTGTCCTCTATTGTTGTTGTTTTGTTCTTAATATTTGTTTTATGAAAAGGCTTAACTAAATAACACAAGGAAGATTAACAAGGATCACAAGCAAATATTAAGGTTAAGTTAAATAAGAATTAATAAGCTGTTATTTTACATTTTCCAAGAGCACCTTAGTTACTTTTTATGCCTTTCTTCACAAGGGCATAACTTTGACATTTAGAATTCATTTCTTGTGTCATTTTTTTAAATTGCCTAATTTTTTGAGAGCTTCCCATCCAGACAAATAGAATTTGAAGCCATCTTACCTACAACATATTGTAAAATGGCTAGTGTAATTGATCTCTTGCTTATCAATTCAAACTACTTCTCTTACAAATCATATATGGATAATTTACAATGAGGGGATTTTATTGGGTTATTTGGGGAACAAAAATTGCCCTTCCTAATGTATTAAATAAAACCAAACAAGATAGTAAAATATGAACCGCGTGGATTACTCAAAATGTCCATCTCCAATGATCTTCAATTTCACCTTCAAGGAATTGATTCCAAATGCAGTGTAGCAACAGCTCGATATCGTGTTTGATAAACAAAATGAGATCCACTCCTACCAACGCAAAAACCAATTGATTGCCTCAAATCCTAGTGATTTCTATTGTATTGAAGATTTTTTATCAAAATTCAAAACGCTACTTTCACTTACAAATTGTAAGATAATCAGCACATATGACCAACTTATACATGTTCTTCTTGCTAATCTTCGGACTGCCTATTCTATTTTTGTATCCACCTTTCACTCTAATAAAGAAGCTCTTATTAATCAAGGAGCTACTTACAAAATGCCCTCCCTTGAAGCTTTTGCAATTCTTTAATTAGAGAGCAACATAAGCTCTTTCATCTTGGATCAATCGCAACTCTAAGTACATCTAACAAAGCCTCAATGGCACAACATAAGGATAAAACCATGCATTGAAAAAGAAAGAAGAAAAATCCTCTGAACAACAAACAAACCCAAGATCCCAAACCACCAACCAACTTCTATTACCAACAGTGATAAAGGAACAAAATAGATAGGAATGAAAATTGAGAGATTGTATTTTTTGTGGGCAAGATAGTCATCTAGAGTCTAAATGTTTCAAGAAGATATAAGCCTTAAAAGCACCAATGAAGAAGCAGAACATCAATCTTGACTACTAACTTTTCTTCTCATGGACATGCCCTTTCGACTTCTAATTTTTCCTTTAATGCAACAACCATTTCTTCTAAGTGCATTACTAATTCTAGAGCATCCTATCATATAGTGAAGAATTAAACCATCTTTTTTTAACTCTTAATGAATGTGAAGACAAATCTCCTATTGTCGTAGGGTCTGAAACAATTTAGCTAGATGATGTCAATTTTAATGACATATTATATATTTTGTGCCCTTCTGAACACCCTCTATCGATGAATCAAATCACTCGAGGTAAAACAATATAATTTTCCCCTCATGAAGTTGTACTAGAGGATTTAAAAGATCATAAGCATATCCTAGCAATTGGAATTATTGATGATAATACAAACTTCTATATATTTGACAACTTTGGATCATCGTCTCTTCCATCAACTTTTATTGCTCACACAATTGACTTGAGCAAACTTTGGAATGAGTGATTTAGTCATCTAAAATTATTGCTTATTGCAAAAAATATGTAATTGGAATATGGTGGTTGGCCTTCCTCTCGCTTCTTACAAAGATAGTGTTTGTTCTAGCTAAATAGTTTTGAAAAGTGTGCCTCAACCCCCTTGCAGGTGCTTCACAGTGGTTGTTCATAGTGATTTGTGCGGTCCGCTTCATTTTGCTCCTCTCTCACTCAAGTACTTCTTAACTTTCACTGATGACTTTTTCAAACAAACTTGGGCATATTTCTCAAAACTTAAGCGTGAAGTTTTTGACATGTTCTTGGCCTACAAAGGCCCTTGTAGAAAAACAATTTGGACATCAACTTCAGATGTTAAGAAGAAATAATGGAAGTGAATATGTTAACAACAAATTTACAACTTCCTGCACTACACAGAGCATTCAAATGCAACAAACTGTTATGCATACACGAGGGAAAAATGGTGTTGTTGATAGAAATAATCGCACACTACAAGAAACGGCAAATTGTATGAACCACTCTTAAGGGATTGAGTCCTCACTTTTAATTGCCATTTATTGTACTAATTACATAGTTAATTGCACTGCCACAAAGGTTTTAAAAAATATAGCATTGGAAGAAGCATGGCCTAAAATTGAAGGAAAAAGAAACCATTACAACTTAGAAGTGAGAAGTGCACTTCCATTAGATATTATGAAGATATAAATGGTTATGGACTTCTTCAATCTCATTCCAATGAGATTGCTATTAGAAGAGATATTAATTTGATGAAGATCTCTCGACCTTCAAGCTAAATTCAACATTTGTAGCAGCTTTATCACACTAGCCATCCTTGGTGATTGTGCCCTCTTTTATCCCCAACTTTTCTGCTAGTGTTCCTATGCTTGCTTCTTCTTCAAATGATGACAGTGAAGATGAAATCCACCTTTGGGTTCTCACCTTCTCTAGTTGAGTTTGTACAACACAAGAAGTTGTTTGTAATCTATCAATGATCCTTCATATTAGCATTGTACACGTTCTATTCAGTTCCAACAAGTCTTCCGTCTTTGGGAAGTTTTAGAGACTTGTGATCCAAAACATTTAAAGAAGCTTCTGGGCATCAAGATTGGGACACAAAAATTAATGAATTCCAAAAGGAAGAAAACTAATCTAACATATCTAGGTGTAGAGAACTACACATACATCAAATGAACGTGTGGAACAACACAATGATAGATTGGTTGGCAAAGCATTTTCTCGAGTACAAGGGATTGACTATAATGAAACATTGTTCATTGTAGCCAAAATGAATTCCACCCACCTTCCTCTAGCCCCCACTACTTCCAATAAATGGGAGGTCCATCAAATGGATGTTAAGTTTATCATCTTTCATGCAAATTTGCAAGAATAAATTTATAAGGAATAACCTCAAGCTATGTCCCAAATGACTCCAAACTTGTTTATCACCTTAAGAAATCTCTCTATTACCTTAAGTAAGCTCCTTAGACTTGATATGTTAAAATGGATAGCTTTGTTCTAGATATCATTTTGACCATAATGCCTATACCAAGAAAGCAGGTAGCCATTGTGTAATATTTGTTCTTTACATTATGGAATTTGTGCTCATTGGCAGTGACTCCAAACTTTACCCACGAGTAATCCAACCTCAAGAATATATTTGAAATGATAGACTTAGCACATTTGCATTATTTTCTTGGCCCCCAAGTGTTGCAAACCAAGGAAGGAATTTCTCTTTCTCAATCTAAGTATGCATGTGACTTTCTTCACCATTTTCACATGGACGATTATCAACCAACCCCATCTTCCTTCCAATCTAGAGTTAAATTGGTCACTTGTACTACACCAAAGGTAGATACCACTTTGTAACGTTAGTTAGTTGGTAATCTATAGTAATTAACTCATACATGTCCTAGTATTTCCTTTACTGTTGATCTTGTTGCCCAATGTCTTCAAACACCCCATGAGAGCCATTAGAAAGCAAAATAAATACTTCGATACATCCAAAGCACAATTCCATTTGGGATACATTATAGTTCTAGGGGGTCTCCTTTGTTTGTTAGTTTCACTATTTCAATTGGGTACAAAAAAATTACTTCAATACATCCAAAGCACATTTCCATTTGGGATACATTATAGTTCTACGGGGTCTCCTTTGTTTGTTAGTTTCACTTATTTCAATTGGGTTGGCAACCCTAACGATCAAAAATTTACATCAAGTTATGTTTTCATTATTGGTTTTGGAACTGTCATTTGAGCTTGTAAGAAATAATGTGCCCTTGATTTTTCTTCAACGAAATCCAGGTATCGAGCAATGATTAGTGCAGGTCACGAAGCCTTGTGACTTCAAGGGTTCAATAGATCCTTTCAAAAATTGGATTCCAATAGTAGCGTCCAACCACATTCTATTGTGATAATAGAAGTGCCATTTAGCTTGCCAAAGATCCAGATCAACATCAACACAATAAACACATACCTTCAAAAGAAAGCATCTTCGATATCATGTTCTCAAAATACCATATTGCCCTATAGATAAGCAAGTGGTAAACAACTTCACAAAGTAACTCACTGAAGTGAAAATTTTCAGACTTCAATTTATCTTTGGAGTTTGGGAAATTGTCATTAAGGGGAAATAAGCTCTAATGTCTACTTCCTTCTCCCGTTGTGTCAACTTTGTAAATCCTTCAATCCTACACCAAGTTGTTCTTGTTATTTTTCTAAATATGTAATAAAGAATGTAAACATGGTTAGAAAAGGATCTCGTTTAAGATTATGCAAATTGTGGATGGGACGGGCAACCTACACAAATACAAGTTATTTCTGTCTCTTCATTTTCTCATGTAGTGAAAGGAAGACAACTAAGCATTGATAGATGAAGGGTGCCATTGTTGACTCTAATTATATAGATATAGGGTTTTTAAGCCCAATGGGCTACCTCATTCAATTTTTGAAGTGACAATTTCAAGGCATGCTACCAAGAGATCACAAGTTCAGCTCAATGGATCACGAGTTGCTCATGTTATTGGTAGTGAATGTGCCTTTCGTCTATAGATTCCAGTGAATAAGAGTGAGTCCTTCGTGAGGAAATGATTTTCGGCCTCTAAACCTTTGATATCCTTCGAGCGAACCAAACTTGACCCTTTCCATGGAAAAAACTATATTGGCCTTTGAACCATTTGAATCCCATTCTTGAAGTCTCTTTTGACATTAATTTAATGACATGTACATTATAGGGTGTGAATAAAGAACCTATAACAATGAGTTTTGGGGTATAAACATGGTTATTAGCAAGACATGAGCATTCCCAAAGAGATGTCAACATGTTAATTTTATATAACAATGGTATGTTCTATGCTTTACAGCAACTTACGTCAATTTTTCTTATTAGCCCAATATCAATTTCCAAATTAGCAATCGCATTAACATGATAGTAAATGCAGATAGAACATAAATAATAAGTAGAAGACAAGCCAAGACAAGAGGACACAAAATTTGGTTGATGCTAGGGAAAAACCCCAATGTGGGGAAAACCCTTTGATGAAATCTTCTTATTATTCTTCAAAAGTTCAGCAAAGGGAGAGAGTACAATATACAAAATTTACTTGCCCAATCATTCAAACTACAGTCAACGGGATGCCCTTACCAGAAAGTCAACGTTGGTCAAACCAACAGAAAGTCTCCTCCAAATTAGCTCAGTCAAACCTAATCAACTCAACCTCCAAAGACGGGTTGAATCAACCCAAAACAATCCTAAAATTCTCAATCAAAGACGGTCAACACAGGTCAACATTGCGGTCAAAGTTGTTGTAGTCAATGCTCGTCGATCGCCTAGAAAATCTCAGTATCTGTGCCAGAATATGCAGCCTGCCCAAACAAAGATTCTCCTGGTCAAAGATGGTTGCAACTCAGTCAATGCAAAGAACAGCAATGCCCAGTCAAACCTTCGCACGTGTGGAGAAGAACACGTTGCATGTGCTTTGTACAACCCAATCAGATAGAGAGAATGGAATGTTGAGCTGTGAATATCCAAATGAGGAAAAGGCCTCTTCTATTTATACACAACGTTGAGGGTGAAGAGACACGTCTGTTGGCTTCATGAGCCTACATTAGACTTCTGGCCGACCTTGACAATTTGTCCATAGAAGAAATAAATTCATAATTCCATTTCTACTTGTCAGAATGAGAGGATCTTTAGATCAATCCTACACCTCTCAGAAAGAGGAATCCAATAAAAATATCATCTCCATCATATGAGCTGTCCAGGGTGGAGTTTGGCCCTAGTTGCTAATTTTAACACTCCCTCTCAACCAGGGAGAAATCCACCTGCCAAACCATCTGACAATTTGTACCATCTTTGACATCCCTGCTCTACTTTGTTCAACCATAAATATATAATGAAGAAGAAATGATCGAGAGTGTATAATACCACTCTCCACTGACCCAAAGTCAGTCTCCATTGATCCCAGATCAATATCAAACATCCTAACATATGGAGTACGGTAGTACACGATGCGTCCCTCGGTAGTACTATGGTCCCTATCCTCATTTCCCAACTCATTGGCCAAATGAGAGGTACTTCCGATGAGTCTCGGACTGCATGGGTAGGATGTATCGGCAGGAGAAGGTGAACCACTCATCCTGCTTATGTGCCATAGGAGAAGGTGAACCACTCATCGTATGCATATATCAATCATCATGTGGTATCACAGGGGAAGGTGAACCACTCACCCTGAACACAGCGCACCACTAGGGGAAGGTGAACCACTCACCCTATGGTCTCTCATAGCTCCAAGACGTACCCCAAGCCCCCTGAAGCTCCCAAAGCTCATATCCAACTCAAACGGGACCCTCATAAGAGGGTTTCTCCACGACTCCAAGTCGTTCACGGAAGGTTAAGAATTTGACCTTCCCCATGGGCTTCGTAAGAATATCTGCAACCTGTTCATCAGTCCCAATGTGATGGAGCCTTATTGCGCCTCATTGTACCATATCTCGCATAAAGTGGTAGCTAATATCAATATGCTTGGAGAGGTCATGAAATACGAGATTCTAATTAAGACGAATCCCACTTTGATTGACGCAGTAGATCATGGTGGTATCCAGCACAAACCCAAACAGCTCACTAAAGAGCTTCCTCAACCAAACAACTTCACAGGAGGCCATACTAGCAGCAATATATTCAGCCTCGACGGTGCTCACAGCAACCAATTTCTACTTCCTGCCCATACAGGATATCGAAGCAAAACCTAGTGAGAAGCGACATCCCGATGTGCTCTTACGATCCACCACACTGTTAGCCCAGTCAGCATCAGAATAACCATGGAGCCTGAAATTCTCGACAATGTATCTCAGTCCGTAGGTGATTGTGCCCATAGATATCTCAAGAGATTCTTGGCAGCAATCCAATGTATGTGATGAGGCTCGACCATAACTTGACTCGATGTCTTCACTACAAAGCATATGTCCAGACTAGAGTTTACCAAGAACATCAGGGCCCCCACGAGTTGACGATACTCAAAAGGATTTTCCAAATCAAGGTAGTCACGGACTTGCAATCCATCATCCCAAATATTTCAAGTAGCTTCACAATGTATTTTCCTTCGGAAAGGAAAATCTCACCTGCCTTTTGCCAAACCTCCAAGCATAGGAAGTAGAGCATCAATCCTAAGTCCTTCATCTTGAATTCAGAAGCCAACTCCCTCTTGCATTCATCAATAAGAGGGTCTGCACCTGTCAAAAAGAGATCATCCACATAAAGTACCAAGATGAGAGGTGTATCATTTTCAACCTTGAAGTAAAGGTTCAGATCAGCGTCACTTCTTGTAAAACCCAGCGTCATCAGATAGTTGTCGATCCTCTCATACCAAGCCCGGGGAGCTTGCTTCAACCCATAGAGGGCTTTCTTCAACCTGCATACATGTGTCTCTCGATCTTGAACTTCGAACCCCTTAGGTTGTTCAACATAGACTTCCTCCTTAAGTGAGCCATGCAAAAAGGCGGTCTTGACATCCATTTGATGTAAATTCCATCGTTGAGAGGCAACAAGGGCAATGATCGAACGGATGGTGGTATATCTGGCAACAAGTGCATATATCTCATCACAATCCACACCTTCCTAGCCTCGAGCAACAAACCTGGCCTTGAACCTTTTAGCACTTCCATCAACTCCATGCTTGATCTTATAGAGCCATTTCAAGGTGACAATTGATTTGTCATTGGGTCTAGGGACCGCATCCCAAACATCATTCTTCATAATTGACTCATATTCTTCGTTCATAGCATCCTTCCAAACTTGGTGCTTCACAGCTTCTTCGAATGTGCAAGGCTCAGTTTGAATAATGGTGCTCATGGAAGCTAAGTACCCTTGGTACCTATTCGGCTTCTTACTTTCACAAAATGTCCCCCTTGGTGCAATATGTCTCTTGGCATATTTGAGAGTGTCTCTGAGCCATGAGGGTCTCCTTTTTGAGGAGGAGGGAGATCAATGGGATCCATCGATCCTTCAACGTCGGGCATCGACTCATCCTGCGATTCTCCCTATTTTCTTGTATCTGCTTCTTTGTCCTTCCTTGGAATAGGAAGGTTCCTAATTTTCCCAAGGGCAGCATCATCGAAGGTGACATCATGACTTATCTCCAATTTTCTTTAACCAGGCACATAGATTCTATATGCCTTTAAAGTTTCATTGTAACCCACAAATGTTCCTTTCTTCCCAGATGCATCCAATTTGCTTCTCTTTTCTTTTGGCACATGAAAATACACGAGACTACCAAAAATTCTAAAGTGAGAAACAACATGTTTCTTACCGGTGAAAACTTCTTCAGGAGTTCTGGAGTCCAATGCTCGATAAGGGCATCTATTTTGAACATACACGGCAGTGTTGGCAGCTTCTCCCCAAAGGAACTTTAGAAGGCCTTAATCAAGAAGCATGGCACGAGTGGCTTTTATAATAGAACGATTCTTCCTTTCAACAACCCCATTTTACTCAGAAGTATATTCGGTAGTAGTCTCCTTATTAATGCCAGCTTCTCTACAATAGTCATTGAACTCATTTGATTCATGTTCAGTTCCATTATCAATCCTCAATTTTTTATCTTCTACTTTGTTCGATTTTCAACCAAGGCTTTGAAAGAGCAGAACCATGTGAACACTTCGTCCTTCTTCTTCAAGAAATAAATCCAAGTTTTGCGAGAGAAGTCATCCACAAAGATAGCATAATATAAATATCCTCCCAAAGATGTTACAGGCAACATACCAGATAGATCAGAATGAACCAATTGCAAAATGTCAGTAGTCTTGCTATCACTTGAGGGGAATGGTCCCCTTGTATGGTTTCCTTCGGCATATCCCTAAGAAACACCTTCATGTTCTACTTTAAATTTGGGCATACCTGTCACCATCTTTCTTGCATCGGGTAGAGCCTTATAATGAAGATGAGCAAACCTCCGGCGAAATAATTCGGATTAAAGAGATGCGTCGCAAGACATAGCTCCTAGTGGACTTCCTCCAACTTGATATAGGTTGTCAACCTTGAATCCAAGAGTGAATGCTTCTTTGAAATTTCTTTTCCAAACACGCCTTTCCATCAAGGAATGCCACCTTGAATCCTTTGTCCTCTATCACCGAGATAGATACCAGGTTCTTCTTTAGATCAGGCATATAGAGTACTTCTTGTAGATGAATGGTGTTACCTTGATTCAACTGAAAAGTAACATTCCCAACTCCTTTTACGGGATGGGTGACATTGTCTCCGAGAATGATTTCCAAATTTGTATCCCTTTCTATTAGATTTGAAATAGCTTCCTTATACCCAGTGACTTACCTTTAGGCACCACTATCAATCAACTAATTTCCCAAGGTATCCAGAGGAGAAGCAGTAGAGAGGGCAAATATAAGATAAAATTCTTTTTGCTTGTTATCTACAGTATTAGATTCATCATACCTAGAGTTTCTTGATCTTTTGGGGGGTCGGCCATTTCAATGTTGAGTAGCGGGAGCATTCCTTTTTCCTTTGTTGTTGAACCTGCCAATCATTTGATTGTTGTTGCCCTTGAAATTGTTGTGGTTGTTGTTGTCATCATCCTGAGGTGTATCCCTTTTATTAGGACACTTCTTAGCATGGTGGCCAAACCTATTACAAATGAAGCATCTACCCTTTCTTCCTTTCTTCCATCTTTGAATCTCGATCTTCCTTGACATTGCTTCTTTGAACCTACATTGTTCTTCTTTTTAGCATGAGCGAAGAATGCAGTAGGATCATTCCTATTTCAAGGCATGTCTCTCTCTATCATCCTTGTTTCTTCTTGAGTACATCTAGTCAACAGTTCATCAAAACTTGGAATCCGGTCATTGTTGACAATAGTAGTGTTGAACACATCCCATTCACGAGGGAGACCTCCAAGGGCAATGAGAGTGAGCTCCCTGTCAGCAATAACTTCTCCAATTGATAGAAGATCATTTTTTATTTCGGTAATCCTCATGAAGTAGGATTAGATATCTTCTCCTCTTCCCCTCTTTATGTCCTTCAACTTGTTCTTGAGAAAGAGGACTTGGTTTGCATTGCTAGCTTTGAAAATGCTAACCAACTTGTCATACATCTCCTTAGATGTGCCCAAATCGTTGATGTAAGCAACTAAATGCTTATGAATAGAATCCCTGATGATCTTCTTAGCTTTGACTTCACCTTTCTTGTACTATCTTAGCGGCAGTCGATGCATTTGAAGGAGGTTCAACAATCTTTCCCTGCACATAGTCCATAGCATCATGCTCTTCCAAAGTCAAATCAAGAGACATTTTCCATGCATGATAATCAGACTTATTATTGAGCTTGTCATCAAATTTGGAGTAAGATGAGGAGGCCATTGAATTTTGTCCTTGGCCAACAAATCTCAGTGATTGCTTTTCTCACCCTTGCTTGGGCTTTGTCTTTACCTCAGCTTTCATACCATGTTAATTTTAGATAACAATGGTATGTTCTATGCTTTAGAGAAATTTACTTCCATTTTTCTTATTAACCCAATATCAATTTCCAGATTAGCAAACACATTAACATCATAGTAAATGCAGATAGAACATAAACAATACGCAGAAGACAAGCCAAGACAAAAGGACACAATATTTGGCGGATGTAAAGGAAAAACCCCAATGTGATTAGGTGATTTCTCTTGTTTTGATAACTACTTGTGATATATTTTAACTTAACTTGATTAGCTTCTTCTTTCACCTGATTATTATTATGTTTTTATCAATAAACAGCTACCAAACTATATAAGAACAATGAGACAAGAGGACACAATATATAGGCTATCAGTCAGGGCCAAAGCTCTCCTCTTGAAGGGAAAACCCACATGAACTCTTCTCTTCTTATATAACTTCAAATAACGAATTCCAAGACCTATGACCATTGACCAAGTCCCCTTCCAGGCCAAGTCAAACTTTTCCTCTTCTTGCCAAGTCAAACCAAGTTGCCCTGTAACAACTACAATTTCTCCTTCGACCTAGACTTCAGACCTGCAACCTTGGACTGCAACTTCTATCTACAATTCTTAGTCCCTCCTGCAACCTTGGACTGCAACTTCTATCTGCAATTCTCAGTCCCTCCTGCAACCTTGGACTGCAACTTCTACCTACAATTCTCGGTCCCTCCTGCAAAAACCCTAGATGGCAAGTCTGAGATTTTTATGGTGATTTTTCCCTCCTCTCCCTCTTGCTTGAGATGACTTCTTCTTCTTGGGAATTTGGCTTACAAAGGAAATTTCTTTTAACCCAAAATTCGGCTCTTAATGATAATTGTAATCTAAACTTGTTGCAACTCCAAAGTGCCCTAGTTCTCCTTCACATGTGTGAGAATGATGGTCCAAAAATAGTTCCAAATCCTAAGATTCTTTTTCTTTAAAATCTTCTCCTTCTTCGTTGGCTTCAGGTTTCCTTATCTTTAGGACACAAGATATAGACTATCAACTAGGGCCAAAACCTCTCCTCTTGAGAGGAAAACCCCCAAGAACTCCTCTTCTTATAGAACTTCAAATAACGAATTCCAAGACCTATCACCCTTGACCAAGACCCCTCCAAGACCAAGTCAAACTTTTTCTCTTAAGTCAAACCAAGTTGCCTTGTAACAACTGCAATTTCTCCTTCGACCTAGACTTCAAACCTGCAACCTTGCACTGCAACTTCTACCTACAATTCTCAGTCCCTCCTACAAAAACCCTAGATGGCACTTGTGAGATTTTTATGGTGATTTTTCCCTCCTCTCCCTTTTGCTTGAGATGACTTCTTCTTCTTGGGAATTTGGCTTTCAAAGGAAATTTCTTTTAACCCGAAATTTGGCTCTTAATGATAATTGTAATCTGAACTTGTTGCAACTTCAAAAGTGCCCTAGTTCTCCTTCACACGTGTGAGAATGATGGTCCAAAAACAATTTCAAATCCTCGGATTCTTTTTCTTTAAAATCGTCTCCTTCTTCGTTGGTTTCAAGTTTCCTTATCTTTACCAGTGTTTTTAAAACCGGAACCGGTGACCGGACCGGTCCACCTAATGAACCGGTTTACCGACCGGAACCGGTCTAACCGGGACTGGTTTGGTCTAAACGAACCGGTTTTAGAAAAATACATTAAATAATTATTTTTTAATGAAAAAAACTATTTTTAAGATTTAAAACCATGATTCCAAGCCAATAGAGACAAAATATGCAAAGATTGCTCATTGATATACCATGTAAAGCCTTAAAGGTGAATATATCAAAATGGCACCGAGTGCAATACATATCATCGACAAAATACATAAGCAATGAGGCTCTAAATGGCCACTAGAGTGCAAAAATAAAGCCTACAAACTATGGGGCCAGTGGCCTACTACAAGACTTCAGTCTAGACTCTACATATATGATAATAGTAATACTATAATAGTGATCAACATTATCACTTGAAGTTGAAACTTCTCATGAGTCTCAGTCATCATGATCAAACTCAGTTGGTTGAGTCTCGACTCCCAAACTGTGTAGCCACAAACTTCTATATTGGTTCAGTGACTTGAGTCTCAAACTTCTGAAGGTATTCTGCCCTAATATGCCCTATTATTTCATTTGGTGCTCCACATGGCTTTACATGGCCTCCTATCCCAGCCAAGTGTTGCTTGAACCTGTTAATACCCCCTCCTTGAATGGATTTTTGGCAATATTTGCAGATCATTTTGCCATCAATCATATCACAATGAGCCCATGCAGTATCTTCAGCTTTTGGAGGCATGATGACTCCCTGGATGGTAGATCATAGAAGTGAGAAGTTCATAACACAAAAAAAAAAATCATGGACAACAGACTCAAATGAGGAATTATCAAGTGCAAATCCTTACCTGGAAATGCAAACTAGCTCCCTTAGCCTCCTCTTGAAGATGGCAACTCCACTGACAGCTACACACTATCTCCAAAATAGCTCCAACTCCAACTCCAAGATGACTACTTCAGCAAAAACTCCACCCTCTCCAAGCTCACAAACAAACTCACAAACACTCACAAACACTCCAAATCAGTTGTGTGAGACAAATGAGAGTGAGAGGGGTCTCTTATAGCAAGTGTGAGGGTGTTTTTGGAGGGAAAATACCTTTCCCTCATCCCCAAAACCCCTAAACTACAAAACCGCTGCACTTTTTGTCATAATTCGGTGGGCTGTCCATAAACCGGCCGGTTCCGCCCTAAACCGGCCGGTTTTTACCGGTTAGGGCCGTTTTTTGGGCACATGAGGTATCTAACCCGGTTTTTTAGGCCGGTTCGGACCGGCCAGGCCTCTAACCGGCCGGTTAGACCGGTTACCGGTTTTTGTGGCCGGTTTTTAATACTATGTTCCATACATGACAACGACTTAATGACAAGCCTTTAAAACACTCAATGGGTGCTTGACCTATAAATCAAATAACGTTGAACATGAAACCCATGAGATAGAGCATTCAACCATGCTATATGCAACCATCTAAGAAACTGGATTCGCTCCAGGGCCCCACGTGTCCCGAATCGGACAAATCAGACACGATTCAATGGGACACGTGTCCTCCAAATCGTGTTCGATTGTGTCTTGATTCCAAGATACGTGTCACGCATTTTTGCCCATTGCGCAACTATAAAAGTGCAATTTGGCCATTCTAACTTCACCAAAGTCATTGTGGGTTTGATGTGGGTGTGTAACAATTAAGAGCAAAGGGTGTGGGAGCATTTTGGACGTGATTCAAGCAACAGGTAAGTGCATTTTCTCTCTATTTCTTTTGCATTTTTATTACAGCAGTTTGCATGTGCATTTGTTTTACAAATTTGTGCATTTTTTCTTTATTTTTTTACAGCATTCATGACTCAATCAAAGGCAGCATGGAAGGGGAAAAGGAAGGGGAAGAATATCCCCATTGGAGATGCCCCTCCATTTCCAATTTCATCAAAGGTCTGCAAGTGTTCCCTCTATTGCAAGTGGGGATGCAACAACTTAAAATGTTGAGCAAAGACAAGATAACAAATATCCCTTGTGGAAATATGTCACAAGAGAGCAAGGGCCAGGCAGCAAGATGAAGGGAGGAGGCAATGTTGCTTGGAAATGCAACTATTGCAAAAATCATTTCATGATCACATATTTCCATGTGAAATCTCATTTGTTGGTTTTACCAAGTCGTGCAATTGCATCTTGTACACAGGTGTCTTTACCTGAAAGGAAATGAAAAAAGAGGCCAACGTTGGTATGGCTAAGGTGGCTGCAACATCTAAAAAAACAAGAATGAAGACCCCCTTCCACTCTTGAGGAAAAGCAACAAAAAATTTCCATTTGAGAGTTCTGGTGGGGGACAAGCAGCAAAAAGAAAGGCAATGGCACTTGGTCCAATGGGCAAGATTTTTCAAAAAGAGAAATGGGAAGAGCTTAATCTCACCATTGCATTCTTTTTCTATTAGAACTTCATATCCTTTAATGTTGCACGCTCACCTTTATTTATTGAGATGTGTTGAGCTCTAACTCAAGGGGCTCCATCAGGGTATGTGCCTCCTGGGTCAGAGAAACTTAGAACCACATTGTTGATGAAGGCAAAGAAAAAGGTGGACAAAATGCTTAAGCCTATTAAATCAGCATGGCCAACATTTCGTGTTAGCATTGTTTTTGATGGATGGACAGATCCAGCATGGCCAACATTTGGTGTTAGCATTGTTTCTGATGGATGGACAGATCCAGCACGGCACCCACTCTTCAACTTCATGGTTTGTTCCTTAAATGGTCCAGTTTTCTTGAAATCAATGGATGCACTTGGACAATATAAGGATGCACAATATATGGGTGAGTTGTTTATTAAAGTTATTGAAGATGTAGTTGTTGATTCTTGTGTGCAAATCATTACAGATAATGCACCTGTTTGCAAGGTTGTTGGCATGATTGTGGAAGCTAAATATCCACAAGTATTGTGGACACCTTGCATTGTCCATTCTTTGAATTTGGCACTTAAATCTATTGCTTCTGATGTGGTTTGGATTGGAAGCATTATTGAGGATGCACGACATAACTGCAACCTTGTACTAAATCATACAAATGCCCTCACTATCTACAAGAAGTACACCAATCTATCATTGTTGAAGTACACCAATTCATCAAGTTGAAGAGGTTGAGGGAGCTCAAGACCGCTCTTGGGGGAATGGTTATTTCAGAGTTTTGGTCTTTTTTGATCAAGCAGCCTCAAAAAGAGTGAAGGACACAGCGTTAGATGATGCTTGGTGGGAGAGGGTAAATCTACTTATTCATATCATGGACCCTACATTTCCTTGCTTCAATTTGCAGATATAGACCAACCCATCCTAGGAGAGGTTTATGAGGGATGGGATTCCATGATTGTGTCTGTGAGGAGCATTATTTTACAAATTTAGTGCCACAAGTATGAGACATCATCAGAGGTCTTCTTCACCACCATACAAGATATTCTTGTGAGCTGGGACAAGAATTACACACCTTTACATTGTTTGGCTCACTCATTGAACCCAAAATACTACAGCCATGAGCGGCTGAATGGTGGACCTTCCCGCAGATTCACATGGATGGGCAAATTTCACAAGGGAAGAAAGTTGCATTGAGGCGGATTTTTCAAGATAGAGTATCCCTTGATGAGGTGGAGGATGCCTTTGCAGAGTTTTCCATTGGCACTGGTCGATTTGCAGGATATAATGTGATTAGAGACAGGGGGCTAAGAGGCCCTATTCATGGTGGGCAACTCATGGGCAACAAGCCTTCTTCTATAGCAATTAGCCATGACACTCCTTTCTCAGGTGACTTCATCCTCTTGTTGCGAGAGGAATCAGAGCACATATGGGAATTTGTATAGTGTCAAGTAGAGTAGGCTTGAGCAGTCCAGGGCAGAGACAATGGTGTATGTGCACACTAACCTTCATCTTATTAACAAGCAGAGGGATGAGTAGTTGAAGGGAAACACAGAGATGTGGGATGTCTTTCCTAATGATAGGATTTGGACAACAGTGTTGAGTTGGCACTGGCCAACATGGATCTTAATGAACCAATGTTAGAGCCTGTCACTTTTGATGATGGTGATACTGTAGAGGGGTCATCCTCCACACCAGCAGAAGCAGAGATGACATTGGATACAGAGTAGGAGGATGCAGCAGAGCAGAGCAATGGTGACCATGATGATGAGTACAGTGATGTTGATTTTGATGATGAGGATTGATGACTCATGAGCTACCTACTACCTTCACGCTTGTACTTGTTTTGTATTTCTTATTTCTATTTGCTATTGGCATTGCTACTACCTATGTAACATTGTACACATTTTGACTTTGATGACTTCATGAGCAAACTACAGTATCTTATCTTTCTCCTATTGGATCATTGATGAATAAGTATTACGATTTATCATTTATGTCACAATTGTATTTGTATGCATAATGTTACTTTGTAAAACTTCATCTAGATGAAGACCTATGTTTTATCAATGAATTTGTTCATGAATGAGAATTTGTGTAACAAATATCTAATTTTTAATATATATATATGGTTGCCTAAGTCGCCTGACACAAGACACGAAGGAAGCGGGGATTCGAGTGTCAGACACGGACACGTGTGTTCCGGGGGGTCAACGTGTCCGTGTACGATACTCGAATCCCCGCTTCCTTCGTGTCCTGTGTCAGGCGACTTGGGCAACCATATTATGACAAGGCATTATCTATATATACACATACCTCTTCATTCTTTTGGTCATCTAGACTTCCTTCTAGTAGCTTCCTTTCCTTTCTTGAAGATTAAAGTACTTCAACCAACTTGACATGTCGCATACATTTGTCATCATACCATCATCCTTCCAAACTACAGATCATACTATGTAGATCATCTATATGCCATTTGCTTCTTCCAAATTGAGGTGAACCTTCTTATGAAGATTTCAACGTGTCCGTGTCCGACACTCGAATCCCCGCTTCCTTCGTGTCCTGTGTCAGGCGACTTAGGCAACCATATTATGACAGGGCATTATCTATATATACACATACGCTTCATTCTTTTGGTCATCTAGACTTCCTTCTAGTAGCTTCCTTTCCTTTCTTGAAGATTAAAGTACTTCAACCAACTTGACATGCCGCATACATTTGTCATCATACCATCATCCTTCCAAACTACAGATCATACTATGTAGATCATCTATGTGCCATTTGCTTCTTCCAAATTGAGGTGAACCTTCTTATGAAGATTCCAATGGAGGATCATGGTGATCCTCAATCTACAAATGCTCCATTCTAATGATGATGATGTGACAAGCTTTAATATTTCTATTCTTACTAGATGACTTTCTCCAGATTTCTACTTCAGATAACCTTCCATGTCATGAACTACGTTCATTCTATGATGATTGCTTTATATCAATTTCTACTTTGGTTATCCTTTCATGCTTATATAATGATGTCATGAGCTATTTTTTGCTTCAATCATATGCTTCTAATATGATGGATCCTACATACTTACAATGCTTCTCATCATGACTGCAATCTTTAATCATACTAGAGGTCTCTTCACCTCCCACTTCTCCTTGTTATGTACCTGAAGATAAAATGTGTGAGAGACCTTAATAGTGAAGATCTATCACTTCTTCCTCCTTCTCGGATTCCTTCTCATCGGGTTCTTCTACATCCTCGATCACATGAGCTTCGTTTCTTTCTTTCCTTTTCTTGTTTCCCTTCTTAAGTTTAGGACAATCTCTCTTGAAATGCCCATATTACTTACATTCATAGCATTGGATCTTTGACATATCAATCTTCTTATTTTTTTGAGGACCAAACTTTTCTTTTCTCCTATCCATGGCAGCATATGCTTAAACATGTTCATTTGATCCAACATCGCTCTTTTCCTTCAACCTAGTTTCTTCAATCTTACATAATGACCAAAGTTCACTGAATGGAGTGGCTTCCTTCTTTCCATAGATAGTTGACACAAAGTTGCCCCATTCATCAGGTAGGGTATTGTGCACAATGGTGGTCATCTCTTTATCAGAGATTATTTCTCCTTGTTCTTGTAGTTGATCTCTTATTTGTGACACCCTCATTAAGGTATGAGGCTATTCCTTCTTCCTTTGTTACCTTCGTCTTGTATAGCTCGGTACTCAAAGATATAACTTCTTCTGCATTGCTTATGAATAACAGTTATACCAACTTTTCATAGATTTCTTTTGATGTCTCCATCTTTGCTACATAAGGGATCAGTGAATCCTTGATTGGTTCTATAAGGATTCTTTGAGCCCTTATTTCCCCTTTCATATACTTTGATCATGCTTGAGATTGTTCTTGAGATGGTTTCGAGATGGAGCCCTTTACAAATTCGACAACTTCATTCCCTATGAGGATCAAATCTATCCTTTTCTTCCATGCAAGGAAATTTGATGACCCAATCAATTTGTTGCTTTCCTTGCAGAATGAAGTCATTTTGATAGTAGACATAGACATAGATATAAAGATACTTACTTGTCAAGTGAAGATGCTCCTTGATAGTGATATCTTCAACTTGATGCCTTCTAGATGATGTAGCTTCCTTGATGATCTTCTTCAAGGATATGTGATCTTTGCTTCAATGTGAGGGAGATCACCTTCATGTCTTATATGATGATTGCAACGCTTCTTCTTACTGCCTTGGATGATAATGTAGAATGTGGGGGCTTCCCAAGGTGCTTCAAATGTGCAGTCCTTCTTTCAATGGAGGTACGGTTTTTGAGGTCTTTTTCTTCTTCCAAGAGTTGTGATGATGTGATCCTTATGATGGATGGCCCTTCTTGATACTCCTTAGATTGCTTAGCCCTTATTTATCCTTCTTCGATTGCATGATTTTCTTCAAGTTGCCTTTCCTTATTGTAGTCACCTTAGCTCTGATACGATGTTGAGAAATCTAGGGGTAGCTATATTAGGTGATTTCTCTTGTTTTGATCGCTGCTTGTGATATATTTTAACTTAACTTGATTAGCTTCTTTCACTTGATTATTATTATGTTTTTAACATCAAACAGCTACCAAACAATGAAAGAACAATTACACAAGAGAACACAAGATATAGACTATCAACCAGGGCCAAAACCTCTCCTCTTGAGAGGAAAACCCACAAGAACTCCTCTTCTTATAGAACTTCAAATGACAAATTCCAAGACCTATCACCCTTGACCAAGACCCCTCCAAGACCAAGTCAAACTTTTTCTCTTCTTGCCAAGTCAAACCAAGTCAACCTTACCTTGTAGCAATTGCAATTTCTCCTTCGACCTAGACTTCGGACTTGCAACCTTGGACTACAACTTCGACCTGCAATTCTCGACCCCTGCTGCAGAAACCCTAGATGGCACATGTGAGATTTTTATGGTGATTTTGCCCTCCTCTCTCCTTCGCTTGAGATGACTTCTTGAAAATTCGGCTTGCAAAGGAAACTTCTTTTAACCCAAAGATCGACTCTTAATGTTGACTGCAATCTGAACTTGTTGCAACTGCAAAGTGCCCTAGTTCTCCTTCGCATGTGTGAGAATGATGGTCCAAAAACTCAAATTCTTTTTCTTTGGAATCTTCTCCTTCTTCATTGGTTCTAGGTTTCCTTATCTTTACTTGATCGAACTTCTTGTGAGCTTCATGGATTGTCTCAAATGTGGTCGACTTCCCTCTTATATATAGGCTTCTAGAGAGCCTTATTAGGCCGACATGCCATCTCTAGGAGGCCGACTTCACTGTTTGATAGGTCGACTTGTTGCTTGCACGTTGACAAGGTCTTGGAGGGTCTTTCACTCTAATTTTGACTCAAATAAATCTTTACAATATACAACATGCCCGAAATGGTCCATACATAACAATGACACAATTGACTTGTTGACTTAATGGCATGCCCTACAAGCATTCAGTGGGTGCTTGACCTATAAATCAAATAACCTTGAGCATGAGACCCATGCATCAAGAATGACAATAATAAATTTATTTTCTCTTTAATATAAAATACATAAAATCATGATTACAATTGTCATTATGAAGACCGAACCCGTTTACATATTTCAACACTTTTTAGTACTAATTAAATTGTAAAATGGTGAATTTAAATCAATGTATCATTATTTTACTATTTCTATATCATTTACAATTTATGAATATATGTCTTTCATTGCTAAATCTAAATCTAAATCATGTTTCTAACATTTACAAATTTCAATTTAGAAATGTTTCATTGTTTACTATTTTATATTTACATAGCACAATGTTGAATTTGCAAGTCATGAATTGTTATTGTAGGAATTTTAGCATTATTACTTTATTTTTATATTCTTAGAGACGAGGAATATGCTAGAGACTACGATGCCCCCCCCCCCCAAATTACCCCAAAATTTGGGGGAGGTGCACCCAGACATCCAACATGTGCATCTACTTGCTCCTGAAAACTTGGTGGAACACTAACACACAAGTACCATATCACAAGGAAGCTATAATCTTTCTAAAGCATGCAATGCCTAAGCAATTGGTCAAAAACTTGTAGATGTTAAATCATAAAACAATTCAACATCCACATGGATTAACATAGAATAATTGAAGCTATATTGAAATTTTCAACTAACCTATGCAAATTATATTGTATAGCCACATTAACACAAAAGCAACTAAACTCAATTATTATATTCTATTGTCAACTCAATTATTATATTCCACGTGTATCTCACATGCTCAAGCCAATCATTTCAAGTAAAGAATATTTTCAAAAGATCAAAAGAAAATTATTCACATCATTATATAACAAGTTTTCATAAACCAATATTATTGGTGAAATTTTACGAATATAAATATCATACAAAGTTTACAAATCTTACATGAGGCATATATAAAAGCAAAATCCCACTTGCTAAAAGATTCAACTTGAAGCATAACATATCAACATATTTGCTTACCATCAAGCCTCTCGATCGCCTTCTCTGCCTCGTCAGCGTATTTGTAGCGGACAAAAGCAAATCCTCTAGAATCACCAGTCCTGCATATAATGTGACCATAACAAAACACGAAAGATTTCAAATTATGTAATCGTAACAAAAAAAGAATACTCCAATACAGCGACTTGAGATGTATCCATATAAACAGCTACACATATATACATTATGTACCTCCTATCCCTTGGTATAAAGATGTCCACAACTTTCCCATACCGATCAAATAATGGATAAAGATCATCTGCAGTTGTACCTACAAAAGATGAAATCTAAGAGTCAACAATAAAATAGCACACTCAACTTGAGAATGACACAAAACAAATTTGTGCAATGAATCTAAAAGCATAAACCATGGGATGTGAAAGAAGAAGAACAAACCAAATATATGCAACAACAAAATTCCTTTGTAATGCACATTGTCTATGACAACATTGCAGCGTTTTGAAGTTACAATTGAACAAATAAATGTCCATGTAAATTATCTTAGTATACTTTGTTAAATCTCTATAGCCCAATGGTCCACTTGGAGTAGCTCAATCGGCAATGGCCATGGAAATGAAGTCTCACCGAACCAGAAGTCTTGGGTTCAAATCTTGTGTTATCCCCCCCCCCCCGATCGGGGTTAGAAGTTGGACATGATGAAGATGTAGTCCTACCAAGCTTACAAAAAAAAAATCTCTATAGCCCAATGACTTTAAACCAATGTTACGAGCATAGCAATCGGTATAAAATCGAGGAGGGTCCAAAAAATGAAAAATCATCAAAATCAAGGAAAAAATGGTAAAATTTAGCAAAACATCAGCAAAATTAAAAAATTACAAAAAAAATCATTTTTTAATTTTTTTACTATCTAAGCATCCACAACATAAAATAAATGCATTGACACATAATATGAAAAGAAAACTAATATATAAGATGTGTAATATGTCTAGTGCTACATCACACATAACAATAAATCATGTCCTGAGGCCTGACTCAGCCTCAAAATACTGTATCTCATATCATGAGCCAAATACAATCAAATGAACCACTAAGTAACTAATGATTTCCTCTGCCCCTTTTGTGAAGAAATGTAATAGCTTTCCCTCTATATGAAGAAGGCCCTAGGGTTGGCATTAGACTCTAATGCCCTCTAGAAGAACTCGGAGCCAATGGAGGTAGACCATGTCCTCTACTCGTAAAAATTAGAAAAACGTCGGCAGAATTTAAAAATTACAGAAATATTCACTTTTTTCAAGTTTTTTAGTATCTAAAGCATCCACAACATAAAATAAATGCATTGACACATATATATGAAAAGAAAACTAATATATAAGATGTGTAATATATATAGTGCTACATCACACATAACAGTGAATCATGTCCCGACTCCTAACTCAGCCTCAAAATATCAACAAAAAATATAATAATGTATCTCATATCATGACCCAAATACAATGAAATGAACCACTAAGTAACTAATGATTTCCTTTGCCCCCTTAGCGAGGAAATGTAATAGTTTTCCCTCTATATGAAGAAGGCCCTAGGGCTGGCATTAGACTCTAATGTCCTCTAGAAGAACTAGGAGCCAGAGGAGGCAGACAACATCCTCTACTCGTGACCATGGTAGGTGGTGTCACCTCCTTTCCTTCTCCTCCACTCTCTCCTCTGTAGTTGCTACCTCCTCCACTCTCTCCTCTGCAACTGCTACCTCCTCCACTGCCTCCTCCTCCTCCTCCATTACCTCCTTTGCAGCTGCTACCTCCTCCACAGCCTCCTCCTCTGACCAATCAGGGGTCGATTCAATGACAGGCCTCTCGACCTCAATCCTCCATGCAACAGTGGTGTCAATCCCATCAAATGAGATGGCCTCCACGTCAGGTGTCTTCTGATGTTGCCTCACCCACAATCGAAGATTATAGTGATGTAGACCATGTCATTCAGGCGTTGGGACTCCTATGTGTATGAAGATCATAAATTATATATATTGATAAATATAAAAATAATAAATTATGAATATTATTATTTAATGAATTCAAATAATTAATTTATTACTAGCAATTTTTTCATGATTTTTTGGCTTTTTTTGGCGATTTTTACGATTCCGCTGATAAAATCATCTTCCCAAAAAAATAGTGATTAGGCAATAAAATCGCGATGTTCGCAACTCTACTTTAAACACAATTGAAGAATTTACCATCTTTGGCCCCTAATTATAGATCCCCCAATGTGATTGAAAAGGCAAAAGCCATTGGCCATGAAATCTTACCCTAAAAAGTAGAATAAATAAACATAACCGAAAAAGGTAGAAGAAATAAACATAAAATTGAATGTTGACCTGTATTAGCAAATTTTATACTGCAAGTTGTACAATGCCCCTCCTCTATATTCCATGGATGTTAAAATATCAATTTGTATAAGATTAATCCAACCATAATAGGATCAGAACAACACATCTCTGGCATTGGTAATCCTATGAGAACTATGTACTCATAAGTTAGTACCACGTATTGCACATATATAAAATTGAGCCAATGAGCCCAACCCATGTCAAACTCAAATTTGTAGAGCAAGTTGATCTCTCCACAATCAAAGTCCCACTTCTTCGCGACATTAAACCACTCCTTTATTGTCAGAATGAAGCCCAATTATATTGTAAAGTGATGATTGTCCATCAGGCTGCAGTTTAGCAGTTGAGACAAGGTGTTGCCATGCTAATGTCACAAGGATGAACCTTAGTGAGCATCCAGCCAGTTACCCACCATTTTGTGGGTGATATCCCTAGAAGAAAAAAAATCTCCAAGATGGTCCTCAGCCGGCAGCCCCTTGCAGCCACCATTTAGCTCATTGTGCCATATCTCCAGCCCTTGAGCCCAACCATGTGGTCCCTCACCCATCTGCCATGATCGTATGTTTGAAGGTAGGTCTCTCGAACCTAAAGGTATGTCTTGTCATTTGGTAATTGAGTATTGTAGTTTGCTTATCCTGGACCGAAAGAATGGGTTAGGTCCGTGCCCTTGTCCCCTAGACCCCTTTTGGATATAACTTTGCATTCTAGCCCTGTGGGATCTCTTTTACTGACCATTTGGCTCTAGGGATGGTATTTCATGGGAAACCCCAATTTTAGTGGTCCCGCTCCCTTATCCGCTTATATTACCCTCTTTCCACTCATTATTACCCCATTCATCATTTCTCCCACCTGGTTCCACATTCCTCCACTAGGTCCATGCAGGGTTAGCATGCCCCTTCCCATTGCCCACACCTTGGGTCATGGCCTAGAATGAAGCCCGGAGGTTGATGCAACTTAAAGAAATATAAAAGCATATATGGCCACATTCAACAGGAAAATGTACCACAAAAAAGCAAAATATGGTCGGGACAAACACATTTAGCATGTGGGCAAAAGCAAATTCATGAGCTCTACGCCATCATCATGGCTATCACCCTGGTTCCTACAAGTTCTATGACCTCCTTCTTCATATAGGAACCCATGATTGTCCCAACCCCTGGTGGGCAATGAACTGCCCCACATTCAAAGAGGGTATTCATTGCTATATCTTGTGCATCATGCTCTTACCCCTTGAGCCCCAATCATGTAATCAAAGAAAATAATAAAAAGGCACAAGGCATATAAACAAGGGTGGAAAAATCAAGGTCGGGGAACCTCATGTACCATGATTGCTCCCTCTTGTACATCATAAACCCAAGTGTGGACTTCCCTCCTATTAGCTACCCTTGCACCCTAGCATGTGACCCGGGGCTACCCCTTCTCATCCCCTACTTCATTCAACCATATGTCACATGCCACCACCTTTTGAGGGATGTACCTTCACTATATTGTCCCCTTTAGAAGTAAAAACAACCTAATAGGATTAATGGTTAACTCCATTTGGAGTTCAGGAGACATTGGCACAACATCCTGAAGCCCATTATGGAAGGGCATGCCATTATGAAGTCCCCATTTGTGGTTTGTGATTGGTAAGCTCATTTACTCGATTTCTCTAGTGACTTGTTGTACTGGAAGACTAGGGCACGCATTGGATCTTATGCAGGATTGCAGGTGGTCTCCATTTTGGGTTTGGTCCCCTATACGGTGTCCTAATCCTCCAAAGGGCTATATTGGCACATGTAGGGTAAGCGTTGAGAGCCATGGGCCTCCACAACAGCAGGCAACATCCCATGGATCCCCATAGCTATTTAGAGATCGCTCGTGGTTCACTTATTGGACGAGAAAGATGCACCTAATCCATCATGCCCAACTAGCCCCAGATTTGCATCATACACTTGGCAGATGATCCAAGACTTGCACGATGATGTGGCATCACCTACACCATCATCCTAGCCCTTGTAGGCGATCTACAGGCATCTTCAATTTGTTTGGAGACCCATGAGGACACTTGTGTGCCCCCACATGTCATTTGGAGCACCACGGGTTATTACAAGGGGCCAACCCCTTTTCCACTGCGTTTGAGGGTCCTATATTTATTGTGACACCCATGGACCTCATTAGGTGTCTTAGAGGACCCTACGACATGCATAGATTATTATTTGACCTCTTGAGAGGCTTACATTTTCATTTATGAGCTAGTTTGATGGCTTCTCACCAAAAGTTGAATTATTAGAACATTATTTTATTTTTGGGGCTTACATAGGCCAAGGAGGCTAATTCGAACTCCTAATTTGTGTATAAATACAAGTGAGATGAGTTCATTTGTTGATCATCACTTTGGTTTGGATCTCTTATCTCTCTTGATATTTTCGCACTTTCTCTAGAGGCTTAATTGGAGCTTTATGGATGAGTTTTGATGTGTGGATATTGGTCTATCTTCTCTTGGAGCTTCTCTCTTGTCAACTGTGAATGATTAGTATATTATGTTACATGTAAGTACATGTTTTTTAATGTTATTCTTGTTTACTTTTGTCATATACGTTGGACTGGGATTTTCAATGTTCAAGACTAATTGTTGCATGCATTTACTACTTAAAATTTTGGAATTTGTCTCTATTATAGCATCTCTCAATGTATGGGCTATGTAATATGAGTGAAATATCCTAGGGGTAATTCTATCAAAGAATTTGACCTTGATAAGCCATTTCCCTTGCACATCGAAGTATAAAAGCTGCAACGTTGCTTCTTGACCTAGAAGGCTAGCGAAGTGATCTTGAGGCCTCCTTGACTGGGAACTAAGAAATCCTACTCATATTCATCATTGAATTCATTCTCCCAGAGATTTAAGGCATTGATCTACCAAGGGTAGTCACTAAAAATCGTATTCTTTCACCTCCTCCCACGTCTAGCCAAGTTGGGGTACCTAGGGCATCAATTTCCCAACAAGCTAGCCCTCCAAAAAATTCGATCTACTGGGATCTCCTACGGTGACGTTTCCTCAAGCTCTCCTCCAATTTTGAAGCCATTCCGACGGTGGAGTTGGGAGAAAAGCCAAGCCCTAGCTTTGGGATCAAATCTTGCCCTGCCATCCCTAAGGCTAGTACCTCATAGGGTCAAAACAACATCTTCAAGTGAAAATTCTTTTGTTGATCCTTCCCCCACCTTGTCTAGGGTAAGAATATCATTGTTTGCTACATTCTTTCCTCATACCCTAGTCTGGGTCTACTTGGTCCAGTGTGGTCTCGTTCCTTTGAAAGATCATTCTTCAAAAACCATCCGAGATTACAAATTCCAACAAGGATTTTAGGGATTGGGAAACTCCTTCACAAGTCTCATCTCATAAACCTAACCCTCAAATCCTCTCTTCCTTTCCTAGGAATACATAATACCTTGCATAGAAAGCAAGCAAGCTCCATCCTTTAAACTCTTCTGGGAAACGGTTTATTTGGGTCACTCATTGACTTATCCTTCACTGGTGACTCCATACATACCGAGTCTCCTCCCATCGGTGAAAGTTCATAAATAGAAGGGAACCTTAGTTGAGGTGACAGTGGGCTAAGTCTCCATTTGTTGCCCTTGGCTTAGCATTTGCCCTTTAGGGATCCCCCCTTAGGTCCCCTGCTAGTTTGCGTGGTAACACAACCCTAGGACAACGTGTGTATCAGCAATGTTTGATGGCTCTCTCCAGTGAATTGGAGCCATGATAATTTGGTGTTGGGGTACATAGCTCCCCCAAGATCAAAACAAAGTGTTTACCTTGCATAAACAGATATTCTGAAGAGATTACTTAACTCTATTGAAATGGAACTGATATCCACCTAATAAAAGAAAATATTATATAAATAAATCAATTAAACCTATCCCGTCTGACCCCTATAGTTCAAAAGGATGAATATTATCCCAAATATAAAGCACAATTCAATTTTACTACAGTTGTAAATAAAAAGAATCCCTGCACAAACGCGGTGCATCAAGCTGATAAAGAATATTGTTATACAGATTAAAACAATAAATGCAGATATCAATGCAATAATGATTTTTCAAACTAGTCCAACAGGCACGTAGCATACAAAAAAAAGTGTCTCTGCATATGTGAACATCCATATATCAATGGCAAATGCATGTATATATACTCAGGAAAACATGTAAACTAATATGTAAGCTTAGGAGGTGGAATTCCACCCATCTGTCCACCTATAAACACATGCAAGAATAACCCTATCCCTACTTACTTAATGCGTATGCATTTAGACATCCTTTATCCAGATATCAATATTATATAAATACAACCTATCACTCAACTTCCTTTTGGAGAAGCACAAGTGTTGATCCATCTTAAACCTAGATATATCAAGTATTGTGTTACCTATCAAACTAGCAGGGATTCTAAGGTCCTGGCAACCCGCAACAATAGGCAGACATAGGATGAGGGCCCACTATCACTTCTGCCAACATCCCAACTTTTTATGCCAAACTTCCTCTGTAAAGGGGCTTAGGAGGATCCCCATTTGATACCTCACCCAACTAAATAAAGACTAGTGCTTTTAATGGGGTCTATCAATGAGATCGAGAGTTAATTGTTTACTGTCCCACTAGTTTCTGTGTGAAAATCGCATACAAAATTTACAGCCAGCAAGATATGACACTCAAAAGCAGAAGATATATCAATGTGAGTAGTCAAAATGACCGTACTAGAAAATGAGTATACTAAAAATACACTAACTAAATCTAAAGTTATTTATGCGATTAGAGCTTTGGTTAGAAGGGTTCCAATGTTATTTTTGCTTGTTATTCTGTAACTGCAGACCATAAAATTTGCAGTCAAATGCAAGGATAGTAACAAATCCTCTTAGAAAAGGCAACACAAATAGTGCCTTCACATTCTAGATCAATGTACATGTGGATAGGCTATGAGATATTAAATTAACACCGAAGGATCACTCCGAAGCCTATTACTAACAGCAAGATACAATTTCCAGCAAGCTAGAAATTGATCATGAGGTCAAGGAATCAAATCCCACTGGATACTATGCCCAGTAAATTTCCTGCAAGGCTATTTTGTTTACAACAGCTGGAAATATTGTTTTCTAGACTCTAAATGTAAAAGATAAGCAAAGTATATTTAGTATTAAATCTACCTACAAGTTTCCAAAGTAAAATACTTACTTGTGATGTGTTAGGATTCTTGGAACCTTGAAAATCGCACAAATCTGTTATGTTACAGAAAAAATGCAACACACAAATCTGCAACATAAAACTCAATATACCGTGAAATATGTGTGATAAAAGCTCAAGACTCGGTATATTGATCCTCGGCTAAATTTTAACTTTACTACTTACAAAGGTACAAACTCCAACGTGTAAAAATTAGCTATTTAAGATATGAAACTTGAAAAAATCAGCTCGTTTATTATGCTAACCTCAAACAGCAAATTTAAAGATTTTGGTTTTTTCTATAAAAGTGGTTGTTGAAGATTGCATACCTTGTACCACAACAATTTACCTCAAGATGCCAAGTTGTGAACCACAATTGCACTTAGATTGATCTTGTGTGTATTGTACAGTAAAGTGGGCTTGGTCACGAGTAGAGAATATCACCTCCACTTATGTCTTAAAAAATTTCCATACCTTCAAATCCAACTAGGAGTGGCCACTAGCATGGCATCTCTCATCATCGTATCAACTGTTTGACAAATACTATTTTTCTCTCCATTGAAGCTACCTCCTAGAAGATCAGTCCAACCATCGTCCAAACGACCCAACACAACAAAAGAGATGGCACAGACTAGTGCGTACTCCACCCTTTTCACATGGCCATGTAGCCCCTTGATAGATTGTTCCTCAAAATACTGCGTAATCTTACTTAGTGCAAAAAAACTTATGTTAAAGCCCACTTACAACAATGATCAAGAAAATGTGAAATAAAAAAAGCCAACCCACACAATGTTTGTGCACAAATGAGTTCTTTATTATCACATATAGCGTTCTCACAAATCAACAATAATAATCATCTAGAGGAGAGGCTAGCCTTTTATAAAAATATTCTTACATCTAGTTGGCTCTTCCTCTAAGAAAACATTTGTTTACTTGTCATCCACATGTTGAAGACAAAGTAATTTTTGATAAAATTATTTTTATTACATTGGGTTTGCCCACTTAAGGTTCATTTGGCTCACAATCTTCTGGGAGTCCAATGTTTCCTTGGCAATGTCCCCAGAAGATTAAGAAATGAAGAATATTAACCTTTGGAAACTCAACGTTCCACTTGGAAGCCCAAAGTTCAACCCCAAACGCTAACGTGAGGCTCGACTTGGTCCATGCTACTCAACTTGGTCCATCTTGGAGTTTGATTTGGTTAAAGGAGAGTTCAATTTGACTTCGCAGCGGTTAGAAAAGTGTCCACTCATCAACTTCTTCGTCTATGATGCCCCAACTTTCCACTTTGACTTCCAAATGACTAGTAAAACTTGAGTTTGCCACCTTTGTTTGGTTCTCGAATGCGAACTAGGTCCCGCTGAGATTTGCATTGACTTCATTTGGGTCTCGCTTCATTTTGCCACATACTCCTTGTATTGCCACATCGTCACTATCATTGTCATATCATTACGCCCTACAAAGCGATCTCTAACACCATTGGGAATTTGAAGGAATTGAGACATGGGTTGTGCTCCTCTCCTTCTGTACACCTACATTGACATAATGCATGCAAAGCACTGACCAACATTGCTCTTGTTTCACAACCTGGAAACTTGTTGCATCTGTTGACCAACCTTGACCACTTGTAACTTCATCTTGCCTTCTCGTCAATCTAAGCATTTTGAGACCAAGTTAACCTTTTGAATTCTAAGACCACTTGCATTTGTAAACATGAACTACCTCAAAAAATGTGGAATGATGATTTTCTGAGACTGTAATGTTGAGCACTATCTAAGGAATAATGCACCAAGGCCACATACAAGCTCTATGACTGATAACATACAATAAGACATAAATGCACATTGACGAGGGTTGGACTAGCCCATATGCCAGTGATCACCCCTACATAAGCAAGCTCCTCTAAAACCATGAGTCCTTTCAAGATCCATCCAAAATCTCCTCATCCTATACAAGACAAAGAGACCAAGGACTTAGCCCAAAAGGATACGCCATGGTTAACTATGACAAGGTCTAACCCACTTAATACAATGATTAACATGGTTGTTACAAGGCTTTTGACTTCTATCCTTGGCTTACAATGGTATTAAATGCACTGTGAAATAATATGTGCACCCATAATGACATGAGGGGTAACACACTACAACCGATTGAATCACTCAAGGTGTAAATATTTTGATCATTTAAGATCGATCTAAGTTAATTATAGTCTCACTCAACTCCATAGAACTCCTAACTAACACAACTTATAAAAATACAGATATGCAAAAATACAATTCTGATTGTTATTAAAATATTTATATTTGCATTGTAACAATATTTCTATTTAAATATCATATCTATAGTGTTTCTATTTATGTGAAAATATTGTATCCTTCTTTTTATCTCTCAAATTTCTCATAAATACTATTTCTATTCATGTGTAAGTCTCTAAATCTTTCTTTTAATCTTTCTATGTGGCAACCACTATATTCATAGTTTTAAAAATCGATCAATCCGAATCGATAATTAGTACAATAGGGTTGGGTAACGAGCCAGTAGAAAAACCTAGTTGGAGGGTTGGTTTGTACTAGTGTTATCAAGACTAGACCAAACCGGTCTAAACTGGCCAGCCCCACCATTTTGAGGCAAAAACCAGTTCAGACCGGTTACTTGAACTGTTTTTGGTCGATTCGGTACCGAAACAACTAGTAAAGTCACGAAACAAGTGGGGCTGATTTTACTTTTTTTCTTTTAGTTTGTCTTAGCTAGGCACTAGCCCACAATAGGTGCCTAATATTCAAGCCTATGGGCATACTATTGTTGTGCAATTCATGGTAATATTAAATCTTAAAGTAAAAGTGACATTCTCCTTTATCTTTCATTTTCATCCTTTTACTTAAATTTTTAACATTACCAAGAAATGACCCAGGATGTTTGACAGCGATTCTGACCTCGTTGGATTTCATATGGAGAAAGTATAATTTTAGATCTCACTCAAAATTCAGCGGACTTAACAACTTTTCAAGATTTCAGGATTGGGGGATTCGAATGTTTCCGTTGGATTTTGTCAAGTATGGTAGTATTGAACTAGCATTTAATCAAGAGCTCCAATTCCTCTATTTACCTTTGATGTTAGTGGCATTGATTGTTGAACTCCTCTATCATGATCCTACTAAAAATGTACCCATCACTCAAACAAAATCTTGAATTGACATGCTACCATTTTTTATCTTATTTTAATGCTTATAGGGTGATATTGATGACGAAGATCCCAATATAGGAAAAGATTTTGCTGGTATATAGGTATTTGTTGTAGCATGATATTTTTGGGTGCTAGAGGCCATCTAGGTCTTGTTTTTTATGTATTTTCAGTTCAAAAATCGATTGCACTCTGTGTTATTTTGGTTATGTGCACCCTTGTATGCTCTATAAATGAGAATTTTTGCTTATTTATGTATAAATGCTTTGGATTCTGTTAAATTTTATTGCATGTTCTATGCTTGCAACAATTACTTCAATGTTTTATTAGTCCAATAGCAACTTTACTTCAGATTCCAATAGCAATCACATTAAAACTTCAGTAGCATTCACTTTAAATAATCATTGACAGTAATTGTAGATAGAAATTCAACAGTAAGTACAAGAAGATATGAGATGATAAGTGAATTGTGCGAAATGAAAAGTTTCAAATGAATTTTATACTCAAAATACCCAAGAGACATGTCTCATGTCTCTTTGTAGATTGGATTACATATCTTTGTAGATTAAATTCTAGTAAGTTTGCACATTTACATTTTTAACCATATTTGTTAAAGTGTTAAAGAACTTGTAAATAATGGTGGGCAATAACTCCTGGTATGTATATTTATTTACATATTTTTCCTTATCCCATCTTTTACGCAAATACTTAAATTATGGTGGGTAGTAACTTATGGTAAATATGTTATTTACAAGAGTATGAGCTATTTTCAACGAATGGTCGTGTCGTTAGAGACATGACTCTTCAACACTAATTATTAGTTAATTATTCATTATTTATGATATATATATATATATATATATATATATATATATATATTATTCAGAAAAGGCCACTAGCTGCACTCTTTAATAGAAACTCTCCCCTAATCCTTTACTAGTTGAAAATACGACTGACTTAACTGAATCGTCGGTCGAAACACCCATCGTTGAAAGTGCATCTTCTAAGTCCATATCAGACCAAAGTCAACAGGTCGAAATGGCAGTCGACCCAGTTTTACCTTCAGATGATACCCTTCCCGAAAAGAGTGAGAACAATACTGTTCAAATTATTTTTGTCATTTCAGAGTCCGATGAACTTGGGGGCAATACACCCCTTAATTCACAATAGGAAGAGAATCCTCTAGTTCCCGCTACTCAAAGGGTTATTTCGCCCGTTTATTCAGTACCCCCTCCAAGCAGTGTAATCTCTTCCTTTGATTGGAATCGACTAGCAAGATCTCGCCTTCCTTATAGTGTACCATTCCGGATCATAGTACAAGTTTACAAAATGATCATGTCTGGCACTATCATAGATGAAGGGGCTTCAGTGAGTATCCTTTCCTCAACTGCTTGGAAAGTGCTTGGTTTGCCATCGCTTATGCCTATTACACAGAATTTTTCAGGCTTTAACAAAGGAACCACTCAACCATTAGGGATCCTTCCTAAGTTGTTGATAACTTTGAGAAGGAAAACCATTCACTTGAACATGATGGTAGTCCAAGGACCATTAGATTATAATCTACTCCTTGGACGTCAATATGTTTACAACATGGAAGTTATTGTCTCAACGCTCTTTCGAGTGATGTGTTTCCCACATGAAGGCAAAATT
Source organism: Pinus tabuliformis (assembly GCA_031772625.1). Taxonomy (NCBI): domain Eukaryota; kingdom Viridiplantae; phylum Streptophyta; class Pinopsida; order Pinales; family Pinaceae; genus Pinus; species Pinus tabuliformis. The sequence continues at coordinate 47,919,786 of CM062805.1, read as the reverse complement.
GTCCAGCTTATTGACTAGCTTTCATTTCCAGGGTCAAGCATAGCTCCGAGTCGATCATCATCCCTAAACGGTATTTTTGTGTCAAGAGTGTCTCTTCAACCTTCATTCCATCCACCTAATTACCACGAGTAGTCCGGTGAATGTAACGAAGTTTAGGGGGCATGCACCCTTGTCTATTTTGAGACGAACCCACCTGGAAAGATAGGTTTCCCTATAGGTTATGTGATTGGAAGTGTCATCTCACACAATTCACTTTTGTCTATTCAATGGGCAAAGCCAAGGGAGTGTTTCGTTGGCTCCGTTGACAAAACAATCCTACTTAACCGCAGTGACTTCCATATGGTTACCTGGAGACTCTCCTTCTCTCGATGCCTGGGGGCATGCAAACCTTTTTATGCAAGCGAAAAACGACCAATTTCATTTTTTAGCTTTTTAGAGTTTTTAGCTTTTTAGCTTTTTAGTTTCAACTTCTTAGGTTAGGTGATTGGTCTGATCCACCATTCACCTTTGTCTACGCCACAGGCAAAGCAAAGGAAGAGTTTTTCTAGCTTTGTAGTTTGGTCATTTCTAGCCTACATAAAAAGGCTATGAGCAATGTTTCCACAAGGTTCAAGCTCGTTAAAAAATGAACCTGCCAAATGAGCATACTTTCTGCAAGGTTCGAGCTTGCTAAAAAATGAACCCGCACTTCCTGAGCATACTTTCTGCAAGGTTCAAGCCCGCTAAAAAATGAACCCGCACTCTCCTGAGCATACTTTCCGCAAGGTTCAAGCTCGCGAAAAAATGAACCCGCACTCCCATGAGCAATGTTATCGCATGGTTTAAGCTCATTAAAAAATAAACCTACCACACTGAGCATAGTTTCCGCAAGGTTCAAGCTCGTTAAAAAATGAACCCGCTCCCAAACAGAGCATGTGTTCCCCTAGAGTTCAAGATCTTTTAAAAAAAATGAACCTACCTTCGGTAAATAACCTTTGTGATTGCCTTTACATCAGCCTTTTGAGCCTTGGTTGTGTTCCTGCCATCACCTCCATTCTTTTGGCCGATCATACACTTCCACTTGATTGTTTACCTTTTTTAGGAACAACTGCGACGAGTGGTCCTGTTAGCCACCCTCTTCAGATCACCATGTTTTGAGAAGTTCCAAGATTACCCGGAACCTGTTGCTACCCCAGATACCACTCATTCATCAAAAATGAGTCCACTTTAAACCCTTTTTAGGCTTGCTAAATATGAAAAGATTGTCGACCAATTGGCCTCTCCAGCTCGCTAAAGTAATTGGAAGTGCCATCCCTCTTGTGTATTTTAAAATTTTCAAACCTGAGGGATTATCTCATGAAAAATTTCAAGTGCTTGTCTTTTTTGTCTCACTAAAGTGATCAAAAAGTCATCCCTTTTGTATTATTTTAATCTTTTTCAGACCTAAGGGATTATGCTATGAAAAAGAACTACTAGAGTTCTCTTTTTGTCCCTTTTCAAACTCTCTAAACATGAAAAGGACCGAGTTGTCTTTGTCGCTAAACTCGTTAAAACAATAGCAACAAACTTGTCCACCCAGACAAGAACGAGTTTCACTGTCGCTAGACTCGCTAAAACATAGCGGCAGGTTTGCCCGAAGGGCAAATTATAGAACAAGCATACGTTATCCTCCTCAAGCTTGACAAAAATAAAGAGGTACTGGTCAGCATGATTGAGTCGGGTTGGGTTATTCCGTTCATCGGTTGTATCGCCATTGGTCCTCCATACCAGCCATATTTTGGGGTTAACGCTACCAATCCATCTCAGTGTCGCCCCTAGTTGCACTCTTTAATAGATTCATATGGGATGCGCATGAATATATGTGGTCTTCTTCAAAATTTGAATATTTTGTGTTTACAGTTGATCAATTTTTTGGTCTAGTTTTTTTTACTGATTCTCGATCCGAGGGGTCTATCAGTTCGATGACCGACCCAATTCTGATAAAATTGGATTGTACTAGTTTGGTACTGTTACTGCAAAATCTAGCAGACCTAGTGAAAAGCCCCACTAGGCAATTAAGGTCTTATGGCAACAAGAGATCAGCGACCATTGTCACTTCAATGGCTTATCTCTAGTTTTTTACTGATGAATTAAATCGCATAAGGGAAGCTTCCCAATAAAGATCACCTAAGGATATTCAACAAAGAAGGGTTAACGGTGAGGCAAGGTCTATGGATTGGAGGAAAGGTATCAACAAAGCTTGGAAAGGCTAAGTTAAGATTTACCAAACTTCAAGTACTATTTCCTACGACCTTTTAGATAGATTAGTGAGATGATATAAGTTAGGGATTGAGAGGTATTCAATAATATGGCATGCAATGTCATATAATATCTAGAAGAAATAGCACTTTAAGCATAGCATAATAAAGGAATAAGGCTATCAATTAGGCAGGCAGGTTTTCGGATAGGCAAGTGAGTTTCAATGGCTAAGACATGCATAAAACAACAATAAATGACGCCAACCCAGTTATAGGGTTTTAACATGCAATTAATGCTAAATTTTCTCTTTTTCAAGTTATTAAATGTAATCCCTATGAAGAGGGCAATAACACATCAAAACAAAATTGCTATTAAATACAATTTCAAGAAAAATCCTAACCCCAAATACCTAGAAATTAAAGAGAAGATAAAATATATAAAAAGAAGGGGTTGATCAAAACCTAATAGGTTAGTGCTTTGATCTAATTGGACAATGGAGTCTTCTGGGGCAAAATTTATGAAGGTGGCTTTGATGAAGAGAGTGAGAGAGCGAAACAATCTACTTAGAAACCCTACCTACTTCCTTAAATGGCATAATATTTTAAATTCAAGAGATGCATATATCAAAGTTCTCTTGAATAATTCAAGGAGTCAAACTTTACATACCATGAAGAATCAAGATTTTGAGAAAAATATGGCAATTTTAACATGGCACATCAAGAAACCCTAATTCACAAAATATAGCATGCAAAATGGAAGAAAATCAGCATTAAATTTACACCATTCCACAAGAATCTCTTCAATCAATCCCAAAGAAGTCTCCACATGCAAACATCTCCCTACCAAGACAATTTGCACCATGAAGACCACATTGCATCCAAGTAGAAACAATATAAGAACTCATGCACACTTTTAAAGAGAGAGAAGTGTGATGAGAATAAGTGAATAAGACTCCCCTTTATTTGTATGTGGGCAACCAAGCCTCATTTCACTAATTTTATGAGTAAAAGTCCTAAAACAAGTTTACTTGAGCATTCAGCTAGGTTAAAAATCACAAACCGACCTTGAGATAGCTTTAAAACATAATGAAATGCCCCAAATAACCCACACATGCAGGAATAAATGTTTTCCACTATGACATCATCCTCCAAGAATGGTTGATAATGCATAAGTGTTGCAATGGTCCAAGGGTGTTCCTCACTCCAAGAAATCCTTAAAATTGCATGTGTACATCTCTGAAAGGCACCTCATCCACCATGACATCATCAATAAAGAGGCATACATCACCATTTGAGGGCATGCAAGTGTGACGCAGCACCATCCAAGGCAAATGTTGGCACCAAGGAGGAATGTGCTAGCCCTCCCATGTCATCTCATTGACAACCACCCTCAGTTGGGATTTGAAACAAGGCATCATCCATCAAACAGGGTCAAGGCCAACCTGAGGGCGTCCTAGGTCTATCTGGGCACACAAATACTCCAACGCCCAAGTTGTGAAGCTCAACATTTCAACATTTAGAGGCACACCAAGAGGTGGAGAATCATGTAGAACATGCTCAAGGCCCAACACTCATCTCTGGAAGGGCAACAATGTGGCCAAAATTAATATATGCTCTCAGAACAAGGCAAAGTACCCCCTAAAAGATGCTGGAAAGGAGTCAAGTTGTCCCTCAAGCAATCTCTATTACATATGTGATACCACCTAAACAAACCTCTTTTAATCTAGTTAGATCAACATCATTAGGGGCATAAAACCATTAAAGCGTCATAATGGACCATACCTAATGCTAGGGGCATAAAAATACTTCACACAAAACTCACCTTCAAATGTCTTAGCTCAAGAACCGTAGACAAGTTACCTCAATTATGTTAGGGATGATTAGGTCAACAACACTATTAGGTGTTTCCAACCCCCAAGGGCAGTCACACGTCCTAAGAAAACCATCAATCTATAGGTGTGTGTGATAAAGTGGTCATGGAGTGGGAAAGACTTCAAGGAAGATGCACATCCATGAGACCAGCTAATGGAGGTCCAACATCCTCAGTGTAATGAAGTAAGGAGGAAGCCATCGTGGTGGGATGAGTTACCCCTTTCCTTGGTCTGTTTTTTTCCACCCCTTTGGTATGCCTTTTGTTTTAATGATTTATCTTTCTTTGGTGGATAGCTTACAAAACCAAACTTGCTTTGGGCTCTTCCAATACCCCTTTAAGATGTAGCAAATTCGTGCTCATGGAGTTGGGACGTTCAAGGGTTCCTTTATTTTTGGATGAAGAATTAAATGTTTGAGGAACCGAGTGATGGCTAATCAAGGGGGTAGAGCTCATGTTAGGCTTTTGCCCGTGTGCTAAATACATCCCAAAGATCTTTTCCAGTTTACATTTTCTTTCTATTGTGGCTTTATATGCTTTTACCCTTCTTTCAACTGCATCAACCTCTGAGGCCATGTCTCTACGCGCTGACTTGAGGATGTGGATATATCATAAGGATGTGGATAGTTGATGTTAGGTTTTTGCCCATGTGCTAAATACGTCCCAAACATCTTTTGCATTTTACATTTTCTTTTTATTGTGGCTTTATATGCTTTTACCCTTTTTTCAACTGCATCAACCTCTAAGGCCATGTCTCCATGCCCTAACTCAAGGATATCGATATATGATGCCAATCCCAATGACCAATGATAATCAAATTAAAGATTGGAGATGAATAATTTGGAAAAAAAGGAAAGTGATGAGTATGGATTTCCTTAAAAGCGTTATTTCAATCAATGTCCTTGCTAAGCCATAGGGCCTCAAAGGATGTACATTGAACTAGAGTCAAAAGCTAACCCCCCAAGTGAAGCGTGGGAACAAGGATACAATCAGGAGCAATCAATCGTCCAGTTTGCCTTGTGATCCATATTAGTATACCCATAACATTAAATGAAAGCACATGATTGCTAAAATGGTTAGAGTACCTATTGATAGATGACCCACCTTCCTTCGAGAAGAATTCTAGATGGGTGAGAGCACTGACCAGAGCAACAAATGGAAAACTTTGGCATAATGTTATCTGAAGACCATCATAGGGTTGTTGGTTGGTTGGCTGCCAAATGAAGAGAAAATTGTTCTCCTATGGGCTACACACTTTTGGGGGGGTAATGAAGAATTTCTTTTTTTTTGCTGAAGCAAGAGTCGATCCTTCTATTTCATTTATTCAAAAGAAAAGTTACATAATGTACAAAAAAATCATCCATTTACATGGATTCAGGAAAAAGGGTTCCCTGGCAAAGCCAAACCCCCCACCTTACACCAGTAATCACCAAACCCATGAGAAACATAATCTAAAAGGTTACAAGAACCCTAACCACTAGGGAAGCTCTGGAAATCCACAACCCCTTGTGCAAACAGACAACCATCGTGACGCCCGCCCTTGCAATTCACGCGAACAACGAAAGAGCGAATGGGGGTAATGAAGAATTTCAACCCCCACTCCAGTTATTAGTTTTCCTTTGACTCCATGCATTTAGTTTTAAATCCAAGCATGATAAAAATTCTAAAATCTGGAAATGACAATATTTCTTAAAACACAAATTTAGAGATTTCACAATTGTTGAAATTGCCGAAATAAATCACAGCAAAATTATGACAACCACACACAGAAAATAACACAGTGATTTTCGGTCAATGTGACCCTAGAAAAACACCCCTTCAACTCTTCGGGAAAACCAGTTTAAGAGCTCTTCTTTATCTCTGAAAATGTTTTTACAAAGAAACTGAAATACACAGTAAAAATTCCAACAACCACAAATTACAACTTATCGATTTTCGTGCTTGAACCGCGCCTCCAAAATCGTGCCAATCAGCAAACTGCCAAAACAGAAATTTTTCCAACAATAAAACAGCATTAAATGTTGTACGGCCTACCTCAAAAATCGTTCCTGGAACCTATTGTATAAATCGTACAGATTTTAGCAATATGGCTACCTCAAAAATCGTGCCCAAACCTGCCTCAAAATTAGTGCCCTTGATCTTGTCCCTCTTCCTCGATTTTTGTGCCATTCTCCTGTTGTACAGTTTTGCCTTGGGATGCGTGCCAATAAATGTTGTTGCCCAGATTTCCTAAATGTCTTTTGGCTGCTCTCCTTCACTTCCTCACTGCTCAGGAATTTTCTCCTTGCTCTCTCTTCTCTTTCTCTCAAATGCTCATAAAAGAATGAATTGATTTTTTTTTCTCTTCTCTTCTCCTTTTACTCTCTAAATGACCTTTTGGGTTACCCTAAGATCTAATGGTTGAGATTCATTTAGATCTAGGGATGAGAATAAATGTGCATTTAATTCTCACTTTCTATTTTTTAACTCACCCACTTAAATAAAGACCGACTTAGCCTTTATTTCCATAGTCACTTTTTCACTTTCTAATTCTTCATTGACTTTAATAAAGTCACCTTTAAATTAGAATGTAATTTTACCACTTATAAAGTCACTTTTAAATTAAATTACCTTTACCACTTATAAAATCACTTTAGGAGAAAAGTACAAATAAATTTGAACACTTTTCCCTAGCCCAAAGATCAAAGCCTTAGGGAACCACTTGTCCTCTGGTACCCAAATTTTAACACTCCCTCTTACTGAGGAAAGTGTTCCTCACCACTCCCATCTTGTCTCTAAAGTAGACATCTTGCCCCGTGGTATGGCTTTGGTGAAAATGTCTGTTACCTGCTCATTTGTGGAAATGTACTCAAGCTTGACAACTTCCTTTTGGACATAGTCTCTAATGAAGTGATACTTAATCTCAATATGCTTTGACTTGTCATGAAAAACTAGATTCCTTGTGAGTTTTATGGAACTCTGATTATCACAGTAAATTACTAAAGGTCTCAATGCCTGACCAAATAACATCTTGCGAAGCCATATGGCCTCACAACCAGACAAACTAGCAGCCATATACTTTGCCTCAGCTGAGCTCAATGCAACTGACTGTTGTTTCCGGCTGATCCACGATACAACTGCCGAACCCAACGAAAAACAGCACCCATAAGTACTCTTCCTATCTAGATTCTAAAGCATAACCTGCCCAATCTAAATTCGTGTACCCTGCTAGTCTCACTTCGTCAACCTATCTATAATCCAGACCAAAATCCATAGTCCCCTGCAAGTAACGAAGAATGTGTTTTGCAGCCACCCAATGCACTCTCCTGGGCTCACACATGAACTGACTCATAGTGCTAACTACAAAACATATATCTGGTCGAATGTTGACCAAATACATCAATTTACCAATCAGCTGTCTATATAGAGTAGGATCCACCAACTCGGGATCAGAAGTGTGAAGCTTCTTCCAGATAGTGATCATAGGTGTAGACATGGGTTTGTAGTTCTCCATGTGAAATCTGCTAAGAATATCCACAATGTACTTCCCTTGTCCCATGAAGAAATGCCCCTCCTCCTACCACACCTCCAATCCCAGAAAATAATGCATCAAGCCAATATCCTTCATCTCAAACTCTGAAGCAAGATCTCTCTTGCAGCCCTCAATGAGTCTCTCTGCACCAGTGATGATCAAGTCATCAACATACAACACCAGAATGAGAGGCTCCTCACCCACCACAATGAAGTATAGGTTCGGATCAGCCTCACTCTTTGTGAAACCCAACTACTGAAAGTATGTATCAATCCTTGAGTACCAAGCTCTAGGAGTTTCCTTTAGGCCATAGAGTGCCATTTTCAATCTGCATACATGCAACTCCTTCCCATGCACCTCAAGCCCTGCGGTTGCTCAATATAAACCTCCTCCTGAATGAAGCCATTGAGAAATGCAATCTTCACATTCATCTGGTGGATCTTCCAACCCATCTCTGCTGCAATCGATATAATGGAGTGAATAAGATGTATACTGAGCTACGAGAGCGAAGGTCTCCTCATAGTCAACTCCCTCTACCTGTGAGAACCCTCTCGCCACAAATCAAGCCTTGAACTTCTCGATGTTGCCATCTGCAATATGCTTTATCTTGTAGAGCCATCTGGAAGTAACAACTGATTTACCTTCAGACCTCGGCACTACCTCCCAAACATTGTTCTTCATAATAGAAGAATACTCCTCCATCATGGCCTCTCTCCAGACCTGCTGGTTGGCCGCCTCCTGATAACTAGAAGGCTCGGAGTCAACAATGCTTGTTACCAATGCCATGTAACTACAGAACCGCTCAAGTGGTTTACTCTCTCTACCCTGTCTCTTTGGCCCAGCAACTAATGTGGCCTCACGCAAGGTATCTTGAAGCCGCTTGGGCTTCCTCTTCCTTGAGCATACTTCTCCCACTGGAGTGAAAGAATCCTCATCATCACTAGAAGCCTAAACTCCTGAAGGCCTGCCAACTGACCTCATGCCTGAATCGGTGCCTGTAAATGTTGAAGTACCGTGCAAACTGTCCATTAGTGGACTACCCTGTGAAGACCTCATACCCGAATCTATGCCTGTAGATGCTTAAGTACCGTGTGAACTGTCCATTAATGGACTACCCTGTGAACTACTCTGCGCATTGCCCTGCATGTTGCCCGAAGAACCACCCACCTGACTCTAAGAGCCACTGCTCACTGATGGACCTGACACTGCAATCGATGTACCTCCTAATCACTGACCATTGGATCCTTGTGACTGACTCAGCTGCTCCTGAGGGTCTAGTGACTCTAGATATTCTAACTCCCGTGACCTCCTGAAAGCTCTCTCCTCCTCGAACTTCACATCCCGCCTGACAACCACTTTCCTCTGTGCAGGAATATAAATCCGATAAGCTTTCGAGGTCTCGCTATAACCTACAAAGATGCCCTTGTCTGCAGTAGGCTCTAGCTTGGCCCTGTTCTCCTTAGGGACATAGGAATATGTAAGGCACCCAAAGATACGAAAGTGCCCAACATCAGCCTTCTTCCCAGGAAAAGCCTCCTCCGGAGTCACATTACCCAAGGCAAGTTGTGTACTCCTGTTCTACAAGTACACAACAGTGTTGGAGGCCTCTGCCCACAAAAATAAAGGTAACCCCTGATCATGAAGCATGGCTTTGGAAGCCCCTACAATGGATCTATTCTTCCTCTCTGCAACCCCATTCTATTAGGGGTTGCAAGGAACTGTGAACTCCCTCCTAATGCCTGCCTCAACACAAAAATCAACAAACACACCAAGGGTATACTCCCCTCCATTGTCCAACCTGAGGACCTTGATCTTCCTACCTGTTTGGGTCTCCACAAGAGCTTTGAACTCTTGAAACCGCTTGAAGACCTCACTCTTGGTCTTCAAGAAATAAATCCAGGCCTTCCTTGAGTGGTCATCAATGAATAAAACATGGTACTCATAGCCACTCAAGGATACATGAGACATCCAACCACTCACATTGATATGAATCAAATCAAGGATCCCGATCACTCTGTTGTCACTGCTGGGAAAAGGGGATCTGGCAAACTTCCCCATAGCACATCCTCTGCATACATCAAGGTGATCAGAACTGAAATCTGGCACACCAGTGGTGATCCCCAACAATGTACTCAAGGCTCCATGATACATGTGCCCCATCCTTCGGTGCCAAATCTCACACAACTCTGAACTGCTAGATCTATTGTCGGTCCTGTCTCGAGTATTGCTACTCAATGCCATCAGGGGCTAGAATGAGAACTTGTACACCTTGGCATGGCGCACACCAATCACTCTAGCTGAAGAAGCTGGAGTTCCCTTTGGATATATAAGCACTTGCCCTCTCCTGAACAACACATCATACCCTCTGTCCTCAAGCGTTCAGACGAATATCAGGTTCTTCTTCATTCCAGGCACATATAGAACATACGACACTTTCAAGGGAGGTTTGGGTCCCCTATCAAATGTCAATGTCCCCACACCGACTGCTCTAACCATGTTGTCATCACCAAGTACTACCTCCATATCAGTATCATCCTCTGAAAGTAAGGAGTAGTACTCTCGACTCATGTCATGTGGCTGGAAGCGCCATTGTCAACATACCAAATGCTAGAAGATGTTATGCTAGTAGTGGAAAGCGCACACTCCCTCTGAACCTGTATGGCAGGTGATCCTACACTAGTGGCCTCACAAGATATGAACCCAAATTCCCAATCAAAGCTCTCTGAGAAGCTCTCTATCTCTGCAGAAGTTGCCATGGGTTTGTCTCTCCCTTTCTTGTTCTTCTTCTCCGGACACACAACAGCATAGTGTCCCACCTTTTGCCAATTCCAACATTTGACTTTGGAATAGTCCTTCTCCTTGTTCTATTGCTTGGCCATTACCTTTGCCTTTGCCTCCACTGTTGGAAGCTTGCTTCTTTGCTCTACCCTTCTTACCTCTTGCTAACAATGCCACATTGTCATCCTCCTCCACCTATTTAGCTGCCCCAAGATGGTTCTTTCTGATCTCATTCTGAATGCAATCGCCCACAACCTCTCCCATCTGGGAAGGTTTTCCCGTGCAACAATGCCATCCACAAAATTCTCCCAAATCTTGGGAAGACCATTCAAAACAATCCTCACCAACTCGGTGGGTGCAAATGATCTTACCTACGGTTGCCAACTCATCTCTCACTGATGTGATCTTTGTGAGGTATGTTGTAGCATTATCAGTCTTAGCCATTTTAATGGCCTTCAGTTTCTCCTTTAGGACCATTTTTCTATTTTCATTTGAACTCTGGTAAAGACTGATCAAGGTTGTCCACATCTCGTGTGCATAAGTCTTTCCTCTCACATGAGGAATGACATGATCCTTGACTCCTTCCAGAATCAATCTTTTTGCCTTAGCATTCTTTTTGTTAAACTCTGCCAACTGTACAGGGTTAGCAGGTACTGCCACTGGGTTCTGTGTGGTATTTACCATAATGCCCCAGATTTCTGCTTCCTCAAAGATGCTTTGGATTCTCTCCTTCCATGCACTGTAGTTGTTCTGCCTATCTAACTTGTCTTCAACTCTCAAACCCAAAGAGATGTTTCATTGTCCTACCAAACTGAAATTTTCAAATCTGTGGTAAAGGTTTATGTTTTTTGTGTAAAAATCAGCGTGCTATAATTTTCACTTTGTTGTCCCAAACTGCACTTTTCAGCCAACCAAGCTTTGATACCATGAAGAATTTCAACCCCCACTCCAGTTATCAATTTTCCTTATCACTCCATGCATTTAGTTTTAAATCCAAGCATGATAAAAATTCTAAAATCTGGATATGACAATATTTTCTGAAAACACAAATTTAGAGATTTCACAACTACTGAAATTGCAGAATAAAACACAGCGAAATTATGACAGCCGCACACAGAAAATAACACTGATTTTTGGTCAATGTGACCTTGGAAAAACCCCCCTTCAACTCTTGGGGAAAACCAATTTGAGAGCTCTTCTTTATTTCTAAAAATGCTTTTACAGAGAAACTGAAATACACAGTAAAAATTCCAGCAACCACAAATTACAACTTATCTAGATTTTCGTGCTTGAACTCCACTTCAAAAATTTCCCAATCAACAAACTGCCAAAACAACAGCATTAAATGTTGTACGACCTCCCTCGAAAATCATGCCCAAAACCTATTGTACAGACTATGGATTTCAACAGTACGACTACCTCGAAATTTGTGCCCTTGTTGTTGTCCCTCTTTCTCGATTTCTATGCCTTTCTCATGCGATACAATTTTGCCTTAATAAATGTTGCTGCACAAATTCGCTGAAATGTCTTCTTGCTGCTCTCCTTCACTTCCTCACTGCTCAAAAATTTTCTCCTTGCTCTCTCTTCTCTTTCTCTCAAATGCTTATGAAAGAATGAATTGATCTTTTTTCTCTTCTCTTCTCCTTTTACTCTCTAAATGACCTTTTGGGTTACCCTAAGATCTAATGGCTAAGATTCATTTAGATCTAGGAATGAAAATAAATGTGCATTTAATTCTCACTTTCTATTTTTTAACTCACCCACTTAAATAAAGACCCACTTAGTCTTTTATTTTCATAGTCACTTTTTCACTTTCTAATTTTTCATTGACTTTAATAAAGTCACCTTTAAATTAGAATGTAATTTTACCACTTATAAAGTCACTTTTAAATTAAATTGACTTTACCACTAATAAAGTCGTTTTAGGAGAAAAGTACAAATAAATTTGGACACTTTTCCCTAGGCAAAGATCAAAAAAGCCTTAGGGAACCACTTGTCCTCTAGTACCCAAATTTTAACGGGTAATAGGTACCTAACGAGTACAAATTGGCCCTAACTAGCCAGTGAAATCTCACATGTGTTGGTGAAGTTTGGAACCTGAGATGGTGGTTTTTTTGGAGGTTTTTTAGGAAACCATGGGTTCTTTCCATCCCAAAAATGCCCCCTTGGCTAATAAACCAACCCTCCTAAACCCTAAACCCAAACAAAAAACCTAACTCAACCCTAACAATGTTGGCAATCAATGGTAATGTAAAAAAGAAAAGAGAGCACATGTCAACTTTTAAATAAATTTTTAGCATTACTATTGCCACAAAATCTAGTAGACCTTGGAGAGGGGCACCCTACAAGGTTAACACTAGACCAAATGACAACAAAGTAGTGATGGCCCATTGTCACCACAGCGAAAACCCCCTGCTCTTTATAGATTTTCGTCGATGGAGGAGTTCAGTATGTGATAAGATCACCTAAAAATTATTCTGAAGTTAAGGTACAAGGTGACACAATGAGAGTGTCTACAAGAAAGGCACAATTTAGGCTCAAGGCTCCAAAAGGAGGAAAATCGCTTTTTTTGTAGAGACCTATAAGATGAAGCACAAGACCTAGGGCTTAATTGGTTAATTGAGTGTTGGGGTGGCCAAAGGTCATGGTAGGGAGAATGGGTTTACAACAATATATATCAACAAGTTCAAAGAACATGAAACCCTCAAACAAGCCCCTAAGTTGAAGCAAGACTAGACTATGGTTTTACCTTAGGGCGAAGGAATCTATGCATTAGGTTTAACTGGATGCCCACCAAAACAAGAGATTTTTTGACAACTACCCTCCTCTTGATGTTTAGGCTAACTAACCCCACAAATGCACCTTTCTTAGGGATTTGCACCAAGCCCTAGTTAGCAAGCTTGGCCTTGATGGGGCCAAATTTAGAGAAGAATAATTTATGGATAAAAGAGTCAAGTATGATCACCAACAAAATGGACAAGTACCTTGTTCCTTGCCAATATGGAGGCTACGATACGATCAATTAGCCAAGAAGTTCTTAAGGAGGTCGAACTCTTGATGCACTAGCAGCAAAAATTCAAGCATTTACCTATGTAAAGGATAATGGAATTTTCATGGGAAAGCTAGTTAAATTTTACCATTAGGAAATTCATTCACATGTTATGTATGAACAATGCATGGAATAGATCATCTAGAAAGCCTTCAATAAATTAGGGCACAATAGCAAAACCTAGATTCAACATTATTCCATACATTAGACATGTAGAAAGAAAAGTATTCAACAATAGGTACACTAACAAGATAACATGCAAAAGATTCCATCCATTGATCCAAAGAATAGCTCAACAGACAAACGATTTATTTCCAAATGTCAAAATGCATCCACAGATCCCAAATTCTCCACAAGAAATGAAGTTGAATTGTTCAAGAAGGTTGGAATTCCAAGTGATGTGATGATGATTTACAAGAACAAATGATTCCTCTACTTATATGAAAAATTTGTGTCATAAATTTAGCCTAATGCCCCTAAAATCATAAAATAATGTGCTACTAACAAGCTAGCTCACAAGTCAACCTAGTAGCCAACGAATAAACATAATTTTAGCACACATGTGTGAGTTGAAAGAGAGAGAAAGGATGATGTCATGCATGTGTGAGCCCTTCTAGGGCTAGGGTTGAGGCTTCTTAGTGCCAAGGCATGAGTAGAAGCCCTCTAAAACCCTTAAGTCTTTGTTAATGCTCTTCTATGGACCCCAATTTTCATCTTGGGGCACAAAAGCGGTCTTGTGGGTCTCTATGTGGTCAAAATGCCAGTCTCTATCCCAATATTGGGGGCTTTAAAGGTGGTGCTAAGGTGTGAGACCATCCTCCTTTGGGCCATGGATCAACTACCAACCCCTCATGAAGTGCTAAGTCAGTGGGGGCATGTTCGGTCCCAGTGCATAACCACAAAAAAAGTCATCAATGTAGGGGAAAGTGTTGGAATGTTGTGGTTGTTGGAGGTGCCTATGGTTACAAGTGATGTTCTATTACTACTTAGAGTTCCATGGCTCTCAACACTCCACCTGTGGGTGCCAATGTTCCTCTATGAGACTTGGGCCCCATTTACGTTGCCCAAGACATGGTTATGGAACCACCTGACAATTACACACAATATCCAGTGCTAACATCTACATCATTAGGTACATTTAATCATTTTTGCATCTATGTGCGCTAAGCTTGAAAATAATGGACAATTTGGCACTTCAAATAAGACTTCCCTTCCAAAATTAAGGTTTTGAACTTGTAATAGTGTTACCTCCCTAGGTAGAAGTGGCTAATAGACCACCCTATTACGTGTTTCCAATCCCCAAAGGGGAAATGACATGTCTTTGGTCCACCATTCAATTGAAAGGTGTCATGTGAATGGTGATGGAATGGAGGGGAGAAGACTTCATGGCCAAGTGCCATGGTCAAAGGGACCAGTTATGATGGGCTCCTCATCCCGAGTGTATAGGTGTGGGGGGAGGGAGCAATCGTGTATGCATGAGTTACTGAATCGGCCTTCGTTTTTCCACCCCTCTTGTACGCCTTTTACTTTTTCTTGATTTTTCTTTGTATTACTGCTCGTAGCTCAAAGGGTTAGAGCTTGCTTTGTATGATGTATAGCAATTATTACCCCCTTAATGGTGAAGCAGCTCATTGCCCACCAAGGGTTGGGACATGCAAGGGTTCCTTCTCATAATATGAAGAGCAACATGTGCTCAAGAATTGGGTGATAGCCATAATGAGTGAGGTAGAGCTCATGCTAGGCTTTTGCCCACATGCTAATGTGTATGTCCTGGCCATCTTTTGCATTTTGATCTTCTTTGTTGCTTGTGGCCATGATATGTTTTTACTTGTTCTTTTAGCAACATCAACCTCCCAAGTCCAAGTTCCCAGCCCTACCCAGGTATGAGGATGTATAGTGCCGAATCCCAGAGAGGTGGGATATAGAGTTATAATGTAAGATGGAAAGTGGTAAGTATGGAATAAGGGGAGATGGGACAAAGCTCTCTCAATTGGGGTTTCCCAAGTAGTGGCCCTTCTATACCCAATGGACCATTAGGGGAGGTCCCACTAGACTAGGATGAAAGATTAACCCCCTATTTAAAGTGAGGGAACAAGATCACGCTCAAAACCCCTCTTCCTTCAAGGTTGCCAAGCAAGCATTAGCACTCGATTGCAAAATAAATAAAGTGCCTTTTGATCAAAATCCCGCCTTCCAACATGCGCTCTTGCCAAATGGGCAAAGAAACATATGAATGATGCAAGTGGCGGAGATATGAATGGCACATTGTTATCGGCTACTAGTGGCTGTCAGGGGATGCTAACTGCCAGTTGGAAGAGATGATGGGATAAAAATGTCTGGTATGAGAGCACCCACTTTTGGTGGGTAACAACTATTATTAATTGTTTCAAGATATGTTTGAGCGTGATTCCAACCTTATCAAACTTCATATGGAGAAATTAGAATTTTGTATCCCGCTCAAAAATCAGTAGACTTCACAATTTTCAAGATTTTAGGATTGGTAGGATTGTAACATTTTCATTGAATTCTATCATGTATGAGGGTATGGGATTAGCATTTAATCAAGAGCATGATACCCTTTATGTACTTTGATGTCGACATAATTGATTGTTGAACTCCTCTGATGCGGTGGTATTGATTGTTGAACTCATAAACCATGGCCTTCACAAAAATGTACCCTTCACTCAAAACAAAATAATTGGTTGAGCATGTTAAGCTTTTTCAACCATACCATGAGGTTGAGGAGATCAACCCTTCGCTCAAACCAAAATCATAAGTTAAGCATGTTAAACTTTTCCAATTCTGCCATATTAAAAGGATAAGGAATTTGAGTCTAAAGACTTTGTGCCAGGTTGATGTTTATGTAGCTCTTGTTGATGATCCCATTTCTTGTAGTGGTGAATCGGTGATAAGTTTGATGAGTGATCATGTTGATCAGTGACTTGTAATACACCAGTGGGCCAATAGCTTTTAGCACTATTTTTGGACTCTAGAGGCCATTTAGAGCTTCATTGATTATGTATTTTGTTGTTGATATGTATTGCACTCAATGCCATTTTAACATAAATATACCCACCCCCACATGGTATATAGATTACAAACTTTGCATATTTTGTCTCTAATGGTTTGGAATCATTGTTTGAAATCTTAAAAATATTTTTTATTTAAAAATTAATTATTTTATCTATTTTTTTCAAATTTGATTCATTGAACCAAATTCTGTGTGGTTCCAATTCGAAACCCATTTAGATAGGTGAGTGTTGTAGTTGCGACAAACACCCTCCAAAATTTTGCTTACACTTGAATTTTGTAGCCCACTGTGGATCTTATGATCGGTCGTTTCCCAGTCACTTCTTGGTCGGTGGATGTTTTGTTAAGTTTTTGAGCTCCCTTTTGAATTGTAAGTGTCGAAGTCACGTGTTCAGTTCGCAACAAGTTCATGAGCGTATTCTTTTATACAAGCTTGAACAAGCATAGCATGGTCCATCAAGACAGTGTCTCTGCAATAATCAAGCTATGTCAACAATTAGTGCGTGCTTTCATTGACAGTTTTCCACTTTTGGCTGCATTTGTACTTCTATTTTGGTGAGTTTTTCAAACTGTTACTTTTGTGCACCTTCGCTTTCGCGAGTGTCATTTTCATGCTTTCGCTTGCTTTCACTTTAATTAGTGTTGTTTTCACGTTATCTTCGCTCTGGCATGTGTCGCTTTCACTGTTGTTTGCATATCACAAGTGTCGTTCACACTTTTCTCTTCATATAGTAAATGTCGTCTTTTAGCATGTGGAGTGTCACACAATGCACGAAAGCTAGTTTTGGTGGTTTCAATGGGTAACCTTTGTGTAAATGAGTTGGTCTTACCATGTAAACATGTATCACACTCATTTCCAAAAATTCAAGCATTATCGCACAAGTGTCGTCACAGTCGTATCTTTGGTGTCGCACTTGGTGTAGATCATCGCAAAGTTGTTGCATTAAGGAAAGGATGTTGTTCATGTGTTCCAAGTGTTCCATGTTGTGTCGTTAAGTGATTCATGTGTGCGGTCATGTTCAGAGTCATGCTTTTGCTTATCTTCCTCTCACTGATCTGACACTTAGTCAAATTGGGAAAACTCTCCGACCAGACCACTCAGCCTCCTTTAGCCAGCATGAACTGCGCACTGCACAGTCTCAGCCCTCAAGCAACAGTCTTGTCTCTTAGTACTATGCAATGTGCAATTTCTGCCTTCCAGAACTATGCACTCTACAATCTCAGTGCTTAGTCCTAGCCCTTGAGCTCCAAAACTGTGCAATCCTTGCCTCCAACCAACCTTCTCTGTGCACTACGTAGTCTCAAGCATCAAGCCTCAGCCTACGCAATCACTTGGCTTTTGTCCCTCTTGAACTATGCATTGGGCAACTTTAAGACTCAAGCTTGAGCCCTTGAACCCCTCAACTATGCAACCTCCCAACATGTTCTCCTATTTGAACTGCGCATTGGGCAACTTCAAGCCTCAAGCTTGACCTCCTAAGTCCCTCAACTACGCAATCACTCAGCCTAGGCCTTCAAAACTGTGCATTGTGCAATCTCAAGCCTCAAGCCTCCAACTTGAGCTCTTGAGTCCCTCAACTATGCAGTCCCTCTGACCAGGGCTCCAAAATCGCACATTGTGCAGTCTCAAGCCTCGGTCCCGGACCTTGACCTCTAGAATTGCACAATCCCTGAGTCAGTCACTAGTTCCAACCCCAACAAGTGATTTCATGAAGCATGTTAGATTAGGGGTTTATCGAACTGATGTCATCTTGTCATGAGTGGATTGCAGTCGCAGGTATTCTTTCATGTTATGACAAGATGATGATGAAGGATATGGAGAAGGAGACCATGCTAAGAGACACCTATGGAGCTAAAGAAACCAGATGATCATCAGGCGAGAAGACGAAGGAACACAAGATTACAATAGAAGACAAAAGATCAAGACCACATTGAAGACTCCTTATCTTCAAGTCATGAGGAGGAGAAAGAAAATACCATGTTCTATCTATTAAGAAGACACAAAGAAACTAGCAGCAAAGAGTGACTTGACACTGCCATGTCATCATGTAGTCCATGTCATCAATGTCATGTCATGTTGTGTCATGAGTCATCATGTGCCACATCATTTTGTGGATTATGTAAATTCTATAATGGAGAAATATAATGTAAAGTGGAAGTCCAAGAGTCATTCATGTAATGTGAAAAGTCATGTAGGAAGTCAAAAGGTCATAGAGAAGTTGAACAGTCATGAGGGTAGTCCAAGAGTCACAAGGGAGGTGAAGGAGCACTCCACTTGTTATACATACACCCTCGTTGTACAAGAAATGGACTTTTCACCTTGGCTTCGTACAAGAAATGGACTTTTCACCTTGGCTTCTCCCATAAGGCATCAGAGAGACAGAGTCAGTAATTTTGGGGAGCAAGTTGTGGCTCCAACGCTCCATTGTTGGAGCTAGTGATGTTCGTTGTAGTCATGTATCTTGGGACTTTTACTTAATACTTGAAGCATGATGGCCAGCACATTTTCATTCATAGATTGTGATTATTTGTAAGATTGTTCTGTAAATGTTTATCATTCATGTTTGCTTTCACCTGTATTAAAGTAGTTGAACTATTTCAGTTATTTTAGTGCTTATCTAATTGAAAATGTGTTGTAATGGTTGTAACAATCGTTGCATCTATGTGGACTATTTTGCTTGATGTTAGGTGATTCTCTTTTCGCTTGTGTGCGCCTCTACTAGGGTGGTACTATTACCTCTCTCTTAGAGGCTCACCTTTCCTCCCTCTGTAGTAGAATAACCTTGATACACCTGCAACCGAACATTCACTAGGCACACTTACTTGCTTTTAGCAAATGCATATGCGTGCTTCTCTCTCTTGCTCACAGCTAAACCCAAGGCAAATCTATAAGAATATATGGCAATTGGGTCGATACTCCGAATGGGGTTCCTATTCCAAACAGTGTGAGGCCTAATTGGGACTTCACATCGGGGAGACCCCCTTGGTTGACGGATTTCCAGCACCGTCAACAGTGAGCTAATTCAAAATCCAATTCCGGTTTTTAAAATTGTGTGTACACAAATCAACTCTCTCTTTCATATATATAAAGATGTTTTTATTTTCACTTGTATTATTATTATGTGTTATGGGTATTATATTATTTTTGAAGAAAACGAAAGAGTTGCCCACACGACAACATTTGTCCCATATTGGGTTGTAGAAGATCCTTTCAATGCAATCAAGTATATAAGGTACATTCACAAGGCCTCCCAACTAAGAGCCAAATTTTAATAGAAAATTTAATTCATTTAACTTCAATTTTTTGTCATTCACGCTACTCTGGCTAAATGTTGTCCAAAACTCCAAGTCATACCACTGCGAATTATGTGGTTAACAGGTTACTTATATTGAGGTATACGACCTTGTTTTGGACCCCTTGTGCCACACATTGCATTGAAATAATTTTAAAGAGTTGGACACAAAATCTTTCAAGATTTTGTGTTATTGCAAAAAAATTGTATATAATAAGTAGGTAGACGAAATGAGCAGTCATGAAGGAGGTTAATTGTTAGGCCCCTATACTACTAGTGTAACCCCTTATTGTTATTAGTACAACCCACTTATTATATCATTGTACCCATGTAGTGCCCATATTGTTACTATTGTGCCCCATTGAAGCCCACTATTGTTATTATTGTGCCCTTACATTATTATTGTTATGTCGGCTCTGATTATGTTATGACCCCTTAGACTCCTATATATAGAAAGGAGGTCTTTTCATTTGTATCATCCAAGAATTGTTCATTTATGTAATGTAAAAGAGGTTGCCCCCTCGAAGAGGCTGAATTCTAAGGCGTTGATCTATCTTTTCTATCTTTTCTTGAGATGGTTTCATAACAATTGGTATCAGAGCTTTGGATTCTAGGGTTTCGCTACTCCAAACAGGGCATCGTGGCATTTTCGCTATAACTTTTTTTTTGCGACGTTTCAGAAGTTGCAAAAAAAAAAACCCCCATTTGAGAAGAAATCGCACTGAACCTCAGGTCCGAATTTCAGAGCTTTTCACGCTATATTTGCGGAGATATGATCTGAGGAAGTTGGTCTTTTTGCAGACTCCTGAATTACATTCCAAATAGGTGACCTGGGCAAAATCATCATATCTTTCTCTCTGGGGATCGGATTGAAATTTCGTAAGAAGGTACAGAAAGAGGACAGACTGTAGTTTCTTGTGTACATTTTTCAGATCCAGAGGTCGAAACAGTGACTCGTGGCACGTCGTACAAGTTCGCTCTACTGAACTAGTCTATAATCAAGTCACTGTGGGAGATTTCGCATAACTCTTCCTTGGAGAATCCAATTTGGGTCAGACTTGTGGCATTGGAAAGAGGACAGAAAGGGCTACTGTAGTTCACAAATTTTCAAAACTTAAAGATCCAAAAGTACAGAGTTACAGTCATTTCAAGATCGAGCTCCTAAAATCAAGAAAAACCAAGATGAGGAAGTTTGATGGCAAGGATCCGGTAAATTGGATACTTCAGATGGAGCAATATTTTGATCTACATGGTGTACCACTGTTACAAAAGATATGTATTGCATCTTCATATTTAGAATCAGATCAATTTTTATGGTATAAAGGGCTTTGTTCTCGTAAACAACTTGTTACGTGGTCAATTTTCACGAAGGAAATGATAGCACATTATGAGGATACAAAGAGAAACACCTTCTTTAGAGCAACACCACAACAATTGGAAAGAGTAAAAGGGCTTTGTGACATACTGGAAAGAAAAGATATTAGTACCCCTTTTGTTATTAGTACAACCCACTTATTATATCATTGTACACATGTGCCCATATTGTTACTATTGTGCCCCATAGAAGCCCACTATTGTTATTATTGTGCCCTTACATTATTATTGTTATGTCGGCTCTGATTATGTTATGACCCCTTCGACTCCTATATATAGAAAGGAGGTCTTTTCATTTGTATCATCCAAGAATTGTTCATTTATGTAATGTAAAGGAGGTTGCCCCCTCGAAGAGGCTGAATTCTAAGGCCTTGATCTATCTTTTCTATCTTTTCTTGAGCTGGTTTCATAACATTAATAGTCCCTCATAAAAGGTGAATCGAATAGACATCCTCTTGTTTATATATTCAACATTGAGTAATGAAATAAAACACACAAATGGAGTTATATCTCGGCGTGACAATGATATTAGAGCTAGTTATTGACTTCCGTATTATTCTCATTCAAGCATGCACCTCTGCTTATTTACCACTCTCTAATAATCAAACTTGTCTCCATACGTTTCATTCTTCTTCATACCAGTCGTGACTCCCTTTTATGCACTCTCAAAGTCTCAAGGCATCGACGCATCCTCTGCATGGTTCTCTCATGCACTCTTGCTGGAATGTTTGTGTTTGACCTCAAAAACCCTAGCTCATATGTTATTCAAAGGCCCTCCTTGTGATATCTATAATCTCACATTTGTGTTGAAAATGTCAGTTAGGAAGCTTGACATTTGACAATACTCACGATATGGATTCTGCTCAATCCCCGTTGTCTTTGTTTTCTTCAATAACATTAGCCCATGTGAGTGAATTTGGCTCCTACATTAAGACTCTTCTTTATCAGGGACAGGTTTAGCCACTAAAGACGGATCATGTGCTTCAATCGCTACCATAATTCTCCTCGAGAGGAGCATGTGATATTCCCCTCCGTTACACAAGACCATGTGAGAAAACCAACACCAACACCTGCACAAAAAACATAATGAGCAATGGGGAGGCATTGGCCTTCATCAAAATCCTCACCTCTACCTCGGTTTTAGTGGTGGGCTTCAGGCAACACTTGGCACCTCTTAATTTCAATGGAAACAACTCCAATGTTTAGCTCAAATGGGAGTTATTACCCAAGTCCTAGTTTGATACATTTGAAAACTCCTTAACTACTACACTATGTTGCCGCTCGAGTTGATCTCCAATTCGATTCGAAAGGGAGATGATCCTTGCCAGTTTTTGATGGAGAGAATTGTGCTCCTCAAATCCTCTTCTCCAGCGAATGAGTGTGATAATTCTAATGCCCCCTTCCATTGCTCTCTCTCTAGCATTAAAGTTTTGAAACTAGTCAAACATGTTTTTTTCCTTTGACTCTTCCCAGCTAAACTTGATATTATCTCCCGAACATCATTCTTCAAGAAGAGTTGTAAATCTCTACATACCACCATTCCTTCTCAAATGCTATCTCCTCATAATTGGAAGGCTCTACATCAATAATGGTAGACATTGTGCAACATAATTAGGAAACTATGACTCACTCAAAGAGAAGTGTTATCCTCTACTAGTAATGCTTATGCCATCTAGTTTTTTGGTTAAACCATTTGGGCCTCCTAACTAAATTAAAAGGCAAAATTGTTTATGTTTTCATATTACAATCTAACTAAACTAACTCTAATTTATTTGGATTCTTTGAAACCATCTTTGGGGCAAAAGGCTTCTCTACCTCAATCTCTATGGGAGGTTCTTGAGACGAAATGAAGATGTTGTAAGACTTTGACGTCTCATTCAATCCCATAATAATTCCCATTAAACTAAAAAAGTTTCAACTAAGTTCTTTTCTTCTCAAGAATACAAATAAAAGCTCCTTCTAATGTCTTGTCCTTCAATATCCTACAAGGACACCTATTCCAAAAGTAAAGTGTCATGAAGCATGCTTCTATACAAAGACACATGGGTAGATCCAAGTCATGGATCAATGCCTTAGCAATCTTTATCATGGACCTAATCTTTATTTAATCCCATTTTACTATGGGTTGTAAATGACTATTAGCATCCTCTTCATCCTTACCTACCTACCAAAAGTGCTTAACTTCTTAGAGATATACTCTCCTCTAATCTCTAATCTCAGTGTTCCTACATTAAGACTCTTCTCTATCAGCTCTAGGCTAGGTTTAGCCACCAAAGAAGGGTCATGTGCTTCAATCGCTACCATAATTCTCCTTCTCCTTAGGAGGAGCATGTGATATTCCCCTCCATCACACAAGACCAAAGTGAGAAAACCAACACCAACACCTCCACACAAAACATAATGAGCAATAGGGAGGCGTTGGCCTTCATCAAAATCTACATCGCTTTTTGGTGGTGGGCTACAGGGGGCACTTAGTACCTTTTAATTTCAATGGAAACAACTCCAATGTTTATCTCAAATGGGAGTTATTACCCAAGTCCAAGTTTGATACATTTGAATCCTCCTTAACTACTACACCGTGTTGCCTCTCAAATTGATCTCCAATTCCATTAGAAGGGGAGATGATCCTTGCAAGTTTTTTGGCAAGGAGAGAATTGTGCTCCTCAAAGCCTCTTCTCCAACGAATGAGTGTGATAATTGTTGAATTTAGGCTTCTGTGATCCATATCAAGTTTATAGAGAAGAGTTTTCAATGAAAATCACATCGTAATTCATTTGTCGACGCATTCCGAACCAACAAGTGTGGTTCATCGTCGAGACAAGTTCCTAATGCCCCCTTCCATTGCTCTCTCTCTAGCATTAAAGTTTTGAAACTAGTCAAACAAGTTTTTTTTACTTTGACTCTTCTCTACTAAACTCAATACTATCTCCCAAACATCATTCTTCGAGATATAGTTGTCCATCTCTACCATACCTCCACATAATTGGAAGGCTCTACATCAATATTGGAAGACACTTTGCAACATAATTAGGAAACTATCACTCACCCAAAGAGAAGTATTAGCCTTTACTACTTGTACCTATGCCATCTAGTTTATTTGGTTAAACCATTTGGGCCTCCTAACTAAATTAAAAGGAAAAATTGTTTAGGTTTTGATATTTCAATCTAACTAATCTAACTCTAATTTATTTGAATTCTTTGAAGCCATCTTTTGGGCAAAAGGCTTCTCTACCTCAATCTCTATGGGAGGTTTTTTTAGACAAAATGAAGATGTTGTAAGACTTTGACATCTCATTCTATCCCACAAAAATGCCCATTAAACTAGAAAGTGTTGAAATTTGGTACTGGAGGACAGGGGGTTCCCTAAGGCTTTGATCTTTGGCCTAGGGAAAAGTGTCCAAAAGAATTTAATTTTTCTCCTAAAGTGACTTTATAATTTTTATAAAGTCAAATCTAATTTAAAAGTGACTTTAAGTGATAAAGTTACTAAAGTCTAATTTTAAAGTGACTTTAATGAAGTCAATGTAAAATTAGAAAGGAAAAGTGACTTTGGAAATAAATGACTAAGTGGGTCTTTATTAAAGTGGGGTGAATTAAAAATCGCAGAGTAGGGCTCATAACTGGCGTCAAATTTGGGAATGGAGCAAAGAACATTAATCATTCTCAGTTTGCTGACGACACCTTGCTAATTGGGGGAGCATCTACCACAATAGCAAGGCGATTCAAGAAACTCTTGGACCAATTCATGGAGTATTCCGGAGGCAAAGTCAATCAGCTCAAAAGCTGCATCTATGGATGGAACACTGCAAATCATGTTATACACAGCATTGCAAGCATATTTGGAGTCACATGCACCCTGGAATGGACCCACTTTTCCTATTTAGGTATGCCTGTGAGCATGGGGCCCTTGAAGGCCAAAACCTGGAATGGAATCCTTGACAAGATTAAGAGGAAAGTGCAGCAATGGAGTACAATGTGGCTTAATCCAGCAGGCAGACTTATTCTCCTTAAATCAGGTATTGCTTCACTTCCCATCTATCGATTTTCTTTATATCAAGCTCCAGCTATTTTTCATCATAAAATGGAAGTTGCTCTTAGACATTTCCTCTGGCAAGGGGGAAAACTGATAAGAATAAGTTCAACTTAGTTAGCTGGAAAAATGTAATCCAAACCCAAGACAGAGGCGGACTTGGCATCAGATCACCAAAGCTCCTAAATCTGGCCCTTGGCGCAAAAATTATATGGAGACTGATCACAGGACCTACAATGTGGTGGAAAAAGGTACTAGAGGTAAAATACTTGAGCTGTCCAAGACAGCAACTTTTAGACACCAACATTCCTAACAGAGAATCCACAAAAATCTGGAAACTTTGCAAGAAGGCTCTTCCATTTATGCATCAAAACATCTCGAAAGTCCCTGGCGGGGGAACCAGCATTAAGTTTGGAACAGACAAAATTCTGGGGCAGCAACCTCTGGGCATGAACGCAGAGGCAACTCCTGTTATAAACTGGCTTAACAATAAAGGATTATACCATTTGTCTCAAATCTCAAGTTGGGACTCCCTCTCCCATGTTTGGATTGGCTGGAATTTTCCTAAGCTTCCCAACGCATTAGAATCTAGCTTCAACTCTCTAAAGATGCTCCTTCACAGCAAGGCTCCCATTCAAGAAGGTGAAATGGATGGGTTTCGATGGGATGCATCTGGAACAAATTATACTGTTAAAGCCGGTCATCAATACCTCTGTAATAGCATCTATCAAATAAGCCTTTGGAATCATTGGAAAATAGTATGGCGAGCAGAGGCTCCTCCAAAAATAAAATTCTTCATCTGGCTCTTACTGAAAGGTAAAATTCTAACAGCTGAAAATCTAAGAAGAAGAGGCATTATTGGTCCATCCAGATGTCCGAACTGTTGCAAATCAGAGGAAACGATGCACCACTTATTCATAGAGTGTCCAGTTGTTGTTGGTTGTTGGGGGAAAATGGCCTCAATAGGAAATATAAATTGGGAGCCCCAGCCCACTATAGCAGAGACAATATATAAATGGAGGAAAGATTGCCCCTGGAAAGAAAAAAGAAGTAGTTTGGTGAAGAGAGTATGGAACACCCTCCCACTCACTCTACTCTGGCGCATCTGGCTAGCTCGAAATCATAAAGTCTTCCAGGATAAAGGCTCAAGCATTCGTAAAATTTGCCACAAAGCTAAAACACTCGCTCTGGAAACAATCTCAAGTAACACCACCGGCAAGATTGATGCAGCAAACTATAGCATAGAGGAGCGAAACTTAATCAGTTACATCCTGGAGAACAATCCCAATGCTCAAGAAGCCCGCAGGAGGGAGACTCAGACAAAAGGAGAAGTCAGTACATGGAAACTGAGACTAAAAGAAGAAGAATTTGCTAACTGGATATGCAACTGTAACATCTTCCACTTATTTTTCGACGGGGCATCCAAGTCAAATCCGGGTCTAGCCGGAGCAGGAGGGCTGATTTGTAATGCCAATGGAGAATGTATTCTCCATTATGAATGGGGTCTCGGGAAGAACTCTAACAACAGAGCTGAAGCATTAGCTCTGTTCCAGGGCCTCACCCAGTTAAGCAAGCTAGGAATAAAAAAGGCGAAGGTTTTTGGGGACTCCTCAGTCGTTATTCGCCTCATGGTGCATCAGCAGAACACACCAAATACTCTCCTCAGTCGTTATTCGCCTCATGGTGCATCAGCAGAACACACCAAATACTCTCCTTCAACAAATTAACCGACGCAACCAGATCCTCCATCAGGCAATGGAAGATATCAAATACTATCATATTCTCCGTAAATTGAATAAAAAAGCGGATGAGCGTGCCAACAAAGCATGCGAAAGACCCATCGGCATCCTGAGCTGTAACTCCAGCGAGTCCTTCCAACCCTTGCCATGACACAGTCACATCTCCTCAGCAGCAAGCATTGCATCACTGACAGAATCACTGAGATGAATCATGCGATCTGGGCCAACAGCAGAACAGCTTATGGTATATGAAGTTCGTGAAATACTCAAAGGCATTGAAAGTCTCAATATCCCAGCCGGTAAACGTCTTCTCGGACCCGATCCTCGAGCCTTGCAGGATATGCTCCAGTCCTTTCTGCAGATACACCATATCTCCAACGCGATAAGCATGCTCCCTTCCCGCCTTCGATCTACGCACTCTCCTCCTATTTATTGTTCCTCATATCGCTATTTTCATTACTCTGTGCTTTGTTACCTCCGCGAGCAACAGTTCTCTAATGTCCCCTCTGTCTCGTCTTCTTCAACGATTTGTTGCGTTTCCCTCAGAAGCTATCCCTACTCCTTCCGCGCCTATCAGAACCTCTGGACAGCTCCTCCTTGCTCCTGTTTGACCATCAGCACCCTCAAGCAAGCTCGTGCTCCCCTGTTTTTTGTTTCTTTTATTGTTGCAGGGATTTTGGATAGCAATAGCCCTGAAGCAAGCATGGCTCGCTCCGAGGATTGCTTCCATTGTGCGGACCTGCAAGCGGAACTGGAGGAAGTAAGGGCGCAACAGCGCACCTTGGAGAATCAGGTCAGGAACCTGGAGACCAGAATGGAGGATCAATATCGCACCATCAATGATAAATACAGAGCAGAGATAGATCTCTTTCTGCATAGGGTAGCCTCTCTCCATGAGCAATTTAGAAATCTGTCGAACCGTTGTAGCCATGCTGAGGAATCCATAGCAATACTGCAGTATATGATGGACAAAAAGAACAAGGCAGCAACTAGTTCCTCCAGTGCCAAGCAGATAGAACCGGACCCAAATCCGGAAGAGTCCACGGCAAGGCAGATAAGCCACATAGAAATAGATTAAAGATGTTATGCAAATGTAAATTTTGGTTATTTCACTATGTAAGAGTCTATAGCAGCTCAGGAAGCTTTAGAGGTAAAACCAGCAGAACAAGGATCAAGGAAAGATCCCATTTTGTAATTCCTTTGATCCAAATCACCAAAAACATATTGTACTCCAGGAGAACTGACTCCTCTTTTTTCAGCCATTAATATAGCAACCGAATTTGTCAAAAAAAAAAGTGGGGTGAATTAAAAAATAGAAAGTGAGATTTAAATGAGCATTTAATCTCAACCCTAGATCTCAATCTATTTCAGCCATTGGATTTAGGGATTACCCAAAAGTCACTTAGAGTTAGATTAAGGGAGGAAAAGGAGGAAAAGGTCATTCATTCTTTCATGAGCAGATTGAGAGAGAGAGAGCAAGAGAGCAAGGGAGATTTCTGGACAGGGAGGAGGAGGCAGCAGCTTGGCACACATTCCAAGGCAGAATTTTAGCAAATTCGTACAACTGAGTGAGCACACAATGAAAGGCAGATATTGGGCACGATTTTCTAGAAATCCGTACAGCAAGTGCATAGAAATCAAGGAGCAGAAATCCGTACAGCAAGTGGTTGTACCTTGGCATGCAAATCGAGGCAAATCCGTACAGGTGGATTGCTGGTTTTTCTGCACGCAAATCGAGGAAATCCGTACAGCGTATTTAATGGCAGATTGCACGCTTTTCTAGGAGGCCGTACAGCATTTATTGCTGTTCTGTTTTGCTGTTGGCAAGTTTTCCAGTTGGCTGTGAGGCACGAATACGAGATAAGTTGTAAAATTTGCTTGTTGATTTTTTGTTGAATATTTCTCACTGTAAAAAGCATTTTTCAAAAATAAGAAAGAGCTCTTGAATTGGATTTCCCCAAGAGTTGTAAGGGGTTTTTCCAGGGTCACCTTGACCAAAAATCATTGTGTTTAAATGCGTTAAATCGTTGTTTGTATGTGCTGATTTTTATATTTCTGCATTTTCCAACATTTTATAAAATTTCCAGAATTTGTGTTTTCAGCAAAATTTATTTTCCAGTTGTTGAATGTATGGATATGGGAAAGGGCATTTAACTATTTTGGAGAAATAAGGTGAAACTGAAAACCGGGGTGGGAAATGAGAAATTTTTACAGAAAGTTTCAACTACGTTCTTTTCTTCTCAAGAATACAAATATGCACAAGGGAACCAAAAACATAAAAATGTGATAAATGTGATTTCTCACCAATAAAAGCTTCTTCTAATGTCTTGTCTTTCAATATCCTACAAGGACACCTATTCGAAATGTAAAGTGATGTGAATCATGCTTCTATATACAAAGACACATGGGTAGATCCAAGTCATAGATCGTTGCCTTAGCAATCTTTATCATGGACCTAATCTTTATTTAATCCCATTTTACTATAGGTTGTAAATCACTATTGGCATCCTCTTCATCCTTACTTCCCTACCAAGAGTGTCTAACTTCTTAGAGATATACTCTCCTCTAATCTTTAATCTCAATGCTTAATCTTCTTACCTAACTTCTTAGAGATATACTCTCCTCTAATCTCTAATCTCAATGCTTAATCTTCTTACCT
Organism: Pinus tabuliformis; assembly: GCA_031772625.1. Classification (NCBI taxonomy): domain Eukaryota; kingdom Viridiplantae; phylum Streptophyta; class Pinopsida; order Pinales; family Pinaceae; genus Pinus; species Pinus tabuliformis. The sequence continues at coordinate 47,890,237 of CM062805.1, read as the reverse complement.
ATCAGATTTTCTACAAGAGCATTAAACTCTTGAACTTCCATAAGACAACATCCTTGGCCTTCATGTAGTATATCTGAGTCTTCCAATAGGTAACATCACTAAATGAAACATAGTAAATGTTATACAATAATGAAACTAAAGTCATTAATGTATTTGAACCTATCAGATTATCAGATCAAGAATCCCTCTTAACTTATGCTCACTACTTTGAACTATTTACGTGAACTACTGCTTCACGCTCGCTGGTTGGTTCTTGTACAGGGCCTCGTAAATTTACATTACGAGCAGCATATGGGTTCTCTCTGGAATATTGACATTGAAGAACCTGGCATTATGTCTTCTTTGGCTCAATACGCCACCTTTCAATATTGAATTTCCCACAAGTAAACTTGGCATGCTTGTTGACTGCACTGAGTACACTCTAGTCTTTACGATTTTTAAGTTGAACAATTACTACACCATACCCTTTAAGATAGATAACACTCCATGGTGCAAGGGACCTAGCGCCTTGTGCCAAAGCTTCCACAAGTTGACCAATTCCTGCAATAGGGTTCTCACTATATCCCGAAACAACCTATACACACCACCCTCACAAACAACCTTGACCAAAACTTGACCAAGGTCCAAGCATCTCCTCTGAATGACAACTTGCTTGATCATCAAACTCGACAATGCATCCTAGGTCTGTCGTAAATGAAAATTAACGTACATTGTCAGTGAAACCAGGAACATATAAAGCACCACTAAAGCTCAAGAAAAATAATTGGCAAGATCTGAAATGAGATAAATACCAGTCTCATTATTAAGTATGTTAACCATCCATATGCATGGTTAACCCTGCAAGAAATTTTCTCTTATTATGCAAATTCCTAGACAGCAACTACACATGTTCTTTATTCTCAACAACAAAGATCATTCTCTCGTGATTCACATTATAGAAGATTACCAACACTCTCCACATACAACAACCCCTAAAATGCCTCTTATTCCTCATACACTCAACCCATTCACCTAATCAGCATACCCATTCAACAATAGTGGCTCAACACATATAGGTACATTAGTCATTGTTTCATATGAAGTGCTTACATTTAATGTATTGGGAATTTAAGTAAGAATCATGGGTAGTAAAAGAAAAATCATGATACTTGGAAGTTATGCTTGCTACCTTATTTCACCTTCGTGGCCGTCATCCTTCTAGTCAAGTGTAACCACCCCAATGCTTTTCTTTTCTTGTATAGGAGGGGCACAAATAAGAGGCTTAGATAAAGATAATGTGTCCATATCCTTCCATATTTAACACTTCCCATTTATCCTTCTCTCCACTCATCTTGCTTTTGAGTTGGTTATTGTCAGCGAATCGTACTAGTTCCCCATTTGTCTCATCCTATGAGAAGAATGGGTTTGGAAATGCCAAATGTCAAAATGCAAAATTAGAGCTAGGAATGAATCATAGTCAAAAGCCAAATTCGCTTAAGAAATACCCCCACATGTGAAGTCGTCACCCCAATCCCATTCATATCATGATCTATTAAAGAAAAAGGGGCATCATGATCTGTCGAAGTAAAAGGGAATAAAAAGAACAGCCCAACACCTATGAACAACAAACTACCCATACTAAGGGGATTCAAAAGAAAATCAATGAAGCTTGCAAAAGAAGATAAACAAAGTAAAGTAAATGGCTAATTAAGGGGTGGAAAAGCCAATGCCAAGGAAAGGATAACTCACATACAAAAGCGCTCCCTCTAGGAAGGCACTCATGGATGATGGTCCTTGCATAACCCATGTATAAGACTATGACACCATTTATGGAGTTCACCCCTAACCATATCACTTATCACATACACCTATCAACTAAAGGGTCGACCTATGAACTATTCCTCCCCTTGGGGTATTTTCTTTCACTGTCATTTGGGAGCATCTAGTAGGGGTAGTTGATGACCATCCTATAGCTAAATTTTGCAACTTGCTAAAGGTCGTGACCTATTGTGAAGTTTGAATAAGCTAGCTAATGTGATATACTACATGTTTTTTTCATGAAATATGTTTCATTTTTTTATGTTAGATGACCCTCCCATACCTAAATTTGGCAATTTGCATAGGGTCATGACCTATTGTGAAGTTTGAAGAAGATACATAATGTGATCTACTTACATGCTTTTTTTCATGAAATATGTTTCACTTTTTATGTTACATTGATTACTGTATGCATGAAGATTGATCTTACTTGACTCCTCAAGATATGCTTGATGATGATACATACACATACATGGCCCTTGAGAGGACGATGATGATGCTACACCACCCTTTGATGGGCATTGGACCCTTGATGATGACCATTGGACCATGTGATGACTTGGCACCATGCTAGACACACTCCACAACACTGGACCATGGATGTTGCACCATGGAGCTAGGATGTTACATGGATGAGCTTGATGAGGGCATGAAATCGCTTGATGATATATAACCTTTTGATGATGTTGAGGTTTTGGCATGGTGACATGACACATAATGATGATAGCACATACATTTAGAGGGGTCAAGGTGCCTTTCTAATTGATGATGTCATGGCCTAGCTTGAGAGCATTACTCCTTTGATGAGCGCTACCTTGACAATAACATATGATGACTTGTGGAGCCAATTTAGCTTGATGAGGAGATGTGGACACCTTATGATGATAAGACATGACCTTTAGCGAGATGTTGCACCTTTTGGGGAAGAGAGATGACCTTTGGAGCATTTGCACCCCTTATTGGAGATGACATACCTTCTACACGCACATGTGTGGCCTTTTGGAGGACGCTTTTCATATTTTAGCATTTTATCTTCATCATAGAGGCATTTTTTGGGGTCAAATTTAGACCCATACACCTTATATCGTGGACATTGTGTATTTTTATTGGCTTTTATTGGATAGTAGCCTAATTAGACCAAGTGTTTGGACTCCCTTGTATAATTAGGGGAGGATTAGCCTTTATTTGTGAAGCTCGGATGCATGCATGATAAACCTAGTAAGTGGAGTTCTTTTATCTTGGTTATTGTTTATGAATTATGTTGTTAAGTATTAAGCAAGTGGGCATGGCATTTTAATTTTCATTACCCCCCTAAACAAACCTTTCTTCCAACACTTTAAGGAAAGAGAAAGAGGGCTCTTTCCATTATCATTTCCTCGATGATTAAGGATGTTTAGGTGAAATCTTTATGGTAAGCAAGTGTACTTGTCCTAGCCCTTTGAACCTATCTAATACAATCCTCTTCAAAGAGTGTTGATACTTGACTCCATATACCCTAGAATGAGAATGGCACTAGCCTTTTCCCTTGTGTCAATCTATATTTCTTTAAAAAACCATTTTTCTTTTTGTTTTAGGGTAATTTAGGGTTGAGTTACAACAAATTTTTCATTTTCAGCATTAAACAACTTTAGTGTGTAAGACCTAGGGTTTAAAAGCGTTTGGAATATGTTACAAAATACAAAGTGTCATTAAAAGTGCATTTTTCAGCCACTTTCTAGGGCTGACGTCTAAGGTTTCTATTGTTGTTACATGCTCCTTTATTGCAGAAAATTTGTTGTAATTAAGCCTCTATTTTACTCAATCTGGTGTTGTCTATTATTGTCGTTGTAAACTGGTATATTGCTGCAATTTCATATCATACAAACTAGTTTGCATAGCGTACTATAATTTCTTGACTATATGTGTTTGGGGACCTTCACTGAGCACATATTTGTTGACCTAAGTCTCTAAAACAACCATAGGACCCTTTGAATTCAAATCTGGAAATTACCTCTAATTTCACCGTAAACGTTAATTGCCTAATCTTATTTCTTGGTGGCAATCATTGTAGAATCCTTAGGGGGCTCTTAGCTTAGTTTGGTTAGGTTATTTGATCCCTAAGATCTAGAATAGAAAACTCTCTAGTGTTGGATGGTGTCCATCACTAAAACAGGGGGAGCAGTTGCTAAGGTGACAGTCATTACTCTCCCATGTTACTCATTGTCTTAGTCAACTAGTGAGGCTTTGCACTAAGGTGAAAGACTTCGCTGTAACAAGGTACATGACATCATCACCAAACTCCACCTCTGCGCCTACCTCCTAGAGCCGATGTCCACTAAAAGCCTTAAAGGTCATATGTCTTTCTGACAATATGAAAGATCAAGTAATCCTTCACAAAGTCAAGGATGACACACTTTGGTTTGGACTTCTTGTTAAGATCTCCCAACAAATTATGACCTATAAGAAGTGCAACCTTCTCTACATAATGTCAAAGCTCATGCTCCTCTAAAAGCATATGTGCTCAACAAAGTCAAAACTTCCAGGAAATGAAGTTTGGAATGACCTTCCAATTGGTCATTATATCTACGAGTGAAGGTTTATACCACTAGCTCCTAAAACGCAGTGCTAGTCAATGTTACTTGGGAGCGGGAGCGGGAGCGGGGAGTGGGAGCGAAAACAGGAGCGGGAGCAACCATTTTCAGAAGCTCCCGGTTTGGGATCGAATCCGGGAGCGATTTTTTAAAAATATATATATATTTTATATTTTTTAATTTTTGATACATATATGTCAACAAAAACATGTAGAATGATGAATTAGACATTAAAAACATAAAAAAACATAGATTGATCATTGAACCATATCACATCAATCATCTAGAAATTATAATCGTCATCAACCATGTCCACAAGTTAGTAAAATACATATTACCACTGCAACATATTGAGTCTTATAAATCATAATTCATCAAATTCAATCTTAAAGTTTCAACTTCAAGCTTTCAGAATTGAAAATTCAATAACATTTATCATCATTGATCACCAAAGTTGTACTTGTAAGCTAAGTTTAACCATTACAAGAAGTAATATCGAAGATATTTCTAAGTCCTAACTTCTAACTGTTAACATGATATGAAATGTTAAAAATTTATAAAATGAAACATGAATAATGAGATGAAATGAAACAACTTTAGTCTTTGACAAAGCATCATATTCATAATTCACAATCATTACCAATGAGTTATAATTGCCAAGGCCCAACTTCAAACTTCAAATTTTCATTGTCACAGTGATATAATGTTTATAAAAAATATCATTATGATATGAAAGAGTCAAGAGTCAAGGACTCAAAACTCAACAGTTATGAAAACTAAAGTCTAATAGAAACTAAAAAAGACAAGTAAACTGTAAATCTACATGTGGCCCTTGCCACGAGAGTCTCCAGGAGTATAAGCAGGTCATGGTGGTCTTCTAGGAGTCTCCCGCACAAACCGACGACCAGAACTAGAACCTCCACGCGAGGGTGTAGATGGAGGTGGCGACAGCAAATGAACAAGACTCGGACCTCAAGCACTGCTACTGGATGGTGGAGGTGGAGGTGGAGGTGGCATGGCTGCTGCAGCTGCTTCATTTTCATCCCTTACAAGTTCCTCTTCTAGTTCTTCAATATGTACAATGCCATCCTCCAAATTGTCATCCTCTGGGTGATTGTCCCAAATTTTATGTGGGATCCTCATTAGCCCGATCACAGTAATGACTCAACAACCTCAAGTTGTAGTGCACATAAACCAAGCTTTCTGCTCGATTTTCATTGAGTCTATTTCTTTTCACCTTATGTATATTGTTGTAGGTGCTCCAACACCTCTTTGCAGAAGAAGAATTTACAACCTGTGAAAGAACTTTTTTTGCCAATTTTGGCAAAATTCCGTGGCCGCCATATGTTTCCCACCATGTGAGAGATTCAAATTTATCTTTGTCGTCCATTGCATGGAAGTTACCATACAAACCAGTGCCACTGAAGTATCTGCCTATTTCAAGGCACACAGCTGCACATTCCTCCCTGTCAGGTACCAACTTTTCTAATGCTTCCAAATATCCTTTAGTTACCTCTGGATCTAAATGGGGTTTGGTCCTAACCCCACCCCCTGCTGCAGGTTGGCCCAACCAAGATGTAGAGTAGTATTTTGGCGTAAGGATATACGCCAAGCAATGTAGTGGAAGGTTAAGCCTATTCCATCGTTCGCACACACAATCATGAATCAGTTTGTACAAGTTGGGATCTCTATTATGAACAATGTCTTTTATTTCCCCCAACATGGTATCCATTTGCTCATACACCTCGCCAATCACTGGTTTGTCTGTATCTGCAAAACGAATCATGTGATAAATTGGCTTTGGTGAAATCCAATACCTGCCTCACACTTGTCCAAAACTGCCCATCAAGAGCAGCCTCCTCCACCATTTCAAAACCTGCCATGTCAGCTACATTTGTAGCCCTTTCCTTTAATACCTGCCAATGTGGACTTGATACCATGCTAGCTAATGCCTCTCTTACCTTCAAAAGGCGCCTGAAGGTGAGGTAATAGCTACCAAAGCTAGTCTTCGCAATCTTCAGCAACTCCAATCTCGAGTGACTGCGGAAAAGGCCATGGGTATTGCTATGATTTGTAATAAATTTTATCATTTGTTTGCCTTTCTTGTACAGATTACCAATCCATTGGTATTGTTCATTTTTGTTTTTGACAATATCATGCAACAGAATGTTCAATGTGTGAACCAAACATCCAGACCAAAATATGTTGGGGTATTTATCCTCAATAATTGCTCCCGCTGCCTTACAATTAGGAGCATTATCAGTGATGACTTGGATGACATTGTATGGGCCAATACGCTCAATTGTTTCAAGTAATGCTTCTGCAATGTTGATGGCGGTCTTGAACTTGTCTGAGTAATCATGTGCATCTAGAAAGATGGGACCACTAACAGACACAGCAAGAACACTTATCAATGGCTTGCCTTTTACATTTGTCCATCCATCAGATACAATGGACACACCATGGTCAGTCCAAGAACTTGTCATTTTATTCAAAGAATGTGATATTTTTGCTTTTTCATGATCAAGGCCAACGATTCTTGCCTTGTCATACCCAGGGCTCTTGTATCCTTTAGGGGCATCATTTATGGCAGAAACCATTTCGTGCCAATAAGGTGAGCGAAGAACATTGAATGGTATCCCACATGCATAGAGAAACCTGTAAACTTTTGAATCCACATCATTCCTACACCCCTCATTAAGGAAATCTGATATGGTTCTACGCCTTAAAGATGATGACCCTGTGCCTCCATGTCCATATCCACTGCCTTGGGAGGATGCTGAAGGAGTTCTTTGTGATTGTGAGCTTGGTTCAAAGAAACCCCTTGATTTTTTTGTTCTGTATTGGGCTTCCTCCTCTTCCCTTATGTATTTGGCTCTCTCCGCTGCTGACACCAGTGTACAAGTTTTGATTCCTATTTGTTTCTCTCCATCCCATGGCCTTTTCCCGCAGAGGTGTCTTCTAGCACGGGTGTATGAACCTGTGTAATCAGTGTTGCAATGGGGGCAATGAAATTTAGTGGTTCCACCCCCTCTCCCTGTTTCAGCCCTGTTAACATATTTCCACAATGGAGTTTGGTCTTGTTTAGTTTTTTGAGGATCATGTTCACCCTCCTCCAGCTCCTCCAATTTGTTTCTCTCCGCTGTACAAGTTTTGATTCCTATTTGTTTCTCTCCATCCCATGGCCTTTTCCCGCAAAGGTGTTAACATATTTCCACAATGGAGTTTGGTCTTGTTTAGTTTTTTGAGTGTCATGTTCACCCTCCTCCAGCTCCTCCTCACCGGGGTTTTCACCCATTTGACTTTCTCTGGCTTCTTCATCCCCCTCTTCAGTTTGGGGCTGGCCCCTCCGTTTCCTACTCTCCAGCACCATAATAACCATAAAAGGGACCAGGAAGAGGAAAATGCCAAGAAATATAGCCAGGTCCATGGTGTTTGATGTTTGTAGGGTTTTGATTCTTGAATCTGCAAATTAATTTAATTTATTGGGATTAATTAATGTAATTTATTAATTTAATTTAAATACATGATTTTTAAACTCAATAAGCTAAATTAAATTAACTAAATTACTACCTAACCAGCTAAACTAACCAAATTACTAAGTTACTTACATCTGCAGGCTTGCTCCTCGCTCCTTGGCACTTGCTCCTCGCTCCTCAGCACTTGCTCCTCGCTCCTTTGCTCTTGCTCCAGCTCCAAACTCAAGCTCAATGAAGTAACAATGAATATTTTTTTGGCCCATTGGCCTTTTAAAACCAAAAAAAAAATTTAAAATTTTATTTTTTTCGGGTCCGCGGAATTTTTTTCCGCCGACCCGCTCCTGGCCCCGCGAATCGCTCCCGGAGCGATTTTTAACGCCCGGGAGTGATCGGGGAGCGATCGCTCCCAGGCGTTAAAAATCGCTCCGGGAGCGCCGGAGCGATCGCTCCCTAAGTCGATTCCTAACAGACCAGGGAGCGCAAATTTTTTTGAGGGAGCGCGCTCCCGAAAATCGCTCCCGTCCGGGAGCGATTTTGGGAGCGCGGACGGGAGTGATTTTCGGGAGCGCACTCCCGAGCTGCTCCAGCCCGGAGCGCGATTCGAGAGCGGGTTCGAGGGGGGGGGCGCTCCCCCGCAACATAGGTGCTAGTCAATGCATATCTATTATCAACAACCTAAAACAAACTATCACAATTCCACAGTGTTATTTTCAAGCACAAATCTTGAGCATCCTACACCTAAAACCTTCAAACAACTCCTTATCCCAAGTACAACCCCCACATCCATACACAAATTCATAGAAGGTTTCAGAAATCACACTCTAATACAATGTTAAAATTTCAATACATGAACAGATCTGCAACTAAAAAGACCTAACAAGAATAGAAACTTGACTAACTCTCAAAATTGTTATTATTGCTAGATCTGAACACACATAGGCAAACTGAAATGTATTAACAGCAAAAACGCAGAGGAAATTTCAACTATCAGCACTTAGAACAAATTCAAAACACTAATATCAACACTCAAAAAACTAATATCAAGTTATCAACACTCAGAACAAACTAAAAAAACTATCAGTTGTGTTCTCATTAACAAGGGAAAAAAGTACACTCTAGTAGAAAAATTGAATAATAAACAAAAGGTCCCTCCCTTATTTTTATAAGAAAAAGGCTAGGTTATATGTCATAAACCCTACTCCTACGTTGCAAGAGACACCTAGGTTGGCCATGTACCAATACCAGAAACATCTGAAAATGCCAAAGCAGGTACTAAACAGTTTTAAAAACCGGAATCAGTGACTGGACCGGTCCATCTAATAAACCAGGTTTCAAACCACGACTGGTCAGGTCTAAATGAACCGGTCTTTTAAAAAATACATGAAATAATTAGTTTTTAATAATAAAAAAGCGATTTTTAAGATTTAAAACCATGATTCCAAACCAATAGAGACAAAATATGCAAGGTTTGCTCATCTATATACCATGTAAAGGTGAATATATCAAAATGGCATCGAGTGCAATACATATCAGCAACAAAATACATAATCAATGAGGCTCTAAATGGCCTCTAGAATCCGAAAACAATGCTATCAGCTATGGGGTCACTGACCTACTACAAGTCTACATACCAGTGATCAACAACATGATCACTCCTCATCATGATCAAACTCATCACCACTACTAGACAAGAGATCATCAACATGAGCTGCATAAATAATATGGTTCAGAGTTTGAGGACTCCTAAAACTCCTCTACAACTTTATTAGTAGTAGCAAAAATAGACATCAAAACTACAAATCACTGATTAACATGGTCACTCATGAAACTCATCATTGATTCAAGTTTCAACGCTACTACAAATACATAAACATCATCAACAAGAGATACATAAACATCATCTAGCTCAAAGTCTTCAGACTTGGATTGCTCAACCTTATAGCATGATAGAAATTGAAAAGGTTTAACATTCCTAACCAATGATTTTGGTTTGAGTGAAGGGTTCATCTCCTCAACCTTATAATGTGGTAGAAAAATATTAGCATGCCTAACCAGTTGTTTTCCTTTGAGTGAAGGGTGTATTCTTGTTAAGGCCATCACAGAGGAGTTCAACAATCAAGACCACCAACATCAACAAAGTTCAACAATCAATGCAAACCATGAAATCCTGAAAACCATTAAGTCTGCTGAATTTTGAGAGAAATCTAAAATTCTAGTTTCTCCATATGAAATCCAATGAGATTGAAATGGCGAAACCACTCTCAAACATCCCAAGTCATTTCATGGTAATGTTAAAAATTTAAGTAAAAGTGACATTTCCTTTAAAGGTCACTTTTACTTTAAGAATTTAACATTACCATTAATTGCCAACATTGCTAGGGTTGAGATGTGTTAGGAAAATGAGACGGTAGGCAGGCATGCTTTTCTTGGAGGGGCTATTTTTGGAGGAAACAATCACAAATTTCCCTCAAAACAGCTTCAACACTCACAAAAATGTTTTTTGTGGGGTTTATAGCTGCCTTGACAATAAACCAGATGGTTTGACCATAAACTGGTTAGTTCCGTCCTAAACCAGCTGATTAGGACAGGTTTTTCTATTTTTTTGGCGAAGGGAGGGGTCAAACCGGGTTTTTCTACCGGTTTGACCCGATCAGCGAGTGAACCTGCCGGTTTGACCGGTTACTAGTTCAAACCGGTCGGTTTTTAAAACACTGGTACTAAACACCTTGGAAACACAGCCATATGGCATTTCCAAATTTGGAAACATCATACAATGCGTCCAACGACATTTAGCCATGTCCAGTGACATTTTGGGCACTTGTTTGGAACTTTCATGTTGACCCAAGTACCGAGAGAGACTTGGGAGATATAGGAAAATACCACCATGTTTGTCACAAAAATGCTTCAAGACAGAACAACGATAGGTGATTGAGCTTCCTTTCTAAAACGTCATTTATGTGTACCATTCTTATTTTCTTGCTTATGTTCTTGTGAGATAATGCGCCTAGAGAGAAGTACACAGTCTGCATGCAAAGGGTATTGAGACTTCTAGATATATGAGCCAAAAACAGGTACACCTCGAAGCAAGGCACCCCAGCCTAACTAAACATGGGATCAGAACCTCTCCTAACTAATTTTGGAACTCATAACTCTTGACTTAGTCAAACAGAAATTCAAACTGAATTAGTAAAGCACCTATTTTAGAAAAACTAATTTTGCACAGCCACAGTAAACCTAGAAGATTCATAAGCCCAGGACATGAATATATCAACTGCTATACGCTTTTCCTGCCTACTTATTTGCTGTGCCCTCACTTCCACCTGCTGCCACTCAAGCTGGAGTCCGTAATATGCTGGGAAGCACAGTAACTGAGCAATAGGTAATTCTAATGGAAATGGGAGAAAAAAATAAAAAGACATTTTAGGCACGGTCATCCTATTTATGACATGCCCAACGTGCCCAAAAATGTTGGGTCATTGCAGCGCCATCAGCACTATTACTGGAGAGCCCAACACTTAAAATTTTATTTCATGATTCACCTTGTTTTTCCTGTCTGTCTTCATTATTCTGGATTCTTGATCTAAGCAATGTGACATTTCAAAAGACTTTTTGAAAATCATTTCAAAGATCCATTTGAAGAAAGGTTTTTTGGGGAGAAATTTAATGGAACATTTTTAGGTTTTCCGAAATGGAGATATTTAAAAATGAGAAGGGTATCATGGAGACTAAGCATAGCAGAAAATTGTGGGTGTATCTACTATTGAAAGGGGCATTGGAGAAAAGCTCTTCTCTGAGCCGTTCAACAGGATGCCTCGTTCAGGTCCTCAGGATTATTTTGCAGCGATTAGAAGGGTGCCAAGCTCTGGCTGTAATAAACAGAGAACATAGGGATGTCTTAACTGGGATCAGATCGGCAGTTTCATATCTATTAGTTGATAACATAATGCAATAGGACATGGTCTTTTAGTGTTTTCCAGTTTTTTATTGGCTTTTTTTATTATTTTTGGAAAAGTTTTTCAACTAAAAAGAAAGTTGTCAAATGAAAGTAGTACTTCACTAGTTTTTTTTCCCATGCATACAAGTACCCACCCTTCCCATGCATACAAGTACACCATCCTTCATGCATACAAGTACACCATCCTTCAGCCCATGGGCACGGGTAAGATATTCTTCAAGGCTCAAGGGTAAGAAATTCTTCCAGGCTCAAAGCCATTCAACAAAAAAGCTCAAAGTCATTACAACAATATACTCAATATGAGCTCAACATGTCACTTGTGGGAATTGAACCTGAGTGCAGAGGGTGACAAATACTCTTCCCAACCACCCAATTGACTAGTACTTTGCTAGTTATAGTTGTCACCTAGCCATTCAGGGACACCTCATAACATGTTTGCTTATACAACAAAGTCTGTAATAGGTTGCATCAGTTTTACATTGTTGGACAACAGTTTGTTTCCGTTATGCCATGGATATTATTGTGTTTAAAATACCCAATGAGCGGAGAAGGTCAATCTGTTATGCAAATATCAAAATGATTCAAAAGGCACGTGGTTGTAGCAGGCCAAAAGAACTAAGGTGATCTCCAATTTCTGCATATGTATCATACACTGTACCTTTACGTAAAGTGAAAATTTATACCCTAGTCCCTAACCCTAAAAGCTTCTTGTCCCTGAAACTTTAACCCCGTTGTTTCTCGGTTAAACCCGGTTTCCGATAACATGGCTTACGTCGGTAGGCATTCCTTCAAAACATTATAGAATTGCATCGCCATAAAAGATTTCAACAGCCTTGAGTTATATCAATTCGAACCCACAGCCGCCAAGAACTGGACAATACTACGATTTCCACATTGAAGGAAAAACAGTAAATTTCCTTAATTTCTTTGTTGTTCTCCAGAAATGAGAATAGTAAAAACCTCTAAAGCAATAAGACCAAACCTACGTATTCATCAGACCCTAAATCCTGAAAAACCCGAAGAAACAAAAACTATAACCCAAGAAATAAAATTAAAACTTGTGGTGTTTAATTTATTAATTTAAGAATTAAACTGATTAACAAAAGAATTTGAAAAAAAACAACAGAACCTCCCTTTTTTAAGGTGGCATAACTAGGGTCAATGTCCTTAGTCGTGTTATTTGTCACTTCGGGGGTGATTCCCAGGTAGAGCTACAGGAAATGACCTCTGAATGAAACCTGGGCAGTGCATTGTGGCTAAAACGCCATAAATCGTTTCGGCATTGCTACAGAGACACAGAAATAATAATGCTACCAAGAAAATTAAGAAGAATCCAGAGTACTTACGAAAAGTGATGTTCAGAACCAGCAAAGAATAACTGTCTTTGATGTCCGGAGGACCCGATCTACCGAAATGAGACATATTCTCGGGAGTTTATAGAAACAGAAATGAAGGGTTTGAGGTCTTAAACCCTTTCCTAACTCGCTGCCGGAAAAATACGAAAACAAAAAGGTTTTTGGGCTTATCAACTTCACCGAGGTTTTTCTGCACACAACAGTTGTTGTCAATAGCTGAACGACTCGGAACGACGCTCCAAATTCAATCGTGCGCTATCTACTAGGGTTTATTTGGGATAAGTATACATAATTGCGAGGTTCATGTCAAGAGGGGTTCCACAAATTTTGGATTAGAAAGAGCAAAAACCAAATTTTATTTATCCTTTAAATAATACAAAGTGTTATTAATCTTCCCTTTTTTGGGTTTAATGATTATGAAGAAGTTTGGTAAAAAAATATTGGGTAGAAAGAAGAATTACATTGAGGAATTTAAGTTTACATGTGATTTACAACAAAAAGAGTTTATTGGAGCTAGCGTTTCATGGAGGGCAAAGGTTCTTATTGCTCAATTAAAGACTAATTCACATCAATTTCCGTGTGAAACAGGAAAGGCGGTTCTTATTGCTCAATTAAGGACCAACTCACATCAACACATCAACTTTGATGTGAAACGGGAAGGTGGAAAAGGCTTAAAGAAGCTTGGGAAGAACGGGTGTGTACATTTTGCACGTCTGGGGTTGTGGAATCGGAAAATCATCTCATTTTGGAATGTGATGCATCCAAAGAGAAAGTTATGAGAACATGTTAGCATCAGTTTCTTGGCATTGTCTTTTTAGCGAGGGGATTGTTGGAAGGTTGGGCCAGCTCATCATCAATTTGAATCGGAAAATGATTGAATTGCAAAAAACCTAAAAACAGAGAACTAATGGTCTCATAGACTATTTTTAGTCTCATGGACCTTAAAATATCATTTCATTACAGTGTAAATATTTTATAATCCTGGTTAATAAGCAGTGAGAACCACTTATCAATATCTCTAAGTGAGGATAGTTATAATATTTAATGATCCTTATCATTATTTAATTGAAAATAAATGGTCTAAGCTGAATAGTTGGTGGTTTATGAACCTTTTCCTGCTCTAACTCGCGGCAAGAACACAAGTGCTTACCCGGGCCGTTACTTATAGGGCGCTATTATTTGACAGTTGAGGCGTATCCGGCAAAAAGCGGAGACCGAGTTTGATGAGCGATATACTGGTGGCTAAATGGTCACCGAGTGGAGGGATTGCAGGTCTGTTTTGTCGAAGGGAAATGGTATATTATGACACTGAAGCTTACGGATTCTATTTACCAGCGTAACTGTGAAGCTGAACAGGGCGTAACCAGGGCGTAACCAGCGAAACCAGCGTAACTGTGAAGCTGACGAGAAGAGCACTGTAAACGGTTGAGCGACGAGAAGAGGAGCCGATACCTGGTCAACAGGAGCCGATTCTGAATTTCTTCAAACAGCCGAAGCTCAAAATCAAGTACCGTGGCAGTGGGACAGGGATTCACTGTGCCGAAAACAAGGTGGGGCCGGCGGGGTTTTGCGTGGACGTGCATTTCAAAATCCCAAAACCCAAAACAAATTCACTCAGCGGCATCGATCAGCGCAGAAAACTTCAGGAGGACCTAATTGTGGAGGGTTCGTGCTTGGGTTTTGCGGCAACCGTGGGATTTCTCTCCTAAACTAATAATTTACTCCATATCTGAAGATAATATTATCGTTACAGAGAAAAGCTTTTTCGCTTTTCCCACTAAACAGAGCAATTTGGGCAGCAGCGAGAGCAGCAAACAGTGAGCAGTATGAGCAGTGAACAGTCAGCAGTATGAGCAGTGAGCAGTGAGCAGAGCAATTTGAGAGCAGCGAGCAGCAAACAGTGAGCAGTATGAGCAGTGAACAGTGAGCAGAGCAATTTGGGCAGCAGTAAGAGCAGCGAGCAGCAAACAGTGAGCAGTGTGAAAGCAGGGAGTTTTTTTACGCAGTGGAAGTATTGAGCAGCAAGCAAGCAACAACAAATGCATTCAAACATGACAAAGGAACCAGAAATTTCAGAACATGTGGAGACAAATGATTTAGGACAAGTGAAAATTGCATCATTCGCCAAAGCTGGGAAGTGGGTTTGGGTCAATGCCAAACAATATCGGGGCATTTTAAAACGAAGAATAGCTCGTCTAAAATGGGAGCAAACAAGGAAGAAACTCCCTCGCAAAAAGCACCCAAACAAGTCTCCTCCACAAGCACGTGGCAACAAGAAGCCCAAAGGAAAAACCATTGATGATTTTGCCTTATATAGTCCCACATCCACACCTCTCACCTGGTCATCTGATCTTTATGTGAAAGAATTGTTAAATGCAAAACAAAGGTTGGAGGTTTTAGAAGCTAAAGGGCAGGAAAGAGATCATAAAATTCATATAATAACGGCTGAGAACAAGGCGTTAGCAGAAAGCAATAAAATTTTAGAAGAACAAGTGGCATTGCTACAGGAAGCTCTCCTGATAGGGAAGACAGAATGGCAACGCATGAAGGCGGATGTGCAAAATGTAAAGAAATCTGTAGTGGAAAGTACAGAGGTGGTGAATGTGAAATCATCCCAGGATAAAGGGAAAATGATTGTCCAAATAAACAACCACGAAGAGAACGCAAGAGAAGAAATGAAAGAAGATTCCACCAAAGTTTCTAAAACTTGGGCTCAAGTTATTAGTAATTCTGCTAATAAGGTTGACAGCATGCAAGATAGTGAAGGCAAGGAAAGACAAAATAGGGCAGCAAACATAATTATTAAAGGGGTGAAAGACTATGGAAAAAATGAATGTACTCTTGACCTTGCAAGAGACTTCTTGAAAGACAAGTTGCTATGGCAAGGACAAATATACCAAGCATGGAGGGTGGGTAAGTTTAACAAGGAGAGAGCCAGGCCCATAAAAGTCATTATGCCTAGCTCACGTGATAAATATATTATTCTAAGCAAGAAGCATCTCTTGAGGGGTTCTCGTTTTTTCCTAGAAGAAGATTTAACTGTAAAACAACAGGAGGAAAGAAGAGAGGAAATTTTAAAGGTTAGGGCAGCAAGAGATGAAGGAAAAAGAGCATGGATTTATAAAGGCAAAGCTGTGATAGCGCAATTTGGACCTCCTTCCAAAACAGAGCAGCAAGTTGGTAATAAAGAAGAGGCAACAAACTCTTCAACAGGAAATCAGAAAGCAAGGTCAGTATGGGAAAACAGGGACAAAGACTCAAATGTGAGTCTTGCACGTCAAAATAAATAGCAATCAAGTCATACCCAGGTTTCCTTGAGATTAGTTTGTTGGAACTGCAGAGGTTACCCATGGAGACGAGGACCTGGGTTAGGGCCTATTGCGGAAAATAGAGACATAATTTGCCTCATAGAAACACATGAGCATGAAGGGTGCAAGACACCTTTGTTTGAAGGATACTGGAAGATGGCAGTGTGGAACAAGGCAGCAGGGAATGGCAAAGGGCACGGGGGTATCATGGTTTTAGTAAGGGAGAAAGAAGGTCGTCTCATTCAGTTAGAAAAAGAAGACTCAAATAGGCAATTCATTTGGTTCAAAATATCAGAAAATGGAAACCACATCAGAATTGCAGCATGCTATTTTGCGCCACAGGTCTCAAAAATCTACAAAGGCAGAGGGCTTGACCACAAAGATCCATTTGCAGCTTTAAAAGCGGATATTGCAACATATTCTCAGCTAGGTGAAGTCCTTATAGTGGGTGATTTCAATGCTAGGACTGCAAGTGAGCAAGCTAGCATTCTTTGTTGTAAAGATGATTGTGACCCTATTTGGCTTACAGAAGAAAGCAATCATCAGTGGGAAAGAATTTCAGAGGACAAGGGCTGCAATCTCTTTGGTGAACAATTGCTTACTCTATGTGGGGCCTTTGATTTAGTCATTTGTAATGGCTTGACTAGATGGGCAAAGTCCGGTAATTTCACGTGCAATACTTATAATGGAGCAAGTGTGGTAGATTATGTAATTTGCTCGCATGGTTTGTGTGAGAAAATGGACGAAGTTCTGGTTGGAGATCAGCTGTGGGATTTGAAATCAGATCACAAGCCAATTTATTTATGTTTCTCTTGGATTGGAAAGAAACAATTAGAGTCAAAAATTCAGCGTGTCCAACAAAATCTTCCACAGGGCAGAATTCTTTTGACCCCAGAAAATTGTAATACCTTCAAAATGACGTTAGAGAGGCTCTTTGAGAAGGAGAAAATTACAATTCACAACCTTCATAGTCATGAATTAACACATTTAATTCAATGCGCACTTGCAAAGTGCAAAAGAACAAAAATTAAGAAGTCTGAAACAAATTGCTTTCCGGTTAATGCTTGGTTTGACGAGGAATGCAAAAAGGCAAGGAGAATCTGGAAAGAGTCAAACAAGGACAACATAACGCTCAAATCTTACAAGCATTTATTAAGCAAGAAAAAGGCTGATTTCATGGTTTCAAGGAGGGAAGAACTAATCTTCCTAGGGAAAAATAATCCCAAATTATTTTGGAAAGAGCTCCAACCGAAAAAGATACAAATTGGAAATAATATTTCAGCTTCTAGATGGTTTGACTATGCAAGACAACTCTATGAGCAGGTTCCCAAGGTTGACCCTCCCCCCTTGGTCAACACGGATACTAAACTCTTCACGGTACAAGAGGTAGAGATGGGTATCAAGAAGTTGGGTGTTGGAAAAGCAAAAGACTTAGCTGAACTCCAAGCAGAATATCTAAAGTGGGGCTCAAAGATCCTTGCACCTCACATTACAAAAATCTTCAACAACATCATACAACAAGGGCTCCCCACAGATTGGACAACTAGTCTGGCAATACCTCTTTTCAAGAGCGGTGACATCAATAATCCCTCCAATTATAGGACCATCATGATAAACCCTTTGTTTGCAAAGCTATTTGGAAGCATGCTAGAAAACAAAATTAGCAAGTGGGCAGAAGAAAGAAATAAGCGTGCTAAAGGGCAAGCAGGTTTTAGACCTAAGCATTCAACAGTTGATCATTGCATAACTCTAAGGCACATCATTGAAAAAGTTTGGGAGAATAAGGAAGAAGTCTTTTGTTGCTTTGTTGATTTCAGAAAAGCGTTTGACTCGGTTCCTAGGGATAAACTTTGGCAAAGAATGGAGGAACTTGGGGTTCCTAAACATTTGAGAGCAGCTGTGCATAGACTGTATGAAGAGGTGAAAGTCAAAATTAGAACTTCGGCAGGCATTTCTGAAAGTTTTAGAAGCGATATCGGGGTCAAGCAAGGTTGCCCACTGTCTCCGACCCTTTTTGGTTTATATATCGACAAGCTTGAGGAGTGGTTAAATTCGCAAGGAGGTGATGGTATCTATTTGTGCAAGTTTGTTATAAGGCTTCTTTTGTATGCAGATGACCTTATTCTGATTGCTAAATCGGCGCTTGGTTTGCAAGAGCACTTACTATCCCTTGAGCATTTTTGTAGAAGTGTGGGGATGCAAGTCAATATCAGCAAAACGAAAGTAGTGGTCTTCTCTAAGAAAAGAAAACATAATCAACATAAGTTCTACTTTGAAGGCAACATTCTGGAAGAAGTTGCGGAATACAAATACCTCGGAGTTGACTTCAACAAAAATCTAAGCTGGAATGGTTGTAGAAAGAAAAGAACTTTGGGGGGTTGGAAAGCATTTTATGCTTTTCAAAATAGGTGTAGAGAGGCAGAGTTATGGGACTGGAAGACCACTCAAACTCTTTTTGGGCTTCTAGTGATTCCAGTGATTCTATATGGTTGTGAACTGTGGGCTAGTAGTACTTCCGACATGCAGTGGAGACAAATTGAGAAAATTCAGAAGCGTTTGATTACAAACAAATTTAAGATCAAAAGTGCAGTGCCTTATGATATCTTGTTAAGTGAAACAGGGGTTGCTCCTATTGAAGCAATTGCTATGGTGCGAGTCATAAGTTATTTAAAAAAAATTGAGCAAATGGAAGATGGTAGATGGCCTAAGGTTGTCTTTAATGATAGATTGTGCAAGAGCAAAAAAACTTGGATGCAACAAAATAACAAATGGTTTAGTAAATGGGATATTTGCTTGAACGCGTGCCCCATAAACAACAAAGAGATAAAAGCTTTTGTTATGGAAAAGTTCCACAAACGTACTTGGGAGAAGGAGCTAGGAAGAAAGAAAAATTACTATATTGAAGTGTTTAATCCCACTCATAATCATCAACCAAAAGCATACATAGAGGCCAATATCTCTTGGAAAGCCAAAATTCTTATTGCTCAGTTAAGGACTAATTCTCATCAACTCCGTTGTGAAACAGGGCGCTGGAAAAGGCCAAAGGAAGTGTGGGAGGAAAGGGTATGCATTTTTTGTTCTTCCGGAAAAGTGGAAACAGAAAAACATTTTATTTTAGAATGTGAGGCCTTCAAAGACAACAGGGAAAGTTACGCAGATACGCTGGCAGCTAACTCTTGGGATAATCTATTTAACGAGGGGTTTGTCGAGAAGACGGGAGCATTTATTGTGAAGCTTCACAAAAAAAGGGCCGAATACATCAAGCAGATGAAAAAGCAATCTGTCCCATAGGCTATCTTTAGCCTCGTGGACGTTAAAATAATTTCTTCTTCTTCTTCTTCTAATGAGACATATTTTACTTTTATCAAATATTTTTAATTTTGAGTTAGAGAGGAGGCAAGCTTTCACTTCTACCAAATTAGCTTTCACTCTTACCAAATGTCTCCATTCTTGAACGAAAACAAGCTAGCTTCCACTCCTACTAGATGCATTTGCTCTTAAACCTAAACACCTCCACTCTTGAACCAAAAGCCAGTAAACTTTATTTCCTTAATTTCAAAGAAGACCAATTCATATCACAATTCATGACTTTTATAGCCTCACGTTATCTTTCAACAATTAAACAATTGTTTGTTTAAAAAAATGGATTATTTTTTTCTTTTTTCTAATTCAAGTATTTATATTATAAAAATAACCCAACTATATTTAAAGAAAGAAAGAAAGAAAAATATTTTAACGTCCATGGGGCTAAAGATAGCATATGGGATAGATTGCTTCTTCATCTCGTTGATTTATTCGACTATTTTCCTTTGAAGCCTCACAATAAACGCTCCTAGCTTCTTGACAAACCCCTCTCTAAATAGATTATCCCAAGAGCTAGCTACCAGAATATCTGCATAACTCTCCTTGTTGTCTTTGAAAGCATCGCATTCTAAAATGAAATTCTTTTCTATTTCCACTTTTCTCGAAGAACAAAAAATACATACTCTTTCCTCCCACACTTCTTTTGGTTTTTCCCAGCACCTGTTTCACAACAAAGTTAATGAGAATTAGTCCTTAACCGAGCAATAAAAATTTTGGATCTCCAAGAAATATTGGAGTTGATGAAAATTAGTCGTTAACGCCTTTTGTTGATGATTATGAGTGGGATTAAACGGATTAAACACTTCAATATTGTATTTTTTCTTTCTCTCTAGCTCTTTATCCCAAATAAGCTTGTGGAACTTATCTAAAGCATGATAATATATATAATTGGATTAATTTTTCTTTTTCTAAATCAATTATTTATATTATAAAAATAATCGAACTACATTGTATAGCATGATAATGTATATATAATAAAATTATTTATTTGAGATGGTAAATGTGTTTATTTTCTTCTGTAAAATATTAATTCTTAAATAAATAAAAACAATTTTATTTCTTACTTTATGATATAGTCTTTTCTAATTTATTTATAAAAAAATATCATCTATAATTTTTTAAATAATTCCTTTTTTTATTTTTTCTATATCAATTAATAATATAATAAAACTATTTTCAAGTCAAGAAGCTTATTCTACAATCGAGTGTGGTGTCCTTTTAAAATAAAAATAAATTATGTTTTAAATGGAAAAATAATATAGCCTATAACTGAGGAAAAAAATAAATAAAAAAAATATTGTAAAGTAATTATAAGTAAAAAAAAATGTTTAGGTAAGATGTTTAAACCTTATACTTTTCAAAAATATTTCAACAAGAGATTTAAATAAACTATTTGATATCAATCGATTATTTAAAATAATATATTTTAATGTTGTATATAAAATAATATTTAATGTGTGGTATCAATAAAATATTTTAATACTAATTAACCATTTTAATTTGAGCTTGAGTGGGCCTAATGGTTACGAGCATGTGTTTCCTCCTAAGAGGTCACAAGTTCAAAACCAAAGGGGGGTAGAGTATCTATGGCTTCGTAGACTTAGCAGTCAAATCGCTACGTGGAAGTGGGTCCCTTGTCCCACGAACAAGGGGGTCTCATACACCAATTTGGTGTCTGGCTTGGTTGTGACCTTAAAAATGGATATTATTATTATTATTATTATATGTTATGTAAAATATTTTAATGTCATTTATGTTTATATTATATAGCATTTAAAAAAAAAACCATATATATATATATATATATATATATAAATAAAAATAAAAAGTAAAAATAATTATGGTTGAAACGTTTATTTGCCTTATATATACTTCATATAGCATTTAAAATACAATTTAAAAAATGAAAAATTACACATTGTATTTTGCACTCTAAAGAAGTTTAGACGTGAATAAATTTGAACCCTCCAAGCTCATGTTAGATCCGTACTTAAGATGGATCTATTTTAGTATTGCACCAGTACAATTTGATCCCTCTAGGCTCATGTTAGATTTGTACTTAAGATGGATCTATGTTGGTATTGCACCAGTACAGTATAGAAATGTTGTAATATCAACTTAGATCTATTTTATCTCTTTGAGGGATTAAATATATTTTCAACCGAAAAAAAAGTTTGTGTTTCAAGAGATTTAATCAATAGTTTTATGTATGCTCATGTTACAAAAAAAAATTTAAAACATAGTTTGAATGTAGTTTAACTTGCAAATTTTCACATAATTTATAGATTATATGTGACCAACAAATTAACATGTTGAGAAATATATTAATACATGCACATGATGTTAACAGATTATATAGTTTGACCTTACATTAATAAAAAATGTTTTGTGTTTTTTTCTTTTAATAGAAAATGTTTTTATAATTGAACAAGACAAATAAAATTAATTAAATATGTTCATGAGGATGGTTAATATTATATCTAATTTTTATAAATTAAAATTAAAAATAATAATAATATTTAATTTTTTATTTTTTGAAAATTATTATTTATTAATTATATTTTATAAAATCAATATATTATAGTTAAATTTAAATTTATGATGTAAATGGTATTCATTATAATCAATTAATTTTTTGTAAGACACTCCTTCATGTGAAGTCATTGGTTCAATTCTCTGCCATGATTAGGGTGAAATGAAATGAAATGATATTTTAACGTCCACGAGACTAAAAATAGTCTATGGGACCATTAGTTCTTTGCTTTTTGCCTTTTGCAATTCAATCATTTTCTTATTCAAATGATGATGAGATGGCTCATCCTTCCAACAATCCCTTCGCTGAAAAGGCAATGCCAAGAAATCGATGCTAACATATTCCCATAACTTTCTCTGATGTCTTTGAATGCATCACATTCCAAAACGAAATGTTTTTCTGATTCCACTGCCCTGGACGTGCAAAATGTACACACATGTTTTTCCCAAGCTTCTTTAGGCCTTTTCCACCATCCTGTTTCACACTAAAGTTGATGCAAGTTGGTTCTTAACCGAGCAATAAGAACCTTTGCCCTCCACAGAATGTTAGCTCCAATGAACTCTTTTTGTCATAGATCACTCGTAGGGTTGAATTCCTCAATGTAGTACTTCTTCTTTCTACCCAACCCTTTACCCCGTACCCGTTTACGAAACTTCTCCATAACAAAATTCTTTAGCTCCTTGCTATTTGTGGGATATGCATCAAGGTAGATATTCCATTTTAGC
This sequence comes from Pinus tabuliformis, assembly GCA_031772625.1. Classification (NCBI taxonomy): domain Eukaryota; kingdom Viridiplantae; phylum Streptophyta; class Pinopsida; order Pinales; family Pinaceae; genus Pinus; species Pinus tabuliformis. Next base: position 47,867,152 of record CM062805.1, on the reverse strand, counting down.
ATCGATGTGTAGTTTTGTTTCATCCATGTTTTATTTTTTTCACGCATGCCTTCAATGAAGATAACATTAGGTCATCTACTTACTCTCATTTACTCAATTCTTTTTAGATTTCTTATGAGCCACACCATAACAATTGCTTCGATGGGAGTTGCTCCTGTTTCACTCAATATTATCTCATAAGGTACTGAACTTTTTATTTTGAACTTGCTCATGATCAAGTGTTTTTGGATTTTCTCAATTTGTTTCCATTTTGAGACGGGGGTGTTGCTAGCCCACAATTCACACCCATATAGCATCACTGGACAAACTAGGAGTCCAAAAAGCACTTTAATCGTTTTCCAATCCCATAACTTTGCCTCTCTACATATGTTTTGAAGAGCATATAATGCTTTCCACCCTCCTAAAATTCTCTTCTTTCTGCAGTCCTCCCAATTAAGTTTGTTGTTGAAATCAATCCCGAGGTACTTGTACTCATTTACTTCTTCAAGAATGTTGCCTTCAAAGAAGAACGTATGCTGGCTCTGCTTCCTTTTATTAGAGAAAATCATTATTTTGGTCTTGCTAGTATTGACTTGCATCCCCACTGCTCTACAAAAATGCTCAAGGGCATATAGGTGCATTTGCAATCCATGGGCCGATTTAGAAATCAATACAAGATCATCAGCATATAAAAGAAGTTTTATCACAAACTCCCCCAACCGAACACCATCTCCACCTTGCCAATTTATCCACTCTTCCAGTTTATCAATATAAACCAAAAAGAGTAGGGGATAGAGAGCAATCTTGCTTGACTCCAATGTCACTTCTAAAGCTTTCTGAAATACCTGTTGAAGTTCTAATTTTGCCTTTCACTTCTTCATAAAGTCTCTGGATAACAACTCTATAATGCAAAGGAGTTTCAAGTTCTTCCATTCTACACCACAACTTATCTCTAGGGACTGTGTCAAATGCCTTTTTGAAGTCAACAAAGCAGCAAAACACTTCTTCTTTGTCCCCCTAAACCTTTTCAACAGTGTGTCTCAATGTGATACCATGATCCTTTGTAAAATGCTTCAGCCTAAAACCTGCTTGTCTTCTTGCCCTCTTTTCTTTTACTTCTGCCAACTTATTGATTCTATTTTCTACCATGTTTTCGAAAAGCTTTACAAACAAAGGATTGATCATAATGATTCTATAGATGGAAGATTATTAATGTCTCCACTTTTAAAAAGGGGTATTAATGGGCTAATTGTCAAGTCTCTTGGGAATCCTTGCTGAATGATGTTGTTGAACTAAATCCACAACTTTTGTAAGCTGTGTTGCATTATTTAAATGGCCATGGGTACTTTCTCCATAAGATTTTGAAAAGGATTTGGATGTGTTTTTAAATTTACCCCTATGCATGTTTCTCTGAAGTGTAAGCCATCGTTTCGAGACATCAGAATGGAAACTACATTCACGAGGCCCTGAAAGGCATCTTAAAATCTCAAAAAGGCATTCATCTGGAAGAATACCGAAGAGATCCTTTGAGTCTCTGTTAAGGATGGGTTCACCCAATTATTGAGAGGCATCCACTCGAGACTTTTTATGAGGGCATACTACCCCAATACAAGGTGCAGTAGGTAGGAAAACACTATGATCCACTTTACGAGAACCCTTCTGACATTGAAGATAGTAGTCTTCATCACCTGGTATTTAGAAAACTTAGTTTAAATCTCCAGGTGTAGCAAAAGAAAAGTCCAACATCATTTTAAGAAACAAACGGATAAAACTAAAAAGGAAATTGCCAAATAACATGCTAAGAGCATAGATAAAGAGGTATTGATCCATTTCTCTAATCAACAACATGGATGACATTAAGACATCTTGAGGCAATATATCAAAGCCACTACGCCTACCCTAACCCCATGTTGTTTTGACATTGTACATTGCATACAATGAAATAGTCAACTTGTACAAATATATGCCCAATAAAGGTCAGGAAAATCATTGAAGCATAAAAGGCATGGCTAAATGGTTCACAACATTACATCAACTTATTAATAGAAATAAAATACAGTGCCTCAATTGTAGAGCCCTTGATCTGTTATTTTAAAAGGGAAAAAGAACCGAGAACCTTGATTCCACTTGAACAAAACCGAAAGAGAAAAACTTCTATCAAGGCAACCTCAACAGTCCAAGTTATTTGGATCGTGCATAACTATTATATAATTATCTAAATATGCAGAGTACCCAAAAACGTGAATTTATGCAAAAGAATGATTTTACGAAACAAAAATATCATAAAATCTATCAGTTCTCGGGTTCTCAAGGTCTGTAACCCTGAATCAATGCCTGTGAGAATGGGAAAAAGTGAAATCCAAGGATGAAACAAACCTTTGCTTATGAAATAAAAGTCCAAAGCTTTGAGATGGGGCTTTTTATCGATACAACTTCTAAAGCCAATGTACCAACATGAAAAAATATTGGGCAAATAACTCTCTGAAGTGGAGCCATTAAGGATTTCAATATAATACCTTGTAGGAAACAGAGCAACACAAAAAGTATAAATTCATAATCTCTTGACTTGGGCATAAGGAACAGGGAATTTGATTAAAAAATAAAGTCAGATTGGCCAAAACAAACATAGAATAAGGAGTGGATATCCCACAAATTGGGTTACAATGCATAAATCTTATATGGACTCATAATAGAGGCAATGCATGGAACTTAACAAGATGTACACAACTCAAGGAACCCAAATACCTCAACCTGTAACTGAGTTCATTGACTAGACTTCCAAGTACAAAGAGTCTAGCACCCTAATCTATACAATGATCCGTCAATCTTGTAAATTTCATGAATTTCATAGCAGAATGGGTATGGGAAGGGCAGAGTTGCTTCATCAAGTACAGAGTGAAGAGTCAAAGAAGCCATGGATATTGTCGCTGGCCTTCAAGGTGAACAAGGGGACTCGCGTTTATCGCTAGCCTTTGTGCTCGGAGTTTCTGATAGGCCCGGACCTGATCCCAATTTATGTTTGATTTAAATTGGATATCAGGTCTACCACATCAGAACACTTCTTATGACCCTCATTTAAAATCTTTGAGACCACCCCATCCTGATTTCTTTCAAAACTTCAATTTATTATGGCTCAATATATGCGTGTTGTTACCCAGGGGAGTTCGCGTCATGGTCCTTCTGGAGGGCGGGAATTACAGAGTTCATGGCGACTTACAAGGCGCAACAGGTAAGAAAACACTATGATCCACTTTACGAGAACCCTTATGGCATCAAAGATAGTAGTCTTCATCACCTGATATTTAGAAAACTCAATTTAAATCTCCAGATGCAACAAAAGAAAAGTACATCATCATTTTAAGAAACAAACAGATAAAACTAAAAAGGAAACTGCCAAATAACATGCTAAGAGCATAAATAAAGAGGCATTGTTCCATTTATCTAATCAACAACATGGATGACATAAAAACATCTCCAGGTAATATATCAAAGCCACTACGCCTACCCTAACCCCATGTTGTTTTGACGTTGTACATTGCATACAATGAAATAATCATCTTGTACAACTATATGCCCAATAAAGGTCAGGAAAATCATTGAAGCATAAAAGGCAAGCTAAATGGTTCACAACATTACATCAACTTGTTAATAGAAATAGCAGACAGTGACTAAATTGTAAAGCCGTCGATCTACTATTTTAAAAGGGAAAAATAACTAAGAACCTTGATTCCACTTGAACAAAACCAAAAGAGAAAAACTTTTATCAAGGCAACCTCCACAATTCAAGTTATTTGGGTCGTGCATAACTGTTTTATAATTATTTGAATATGTGGAGTACCCAAATGTGTGAGTTTATGTAAAAGAATGATTTTACGAAACAAAAATATCATAAAATTTATCAGTTCTCGGGCTCTCAAGATCCGTAAACCTGAATCAGTGCCCGTGAGAATGGGAAAAAGTGAAATCCAGGGATGAAACAATCCTTTTATTATGAAATAAAAATCCAAAGCTTTAAGATGGGGATTTTTATCGATATAACTTGTAAAGGCATTGTACCAACATGAAAAAATATAGGGTGGATAATTGTCTGAAGTGGAGCCATTAAGGATTTCAATATAATACCTTGTAGGAAATAAAGCAACACAGAGGGTATAAATTCTGAATATCGTGACTTGGGCATAAGGAACAAGGAATTTGATTAAAAAATAAAGTCATATTGGCCAAAACAAACATAGAATAAGGAGTGGATAGCTCACAAACTGGGTTACAATGCAGAATCTTATATGGACTCATAATACAGGCAATACATGGAACTTAACAGGATGTACACGACTCAAGGAACCCAAATACCTCAACTTGTAACTGCGTTCATCGACTGGACTTCCAAGTACAGAGAGTCTAGCACCCTAATCTATACAATGATCCATCAATCATGTAAATTTCACGAATTTCATAACAGAATGGGTATGGGAAGGACAAAGTTGCTCCGTCGATTACAGAGTGAAGAGCTGAAGAAGCCATGGATATTGCTACTAGCCTTCAAGGTGGACAAGCGAGACTCATGCCTATCATTGGCCTATGTGCCCGGAGTTTCTGATAGGCCCAAACCGGATCCCACTTTATGTTTGATTTAAATCTGATATTGGATCCACCACATCAGAACTCTTCTTATGAACTTCGTTTAAAATCTTCGATACCGCCTCGAACCCGATTTCTTTCAAAACTTAAATTTAATATGGCATATGTGTGTCGTTACCCAGGGGAGTTTGCGTCATGGTCCTTCTGGAGGGTGGGAATTGCAGAGTTCATGGCAACTTTCTTGTTTCTTTACATCGCGATACTAGCGGTCATAGGTGTCAAGAGGGCCAACAATGTTTGCACCTACAGGAAACAGTGGTATGGCGAGGGTCGAGGTGAAGGCCATAAGAGCGAGGTTGAGCCATGTAATTACCATCCTAATCAATCTTTTCGATTGAGGGAATGTTCCTCCTCGGGAGAATGGATATTAATACATGATGATATTAATACCAAGGTCACGACTGACAACCACTGGTATTCAATATTAATGAACAGGAAGAGATTTTGTACAACTTCTAAGGGTAACAAAATATGAACACCCATAGCTCTCGTTAAAGCAAAAGCTGCTCCTGAAATTTGTTGCGCAATCGAATTAGTTTTTTATGTTCCATATTGTTCATATCGCAGGAGATTGTATCAAATGAACCAAGTGTAGTATTGATCAAGAACATGATCTTCTTGCTAAAAAATCCGGGCATGAAGAAGAAGGTTTTAGAAAAAAAAAATTACCATGATGAAAATGATATTATATATTATTGGTTCATGGTTCTTTTGATAGGCCAGCTGCCATGCTTCCCTATACCACTCTTTGCTTCCCTATACCACTCTTTAATTTGATGTGGAAGTACTGTCCTGGCCTATATTATTGAAGCATGAAAGAATGGTGGCAACTCTCAAATTCTGATGTTGGACGAGCCATTTCATTTCCAGAATTGAAATTTTTAGAAATGCCAAAAGCCCCTACATCTCACTATTATTCTTCTTTTTTGGTTTCATTTTGATTTTTATTTTGGACTGTCAAATGTAAACCTATGCTTCTTAGGCACTCATGTTTTATTTGTCGTGTGGCGTGAAAGGGTTCGCACTATTTGCAAATGAATTTTTGGTTCACTGCCCCTCTATTGTTCTGATGGCACCCTCTGCTTACAATTTTACTCATAGCATTTCTGATGACTTGGACTTCTGCAAATCACCAATCAAAAAGATCAAGCAAATTCACTCCAAAGAAGGGCTTGGATGAATCATAAGACCTAATTCACCCTCGTTTATAAACCTCGATGAATTTTTTATTGACATTGCCCCTCTGTTGTTCTGATGACCCCCTCTGCTTACAATTTTACTCAGCGTTTCTGATGACCTGGACTTCTCGAAATTACCAGCCCAAAAAGATCAAGAAAAGTCGCTCCAAAGAATGGCTTGGGCGAATCATAAGACCTAATTCACCCACGTTTAAACCCAAGGTAAATCTCAACGCAATGTTAGTTACTGCCTATATTATTCGGAAGTGGAGTGGGAGACTAGAAACTGAATAGGAAATATGAATGAAATGAGAAATTGGACTCGAGGGTTTTGAGAGATAAGAAATATAAACCGTGCTTTGCCATTGAACTATATTATGCATATAAAATTGCTTAATAATAAATAATGAACTAATGTAGTGTCAAGGCAGAGCGGAAACACGATGGGAACTGGAAGGGGTCTCCTGGTCTGGTTTCGAGCAACAGAAGACACTATTGCAGGGAATGGGAGTTGGGCATAGAATATCAAGTTGCAATGTTCTGGTTTCGTTGGAGGTGTGGTACCAATTAAGACGTTCACGAGAAAAGTAGAATTAGATGCGCTAATCTTCATAGGTAACATGACGTAGCTTGTGTGGTCTGGAATATAAATTGTAAAAGATGGTTGTATCTTTTTTACCAAATTGAAAATTTCATAGTTTTCAAAGTTCTGACCTATGAGACCCAAAGTCACACTATTTGGAACGACAGTCACTTGACAAACTTAAAATGGAGAGCCAACTCACTGACTTAGCCAAACTTGGTGCAAAACTCGACATATTGGAAATTACATCATCATTTTGCAATTTGTTAGGGCTATGGAATCTGAGTTTTTAGTTGGTTTGTGAGGAATATGATAAATATTGAATAACACACCTTGAATGTTTGTGGACTTTTAGTTAAAAAACCAGAGAAAAAATAGTTGAACATCCTTAAAAGACTTGCAATATTACATGCCCTAGCTTACCTGATGTTATATATGTTTTCCAATGTGCTTTCTCTCCCTAGATAAATAAAGCACCAATGAAACTATGGTCTGAAAATTTGGCTCTCTCTTTCCAACAATTTTTTAGACAAAATTTTCAAAAATCTATAAAGAATATTGATTTTAGGTATTCGAGCCCAGTCCAAGTCTCTCTCCAACAGAAATTCCTTTGTCAACAAAAAACAACAACAGAATTTACTAATCACCATATAAAAAAGTGTGAGTTTCTTCTACAATGACTGAATGAATTATGTCCACAGACCCTATAAGTTATTAGAGAGTTGTTGAGTTTTGGTCAGTTTCAGCAAGTTTGGTCAAACTTGCTTAGTTTGACCAAAAGTTTTGAACTTTGCTTGTCATGCTTGCTTACTCGTATACATTCTTCAAATTGTAATATTTCATATGAATAGTTGGTTAGATATTTTTCTAGTTACTAAGATATTTTTACCGAGGGAACTTGTAAAAACATAATGCCTTCTATAATTAAATTCTTTTCTGCACTTTTATGTGATCACAATAAAAGGAATGTTGATTCCTTGCTTCTTAAACTCGTTATGCAGAGCTGCTTCGTCGATTCATAGTGAAGAGTCGAAGAGGCCATGGATATTTCCACTGGCCTTCAAGGTGGACAAGCGGGACTCGTGCCTATCGATGGCCTATGTGCTTGGAGTTTCCGATAGGCCCGGACCCGATCCCACTTTATGTTTGATTTAAATCTAATATCGGATCCACCACATCGAAACTCTTCTTATGAACCTCGTTTAAAATCTCTGATACCGCCCCAGACCCAATTTCTTTCAAAACTTAAATTTATTATGGCTCAAATATATGTGTTGTTACCCGAGGGAGTTCACGTCATGGCCCCTATGGAGGGCATGAATTGCAGAGTTCATGGTGAATTTCTTGTTTCTCTATATTGCGATCCTCGCGGTCATGGGTGTCAAGAGGGGCAACAATGTTTGCACCTGCAAGAAACAATGGTATGGCGAGGGTCAAGGTGAAGGCCATAAGAGTGAGGTTGTGCCATGGAATTACCATCCCAATCGATCCTTTCAGTTGAGCAAAAGTTCTTCCTCAAGAGAATGGATATTAATACATGATTTCCAGATATGATTATAGCGAAGTCACTAGTCTGTCCCTACCAAGGTCACAACCAACGACCACCAGTATTCAATATTAATGAACATGAAGAGATTTCGTGCAACTTCTAAGGGTAACAAAATATGAACACCCATACCTCTCATTAAAGGAAAGGTTGCTCCTGAAATTTGTTGCACAATCGAATTACTTTTTTATGTTGCATATTGTTCATATTGCACGAGATCATGTCAAATCAACCAAGTGTAGTATTGATCAAGAACATGATGTTCTTGCTAAGAAAATCGAGGCATGAAGAAGAAGGTTTTAGAAAAGCTTTGTTACCATGATGAAAATGATATTATATACTATTGGTTCATGGTTCTTCTCATAGACCAACTACCATGCCTCCCTATACAACTCTTTAATTTGATGTGGAATTATTGTCCTGGTCTTATATTTTTGAAGCATGCAAGAATGGTGGCAACTCTCAAGCAAATATTGTCTCAAATAATACTAGGAGTTAGAAATGCTGCAAATCTGCTAGGTTGTAGTGTTTCGGAGCTTACGACAACATTATTGACCCCTATGATTCAAGCTGGAAATGAAGGCATTATGCAAGGGCTTACTCACTCACAAATTTACTTTCATTTGTGTCTAATATCAGAGACATAATGCCACAACCGAGTTTAAGGGGAAAATTTTCAAGTTGTTCCAGTGATTAGAAAACACTTCATCTCATCTCATTCGGTGTATCAAGTCAAATGGATTGAAACTTTCAGATTTCTTTGAACAATGCCTTGTCCTACAGTAGTAACCATGTTGTGGGGTGCTGGAAGTAATTTAGATATCTCGACTGGGATATCCTACTTGGATGTCTCACTAGCACTTTGAAAATTGGTATAGGTTCCTCTAGTGAGCAAACAATATTGGTCAAGATGCACTTAGTATCTCAGTGCAATACTGAGCAAATTTAATATTTTTCCTAAGATGTATCAATGTTGGTTTCACAAAATATTTTTTCTTCGAATAGGACATATTTTCAACTGGAAGATATTTGGGTTCAAACTCTTTGTGGAATTATTGCAATGCAAAAAGAGTTGAAAGGTTGTAAAATTGATCGCCAATTTTAGAAGCTCAAAAGAGCCCCCATATTCTCATGGTCTTTTATAAAAGGAGAAAACACAAGGGACAACAAAACCTTGTCTTTAAACTATATTTCTTGTGAGGTTGACCAAAGGGATCTTTTGGAAACAATAGGGAGTCCCCTTCCTAAATTAGGGTTGGTAATATAATGAAATTTCTCTTTTGATTCCCATGGATAGCGAATATTCTGAATGTTTCTGATTCATGCAAGAAAAATCCAAAGAGGAGAGTTGGGTTACATCTTAAAAATACGACTTAGTTGATCTCCTCATACCAATCTAGTCTTATATTGTTGAATCTCTATATGATATAAATTATGTTCAGAATATTTTATAACACTTTGAACTGGTCAACAAGATGAGGAATTGGCAATGGGGTTCTTGGTGACAGAGTGCTTATGCAAGTAGCTTTTGAAGGAAGGAAGGCTCATAATGCGATTTCATAAAGAGTCTAGCGAGAATGTGATGTCGCAAGGAGTTGAATGAGTTAATGCCATATCATTAGGAATAAGACCACATCAAAAAGAACAAGTCTTATCAGTGCCTCATCGCAAAGAAAAAATGTTCCTTGCGCCTCATCACAAAGAAGGGAGATTAATAGTAACTCAATCAAAGATTAGAAGCACTCATTGTGCTACATCGAATAGAATCAAGAATCATTGCACCGCAGTGAAATCAAATGCATTATGTCACCGCATTACACCCCATTATTGTGCCATTGTGCCATCTCAATCCGTTAGCTTGCACTATTCAACTAACTTGCGTTGCACTCAGAACCATCTTATGTTACTAAAATGATTGTGTGTCTCTTTGCACTTTGTTCTCATCTAGTCATTCTTGTGTAAAAATCCTTATCATAATGGACATTGATCGTACCATGTATAAAACAAAATCTCCGAAGGAGTGTTAAACAAGGGGAGGAGCTCGTTGTAATATGTTTTCAATTATAGTTACAATAGTTCTACTTGTGACATCAGATGAAAGAATACATCAATTGGAAAGTTGTGGACTCAATGGCTATGGGTTGAAGAATGTACCATTGTCATCTCTTCAAGAAAACAGAGAAATCACAAACCATAGAATGATCAGATTGAATGCCCTTAAAGGAGTTGCTTCAAATATTTAAATGGACAAAGTGGACCATTCATGGTTTCCATGAATTATCAATTAGTGAACTGAATATGGAAATCTCCTCGACATGTTCAAGAAAATCTCCAAGTCTAAGGTTATCAGCATAGATGATAATGAGGTCATGACATGTTAAGAAATACATCTTGAATTAAAGAAAATGGTTGCTAGCAACACTTGCAGTACCATATATTGGATTTTGTTTAACTTCTTGCAATGAAATTGTATTCTTAAGGCACATCTCTTCATCTATAAACCTTGTGGTCCAATTTTGATACCACCACCAGAGACGAGAGTAGCAGACCCGACAACAACAATTTTTGCTGAATTTCAGAGCAAAGTGGGTATGGGAAGGGCTTAGATCTTAAATGGGATACATAGCTCTTATAACCATAACTCTCTACCCCACTTAGAGGGAATGTTTGAATGCTAGTGCCAGTGCAGTCAACAGAAGTCCCATTTTCCCCAACACTGCAGTATAAACACACAAACTCTGTGGAAAAAACAAACACACTATCAAAATCCAAATCACACCAGTCTCGGAATAAAGAGATTTGCTTCTAAAATTTATTCATTTTTTATTTAAATGGGTCCAGTTGTCCATGATAACTTCTAGGTGAGTCATCCAATACTTAAGAAACCCTTAGTTGCCCTTAAGTTGTTAATAAGACAAAATGACCAACATAGATGTCCAAGATGAATAATGTAATTTAGGATGATCCTATTATTTGTCTGGTTGGTGAAAGCAAACGAGTATTGTTTTCCCCAAATTTTTTCCTTGTATAGTGTTCCCAAGTGTGTCGAAAGGGAAAAACTAAGAGAGCAAAAATCGAAAATGTCTGGAATGAAAGGGACCCATCAACTTACAATTTTCACCAAAGGCCTGTACTGAAATGAGAAAAAGTAGAGATATTCTAGTTAAGGGAAAAAATGCTCCTAAAATTTGTTGTGCAGATGAATTAGAGGAAGAGATTTCGTACAACTTCTAAGGGTAACAAAAAATGAACACCCATACCTCTTGTTAAAGGAAAAATTGCTCGTGAAATTTGTTGCGCAATCAAATTAGAGGAAGTGGAAAAAGTTTGGATACGAAATTCCACTCCTTTCTACGAGTGTTACTAAAATTTAGTAATACAAATCTTCATCATCACGAAAAATTTAATGGAATTGTTCTAAACTTTGTTAATTTTCCTACATCTGCATTCTTCAAAATCACAAGTTGAGCAGGAAGAGTTGGGTTTACTGCATAGTAAGAAATAAATAAAAAAGGATTAGGAAGTTTATGCTGAAAAATTCCACAGGAACATTGCTATTCAACTTTTATCATCCTTTTGTGTGCATTCTATAATTGGATTCTTTTTTGCACTTTTATGTGATCACAACATAAGGAATGTTGATTCCTCGCTTCTTAAACTTGTTATGCATAACTACTTCGTCAATTACAGAGTGAAGAGCCGAAGAAGCCATGGATATTTCCGCTTACCTTCAAGGTGGACAAGCGGGACTTGCACCTATCGGTGGCCTATGTGCTTGAATTTTCCGATAGGCCTGAACCCGATCCCACTTTATGTTTGATTTAAATATGATATCAGATCCACCTCATCGGAACTCTTCTTATGACCCTCGTTTAAAATCTTTGATCCCGCCCCAGTGATAATCCAGGGGGTCGATTCTGGAAGATCTTCTACTTCTAATAAGCTACAACCATTTTAAATTTTTCAGACTTTGGTTATATAATACATTTATTATTATAAAGGGCCAATGTTATATGTATCACAATTTTGGTAGTGCAAAATTCTCCGCTCAATAAACTGCAACCACTTTATGGAAAGACACATATGCTTTATAACCTAAAAGTCACTATTCAGACCTACTGAATCTCACAAATGTTTTGTCTTGTCTCATTTTAAAAGCTCTGATATCCATACCTCTGATACCACTCGTCCTTTATCACTTGACACTTCCTAATAAGCTCTGTTTTACTCAAACAGGGATGAACTCAGGGTATGCATGTCCTATCGGCATTCCTTTGTGAGTCTTTGTGCAAATGCTAGTATTATTTTGGAGGTGGAGATTAAATCTTTAAATTTACATCATTTAATAATATTATTATTTAGAGAGAAGGCTTCAATTATTAAATATTATTATTTAAAAGGGTGATAAATGGTGATTGGGTTATTAAATATAATGTTAAATAACTAAAAAATATATAGCATATTTATTTATTAATATTTATTAAGAAAGTTGGGGAAGGCAGGAGCGAGAGGGGCATTTTTTGCCTCAATGAAAAAATAGAGATAAAATATGCATGGGGATTGGGGATTTCTTCCAACAATTAGGCAAAATCTTTAGCACTATGGCAAGGCCTGAAGTTAGCAATCACTAGAGGTATTCGACATCTAATTGTTTTAGGCGACTCGATATTAATCATCCAAAAATTCCATAAACCTAAAGATCTTAGTAAACAAGATTGACTTCCCTTGGATATATGGATCAGAGAGTAAATTCAAAAATTTGAGTCCATTGCCTTCTACCATATCAGAAGAGAGAACAACAAAATTGTTGATGAGCAAGCTAATAAAGGGGCATGCCTTGAACAAGGTGTATTACTCCTGGATCAAGGAGATCTAACATTTCATTATATTCTATGATGATTGAAGGTTCTATTAAATCTTTGGCAAGTAATATTTTAAATCATATGATAAGACATAATGAATGGGACCTGAGGCCTGTCTTGGCGCTAATAAATAATATGGTTAAGGTAGGAGGGATGGGAATGAGGTGGCGACTCTTGATTTGGAAATAAATATGGATTGTTCCTCCAGGTGGACAACGGTGAAGAATTTCATCATTATCAAGGAAAATTGTTGTCATTCCTCACACAAATGCGCCATGGGATATAACACTCTAGAGGCTTGTTCCTCATTCCCCTTCTGGCAGAGTAAATGCAACATGGTTTGATCGTTGGATTCAGGAATGATTTCAGGACAGAGGTAAAAGCAACAGGCGAATGTGCATCTGGGGCATTCAATGTAAGGCAATGATAGCTAAGAACATAATTAGAAACATACATGGTTATAGAAGGCGAGAGGTAGGAATTGTAGAAATTATGGTGTAGATTTGCAACTGCTCATGAAATTTTAATCAAAAGTCACAAGACACAAACCTACTCTACTATTATGTAGAAGTTAATTCACTATTTAGAACAAAAATATCACACATGCACACAGTATTTTTTCCTGGGGAAATTAATCTCATAAAAACCCCAATTCATGTTTTCATTAATATGATGAATATATATGTATTACAATTGCTTTGCTCAACCGAGCACAACTTGTAAGTAAATAATCTATCTCTATGCTCACTGAGAAGCTCGAACCCAGACTTAGTCAATTTCTGCCTCTGCTTGAGCCCCTATTTCCTTGCACAAATTCCTTGAGAAATTAGGCCCCTATTATTTAGGAATTTTCTCCAAAATGGATTGCACAATTCTCGAGGTTGATCATCTGACTACATGCAACACCTATACACTTAAGACTAGTCTACAACTCATGTTACATTGCCTTGGAATCTCCACCACAGACGGGTAACTCGAATTCTCTGCATGCGCTAGCTATTTTGGGTTGATTGATTGATTAACTAGATGATCGCTGAGTTTGACTGAAGTCCTACTGCACAACTGACCTTCCACTAGTTCCTCCAACAGTTGGAACTAGTTTAACTGAAAACAACTTGAGATAACTGAATTTGATTGCTACAAATTAGCAATCACACATGCTTAACCGAATTCTAACTCCTCTAACTCAAATTTACTGAGTAAGTTTGGTGACACAAGCCATGTCACACAACTTAACTGCGTCCAAGTTGTTCGCTGATGTGGAAATTCAAATTTTCTCAATTTAATCAAGGCAAAATCAAATTGAGAATTTATTACTACATTTTTCAACACTCCTTCTCAGAAAGAAAGGGATCATCAACCACCTCTATTGATGAGCCTCAGTATTGCAACAAGAATGTTGCAACTCCCAAGGCTAACAACTATACTTATCAACACAAGGTTCATACAAACTTAAGAGGTATCGTCACTATATGTGCAACATACAATGTGTCCCTCTTTCGTTGTCATGGTGTAATGGAGTGAATGTAATGAAATCAAATCCTAAACTAATTGCATAAATGGAAATGTTACATTGAAAAGAAATTAATCCTATGCAAGAACAACAATTTGTGATTGAAATCCTAGGAGCATGAATTCAAATAAATAGGCCTAATCTACTTTTTTAAAAGGCAGGTCCTAATTGGTGTTTTATTCTTCCTCAATCATAGATTTAGAGCCTAGGGGTTGTGACTCAACCCTAAGAGAAAAAAAACCAATCTTTTTGAGCAAATCTGGTCAAGTTTACGCGTGCTAGAGGAGTGCTACATGAAGTTATAGTGTTTGCTACAGGAAGTTACAGGCTTGCTAAAGGAAGATATAATTCACCGAATGATCAAGTAAATCAAATCCAAATGGGATGGGACAAATTTTGTTATTGAATAGGATGTCTTTTGTCTCCATTCCATGTGGAATCACTCAGAAATACCCCTGTTAACACATTCTAAAAAATAATAGCAAATTACCAGTCTAAAATCTAGAAATTCGAGAACTAGTGAGCTAGTTAATCTATCAAATGCCTAACCTAATCAAGTGCAAATGCAAGGGGGTAAATTTTGTTATTAACTTGAGTGTTTTTATGATCTAATGCAAGTGGAATAAACTCAAATGAAGCTCATTAATATGTTCTAAAAAATAGCAAAAAATTACTACTAGTTGCTACAAGGGACTTCTAGAAACTTTAGATTTGTGAATAAGCAAACTAATCAAAGTAACTCAATGATTACTATGACCTTCCAAAGTTGTTCCAAGGATGAAATGATGCTTGTGATCCTGAAAAAGAACTCACTTCAACCATTTAACCAATCCTACAACAAGAAATCAACAATACTAAATACAAAAATAGGAAAAACAAGAACAAAAGATGCATGTGAATAAGAAGTGAAAAGAAGAAAAGTAAATTATACAAAAGGGCGCTGAGGCTCCTGGGTGGCCAATCCCAAGGAAACTCAGAGTTCTATGAAGGAGACCAATATTTAGAAGCTAATAATGGCACCAAACTTCATTATTTGAATCAATCCAATTACATCCCTGCTAGAAATGAAAGTGGAGCTCAAAAATACAAGTTTTCTCCACAAGAAGACTAAGAAAAACCAACCCCTAGAGGCAAATTTGAATTCGTACTTACACAAAATGATGAGGAAGCATTCTCCTTGAAAGGAGGAATCTTTCCCCTTCAAAATCACTCAAATAGTGGATTTGGTTCCCAACACTAGGAATTTGCATTAAATGACAGGGAACACATTCCTAGATTTTTTCAATCATTGGAGCTCCAGAATTTGTCGATGGTTTTATTATATTTTGTTAATTTATTATCCAATATTGATCCTTCTGTAGTAGGGAGAAAGTCCCTAGAACATCTCCTCCTCCAAATCTTCATAATCTGTCCAATATTCTCACAATATTCTACAAAAATAAATAATATTAGGCACAAATATGCAATTATCTCTAAACCTTCCCAGTGAACATATTAAAGCTAAAAAAACATTAATAAGTGTAGAATGAGAGGTTTAATATAGCCTTCATATGCCTAATAAAGGTTATATGAGCCTTAATTTATGTCTAATTTAGAGGCCCGTCATACTCCCCTACTGAAACTGTTGCTCATCCTTTGAGAAACCTCTCCATCTTCTTGCCTTCTTGTTATTTTCTTATGCCTCAGATGACTTTCATGATATCCCATACTGATGTGGATGTAACTGCCCTTGTTGGATAAGATTTGTGTTTATCTAAATTTCCCATAATTCCTTTGATTCTCCCTCTTCTATCATGACTTCAATAAACTTTCATTAATGTAGAACAAGGAGTTTCTCCTTTTTGCTACAAGAGTGAGAGTGTTTATGGAAACAAAGGTACCATAGATATTATGCTTATGATTATGAGGAGAAGGTAGAATTCAACATTCAACCCAATACAATTTATCCTTAATGACACAAATTCACTGATCTTTCTTACTGATTTTTAAATATGTGGCAACTACAGAGTATGCTTTTGAGAATTGAGAGAGTTTTAAGGGTTTTCATGCCAAGTATTGGTGGAGAAAATTTGTACTTACCCTTTTCCTCATGATTCTTTCCACCTTCATAGGGTTTGAGGGCAATTTTGTCCACTACCAAGCTTCCTGTAGCAACTTGTGACTTTCCTATAGCACTTTTTGCAGACCCTGTAGGTTCCTATGTAGTGGAGGTTGTTGTAACAAAAGAAGTTTTTGACATTCTTGTTTCAAGGTTGAGGAAAGAAAAATTACAAGATGCACCCTTTCCCTATTCAACACACCATATTCTTAAGCAAATGCTTAACCAATCCAATTTTTTTCTCAAACTGTAAATTTGCAGAGTATTTTTTCTTGATGATTGAGGTGCTTTTGGAATCCTTATGCCAAATGTTGGAGAGAAGAAATTTTTACTTACTTTTCCTTTGAATATTTCCTTGCTTCCCAAGGCTCTAGTGGTTGTTCTAGGCAAAATTTGTCTTCATGTAGCACTATGTTAGCTTCCTATAGCAGTTTCTCGGCCTTCTTGTAGCTTTTGTAGGCTTCGTGTAGCTTTTCAAAGCCCTCTTGTAGTGCTACAGAATCTTCCTGTAGTAATTACAGTCTTCCTATAGCAATCCTCAGAGGGGCTGAAATTTGATTTTTGAGCTACTAGGGTGATGCAACGTGGTGAGTACATGAGATGCACACAACTTGAATCTTGTAGAAACTAATATTTGCATGCCAAGAGGTTGTGGGTCCACCTTTTATTTCTTTTATTTTTATTTTTTGTTGTTGATTTTTTCCATTATTTTTTTCATTTTTTCTCTATTTTTTCATTGCATGCAAAATAAACTAAAAGTGTTTTGAGTTAAATGAGATGGCCCTCACCTACCCCTTCGCACTCCTTGTCTTCCATCACGACTAAATGATTACATCCCACTTTCTTAAGTCCTCTTCACTTTTTTCTTGTCCTCTCCCCCATGTGCGGGTGTCTTGGTGGAAAAGTGAAGTTAATTGTTAGATAAGGCGGTGGTTGCTCTACTACTAATCTTGGCTATAAAAAGTTTTTCCTTCATACAGTTGCAATGTTTTTCAAGCTAAAATAAGTTCGTAGGAAAGGTTTAAAGGGTTGCATATCTGAGCCTTACCCTTGATGTGTTTTTGTAGGCGATATTGAGGCTGCTGATATGAATGTTGAAGTTACCTTTGGTGGTCCTAAAGCTGCTACTAATGGTCTTGAAGCTGCATGTGATAATCTGTTGGAGGTCTTATTGCTGATAGCCTTGAATCTGGAGGTCTCCTAAGTTTTTTGTTGTTGTTGCTTCACATCCTTGGCTAAAATGTTGTTTTTGAGCTTCATAACATGATGATTTTGGAGGTGTTGACTTCCTTTGTTTGTTGATGCACATGTCTTCATAGCATGATGTTTTTTTTACTAATGAAATCTTTTTTGTGTGCAAGCCTCTTTCTAGTGTTCAATATGTTGTTGTTGGAGTTGATGGATGACCTTACATATTCTCTTCAGGGATGGTGTGGCCCTTCTAAGATTCAAGAATGGCCTCATAATTCCTTAGGGTGGTTGGATCTTCTATTCTGGAGCTGCAAAAAATCTGGTTCAAGATCTTGTTGGAACTGTGCAATCAGCTACATGACTGATCTCCTTCCTGTAGCAGTCACTTAGTTCCCCCTCAAGACCTCATATTGCATTCATGGATTATGACAAATAATAGGGGGTATAGGGATATGATTATGATCATCAGAGGGTGGTGAAGGTGGTGAAAAAGGTGAAGGCATAGTCCTTTCTCTGTGTTTTTTTTTTAATGGAAGAAGTGGAATTTTGAGGATGAATTTGGCTGAATGGAGTGGATGAGTGATGAAAGTGATGTTGGGGGACCTCTCTCAACCTTCCCTAAAGAAAACATGACCTTTTGACCCCTTTCTCTAATCTGATCTGCCTCCTATAGCTTCTTCTCGACCATCCTGTAGCAATTCAGAACTTCCTGTAGCATTTCAAGACAACCTCATGTAGCAAAATTGTTGTATGCATATCTCTCAAACGGTAGTCTGGATTGACCTGAAATTTTCTGAGCATGTTTCCATCATCATTATTCACCTCCCAAAAAGAAATCTTGGCCAATGGATGCACAAATCTTGAGAAAAAAAAAATGGTTGCAGGTGATGGAGGTCGATTTC
Source organism: Pinus tabuliformis (assembly GCA_031772625.1). Classification (NCBI taxonomy): domain Eukaryota; kingdom Viridiplantae; phylum Streptophyta; class Pinopsida; order Pinales; family Pinaceae; genus Pinus; species Pinus tabuliformis. Next base: position 47,848,662 of record CM062805.1, on the reverse strand, counting down.
TCGAAAAGTGTGCACCGGAATTTGTTGAAATTTCTTGAGCATGTTACCATAATCCATATGCATCTTCCCATGAAATAGATCGACAAATGGATGAACGGTTTGCAAGATATGATAAAAAAATATTAAGCTCTGTGTATTTTGGCTTGATGTAGCAAAACAGAGCCCTCCTATAGCATTTTAGGATAGCGGATAAAATGAATGGAAAAAGATTAGGAATGATGGGTGGATGGTGGAAATAGACGAGGGTGATGGATTGGAATGGCATTGGTTCTGTTGGAGCATCTGGGCAAAGGAGGAGAAAGCCCATGTTTGACTTCATTTGACTAGATTTTTGATCAATTTTTTTTTCCTTTTGGTGCTGAAGTGCTCTTGTTGCTTGCAAAGGTTGGAGAGCACCTACATTCATTAGAGAGACATACATGGAGCAAAGAATTTTTTCTTTTCATTTTAATTTTTTTGTTTGTTTTAGGCCTACTAGCTACCTTAATGAGGTTTTCAACTAGTAGGTTTGCCTAGGCGTCCCAAAGGATGTTTTCACCTAGGATCTTTTCTTTTTCTTTTATTTTTTTCTCTTTTTCCCAACATCTTGACTGCCTCATGGAGGTTTTCAATCAATGAGCCAATTTTAGGCGCCTCAAATGAGGCTTTCACATGAGATTTTATTTTTTTTCCTCTTATTTTTTGTATTTTGTTTATTTGTTTTCTATCCTACTCTACTTGAAAAAAACAAAATCATTTTCAAGTGTAGGAATACTTCCAATGGAGCCACTTGCATAACAAGATGACAGATGAAATCATGTGTAGGCTCGAAACACATGTTTTAACATGTACCTGAATGTGAGACACCAACTGCTCCGACTGGGATGAGACAAAAAATTATTGAAGAAGAGTGTGTTGTTGTAACTTAACAATTTTATGGAACCATATTTCAATATAATTGTGATGCCCCTCGTCCACTTGTGGATTTGGATCATCTTGGATGTCTTCTTCTTCCATGAAATTCAAATATTCTCTTTTTGTAGATTATTCTCTTGAACACATGGGGGATCTGATGGTAAACATGAGGGAACTTTCTCAATCTCTGATTCTGATGTCTAGTCTTCATCAAGTGCATTCCATGATTCTTTGGTCTTCTCATCTGAATCTTTTTTTTTGCATGTTGTCCTCTAATGATATCAATAGAATCTCTTTTTTGAAATACTCTTCTTGAGCTAAGATGAATACCATTTGGATCAAGAGGAGATGTTAGGAACTGTTGTTCCTCAACATTGTAAGTGGGTTGAGCTACTTCCTTGTGTGGATTTGGAAATGGTGGTCTAGGTAGTTGAGGGGGAGTGGATGTTTGAGATGGATGTGGTTGGGCTTGTGGTTATGGGGGGGTTGGATGGTAGGGATAACATGGAGTTGGGTATGAAGGATATTGAGGAAAATATTTAGGATATTGTGGATTTCTCTCATAAGTTCCTTGCCAATATTGGTTTTGGGGTTGAGATGGCCAAGGTTGCCAAGGAAAGGGTGTGTTCCAATTACTTTGATATGGATGTGCATGAGCTTGAAATTGTGAATTAGGCTCTTGCAATATAACAGGTTGACTAGACTGCCATGGTCCTCTTGGAGCTACATAACATAGCTTATTTGGTGATTGACTTGCTCCATTGTCCTCTTGGTAAACTTCCTTCAACCTTGGTAATGCTGGGCAATATTTAACAACATGTGATTCTACATGGACAACATAAATATCAGCATCTTCTTTTTGCTCAACTTGCATTCTTGATATTTCTACTTGTTTGCTTATATTACTAAGAATTTATGTTTTAAAGTCATCAAATAAATTCCCAAGTTTAGCTTGACTTGCCAATCTTGATGTTGATTTACTTACTCTTGCCCTTCCTCTTGATATGTGTTTGCATGTTTCAAAAATTTCTTCAAATGATAATTGGTATACATCACCTCTACTCACGAGGTCAAGAATATCAATCCTCTCATCCGTAATCATTCTAAGTAAGAGGGTTTTTAGTGTGCTAGATCCTACATGATGTAATTTTTCCCTCTTAACATTATACATGAACCTCTCTATTAGATTTTCAAGGCTCTCATCTTCTTTTTTATTCATTTTAAATATTTTTTTCTCTAAGATCATGATCTTGATATTTTTCTAGAAATATCTTTTTCATATCATTCCATGATCTTATTGAATTAGTCCCTAAACTCATGAACCATTTAAAAGCTCTATCCTTCAATATTGTCGGAAACAATCTCAATTTTTGAGTGTTTAATAAGTAACCATAAGATCTACAAACCATTTCAAATTCAAAGAGAAAGGTTTCCGGATCCTCTAACCTCATACCATGGAATTTTGGAAGAAAAGATGGAGGGATTTTCTTCACGTGCACACTAACATCAGTGTCTTGAATGGGAAATCTAAGAGGATCCTAGGCCTTGTCATCATCTCCATCCATTTCTCCTACCTTCTCTGTCACCTTTTGTTCTTTTACCTGCAAAAATGAATGGTGATGTGGCTCTTACTGCACCACATGATCAAATGGGGGGGTTGGTATTGGATATATATATATATATATATATATATATATAGATATATATTATAATATGGGCGGGGCTAGTTCCCTACAGAAGCTTCATAGGCCCTCTTTTTTTTATACATATTTTTACAAATACGTGTCAGAACTCGGCTGACAACTGTCATATCATTTTTTGATAATTCGCCATGGGTCTGAATATGCTGCAGCATGCAGCTCCACGGAATCGATCACCGCCGGGGGGTGAGAAAACCAACCGCCCCGACCGTTGCAACAATATATATATATATATATATATATATATATATATATATGCTAATGAAATGCAATTTTTTTGTTCTTGAAATAAAAGATGCCTAACACATTTTTTTTTTTTTTATTTTTAGCAAAAAGTAAAAAGAAATGAATCAACTAGGGAAGAAAACAATGCATACTTTGACACCTCCCCGATAACGACGCCAAAAAGTGACGAGCCTCAGTATTGCAATATGTTGCAATTCTCAAGGCTACCAACCTTAATTATCAACCTGGGGTTCGTACAAACGTAAGAGGTATCAACACTATATGTGCAACATACAATGTGCCATTCTTTCGCTGCCATGATGTAATGGAGTGAATGTAATGAAATCAAATCCTAAACTAATTACATAAATGTAAATGTTACTATGAAAAGAAATTAATCCTATGCAAGAACAACAATTTGTAATTGAAATCCTAAGAGCACGAATTCAAATAAATAGGCTTAACCTACTTTTTAACAAGGCATGTCCTAATTGGTGTTTTATTCTTCCTCAATCACATATTTAGAGCCTAGGGGTTATGATTCAAACCTAAGAGAAAAAAACCAAGATTTTTGAGCAAATCTGGTCAAGTTTATATGTGTTAGAGGAGTGTTACAGGAAGTTACAGTGTTTGTTATAGGAAGTTACACATTTACTACAGGAAGATATAATTCATCAAATGACCAAATAAATCAAATCCAAATGGAATGGGACAAATTTTGTTATTGAATAGGATGTCTTAGGTATCCATTCCAAGTGGAATCACTCAGAAATACCTCTGTTAACATGTGCTAAAAAATAGCAGAAAATTACTAGTCTACAATCTAGAAATTCGAGAACTAGTGAGCTAGTTAATCTATTAAATGCCTAACCCAATCAAGTGCAAATGCAATGGGGTAAATTTTGTTATTAAATTGAATATTTTTATGATCTAATATCAGTGGAATAAACTCAAATGAAGGTCATTAACATGTTCTAAAAAATAGCAGAAAATTACTACTAGTTGCTACAAGGGACTTCCAGAAACTTTAGATTTGTGAATAAGCAAACTAATCCAAGTATCTCAATGATTACTATGACCTTCAAAAGTTGTTCCAAGGATGAAATGACGCTTGTGATCCTGAAAAAGAACTCACTTCAACCATTTAACCCTATCCTACAACAAGAAATCATCAATACTAAATACAGAAATAGGAAAAACAAGAACAAGAGATGCATGTGAATAAGAAGTAGAAAGAAGAAAAGTAAATTATAAAAAAGGGCTTTGAGGCTCTTGGGATGGCCAATCCCAAGGAAACTCAGAGTCCTATGAAGGAGACCAATATTTAGAAGCTAAAAATGGCACCAAACTTCATTATTTGAATCAATCCAATTACATCCCTGCTAGAAATGAAAGTGGAGCTACAAAAATACAAGTTTTCTCCACAAGAAGACTAAGAAAAACCAACCCCTAGAGGCAAATTCAAATTGGTACTTATACAAAATGATGAGGAAGCATTCTCCTTGAAAGGAGGAATCTTTCCCCTCCAAAATCCCTAAAATAGTGGATTTGGTTCCCAACACTAGGAATCTGCATTAAATGACAGGGAACAGATTCCTAGATTTCCTCATTCATTGGAGCTCTAGAACCTTGGTTCTGGGCATCATATGTTTGTGGTTTTGCAACATCTATCTTGATGTATTCTAGCAAGCCATTGTCATCTAATATTGCCTCCATGCAATAAAATTAGAGGTGCCTTCCAAGGCACACTCTAGCCTCAACTTGTGGAAGTTCATCTTCTCAGCGCTTAGGAGATCCTGCTACAATGAACTGTGAATTCGATCCTCCTGAGAAACAACCTCAAAATTCCTGTTCTAATGTGAATCATGCTCTTATACCATGTATAAATTATAGTGTATATTTGCAACTACTCATGATTTTTTCATCAAAATCACAAGACAGAAACCTACTCTACTACTTTGCGGAAGTTGATTCACAATTTAGAACAAAAATTTCAGACATGCAATAAGAAATAACACACATGCACACAATATTTTTTCTTAAGGAAAGCAGTCTGCTAAAAACCCCAATGCATGCTTTCATTAATCTGATCAATAAAAATGTATTACAATTGATTTGCTTAACTGAGCATAGCTTGCAAGTGAATAACCTATCACTCTTCTCACTAAGAAGCTCAGACCCACACTTAGTCAATTTTTGCCTCTACTTGAGCCCCTATTTCCTTGTGCAAATTCCTTGAGAAAACAAGCCCCTATTATTTAGGAATTTTCTCCAAAATGGATTGCGCAATTCCTAAGTTTAATCATCTGACTACATGCAACGCTTGTACAATCAAAACTAGTCTACAACTGATGTTATGCTGCCTTGGAATCTCCACCATAATTGGGGAACTCAAATTATCTACATGCACTAGCTATTTTGGGTTGATTGATCAATTAATGTAACGACCAAAAGTCGTATACACAACGGAAATCTTTAAAATACTTCAAAGATGTAAATTTCCATTGTAAGACATCTAACTATATATTGAATATTGTATGTTGAATTAATTTAAGATATGATATTATTACAAATGAGAATGAGGGTTTTCTTATATACCCTAGGCAGGTGCCATTTCATGAATGGTCATGTCTCTAATACATCCCTCTTCATTACTAACTAACTAACTAACTATTACTTAATTAATTATTACTATATTTATATTTATATGAATTATATTCATAACAATTAACTGGATGATCACTAAGATTGACTGAAGTCCCACTGCACAATTGACCTTCCACTAGTTCCTCCAACAGTTGGAACTAATTTAACTGAAAACATCTTGAGATAATTGACTTTGATTGCTAGAAATTAGCAATCATACATGCTTAAATGAACTTTCAATCCTCCAACTCGAATTTACTGAGTAAATTGGGTGACACAAGCCATGTCACACAAGTTAACTGCATCCAAATTGTCTGCTGATGTGGAAATTCGAATTTTCTCAATTTAATCAAGGCAAAATCAAATTGAAAATTTATTGTTGCATTTTTCAACAGGGATGGAATTGCGTCGATTTTTGGTGACATACCGTTTGTTGTTTAGAATGGCCTTCTCAGTTGATGCAAGTGGTGAAAGCTTAGGGACGGTTCAAGCGTAGATGGAGGATAGGCTATCCAAATTGGACAGTGTGGGGGCACATTTAGTGGAGGAAGCGAGATCACATTTCTCACTGCTAATACGAGAGGTGGAACTCATGAGGGAGGAGGTGGAGTGACTTCGGTTGACAGTAATGAATCTGGCCACCAATGTTGCCAAACTTGGCATGAAGGTGGAAGGAATTGAGGTGACGCTCGAAGTGGCAGTTGTAGGTGTTATTAAAGAAGTCTTTGGTCTCGAGGACCCCTCTTCTCCTGAAGCAAAAGTTCTAGGTGAGCCCGTGGAGCAGGTCAATTTCAAATATTCCATTGCAGAAAATGGAGGATAATGAAAATGTGATGGAAAATAACGAGCCCCGAGAAATGTAGTTATCCTTCAAAATCATTTTTTTTATAAATGTTATGTAAATAAACACTATACAACGGCATATTTTGGAGGCTATATAAAATAAATTTGGTTAGAAGCATAGTTGGGCATTGGCAAGGTAGCAGTAGAATCCATTTTGATCAGTTTAAAAACTCAACAGATGATGAACAATTTGTGTATGTAAGGGTACTGGCCCGATTACTAGTTTGATTAATATAAACCACATGTTTCTTTTAAAAATATATATTTATTAAGAAAGTTATAAGCTATGTCACAAGGTTTGTCGAACTTTAACCTTGAGGTTCGAATTTTGGCAAACCTAAAAAAAATTGAGGTTCGGCGAACCTCATAGCTATTGACCAAGTCCATAGATCAAAACTCATAACTTCATGTCACAACTCAAGCTTGTAATTTATCCTTGCAATTTCTATGTCTGTTACAGCTTCTTCTTCTTCTTTTTTTGTTTGTTTGTTTTTTTGTTTTGTTTGTTTTGTTGTTGTTGTTGTTGTTTTTTTTTTTTTTTTTTTTAATGTTCATTGATGTTGATTTCTTACTATTTTATCCTATAATTCATATATACACACACGAACCTAATGGTGAACCTCATCAAAAAATTCGAACTCAAAACGAACCTAATCATTCTCAAACCCGAACCCAAACCATGTGACATTGGTTATAATAATATATTATTTTTTAAAGATAAAATAGAAATAATAGTTTTGAGTAAAAGAGAGAAAATTAAATTATCAAAACTTATAAAATTAAAGTATTAAAAAAAACATATTAATAAAAAAAAAATTAAATTAAAAAAAGTAAAGAGTTTGATTAAAATAAAGCCTACATTTTAAAAATGTTGGCATACAATTTTACATTACGCCTACACATCTCCCCCATTTTGGGTTGTAGAGCATCTCTCGATGCAATAATTTCTTTGGTGATCCATATTGATTTTGATAATGTCTTTCGAATTAATCACATCGGAAGTTGTTGGTCGACATTTCAAACCATATAATGTGGTTCATCCTTAGGACAAAGGTCCACATTAGAAGGTTTGAAACGTCGACCAACAACTTAAGATGTGATTAATCTGAAAGACATTACCAAAAATTATAAAATAAAATAAAATAAAAATAAAAATGACCCATGATATTGACCTATGATATTCATGTAGAATATAACCTATTTAAAGGGGAAATTAAGCTAGCGGAGATCCATGAGGGATCAAATCTCTTGAGATACAAACCTCTTTTATATGTATTCCAAAATTTTTGAAATTTTAAGATTTCATAAAAAAAAATTAACTAGAATGAGTAGATTTTTATATAAAATATATCGCGCCCGTTCGCAAACAAAACTAGGATTTTACATAGATTTTTCCAAGCTTACAAAAAGTTGATAATGCTTCATTTGTTCTACAAACCTAGTATTTCGGTTGTATCTGATCTGCCCACAAAAATTCCTCATTTTGGAGCCTTTACAACTGTAAATTCGACAAAATTGAAACATAATATATTTACATTTACAATGCATCATTTAAAAACTGAGAGAAAGAACATATGAAAGCTAGATGTCCATTGGTGTTGGACTGTTGAGGTCCAGGCCAATTGAGCCTTGGTTATGATCCTGCTCGGTCGAGTCCTCCTCCTTTTCCTTGTTGCTCTCGTCCACTTTGAGCTACAACTGTTCAATTTGATGCCTCAGTGCATCAACTTCATCTTCCACTTGACGTATGCACTCTCGTTTCTCCAACTCTCTCTCCTGCATCAACAGGTGCTCTTGTAGATGTCAATGAATGTTGCGTTGCAAAACGGTCAGGCCTTCTCTCAACTCCAAGTGGTTCTACACACAGTTTATGCAGGATGGTCGAATTCTCCTTCCCTCCAGTGAGGTTCCCACCTGCGGCCCCCCAGACCTCGGCCTGTGATTGCCCCAGGAGCCCAACCATGAACTGGCATCTCCACTTTGTACACTAGAATCCATTTTTCGGTTGTCCAAAATGTTTCAGGACTTTCTGTTACTCCCATTGACATTTAGAGTGCACTTGACCTTGTCCTCCATCCAGGCACCCTCACAGACCCAAAGATTATAGCTCTTCTCACCTACCGCCGTGTTCAACCAGACCTCCCTCCGTTGTTCTACTAACCAATTAGCTCCTAGATTCAGCCAAACCCAAACCTCTACCCGCCTTAGTAAAATAATGACGTCCTCGGACTGAGTAATAGCATGCAAACTCTCAAATTCCCTCAGACCCTCCAATGCACTCAGACCCTCAATTGCACTTAGACCCTCAATTGCCCTCAAACCCTCAATTGTACTTAGACCCTCAATTGCACTCGAGCCTTCCTTGAAATTTATCCCATCAACCCAGGCCCCGTAATAAACAATCAACAACCTCAGCTTTAGCTGCCAGGCCTTCGCAGAGGCCACCTTAGCAACATATATCCTTAATTCATACAAACAGAACAAACCATTATTCCCTTTATAGTCGTTGCCTGACTGAATGATGATGTTGTGCTGAGCGAAGAAGTTGATGTAGCTGGGATCCTGATAAGTCACCATAATTTCCCTACCATCCTCCATTAATTCCCCACACTGCTCTTGGTCCATCCTTCTCAACCGAATTATCCTCCCATGAGTGAACCAGGGTTCTATGTGAACCAGAATTAAATTTTTCTCTGAAAATCCCATACTCCTGCAATCTCCAGAGGAGATGCACCATCCTTTTCCCCATGAACCAGGGCGTGGGAACTAAAGGTGCACACTGAGGTCCCTTTCGAAAACAGGTGTAGTACCAGGGTGATGGACTCCGACACGTCGCAATTGAAGGTAGAGGACATTCATGCCACGAGTCTCCATGGCAGGCCAGAGCTCGCTTGATATGATGGTATAGGGCCCAAGGGCTGTAGGGAGGAGATCATGGCGAAGAGATGTAGAAGGGTGAGGGGGGAAACAGGGGAAAGGAGAGGAGAATGGAGAAGGGAAGGGGTGGGGGGGATAAATAAGAAGGAGGGGGAGTGAAGGGAAGAGGAGGGGGAGAAAGGGACAGGGGGGAGGAGGGACAAAGGGGAGGGAGGAGGGGCCAACTTACCACTTTAAACAAAATGTAATTAAAGTCTCCAATACCTGTATATATTAATTTCCTTGCTAGGCTTGGAGCCTCTCTCAATATCCACAAGTTGTATCCCATCAGTTTACTTATGGGATGTTAGTCGTGCTCTCGACCTCATTCAATATGCATCTTTATTCTCTCAACTCGCATGCATGATTGGCTTGTTTGTCTGCTTCTTGGTTGTTTCTTCTGAGAATATGATAGAAGGACACCAAATCGAAGGAGGGGAGCAGTCCCTGAGATCTCTTGATGATTTGGTTCAGGGTAGTGTTTTTAGCTTTTGTAGCATAGATCATATGCCTAATAATTATCATGGAATCCCCTAGAACTTGTATTGTTTTTATGCCCTTCTTTTGAGCCAGGGTAAGGCCCAGGAACAAGCCATACACTTCTTCTTGGTTGTTGGTCTTCCATCCAAGCCCCCAAGCATATCTAAATTCAATGATTCCTTCGGGATTAGTGAGAATCCCTCCCCCTCCTGCCACCCCAGGATTTCCTTTTGATGCACCATCAAATTGAAGGGTCCATTTGTTTGTGGATCTGAGCCATTCCACTAGACCTTCCGAAGACAACCTTAGAATCCATTTGGCCCGAGAGTGAGAAATATGCCCCAAGACCTGAGAGGTCGGGGAGCACGCCCACAGAGCCAACCAAGCGGATTCCAACCGATCCAAGGAAGGGTCCATAACTGGTTTATGCAGTTCCATACAAGCTGAAAGGGTAGTCATGGCTATTACCCCCGTCGGGGCCCAAGTCTTTTTAAATATTGCCTTGTTCCTAGATAGCCATATTTGCCAACAGACGTACTTAGGAAGAGTAGACCAGATTTCTCTAAATTTATTTTTGGCATGAAGGGAGCCCAAATAAGATTTGGGCCAAGAGCTAAAGAAGATCTAGGTATCTGTAGGCCAGGTAGTTCTGCAGTATAGAGGACCAAGGACAACTGCCCAAACTTCTTTTGTCACCTGACACTGGAGAAAGAGGTGGGGGATAGATTCCTCCACGGATTCACAAAGCGAGCATCTTGAGGGGCCAATCTGTCCCCTTCTCCGAATATTTTCCACAGTAAGAATTTTTTTTATGTGCTAGCAGCCAACAGAAAAAATTGACTTTTGGGATGGCATTCGTTTTCCATATTTTCCCCCAAATAGAGTTTTTAGGAGGTAATTGGGTGATAGAGAGCATGTGAAAATACCCTTCTTTTACCGTATAGATGGCATTCTTCCAACCCCACTTGTCTGCCTCAGAGAGGGCGATGGGGGCACAACCTCTTAGATTCTTCAGGAGAATCTCTCTTTGGGGGAGGAGAGCCTCTGAGATATTTTCTACCTTCCTACCCTTCCATCCACCTTGGTGATTCCACTCAACGATTTGGCCCTGATTTTCCTCCCCCTTATTTCTCAAGAAGATTTTTAGATCCACCAAGGAGAGGTCAGACTCCAAGGGATGGAGTCCCAAAATTGAATTTGTAAAAAATTTGATGGAGGCTCCATTTCCAGGGATTTTGTTTAGATTTTTTATGATGGTGTCCTTGGAGGAGTTGATCAAATGCTAGATGGGGGAGCCCAGACCAGGGGCCACCCGACCTTCATGATCATTATGTTGGGATAGGTACTTAGCCCAAATCACTTGGGACCACCACTAACTCGGGTTCGTAATCGAACTCCAGTAAATTTTGGCTCCAATTGCCATATTGGCTATCCCTGGGTCCCTGATACCCAATCCTCCATGTTGTTTCGGAGCTCTGATTGTTTTCCAATTTACTAAGTGGTATTTCTTTGTTTCTGTTTTACCTCCTTCCCACAGGAATTTTCTTATATACATTCCCATTTGGTGTAGCACACTCTTGGGGGCTTGTAGTGCAGTGAACTGGTACAAAGGGATCGCCGACAAGACTGATTTAACAAGGATTTCTCTGCCTGCATAATTAAGCCAAGTCCCACCCCAGTTTACAATTTTTTATTTCATTTTATCTTGCACCTTTTGCCAGGCATAGGGAGCAGTGCGACCAAGGAAGATTGGGATCCCTAAATAATTAAAGTCTTTCCACTCACGAACAACTTTAAATCCCATAATTTCTTCAATCTTTTTTTCCTTTTGTCTTGAGATGTTCCAAAACTATATGTGGCTTTTGCTATCATTCGTGGCTCCCATGGATGCACTTATAAATATGTTCAGAATGTTCTCAAAAAGCCAAGTGATAGGAGTCGAGGCACCGCCCATCAATATAGTATCATCCACAAATTGCCCATGATTTATGCTATTAATGCCATCCATAAAATGAATGCCCGAAAGGTTGAGAGAAGCTCTTTCAAGATCCAAAGTCTTGCTTGTAGGCTCTTGAAAGCATCCTCCTCCTTGTGGAGATTCGGTTCCTGGACCGTCATAGTTTCCATTTTCCCTTGGATTGCTATCAATTTTTCTTCCATATCTTTGATGTTGATCTGTCTTTCCGATTTGTGTTCCTTGAGCCACGATTTGATGTCTCCTTTCAGTCTGCAAATCTTGGACTCCCATATTTTTATTGGGCTATCTTCCATCCAGCTCGATTAGGAGAGGGAAACCGTCTCCAGGAAATTTGGAACTTCTAGCCATTGGGGAGAGTATCTGAAGGGAATGGGCCCCAAATCCAAGGGCAGGAGGATATCCAGGCGAATCAGAATGGTCCGAACGGGCCCATGGGAGGATGGAGGATTTAAGGCTGTAATTCAAAGTTAGGATATTGTCAGCTACAAGGAAGTGGTCCAGCCGAGCCACAATATGGTTTGCACCCACTCTTTTGTCAGTCTAAGTATATAGGAGTTTATGAGGTTTGACATCGTATAGGTTCAAGGCTAAGATGAGGTCCTCCATATATTCTTGTTGGGCATCACGAATGATGGAGCCCCCTCTTTTTTCATGATTTCCCATTGTTGTGTTGAAGTCTCCCCCAATAATGTAGTTATACCCGAACTTTGTGGCTTTCAGCTCCATCATGGAATTCCAACACTCTTGTTTCTCCCAAAAATGGGTGGGCATGTACACATTGATTACTGTGAAGAGTTGTTGTTTCTCAATAATCTTAAAAATAGTTGCTATCCAGTGAGTTGTTTTTAGAGTACTTACTAGATGTAGCTTTATCGGATTCCATAATGTACATAGGCCTCCAGACGCTCCTCTTGAACTGACTGTTTCCAAATTGCTAGTGTTCCAAAACTTGTTTTTAATAGAGTTGATAGACTCCTCATCCAGCTTGGTTTCCTGCAGGAGAGCGACTTCTGGTCTTTCTTTACTAATGAGGGATTTCACTTCCGTGATTCTTTTTACTGATCCCAGGCCCCTGCAATTCCAAGATATAATATTCATTAATCACTTTTTTTTGTTTCTCCGCCCCCTTATTAGGGCCCGTATTGTTTCCTTTTTTTCCTCAACCTCGTTTGTTTCCTGCATTTGCTAGCTGATGTGGAATAGTGTGTTGGACTCCTAGATCTTTGTCTTTTTCGGTTTTTTCCCTTCTGACTTCATTGTTTGTTTTTCGTCCTACTTTCTTCTCTTTTCTGACAGGCTTCTTCAACCTTTCCCCCTCAGACCGGTCATCAGCTGAGCTTAGTTGCGTGACAGGTCCCATACCTTTCGAAGAGGTCATGGAGCCTTCCACATCTTCTTCTTCTTCCGATGTTTCCTCAAAACTGTTGTCAGTGTCAGGACTTGAACTAGACTCCTTGTGCCTTCTGAGGGGTGAATCGGGGAGGCAGAACGAGGGACAGGGGTCCCCTGAGAGGAAGGGGGAGGGGGGGTCAGCGAACCAAGCTCGAGGTGCTGGCTGGAGGTGAGACTTTCAAGGACTTGCACCACTTAACTTGCATCCGTTGGTCTTTGGGATCCCCATACTGCTTCTCTACGGAGTCCCCTCCTTTAGGGAAACCTTTTGCAAAGTGTCCATATTCGTGGCACAACTTGCACTTGAAGGGCAACTGATCATAATATACCTCTTTCACATGCGTCCAACTATCCATACAAAGATTGACTTCCACTACGAGACCCTTCTCCAAATCCACCTCCACACAGATCCGTGCACAGGAGAAGAGGCCATCTTTTGGCTTAGAGCAATCAATATACCTCCCCAGAGAGTTCCCAATAAGCTGGAAGGTAGCATCATTCCAGCAATGCAGGGGGAGGTAAGGCAGCTTCACCGAGACAGGGACTGATGAAGGAACATCACATTCAGGATTGAAGCTGGGGCTCTAATGATCCAGGTAGAACTCCTAAGCTCCCATGAAATATGGACCACTCCTAAACACCAAGTCTCAATCCAAATGATTCTCAAAATAAAAGTTATAGAAACCTTTGCCACAGAAGGAGGAGATAACTGCACCTTTTATCAGAGGATTCCAATTTTTCTCAACCCAGGCCTTAAGCGTGTGAGGGGACGGCCAGAGGCTCATGAACTGCCCAATAAGACTCGTGTTTGCTAACTGCAGAGCTCGTGAGCGGGTATGTGGTGCACATATTTCAATTTTGGGGATCTCATCAGCTTTCTTCACAAACTTGGATTCACCCTCTTTACAGAACTTTGGGGCAGAGGCCACAAGTGTATTGAATGCTACAATCTTTGCCTACAATGGCGCCTCTAGGGAAGGCGTGGACATCACACGCCCCACCCCAGAACAGACAGGGCGGGCAATAGAAGAGACCCAGACGACCTCAGACCCAACAAACACTAGCCAACCAACGATAGCAGGAAGGGGGACCAGCCTTAGAAGAGCGGGTTCCAGTTGCAAGGACCCAACAGTCAGTGAGAGCAACAGACCTGCATGCCAAACTTGACTCCAAAGAGCCAAATGATGAGGAGAACGAAGGTGCAAACCAAGGCAAAACAAATGGAAAGAAATAAGGCCAACTAGGGCAATCTAGCACCGGCCATAAGGGCCAAGCTCAATCGAGGGGCGCAAACCCGCCTCGGGGGACCAACGACTAGGAACAGAAGACCTGCACTCCTTCGGTCAAACAACCATAGTTTCGGAGCTTTCTATCTCTTTTCTCAAGCTGAGTAGGTAAAGATTTCATAATGTTACCTTATAAAAAATATAACAAAAATTGTTATATATATATATATATATATATATATATATATATATATATAACATTTTGATAATGTGTATATTAAAATCTTAATAATAATTAAATATTAAAAAATATTAATTAAATGAAAATTCTTAGTAACAAATAGCTTTTGAAAAACAAATAATATTATTATATGAAGTTAGATGTCTATTGTTGCATCACAAAAAATTATGATATGCATTTTATATCTTTACATTCTCTAGTTTTTATTTATTTATGATATAATGGAGACTTAATCAATCCAATGTTGTAGAGAAGTCGTAAAGTAAGGAGTTGTCTATAATGCGACTTTTTGAGATTCCGGTGACGGAATCCGGCGGAAGAAATTGAGATGAAATCATGATTTGTTGCAGTTAAAATGGTTTTTTAACTGCATATTCGGATTCAGCACCCTGAAAAACCCCTGGGACGCTTTCATTGTGCAGAAATTAGCTATCAAACTTGGATTCCAATAAATTACTGCCGGATTTTCACCGTCGCCGGAAAAGCTTTCAAAAAGTCGCGTTAAAGACTACTCCGTAAAGTAATGTCTCATAAACATTTTTAGTAAGTCAAAATGTTGTGTTAAAATACTAAAAATGTTTATTATTTATTATTATTAATAATTTTCGTTGGGTAGTTAAGGTAAACTTGATTTGATTAAGTTATCGATGGTTTTTGAGCTCCACGTTTATGAAAACTCATGGTATTGACCCATGATATTCATGTGGAATGTAACCTATTTAAAAGGTGGATTAAGCCAACCTAAATCCATCTTAAAGTTAATTCTGAATTTACCGAGAGGAATCAAATCTCTTTTCATGTTAATAAATACATAATTATTAGTGAATAAATTTACATTTTTATAAAGTTAAATAAATAAATAATAATAAATTAATAGAAAACATATATAAAATGATTTTGAATAAAAGTATATAAAATTATTTTTGAAAATTAATTATTTTTTAATGATCGTTTTAATTTTTTTACATAATTTATCATTTCTATGTTTTATGACAACTCTAAAAGAAATATATATAAAATGTATTTTAAATTATAATATATGAATGAAATTTATTATTATTATGACCGTTTAAAAAAATAAACATAATTTATTATTTCTATGTTTTATGGCAACTTTCACATCTTAGTATGGACAGGGTTTTGAAATTTGTGACTTGAGTTGCGATCTCTTAGCCTAGGGAGACTGTAGAGCTAGTTTTGTTGAGCATCCTAGAAAGATAACGAGGGAAGGCGGGTAACCAAACAGAGTTCTCGTAGCAGTTGAAGTAGGTTTTCTTATTCTTTTCAGTCAAGTAAAGAATGCCATTTGAAAACTGTCACACTAGCACCTTTTGTCCTCAGCTATTATCATTAGTCGAAAGCTACATTAACAAGTTTTTTGGGTAAACGATTCTGCAGGATGACCTGGGAAGGGTCTATTATGGATGAGATTGAAAAGGTGGACTACGAACCAATACATAAAGGCGAATCGTCGATTTGGGTTACCGCACTAGAGTTCAAGGCGAAGATGGAGACTGGTAGAAGAGGACCACTGGCAGTTATTGATGCCAAAGCAAGCCCAAAACCAACCAAAGAAGCCCAAGAGAAGCCAAATGGAGGTTCAAATATCTCCAGGCAAGAGCAGAGTGCCAAGGGGACAAACCCATGTGGGGACTCAAGCCTAGGATAGATGGAAAGAAGTATAGTGACTCGAGAGAGGGATGGAAGTATAGCGGTTTAAAAAAAACCATGGGGATCGTCGTAGGTGTTTACCCTATTCGGGACTGAGCTTCTCCAACAAAATACCTTGTCAGATATTGATTTTGGCACTCTCTTTGACCTTTTGACATAGCCTATAGTATATGAGGGTTTCATTACTATAGGTGTTTCGACCATTTGTGTCATACCAAATGAGCCCTCCCCACAACAATTGGTCAGTGGTATGATTCACGATTTTTTGGTTTCAGATGGGGAAAAGGACATTTCCTATTAGATCCTTATTGTTATTGTGAGTGTAGCCCCCTATTGTTATTGTTGTGCCTAGCTATGCCCCATACTGTTATTGTTGTGTCCCATAGAAGCTCACTATTGTTATTGTTGTGCCCTTACATTATTATTGTTATCTAGGCTCTGATTATATTGTGACCCCTTAGATTCCTATATATACCAAGGAGGTCTTGTCAGGCCAGGGTAACTCCAGCAATTGAACGAGAGAAAACACTGATTGATCTATTATTCATTAGCTAGCACTTTATTTATACAAATACAAAACGGATCAGTTCATCTTCTAGATGACTGTCCGACTTCACCTCATCCGTTTCGGATTAGGTGTCAACATTCCCCCCCTTAATCTGAAGGGATGTTGGTGAGTCCAAGCATCATTCTGAATCTTTCAAGCTTTTCTCTTCCAAACGCTTTGGTGAAGATGTCTGCAATTTGCTCGTTTGTGGAACAATGACGGAGATGGATTGTTTTGGCCTCAACATGATGTCGGATCAGATGATATTTAGTATTGATGTGCTTAGTACGATCATGGAACTTTGGGTTCTTGGCCAACTTTATTGCAGATGTGTTATCAATCACGAGTGGAGTTGATTGTATTTGTTTTACCTGCAAATCTTCAAGAATTTTCTTGAGCCACACAATTTCTTTCGTTGCTTCAGCTGCTGCCACGTATTCTGCTTCTGTTGTGGAATCTGCTGGTACTGATTGTTTGCGTGATCTCCAGGAGACAGCTCTTGATCCAAGACTCATAGCATATCCTGAAGTAGATACCCCAGTTTCTTTGTCTCCATCGAAGTCTGAATCAGAGTATCCAATCAAGTTGAAGTCGTCCACCTGTGTATACTTGATTCCAAGGTCTTGAGTTCCCTTGAAGTACCTTAGAACTCTTTTTGCAGCAGACCAATGTCCCTCACAAGGCCTTTGCATAAACCTGGAGAGGATTCCAACAGCAAATGAAATGTCTGGTCTGGTAGTAGTGAGGTAGATGAGACTTCCTACAAGCTGTCTATACTTTGTTGCATCCTCAAATTCCTTTCCTTCAATAGATGTGAGCTTCAAGTTTTGTTCCATTGGAGTAGAAAGGGGATTGCACTCTGTCATGCCAAATCTGTATAACAAATCTCCAATGTATTTCTTTTGAGAAAGAAATATGGACTTTGGATGTTGGGTTACTTCAATGCCAAGATAGTAATGAACATAGCCCAAATCAGTCATTTCAAAAATTTTTCCTAATTCTTTCTTTATGGATGCAATATAGCTTTCATTGTTCCCTGTCATTAAAAGATCATCTACATATACCACAAGATATACAACTGTTTTGCCAACTTTCTTGACAAATAAAGTTGCATCATCAAGATCAAAATGATTGAAGTTGAGTTTCAGAAGATGCTCAGTTAGTTTTTCATACCAGGCTCGAGGTGCTTGTTTGAGGCCATACAAGGACTTCACAAGTTTGCATACTTTGTGTTCATGTCCTTTCACAGAAAATCCTTCAGGCTGGGACATAAAAACATTCTCTTTTAGATCTCCATTCAAGAATGCAGTTTTTACATCCATTTGATGGACTTTCCAACCGTTCTGAGCAGCTAGTGCAAAGAGTGTCCGGATGGTGGTCCATTTTGCTGTGGGAGCAAAAGTTTCCTCATAATCGACCCCTTCCTTCTGTGCAAAACCTTTTGCCACAAGCCTAGCTTTGTGCTTGTCAAGTGAGCCATCAGCTTTGTACTTGTTCTTGTAGACCCACTTGCAGCCAATTGGTTTGGTTCCAAATGGAGGATCAACCAGCTTCCAAGTGCCATTCTTTATGAGGGCATCATACTCCTTCTGCATCGCTTCTTTCCATTCATCATGAGAAGCTGCTTCTTTGAAGGAAGTTGGTTCAAAATCTGTAGACAAGTTCAATTCACAATCATAAGTAACATCCATATCAACAGGTGAATTAGAGTTATCTACATCACCTCCATCTTGTCGGTTTGAATTTCTGGTTCCTGTTTTTCCAATTTCATCAGGATGAACACTTTCAAGTGTCTTTGTTAGCCACTTTGGAGGACCTTTCTGAGATGGTCCAGGTTGTTCTGTTGATTGAGTTGGGTCTGAATCAAGATTGAGTCTCCCAATTCTATCAATTACATCACTTAAAGCATCATCCGTTGTTGGAGTGTCATGCAGGGGAGGTTGTTCTTCAGAAGAAGATTCGACATGTTGATCTAGTATAGGAATCCCCCCTTCAATATGTGGAATCTGATTATCAAACTCTTGAAATGATTTCGGTTTTGTGAATCTATCCAAGCCATCAAGTTGCCGCTCAACAACACTGTCAGATTTGGATGATTCAAGAAAAATGACATCTCTAGATAAAACAAACTTTTTATTTACTTCATCATAAAGGCGGTATGCTTTAGATGTGTTTGAATACCCCAGGAAGATACACTTACGACTTCTAGCACCAAGTTTGTTTCTATGTACCTTTGGTATTAAAGCATAACAGGTGGAACCAAATATCCTGAGATGTTTTACCGAAGGAACATGTCCATACCACAATTCATAAGGAGTCTTGTTTCTTATAGCACTAGATGGACATCTATTCTTTATATATGCAGCACATAGAACAACATCAGCCCAAAACATTGTCTTTACATTTTTGAAGAAAAGCATGGATCGTACCATATTCGAAATTGTTCTGTTCATTCTTTCAGCTACACCATTCTGTTGAGGATTATAAGGCACAGTTGTTTGATGTTTAATCCCATGTTGGCGAAGATAGTGTTCAAATTCATTTGATGTATATTCTTTTCCATTATCAGTGCGAATAGACCCAATATGAGATTGTGCATCATTTTCAATCCACTTATGAAAATTCTTGAATGTTTGAAAAGCATCAGATTTGTTCTTCAATAAGTAAACCCAACACATTCTGGTGTAATCATCAATAAATGTCATGATACATTTATTTCCATTTGCAGAAGAAACATGCATTGGACCACATAAATCTGAATGAATAAGTTCAAGCTTCCTATGTGCTCTTGAATGTGAATCATGAAAAGACTGTTTGCTGTGCTTTCCTAGAATGCAAGCATCACATTGTTTATGTTTTCTAGGAATTGTAGGCAAACCAGCAACACCATTTTTCTTCAACAAGCGGAGACTATCATAGTTTAAATGTCCAAATCTAGCATGCCATAATAAACTTGATGGAAGTGCATCTTCTTCATGATGAGAAATGTATGAGACATGTTGTGCATGAGCAGAGGTTCCTTGCAGTTTAAGGAGTCTTTCTTCTTCTATACCCCTCATGACAAGTGAGTGGTCAGATGCCTTTCTTACCTCAAGCTTGCCATCAAACATGTGAATGGAGTGACCTTGCCGGCGGATGTGGACCAGGGACAGCAAGTTTCTCTTCAGCTGTGGGAGATATAGAACATGATCCAGAAGAAAGTCTGGAAGACCAGGCAGTTTAAGCCTGATTGTGCCAAGCCCTGATGGCTTGATTTTTGACTGATCTGCAAAGTATACTGCTCCATCAACATTGTCAGTGAAATCTTCAAAAAATTCTTTCCTATAAGTCATATGACAGGTTGCTCCTGAATCAAGCAACCAGTCATTTTTCGAAGAAGCAAGTGAAGCATTAAACAAGTCTTCATTTACTCCAATGTTACATTGTGCCTCAATATAGTGAGCGGATTCAGGTGCTTTACCTTTGTCTGTGTCATCAGTTTTACCTTTCTGCTGATTTCTTCTCTGCTCAACTTTGTCCCATGGTAGCTTGCATGTAGAAGCATCACGTGATCCATTTCGTTTGCAGCGAATGCAATGCAGATCTGCCTTTTCTGCTTGAGGATGTCTGCCCCCCCTGCCTCTGAAGTATCTTCCTCTTCCTCTTCGTCCACCTCTTCCTCTTGTAGAATCTTGAGCAGGCTGCTTTTCTTTATGAGCAAGGCAAACAGTCTCTTCAGAAGATTCAGGGACTGTTTTCTTTCCAAAGGCTTTCTCTCTTTCAACAAACTTTTTCACAAGAGTGTCAAAGGTTATATCTTTAAGATTTCCATTTGCTTGTAAAGACTCAAGATAGTTAGAGTAGGTAGGATAGAGTGCTTTGAGAAAGGCAATAAGAGAGATATCCAGCTCAACCTTAGTGGATTTAATGTCATGCACTATAGACTTTATTTCAGAAGCAAGAGTAAGAGGATCATTATTTTTCAGTTCAAGAGTGAAGAGTTTAATCATGAGCTGAACAACTTCAAGTGCAGAATGTGTATCATAGAGTTCTTTGAGCTTTTGTAAAGCTTCAAAGGCAGTGGAATAGGATGAAATATGACGACTTACTTCCTCATTTACAGATGCTGCGATCAATGCAAAGGCTTTGCTGTTCTTGTTTTCCCAAATGGCGAGTTCTTTGTCTGATGTGGGCTGCACAGGGTCTCTGTCTTCTTCTCCGACACACACACCTTTCCACAGCTCATTGTAGATGAGGGTGTGTTTCACCATCCGAGACCATTCAGGATAGTTCTCCTTGCCAGTGAGAACTATTCCGACCATTGAAATGATTGAATGCATTCTGTAAAAAAAATTATCTCTGCCAAAAACTTCTGTTGATAGAAAACTTCTGCTGGGAAAAAAATTCTTATGTCACAGCAAGACTTCTGCTGGAAAAAAAATCTTATGTAATAGCCTTATGCATTTATTTTTCTTCTAACATTCCATAGCATATATATATTACTGCTCACATATATATATCATTGTTCAAAAATCAAAGGGCGCTCAATACACTGTTCACTGCTCACATATATCACTGTTTAAAAATCAAAGGGCGCTCACATAGTGTTCACTGCTCAAATACTGCTCACATATATCACTATATCACTGTTTAACAAAAAAATGAGGGCGCTCACTGCTTACATATATCAAACAAAAAATGGCGCTCATATATATATATCACTGCTCAAAAGAAGAGGGCGCTCAGCATATACCATTGTTTTGAAAAAAGGGCGCACATATATATCACAGTTTTTTTGATGTTAAAAAACTATTCAACGCATAACTCCTCATTACTCTACGCAGCAACTTCAATGATTACAGCAATGGTAACTCCTCATTACTCTACGTAGCAACTTCAATGTATGCCTTATTGATCTCACTGCTTAATCAAAGAATGAGGGCGCTCACTGCCTTTTTTTTATATATCAATATATATCACAATATATACGCAGCCAGCATTAATCAATATATATATCACAATATATACGCACCAACATTTAATATATACGCAGAGTGAACATTCAATATATATCAATGTAGTCACACCATTACAAACAGACGCAGATCATGAAGGCACATGGAGGCATCAAAACGCAGTCATGCAGTGGTCATTAAAATACGCAGCCAGCGCAGTCTTCAGCTCAGTCTTACAAAAAAACGCAGCTCCAGATTTCAGAAGGGCAATGACGCAGTCACCATACTTCAAACCACAGTTCTTTAAAAACGCAGTCTTTCATTAAAATACAGTCACAGCCTCAATACAACAACGCAGTCCACAGCACTTAGCATACCTCAGTTTCACCAACAGGCAGTAATGAGAAGAGTCTAGCAGCGTCCTTCCAGGAAGTGTTAAGCGCCTTGCAGCTGGATTCAACGTATTGGCAGAGGGCGCAGGTCAGGGAGCAGAGGTGTGTCAGATAAACGCTCAAGCCAGAGAGCGCAGAGGCAGAGGCAGCCAGCAGGAGTTACAGCTAATTTTAGGGACTGGGACCTGAGCTCTGATACCATGTCAGGCCAGGGTAACTCCAGCAATTGAACGAGAGAAAACACTGATTGATCTATTATTCATTAGCTAGCACTTTATTTATACAAATACAAAACGGATCAGTTCATCTTCTAGATGACTGTCCGACTTCACCTCATCCGTTTCGGATTAGGTGTCAACAGGTCTTACCATTTGTATCATCCGAGAATTGTTCATTTATGTAATGTAAAGGAGGTTTCCCCCTCAAAGAGGCTAATTTTTAAGTCGTTGGTCTATCTTTTCTTCTATTTTGTGAGTTGGTTGCATAAAATTACTATTAGAGCTTTGCATTCTAGGGTTTTGTTGCTTCAAATAGGTCATCTTAGCATTTTCTCTATAACATTTTTCTATGAAGGTTCAGAAGTTGAATTTTGACCATGTGGAGCCGACATATTGGTGAACTTCGTGTAGAAATTTAAGATCACAGTTCACTATTTTTTTCTGAGATATGGTCCAAAGAAGTTAGGGTTTTTGCATGCTCTAGAATTCAGTCTCAAACAAATGATCTAGGGAAAATTGTCATAACTTTCTAGATGAGCATCGGATTTGAATTTGTAAAAAGTGACTAAAAGAGAACAGATTGTAGTTTTTTGTATATCATTTTCAAGGCCGAAGGTTGAAACAGTGACATGTGTAATTCCATACAATTTCACTCTACTGAACCAATCCATAATTGGGTCATTGTGGGATATTGGGCATAACTTTACCTTGATGAATCCAATCTTAGTCTAACTTGTGGCATTGGAAAGAAGACTTAGAGGGCTACCAAAGGACACAATTTTAGACCTTGGAGAGCCAAAATTACAAATTTATAACCATTTCAAGATAGAGCTCCTAAAAACAAGAAAAATGTGTGTATTTTTTTTTTTTTTTTGTCATAACTTTTTTTTTGAAAAATCAGTTGAAGTAATTCCAAGGGTATATTGAATCATATATATCAGTATTTTGTTCTAAAATTCCTCCCAAACAAAATAAATCTACACCCATTAAGCCCATATAAAGGTCTACTATGACGCATGAAGAGGAAGAATTGAAACATGATATATCAAAATTACGGGACCAAGTGCAACAAATTTCGCTCTCACAAAGAGCGACCAAAGATGAACTAAAAGGGGACATGGATGGCTTAAAAGGGGACATGGAAGGTTTAAAAGCATAAATAAAAGGTTTGAAGGATATTTTAAATGTAGAAATGGAAACAATGATGAAGGTCAAGATGGAAGGGTTGAAGGAAGTGTTGACAAAGTTGTTGTAAGAAAGGCTTCCCATTGGTGACAAGGTAATCCATGAAAATCATGATGAGGAAAAAAGGAATGTGAATTTTGATTTTATAGTCTCCAATGTTAGGTTTAAGACCCACCACATTACAAAGATTGATATGAGGAAGCTTGATTACAAGGATCTGGTAACGTGGATGCTATAAATGGAGCAATATTTTGATCTCCATGATGTGCTACACACCCAAAAGGTACATAATGCATCTTTATATTTAGAACCATATAAGTTTGTATGGTATCGATGGATTTATTCTCGTAAACCACTTGTCACTTGGTCAATTTTTATGGAGTAAATGATTGTCTGTTATGAGGATACAAAGAGCAACACCTTCTTTAGCCAATTGATAAATCTCAAACAAAAGGGTTCAATGGCGGAGCACATTGAGGAATTCCAAAAATTGAATATCGGGGTAACTGATATTCTAGAGGAGCATAGGATTGATGTCTTCATAGGGACTTTAAAGGATAACATCCAACATGAGGTTCACCTTCGGGAACCCGATTCATTGGAGAAGGCATTCAAGGTGGCAATAAAAGTTGAAAGCAAAGTTATGGCAACAAGGAATTCTACCACTCACAACTATCAAGATAGAAGTGTTGTTGCTCCTAGCATTCCACAACCTACAAGGTTGACACCACAACATTTGGAGGAAATAAGATCAAAAGGGCTTTGTTATAGTTGTGATAACAAATACACTAAAGGTCATAAGTGTGCTAAGAATAAATTATTTTACATAGATTGTGAAGAGGAGGAAGAAAAGGAAAAAGAAACATCAAAAGAGGAGGATATACACCAGGAACCAACCCTAGAGAAAGAAGAAATGAATTATCTTGTAATTCATTGGTAGGAATTACCACTCCTCAAACTCTTAAGATAGAAGGATATATCAAGAAGACACATCAAGGTAAAAACATATCATGACAGTCTTAAATACTTTTTGGAACAAAGATTATCTCCAAAAAAGCAGCAAAAATGGGTCACAAAGATGTTGGGTTATGACTTTGAAATCATCTACAAAAAATGGAAGCAAAATTTTGTTGTAGATGCACTCTTAAGAAAGTATGAGGATGTGGAAGCAATTCTTTGTGCCATTTGAACACTCATTCAAAATTTGCAGCAAGATCCCAGTACCTCTGATACATTCAGCTGAAAAATTGACTCTTTATGGTACAAAGATCGCTTATATCTTTGTAAGAATTCCTAACTTAAACAAAAGATTCTTTTGGAATTGCACACGCCCCCCCTTAGAATTTTTAAAAACTTACCATAGGGTCAAGAAGGATTTTTTTGGGGATGGTTTTAAATCAGATATTCAAAAGTTTGTGGCAAAATGTTTACTTTTGCAACAAAATAAAGTTGAGACAATTAAGACCCCGGGTCTATTACAAACTTTAGCCATTGCAAGTCAGTGTGGGGAGGAGGTCTCAATGGATTTTATCACAAGCTTACGCAAGTTTGAAGGAAAGAGTGTCATCATGATGGTAGTTGATAGACTTACCAAGTATGCACACTTTTGTGCATTATCTCATCCTTTTAAATGCAATACAGTTGCTATTGCATTTATGGAAACTATTCGGAAGCGACATCAAAACCCAAATATTATTGTAAGTGATAGAGATCCCATTTTCACTAGAAAATTTTGGACAAAATTATTTTCTTTTATTGGTACTGAGATAGCTTATAACTCATCTTATCATACTCAATTTGACAAGAAAACAGAGATAATGAACAAATGTTTGGAAGGATATCCTCATTGCTTTGTATTCAATAAAAAAACACAATGGGTCAAGTAGTTACCTCTAGCTAAATGGTGGTATAACACTTTCTTCCACATTGCAGCAAAAATGACCCCATTTATAGCACTTTATGGATATCATCCACCATCCATCACATCATATTTAAGAGAAAATTCGAAGGTTCAAGCAGTGGAAGATCACATCGAGAATAAAAAACAAGTTCTCCAACTCTTAAAGGATAACCTCACTCTAGCATAGAATCGAATGAAATAACAGGCAGATCAACATCGCAATGAAAGAAGTTTTGATGTAAGTGAGTGGGTATTTGCAGCTACAACCATACAAACAAATGTCCCTCAAGCAAGCTAAGAAGGATAATAAATTATCACCCAAGTACTATGGTCCTTACAAGGTGTTTCAAAAGATTGGTACCATGACATACAAATTGGAGTTGCCCGCATCTTCTCAATTACACCTAGTTTCCCATGTTTCATGCTTAAAGACGGTTATCGATGACAAGTTCCCAGTTCAAATACTGTTGCCAAAACTTGACAAAGAAGGAAAATCATATTTGATCCTTAAGTAGTCATGGAAACAATAACCCAAAAGCTACAGAATTGATTAATTTCGAGTATCTCATTAAGTGGAAGAACTTACCAACTGAAGATTCCACATGGGAGGATGATAATTTTATACAAAAGCATCCAAAACAACACAAGCATTGAGGACAACACTTTTTTGAAGGAGATGGGCATGTTAGGTCCCTATAATACATCCCCCTTGTTATTGTTAGTGTAGCCCCCTATTGTTATTTTTGTGCCCCATAGAAGCCCATTATTATTATTGTTGTTCCCTTAGATTATTGTTGTTATGTAGGCTTTGATTATATTGTGACCCGTTAGAGTCCTATATATACCAAGAAGGTAATATCATTTGTATCATCCAATAATTGTTCATTTATGTAATGTAAAGGAGGTTCCTCCTTGAAGAGGATAAATTTTAAGTCGTTGATTTATCTTTTCTTCTATTTTGTGAGTTGGTTGCATAAAATTTCCATAGAAGTTGAGAAGGGTACCCAGGTCCAGGGAAATTTGGAGTCTGTCTCTTCCAGGAAACAAGAGTTTGTGGTAGGCAAAAGAAGGGGTTAAAGAAGAATGAAACCCACCTCATAAAATGCTCGAGTGGATCCAAACTATAATTGGTGTTGGGATGAGATGTCCCTACATAAAACGTTAGATATGGATGAGAAATCTCTAGTGGGTCATCCAAGGGGAAGACAATTTAGTATAGACTACATTAAAGCATGGTTAGAGCGGGAGATTTCACCAGGGTTGTAGCACCCTTCAGAGGTTATGCTATTAATAAAAGGGTGGATTCATCTAATTTTCAAGAACACTGGGGAGGCCTATCATGTCAAGCAGAAGGTATGGAAAATCAACAAAACCCGTTTCTATTCAATTTTTGGACTCCTTTATTCAATGCGGAAAGAGAAATATTGGATAAAGTCCTTATATGGGCCAGACTTTTGGGATAACCAACAAATTTATGGGATGAACAAGTATTTTAGGATTTTGGAAACACCTTGGGGAAATATTTGGACCATGAATCCTCATACATTGGGTTTGACATAAAAAAGGTATCTCGAATTTTTGTACCCTTGTATTTGCAGAAAGGGCTCCCATATAACATTTACATTGGATGAGGGTCAGGCAATCTCCAAATGTTAGACTATGAGGAGGTTCCATTTCATTGTAGAATGTGCCATAAATATGAGCATATGGTTAAAAACTATGATCTCCCTTTTCATGGGAAAACTCAGTCAACTCTCGCAAAAAGGAAGAGCATTGGTTCACAGGGTATGGAATTGAGGTCACCAGCAATAGACCAAGCAATTTGAATGAAATATGACAGTACATGGTCTAGTATCACAAGAAAGGATGGCTCTATTGGGTTGTGTTATATTCTTTCCACGACTAGCCCCAATAGTTAAGTTGGGGTGTTAGAAGGGGGGGGGGGGGGGGGGGGGTGGGGGGGCAGAGTGCCCCCTTTGTTGCGTCGGGTGGAGGGCCGCGGGGGGGGGCGAGGGGCGTCACATGGGGTCCGAGGCAATGTCACGGGATTTTTTTTTGGGACCCTATATTAGGTGGATGGACCTACCTATGGTTTTGTGCATGGATTTCGCACATGGTTTTGAGCATGATGGTTTTCGGCCCATGGTATTTTGTAGATCTGGTCAAGGGAACTATGGTTATGTTCTAATCTAGGGTTAACGGATTGGGGTTTATGGATGATTCAACACTTATATATATGTATTGTAACATTGAAAGGAACATAATGAACAATTAATCTGGTAGTCCCGGTTTTAGGATCCAATGGAAAATCTCTGTGTATATTTATTTTATGTGTTATGCTCTCGCCATTGTTTATTTTCTGTTTTTAGAATTCGTATGCAGGTAATTTCTGTACCGGGTTAAAACCTACAGGCTCAGTGTATGGATTTATGCACATGGAGACAGACGCAATAATGGGAGGTACTCCCTCACCCTTTCTTCCTTGTACTTTTACCCTTGTTTTTTATGTTATATCTTTTGCACACACCACTTAGAATATAAATGTTTTATGCATCTCTTCATCCCTTATTGGTCTTGGGCCTTCCTTGTTTCTAGTTAGCCCCCCTCTATCTCCTAGCCTTTGTCCCTGTATATCTACACCTGAAGGTTTTTCATTTTCGATGATCTTGTCACCTTTTCTCCCCTTGGAGAACTTGGAGATGGGGAACATCATATATAACTTTCATTCTCGATTAATTGTGCATCCTCAGGAAGGGTTGGTGATGGGTTTGGGGAGA
Organism: Pinus tabuliformis; assembly: GCA_031772625.1. Lineage (NCBI taxonomy): Eukaryota > Viridiplantae > Streptophyta > Pinopsida > Pinales > Pinaceae > Pinus > Pinus tabuliformis. The sequence continues at coordinate 47,820,497 of CM062805.1, read as the reverse complement.
CTCCAAATCTCTTCCAAGGAACCTAGGGGGAGGGGTATAAAATTCACACTTAAGACATCCATGGAATATGCCCATGAAGATCTGGCTGCAAGCAAACAAAAAACTATCCAAGGGGCACTTAGAGTAGTGAAAACCCAAGATGGGTTTCTAGATGAAGGTCCTCTTCCTCAATTGTCAAGGGTTAGCATGCCCCTCTAAAAGGCGTGCTCTGAGATGGTTTGTTGACATATATTCTTCGAATCTAATACTTTTGCAAGAAACCCTAAGAGAGGGAGATGTTATTGTTCAATGCCTTGAAACTCTCCTAGGTGGATGATTTTTCATTGGGTTAGATGTTTGTGAAAGGTATGTTGGTTTGGCATTGGGATGGAACATAAAATTTCTCTAGGGAATTTTTGTTTGGGGTATGGAGTTGGGCTTGGGGGTGGAACTCTTCTCTGAGGAGATAGGTATCGCTTTTTCCATCTTGAATATTTATGGTCCCCCCTACAAGTCACAAGGAGTTCAGGGATCGCCTCTTTGGCTATGTTCTATAACAGTCAAACAATCTTATCTTGGGGGGGAATCTAAGCTTTTCATTGGGTGAAGAGGAATCATGGGTTCCTATATTAAGCCACGATCCACTCACTGCTATTTTTCAAAATAAAATTCGTAGAAGTCACCTAGTGGAAATCAACTTGGTCAAAATCAGCCCCACATGGAGGAACCACATAACGAGGGAGAAAAAAATTGCAAAGCGCTTGGATAAATTCCTAACATATGAGGATCTTCTCGAAATTTTCTAGCTACTGATACAGTGGGTTGGATTGGGCGGGGGGGGGGGGGGTATCATTCCATAATATTCTTGGAGATTAAGGAAAATCAGAAAAATCCATCCAACCCCTTTAAAATGAACTCAAACTGGTTAAAAGATGAGGAATTCATAAACCTTATAAGATCTCATTGGAATATTTACAACCTTCAGGAGGACACCTTTGCAACCTTCCATTTCAAATCCAAGCTAAAACTAATCAAACTCAAAACCAAGAAATGGGCCAAAAAGAAAAAGTAGGAGACTACATGGGAGCTGGAAGACATTGAGAGTCAAATTAAGCTACCCTCTAAAAGGGAAGGAGAAGGCTTCGAATCATAAGATGTAAGGCCAAATTATTCAAAATTGAAGAAATAAGGAATAAGCTCTTGGAATAAAAAGAGGTGGAATGGAGATTCAAAAGTCGGGCCATATGGTTGGAATGTGGAGATGAAAATTCTAAATTCTTCCATGCATATGCAAAAGGAAGGAAAATGGGCAACATTATATGGAGCCTTAAGGATAGGGAGGGTAGAGAAGTTGCCTATTTTGAGGACTTGGTAAATCTAAGGGTGTCTCATTTTCAAAGCTCCAGAAGGAAGATCAATTGCTAAGGTTATTTGAACTGCATTGTTATTCCTAGATTCATTGAAGAAGATGAAAGCAGAGGGATTATGAACGAAGTTTTAGAGGAGGAGCTAAAAACGATATTACACAGTTGTCAAAAGGACAAAAGTCTAGGGCCAAAAGGATGGATGGTTGAATTATTTCTAGATCTATATGATATAGTAGGGGCTGACCTGTTATCAGTCATTGAAGAGTCAAGGAGGGAACAAAAAATTCCCCCATACTTCAACTCAACCTTCATTACACTCATTCAAAAAATGGATGCCTTGGAATCCTTCAATGACTTCAGGCCTAGATCATTATGTAATGTGATCTACAAGGTGATTACAAAATTGGTTTTCCCAAGGTGGAAGCCCATTCTTTCCAAATCCATCTCAAAGGAACACTTTGCTTTCTTAGATGGTAGGCAGATTCATGAGGCAATAGGAGTGGTTCAAGAAGGGTTCTATAGCATTAAAATTCAAAACCTTAAAGGATCCATCCTCAAAATGGATCTCTCAAAATCCTATGATAGGGTAAACTACATTTATATACATCTCCTCCTCACCCATATCGACTTTAGTGTGGATTTATCACATGGATAATGGGTTGCATTCAAATGGTGTCCTTTGCAGTGTTGATTAATGGTTTGGCCTCCAATTTTTTCCATGCCTAGCGAGGTCTCAAGTAGGGGTGTCCTCTCTCCCCCTGTTATTCCTCTTGGTGGCTAAAGGTCTAAGCCGCCTCATATAAATTGCAAAAAGCAGGGGTGAGCTTTAGAGAATTCATATAGCCAAGACTATGCACATCACACATCTTCTTTTTGTAGATGATATTCTCATCTTCATCAATGGATTTGATAGAGAAGTTGGCTAGTTAGAAGATATATTATCTCTCTATACCAGAGCCATTGGCATGCTCATTAATAATAAAAAATCTTCTTTATCCTTCCACAACTTGGATGAAGCTTATATGAGGTGGATTACACACTTCATTCCCTCCATCACAAAGCCATTAGATGAGGTAGTTAAATATTTTTATTTTATCTCAAATCAAAATGCTGCAGGAAAACGAATTGGTCATGGCTCATTGTGAAAATCATGAAGAGACTCAAATGGTGGAGTCTAAAATAGATTTCATACGATGGGCATCTAGTGTTGATAAAATAGGTCTTGGAAGCTATTCTAGTTTACTGGATCTTGCTAGCTCGGGTTCTAAGAACTATTCTTGAAAGAGTTAGAAGGATATTTTTTAAATTTCTCTGGTCAAGCAATCAAGAAAAAGGAATCATCCCTTAGGTTCAATGGAGGAAATTAGCAATACCCAAACTTCTTGGTGGATGAGGCCTCAATGGTATATTCTTATTTTCAAAAGCATTGGTGCCTAAGTGCAATTGGAGACTCCTTACATCACGGAATTTGTGGAAAATGGTGGTTACACAAAAACGGATAACTCCAAGCCCTCTGAAGGAATGGATTAGGAGGGAGGATAAAGCAAGGGAAAATATCTCCTCTATTTGGAGGGGGGTTCTAGCCTCTTTTAAGTTGTTTGGGAATTTATTAATGTGGAAGGTGGGGAATGGAGAAAAAATTAGAATAGGTGTTGATATGTGGTCAGGAAGTGGTGCCAACCACATCTCCCCCAACTCTTAATTGTCTCCCTTTAAGATAGAGGGTGTTATAGGATTGCCCACATTGTTAATATGGAAAATAACACAAGATGGAGATAAGGCTGGAAAAATGACGAGCAACTTGGAATTAAGGAGAAATATTCTAATATATGGAATGGTTGCCTAAATGCTCTAATGAACAGGCACATTAGGTTTACTAAACAAGATGATGATGTTGAAAATGCAGCAAGAAAATCTAGTTTTGACTTTGCCTTGGTCAAACTAGATTAAAATTCAAATTTCTATTTCAGCAGAATACTTGGAAGCAGTTAACTAAGGTGGCATGGCTCTTGTCACTCAGTTAACTTAGTAAATTCAAGATGGGGAAGCTTGAGTTCAATTCTACATCATTGATTGTTGATTTGTAGCACTATATTTAAGTTAATTTGAGTTATTGTCAGTTTAACTAGTTCTAATTGTCAGAAGAACTAATGGAGGTCAAGTTGTGGAAGTGGAACTTCAACCACACTCAATGATCAACCAGTTAACTAATCAATTAGCCCAAAATAATTATTGCATGCAAAGAATTTGAGTTACCCAATTGAGATGGAGATTCCAAGGTAATGTACTATCAGTTGTAGGATATTCCCATGTGTAGCAGTCAGAGATTGATCTAAGGCGATTGAGAAATTCCTTGGTGTGAAATCCTTAAAAATAGCGGAAATTTCCCAAGGGAATAACACAAGCAAATAGGAGCTTGGGAAGGCTTGAAATTGGCTAAGTGTTGGGCCAGGTTCAGTTAGTCAGACAGAGGGATAGACTATACACTTGCAGGGTGTGCTCAGGCTTGAGCAAGCATTGTATTTCTTTTATATTCTCTAATTAATGCAATATAGATAGTAAGGGGTTTTGAGTAGTTGCTTTCCCCTAGATAAATCTCTATGCATGTGTGATGTTTCCTTTTGCATATCTATGATTCCTGTTTTAGATGGTGAACTAACTTCCGCAGATTAGTAGAGTAGTTTCAAATTTTATGATTTAGCAAATTTCATGAGTAGTATTGGATCTACACATTAATTTCAACATGGTATCAGAGTAGGAATCACTATAGAGCAGATATTTTTAAGTTTTCATTGTAGGAGGTTCGAGGTTGTAGATCAGTGTTGCGGGTTTTATTCAAGACTAAGAAGATGGCCTTCAATAGACTAAGGCTCAAATATTCCCTTGAGGTAAGCTTGAATTATGTAGCATGGAACGACCGGATGGAGGCAGTACTGGAGGATAATGGGTCGAAGGAATTAATTGATAATGATATTCTGAAACCAACAACAACTGATGCAAGGGATCTAGCAGAATGGAAGAAGTGTGTTTCTAAGGCGAGGAGGATCATATTGGAGAGAATACATTATCATATTGTTTCTAATATCCATGGGAAAGATACTTCATATGCAATGTGGCAAGCACTGACAAATTTGTTCCAGAATAGTAGTGACCACAGGAAATTGGCACTCAAGGATAAGCTTCAAAATATCAAGATGTAGAGGAACGAGACCATTTCATAGTATCTGAGTATGTTCACATAGTGTCATGATGTCAAGTTGGTGTTACTGTAGTAGAGGATGATATGGTGAGCCTAGCCCTTATAGTCCTTCCCAAGAGCTAGCATAACTAATAAGATTTGGTGAACGGGAGGGATAAGTTACCAAATTGGGAACGCTTGTGGTCCGATTTGGTATAGGAGGAGACAAGGTAGAACAACATAGATGGGACCTCATCCAAGGGTGAGGATGAGGAGAAATGTTCGTTGGCTTGAAATGCAAAGAAAGGAAAGGAAAAAAATCCCAATCCAAATCATATTCGATTCAAGGGGGCAAGAAGAAAGACTTGTCCAGAATCAAGTGGTTTCAATGTCATGAATTCAGAGACTATGCAACGAAGTGTCCACATAAGAAGGTAAGCAAGAAGACTGTAGGAGAAGCAGCGAGTGAAGCCTTGGATTCACAGTTCGAGCTTGATTTTACTCTCATTGCATGCATGGCAAACACAATTATGGGTAGTGTTTAGTTTTTGGATAGTGGTGCCTCATTCCACATGACAGGGAACAAAGAATTTTTTCAGTGACTTCGAGGAGAAGGATCTCCAGATGCACATCAAGAAGGGAGATGATGGAAGGTATAACACGATCGATATTGGTATAGTTACTTTTCAGAGGGAGTCTGGCTCCCCTCTCAGGTTCAAGGATGTGATGTTTGTACGAGGTCTGAAGAAGAATCTAGTTTCCGTAGCTATGTTGAAAGAGTTTGGCTACTATGTGATATTCAACAAAGGAAAGGCTTTCCTGAGATACATCACCATGGGACAAGTGAAGCATATCAGGGTTCGAGTGAAGAAAGATTGTGCAACATTGAGCACAAAAGTAGAGAAGGTGTAGAGTTGAGATGTTGGCGAATTATGGCATAGAAGACTTGGCCATTTGCATCATGTCACTTTGAAGATCATGCAGGAAATTTCTACAGGCCTCCCCAAAGAAGCACTAAAGTAGTGGGATACATGCAAAGCGTGTACATTGGGGAAGTACACAAAATCCATCTTCAATGACCGGGACAACAAGGTGCATGTAGTCTTTGAAAGGATCCATTCCGATGTCTGTGGACCTTTCTCGACAACCTCCACTGCCAAGCACATGTATTATGTTATATTTGCATATGATTCGTCACGGAAGTGTTGGATCTACTTCATGTAGAAAAAAGACTATACATTCTCAAAATTTGTTGAATTTACAGAACTTGTTGAGAAAGAAACTGACAAGTAAGTGAAGGCTTTCAAGAGCGACAACAAAGGTGAGTATGTGTCAAATGATTTAAAAAAATTTGTGCAAAGGAAGGCATTCGATGAGAGTTGACAACATGTCATCATTAGGGTAATTTTGAGATATAAAATGGGCCTCCTAAGGAAATTATAAAACAATAGTGGAAATAATAAAATAAGATTACATTACATCATCAAATTTTAGAGGGAAAAAAGAAAAAATTAAATTTTCAACTCGTATTTTCAACTTATCTCCCTATGGGTTTACTAAAATTTTGAGCGGAAACACTCGTTGCATGCATAATTTGATTCCTCATCCAATGAATACCCATATTGCATACTTTCGATGGACCCTGCTACAAAAAAAATCAGAAATACATAAAAAAACGTTATTGCAATCACATTTGTTCATGTATTTCTCATTTTTAATGTAGCAGGGTCCACCAAAAGTATGCAATATGGGTACTCCTTGGATGAAGAATTGAATTTTGCATCCAACTAGTACTCCCACTCAAAATTTGAGTAAAACTTTGTGAGATAAGCTAAAAATACGAGTTGAAAAAGTAGTTTTATTATTTTATTATTTTTTAATCTTTTTACTTTTATGCTCAAAAAATGGTGAATCATCCCCCATGGTTGACATCATCATCTTGAATCCTATTGGTTCTTATAAAGTTTATTTTGGTTGTACATTTTTCTTAGGAGGCCCATTTTAGACATCAAAATTCCCCCAATGAAACCACAACAAAATGGGGTGGTTAAGAGGAAGAACATAAGTATTGTGGGAACAACATGGGCGATGTTGCATGACTAAGGCCTACCACTGCACTTTTGGGATGAAGCATGCAACATATCAATGTATTTGTAGAACATGAGTCCTCATAGGATTCTTGGAATGAGCACTCTATAGGAAGCTTTTTCAGGGAAGAAATCATGTGTCACACTTCAGGATCTTTGGATCATTAGTTTACTATCATGTTTCCAAGGAAGCAAGGAAAAAGCTAGAGCTAACAGCAGAGTTGGGGATATTTGTGGGGTACATAGGAACACCTCACAAATATTGTGTGTACTTGCCATCCCTCAGGATGACAATAGTCATGAGGGATGCAAAACTTTATGAGGAGAAGGAAATGAGGTGTTCACTTGAGAGGGAGCTTCAGTTCCAGCCTGATTAAGATATTTTGGCTCCAAAGGAAGAAGCCATCCTCATTCGAGGAAGTTGTAGAGAAACTATTATGGGTTGATGTTATGGTAGAGGAAGATGATTCCATTGTTAGAAACAACGTTTGGGAAGTGGTCCCAAGGCTAGCAGATAAATCAGTGGTTGGTTCAAGATGGATTTACAAGGAAAATTATGCCATATTTGTGGCCAAGGGGTTCTATCGGGTTGAGGGAATTTACTATGAGCAGAACTTTTCTCCAGTAGCAAGGTAGTCATCCATCAAGTAAATTCTAGCACTGTCAGCATAGATGGGGTGGAAGGTCCACCAGATGGATGTGAAGACAACATTCCTCAATGGAGTTATTAAGGAGGAGGTGTATATTGAACAACTATAGGAGTTTAAGACCTTTGACAGAGAGTCACATGTGTGCAGACTCAAGCGAGCATTGTATGGACTCAAGCAAGCACCCTGTGTTTGGTACACCAAGATCGACAACTATCTCACTGGGTTGGGCTTCATCAAAAGTGAAGCAGATGCAAAATTTATCACATTGTGGTTGAAGGTAAATTATTGATTATTGTGTTGTATGTTGATGATTTAATTTTAACCGGTGATGAGAAGTTGATCAAATCTTGCAAAGAGGATTTTGCAAGAGAATTCGAGATGAAGGACATGGGACTCATGCATTACTTTCTTGGTTTGGAAGTATGGCAAGGAGATGGGGAACTGTTTGTCTCTCAAGGCAAGTATGACAATGAGATACTGCAGAAGTTCCACATGGAGAAGAGAAAACCCATGGAGACTCCTCTAGTAGGAAACTGGAGGAAAGAGGATGCTACTTCAAGTGAAGTAGTGGAGGCTACCATTTACAGGCAGCTTGTGGGTTCACTTATGTATTTGGTGAACACACGACTAGACATGTGTTATGAAGTTAACCAACTTAGTCAAGTAATGGTTAAGCCAAACAAACTGTATTGGAAGGGAACAAAGCACGTGTTGAGATACCTCAGACGCATTACTCAGTTTGGTCTTTGGCACAGATAGACAAAGGGAGTGAAGCTGCAAGGCTTCACAAATGCAAAATGGGTGGGGATTCCATTAGACAAGAAGAGCACATGAGGAGGAATTTTCAGTGTTGGGTCATCGATGATTTCTCGGTATAGCAGGAAGCAAAGATCTGTGGCACTCAACTTAGCAGAAGCAGAGTACATGGTTGCAAGTCAAGCAACATGTGATGCACTATGGATAAGAAAGATTCTTGTTGGGTTGTTTGGTTAAATGATTTATCCTATTTTGATTTACTGTGATAATCAAAGTTGTATCAAACTCGTCGAGAATCCTGTATTTCATGATCGATCCAAGCATATCAACATCTGGTATCACCATCTATGAGATTGTGTGTAGAGGTAGATTATGTTGTTGTATCACATCCCGACAGAGGAACAAGATGCAGATCTTTTGACAAAGACTTTGTCAAGAGGAAAATTCAAGTTCCATGGAGGCAGGATTGGGGTATTTGATAATCCCATTCTTGCCGAGAGGGAGTGTTGAAAATGCAGTAAGAAAATCTAGTTTTGACTTTGCCTTGGTCAAACTAGATTAAAATTCGAATTTCTATTTCAGTAGAATACTTGGAAGTAGTTAACTGAGGTGAAATGGCTCTCGTCACTCCATTAACTTAGTAAATTCAAGTTGGGGAAGCTCGAGTTCAGTTATACATGATTGATTGCTAATTTGTAGCAATCTATTTCAGTTAATTTGAGTTATTGTCAGTTTAACTAGTTCTAATTGTCAGAAGAACTAGTGAAGGTCAAGTTGTGGAAGTGGAACTTCAACCACAGTCAGTGATCAACCAATTAACTGATCAATCAACCCAAAATAATTGTTGCATGTAGAGAATTCAAGTTACCTAGTTGAGATGGATATTCTAAGGTAGTGTACTATCGGTTGTAGCATATTCCCATGTGTACAATTGGTGCATGCAGTTAGAGTTTGACCTAAGGCTATTGCACAATTCCATGGTGTGAAATTCCTAAAAAATAGGGGCAATTTCCCAAGGGAACAACGCAAGGAAATACGATCTAGATGGATATTGGTGGCCACCTGTCTATTCCACTTGGACCCCCAACACTTTCTCTTTCAGTTTTCGGTTTCCTTAATTGTAGCACAGTTTACTATTTTGGCAGTTTTTTGGGTCCTGAACTTTTGGAGCCGTTTTGGGGCCCTAAATGGCGTTTTTAGGGAAAACAAAGAGACCAAAATTTTCCCAAATCGGTCTACCGATTTTTTTTTGGCCTTCTCTTCGAGATCTTCGAAACGAGGTATTATGATAGCCAAACAAAGATCGTATGCCAAAGTTACGACTCGGGAAGTTGATGTACCAATTTACCCAAACGGGGCCCACAGTTTTGGCACTTCATCTCCTAGGGTTAGGTTTTTGGATGTTTAGGGTTTTCCATTGTTTCTCAATAATAAATAGGCCTTTGAGTCTCATTGTAACACAGTTCAGAGGCATGTAGCCGCCACATCTCTTGTCAGAGATAAGCTACCATTGCCCAAGCTAGTCTTATTTCCATGTTGTTTGTAAGCATATTTCAGTATTTGATATTAATGAAATGAAGTGTTATTTCTACTCCATCTTTGTATTTATGGTTATATCTGTAATTTGTTGCATTCCTGTTTAAATTCGGATCAGTGGTATCAGAGCGGTCTCCTCTTTCTCTGTTTTTCTTTGCATGTCCCTAACGAGGTCAGGATACAAGGAGTTAGGGCTTGAACTGGTCGAACCTTTGCAAGACGAGCCTCGCAAATCCTGACGGCCTCCCATGGTGGATGAAAAGAAAGATGAGGGGGCAGGAGATCCTATCAAAATCAAGCTCGAAGAAGCCCTTGAGCGACAAAGGAACGCGATGATGGACAATTTTGTCCAGATCCTTCGGCAGCTGCCCAAGGGTGACACATCTACTTCCGGCAGCTACTCTGGAAGCACCACACCCTTTAAGGTACAAGTTAAATTTGACATTCCCATATTTGAGGGTTAGATAGATGCAAACGCTGTAGATAAATAGTTAAATATGCTAGAAGAATATCTTTCCGTTCATGATTTTTCCAGCCGGGAAAATATCACTTTTTCACTTCTCAAAGCAGCCCCCCACGTCAAGGACTAGTGGGAAACCTATTGTGAGCAAAAGGATGAAAGTACGAGCTCACTGTTTTCAGCCGCACCCACTTGGAACTCGTTCCGGGATGCCATCAAAGAGCAGTACTACCCTGTCGGGAGCTATGAGGATAAATACATAAAGTGGACAACGCTGCGACAGGGAATGGAACAAGATGTACGGAGTTTACCAATGTTTTTTATACCCTTCGCATGAAGTTGGGTATCAAGGATTCTGAAAACCATTTGGTTCTCAAGTATCGCGACTGCCTACACAGGTACATCCAGGACGAGATGGAGTTCCTGAACATCTCCTCGCTCGGCACGACATATCGATATGCAGTCAAGATCGAGCAAAAGTTTAAATAGAAGAAGCGAGACTTTGGATTTGCGAATCCGAAGCAAGGGAAAGGTACCCCCAAACCGCAAAACAAAGGACAAAGCCAAGGCGGGGTGGCCCAGGACAACCCGCCAAAGCCGCAAGAAAAGAAAAACACCACGAAGCCGAAGAAGGATACAGGAAAGTGGTGTGAGTTCCATAAGAGCTCCATTCACAATACAATTGAGTGTCGGGCCAAGTAGTCACTGGTGGCCAAGCTAAAGGCTTCGGAATCAGATGCATGTTCCGACTCTGAGTCAGAACCCGACAAGGGGAATGACAAAGGGAAGTAGATTATCGATGCAGAGCCCAACGCCATCGTTGCCACCACGAAGATCCAGAAGGAGGAACCCGAAGATCCAGAGGAGAAGGAGCGCCTCTTCCACTCCCAGATGTGGGTAAAGGGTTCCCCGCTACAGTTCATTGTCGACAGTGGGAGCCAAAAGAACCTCATTTTGGTAGAGGTCGTGAAGCGGCTGGGCTTACTGACCACAACACATCCACAACCGTACACCATCCGGTGGCTTCACCAAGGACAATATCTTCGTGTGAGCCAACAGTGTTGCCTTCCATACAACATCAAGCCCTTCACAGATGAGGTATTATATGACATTGCTTCCCTTGATGTTTGTGATGTATTATTAGGCCAACCATACTTATGGAAGCGACATTTTGTGTATGAGTCAAGGCATCGTGTTGTTATTATTACTTTGGGAAATAAGTTGTACAGGATACCGGAGGAGGCACCACTTACCACCATCTCTTTGGTTACTGCAAAATAATGCAATAAGCTCATTTCCAAAACGGGAAATTTGTTTTCCTGATGATACACCCTCAGGGAAAGAAGAAGACAGTGGCCATGACCTTCAGACAGGGCCCCTCCGCACGACAACAATAGATGGACAAGGTCATGGAGGAGTACGAGGAGATCTTCACCTCCCCCATAGGGGTGCCTCTGCACTGTCAGGTCAAGCACTCCATCGATCTGAGCCCAGGTGCGTCGTTGCCCAATGGACCAATCTATCGATGCTCCATTATGGAGAATGATGAAATCAAGAGGCATATTCAGGAGCTGCTGCAAAAATGCCACATCCGGCCAAGTTCATCGCCCTATGGGAGCCCGATCGTGTTGGTATAGAAGAAGGATGGGACTTGGAGACTCTGTATTGACTATCGGGCGCTGAACAAGATCACTGTTCGGAATAGGTACCCGATCCCATGGATTGATGACCTTCTGGACCAACTGAAGGGGGAAAAATATTTCAGCAAGATTGACTTGAAGTCAGGATATCACCAAGTACCAATCGAACCCTCCGATGTGTGGAAGACTGCCTTCAAAGCCAAGGAGGGCCTTTTCGAATGGTTGGTTATGCCTTTCGGGTTGACGAATGCTCCTGCAACCTTCATGACGCTGATGGATGACATCTTGCGGCCATTCAACAACTCATTTGTAGTGGTATACTTAGATGACATCCTGATCTTTAACAAGAGTTGGGAAGAGCACCTCCACCACATCCGACAGGTTCTCCAAACACCGCGGCAACACAAGCTACGTGCCAATTTGGAGAAATGCACTTTTGGCATGATCCAGGTTCAGTATTTGAGATACATTATTGATGAATGGGGGGTGCATGTGGATCCAGCCAAGATCCAAGTCATCCGGGATTGGCCAGCTCTAACCACTTTGACAAAGCTCTACAGGTTTCTAGGTCTTGCCAATTTCTACCGCAGGTTCGTGTTGGGATTCTCTCATATCACTTGGCCCTTGAGTCAAGTCACCAAGGGAAGAGCGAAAGTTTTTTTTTTTGGTCTGAATCTCAACAAGAGGCATTCACGGAATTGAAACATCGCCTCTACTCTGCACCAATGCTCACATTACCAGACTTGCAACAACCATTTGAGATTGAGACAGATGCCTCTGAATATGCTATTGGGGCAGTCCTTACTCAACAGGGGCATCCAGTGGCATATCACAGTGAGACACTTTCAGACACAGTCCATAAACATCCCACTTATGACAAAGAGATGTATTCCATTATGCAGGCCTGCCGACAATGGAAGCATTACATTTTGGGGAAGGAAACGTCATCCACACAGACCACTGACCCCTGTAGTTCATACAGATGCAAGGGAAGTTGCAGAATGATCGCCATCAGAAGTGGTCCACATACCTGCAACAGTTCCATTTGAATATCAAGTATAAGAAAGTGTAGAAATTTTGAATAATTTAACACATATTCAACAGAGATTATCCTGATCATGTACTATTGTGGAATACATACACAATACATAAGCTCCTCTATGTTGATCATCAATATAGCAGCATCAATAACAATAAAACATCAAGAGCATTCACACATTAACACAGTATGTAACCCGGGGAAAGCATCTCGCTAAAAACCCCACACTATCTGTATATTAATGATTGAGACCATGTAACATTACAAAGTACAATGCTTATCACAAGCAATCCAGTACCAGCTCAACCTGTTACACACAATACAGCTTAGATCTGATCTCCAAATCTATTCCACTGCTTGCCTGCCTCTCTAGCTCAATACCTGCTCAAGAACTGATGAGAATGGTTTACCAAACTCGTATTTGACCTGCAAATAATCACTCACACTGTGTTGGACGTGAGCACAGGCTACAATTCTTGATATTGGCCAATTCATTAGCATACTCAATCCCTCTGATTGTGCAAATCATCATGCACAACTATAGTCACAACTGATAACAATCTGATCCTCTAGCACCTGTCCCTGCTGAACTGAACATGCACTGACATGCAACTGAGTTAACTGATGTATTCTATAGTTGTATTATGAGTTAATAACTTGTGAATTAATTAATAACTAATTCACCCAACTCATCTCTAGTCTATTTGCCACTTAGACTAAATACAACCAGTTTAACAAAGCTAAACTGAACACAACTCCATCAACTGCACCTCCAGTCCACTAAACTCAACTAACTTGAGTTCTAACTGAAGTCCTGCATGCAAATATTAGTCATCCCATAGGTAACCACGTATTTCCCTCTGGGATCTGCATGTACCACATCTGTAGCTCATCCTGAAGTGCTCCAAGAGAATAAGATCAAGTTTATAGTCCAAATATTATTATGAGACAATAATATTTGACTTTTCTATTTTTGATAGCCAGTCTAAAAATAGACTTTGATCACTCATACTGTGATCACCCACACTGTGGTCACCCACATTGTGATCACTCATACTGTGATCATCCCTGCTGGGATCAAAAATAGAACTTGCGCCATAATTTGCCTGCGGGCCCACTTAGTGAAGGCGACTCTTTTCACTAAGCTCCATCATCTTGTTGCAATCTCAACAGAAAGGCAACACCAATAATGTTGTAGATTGCCTCAGCTGACCACCGATAATGGCGTTAACCACCATGCTCAAATCTTGTGGGCATGAGACTTCTGATTGGCCACTTCTCTACAAAAGCGACCCAGAATTCAGCCACACATACCAGACGCTCTTGGAGGGTCAGCAAGTTCCAGATTTTCACCTCCAAGATGCCCTATTATACCACCTAGGACACCTTTGTGTTCCTTCAAGAGAGCGTGCCAAGATGATTTGGGAAGCACACTACAATCGAGTCGCTGGGTATTTCGGGTTCGAGAAAACGATGGTCGTACTGCAGAAGTATTTCTATTGGTCGAATCTTCAACGGGATGTCGGGAAGTACATCAGATCCTACACTGCCTGCGCTATTTCCAAACTGGCCATCAAGAAGCAAGGCCTCCATACTCCGCTTCCTACCCCTAGTCGACCTTGGGAATCCATCTCCATGGATTACATATCGGGCCTTCCTTCTACTAAGCATGGCAACGACTATGTTTTTGTAGTCGTCGACAGATTCTCGAAGATGGTCATTATGGTGGCCTGCAAGAAGAATATCATAGTAGAAGCCACTGCTAAACTCTTCTTTGAACACATGTGGGTACACTGTGGGATCCCACAATTTATCATCTCAGATCGAGATAGCAGGTTCCTCAGTACATTTTGGTCAAGTCTCTGGTCGATGTTGGACACCAAGCTCACTAAGTCTACAACTTTCCATCCCCAAACTGATGGCCAGACAGAGGTTGTCAACAGGATGATCGTACACATTCTGCGCATGTACAACTCAAAGCATCCACGCACATGGGATGAGAGCCTCCCCTATGTCCAGCACAGCTATAACTGGGCTCTCCACAGCTTGAATGGCCACATCCCTTTTCAGGTGGGCTTGGGATTCCACCCACTATGTCCCATTGATGTGGCCATGCCATTTGCATCTGCTCATGCAGATTCAGCTCATGTCCATTCCGAAACCGATAAGGCAAACAACTTCATTTAGCACATCCAACATATCCACCAGCAGGTCCACGACATTTTGGAGAAATCAAATGCCAAGTACAAGCAATGACATGATCAACATCGAGTGCCACACAAGTTTCAGGTGGGCGACAAAGTCTGATTGCATTTGCAAAAGGAACGCCTTACTGGAGCCTAACAGAAATGCAGACCACTCCGGTATGGTCCTTACACCATTACCAAGGCGGTGGGAGACAATGCATTTGAGCTCAGCATTCCCCCATTCCTTGGTCTGCACCTAGTGTTCAATGTGGACCGCCTTCAACCATACTTCCCACCATTTCTAGACACATCAGACATTGCAGAATAACTCAGACCTAAAGAGTTAAATCCAGATTGCATGGAAAAAGCCACAACTGATCGAATCATGGACATGCAAATCAAGAACACATGATAGCAAAGGATCCAACTATATTGAGTTGTCAAAGCAGGCCAACTCCTTCACTAGGGAAAGTGGTTCACTAGGGACCAAGTTCAGCAGAAGTTTCCTCATCTCATGGAGGAACTCAACGCAATGGGGACCATTGCTTCCTAAGGGGGGAGGAATGATCCAGGTGGATATTGGTGGCCACCTGCCTATTCCACTTGGACCCCCAACATTGTCTCTTTTAGTTTTTTCGGTTTCCTTAATTGTAGCACAATTTACTATTTTTGGCAGTTTTTTCGGGTCCTGAACTTTCGAAGCTATTTTGAGACCCTAAACGGTGTTTTTAGGGAAAACAGAGAGATCGACAATGTGCCAAATTTTCTAATTTGTTTTTTTCTTACTCTTTGAGATCTTCGAAGCGAGGTATTATGATAGCCAAACGGAGATCGTATGCAAAAGTTACGACCTCGGGAAGTTGATGTACCAATTTACCCAAACGAGGCCCACAATTTTGGCGCTTCATCTCCTAGGGTTAGGTTTTTCCATTGTTTCTCAATAATAAATAGGCCTTTGAGCCTCATTGTACCACAGTTCGGAGGCATGTAGCAGCCACATCTCTTCTCAGAGTTAAGCTACCATCACCCGAGCTAGTCTTATTTCCATGCTGTTTGTAAGCATATTTCAGTATTTGATATTAATGAAATGAAGTGTTATTTCTACTGCATCTTTGTATTTATGGTCATATCTATAATTTGTTGCGTTCCTGTTTAAATCCAGATCAAAATAGGAGCTTGGGAAGGCTCGAAATTGGCTAAGTGTTGGGCAGAGGGATAGACTATACACTTGGAAGGTGTGCTCAGGCTTGAGCAAACATTGTTTTTATTTCTATTCTCTGATTAATGCAATATAAATAATAAGGGGTTTTGAGCAGTTATTGTTAATCATTGGTTGTCATTGATGTCAACCCAAGCAGCATTAGGGGCTACCCCAATCTTTCATGGGAATTTTGACTTGATAACTCATCCTATTCCGAGTCAAAGATCTTCTAGATGGATTCTATTCGCCGAGATGTTTCCGTTGATATATGGCACACCACATAGTTCTTCATGGTTTTAGAGTTATTCGTGTTTGAAGTTAGTAACCCCAATCAATGGGCTAAAACCCCATGGGGTTGTGGCATGGTACTCATCATTGGTTGTGGTCATTGAGTAGTCAATAAATAATAATGTTTTATGCTCCTAAAATCCATCCAACGTTCACTTGTTGAGGACCCTCTCAACTCTAGACATTTCTATAAGTAGTGACCCTCATATCCTCCTCTAGCAAGCACTTTTCAACGAACTATCTTGTGAGAAGACCTCTATAATTTTTCAGCCCTCAGGAGCTTCTAACGTAGGATTTTTTGCAGGGAGTTTAAGGTTTCGTTGAGGTCTGGTTAGGGCACAAAATTATGATCAATTTTGAAGGTCTATTTTGAACCAGTTTAGAGCCTTGGATTTTAGGATTTCACTATTTCAAACCGACCATCGTGGAATTTTCGCTATAACATTTTCTTCTATGAAGCTTCAGAAGCTAGAATTAAAACCCATTTGAGCCGAAATCTTGATGAACCTCGTCACTTAATTTCAGATCTTGGTTCACTATATTTTCAGAGATATGATATGAGGAAGTTAGGGTTTTCGCAGGCTCCCCAATTCCATGTCAAGCAGGTGACCTTGGGAAAATCGTCATAACCTTATCTCTAAGCATTGGATTCAAATTTCGTGAATAGTGACAGAAAGAAGACGGACTATATTTTGTTGGGTATCATTTTGAGGGCCGAAGGTTGAAACAATGACATCTGTCACTTCGTACAAGTTCTCTCTACTGAACAAGAGTACAATCACATCATCGTGGGAGATTGGGCATAACTCTTTTTTGAAGAATCCAATATCGATTAGACCTATGGGGTTGGAAAGAGGACTCATAGGGCTACCATAAGACGAAATTTCAGACATTGGAGATCCAAAATTACATAGATACAATAGATTCAATATTGAGCTCCTAGAAGGCAAGAAAAAGTATGCATTTAAGGATCACTGTAGTAAGGACCACACATCAACAATCAAGGGTAAGTATGCTACAACAAGGTATGTATGATTAGTGTTTATCATCTCTGAAATATGTTTTTTCAAGACAATATAAGTATATTGTTTTGTATTTGTTTGGGTCTTGCTTGTTAATGCATGTGCAGGAAGGATGATACTTTAAAACAACTCAAACACATACTAGAAGAACATGCAATGCCAAAGTACCATTACTTGAAGCAAGCACAATAATACCTCAGCAGATGCAAGTGATCCAAGAACAATGTCAAGTCCAGTCTTAGGTCTTATGAAAAAGCCAGTGTTGTAAAAGAGTCATCATTGTAAATTTGCAAAAGAGTCATCATTAAAAGAGTCATTATTGTAAAAGAGTAAATCTACCTAGAGTTGAAGAGGCATTGTTGGGAGGTATAGGAGTCACTATTGAGATGATGTCATGGTTGGGTTGCAGGTCATAGTGTTATTGGGTGTCCGGTAAAGTACAAGAAAATCATATTGTATTGTGGATCATTGTCCCTAGTATGGGAGTCCACACTCTTGTCTAATTTCTAATAATTATAGGTTGGCAGGGAGATGCTAGGCAGGTGCATGAAATCGCCTACAGGTTGGATCCTGTAAAAAATTCAGGGTGGTAAGTTGGTCTAGGATGTTGGGGCATCCATTCAGTTGACTATTGAAGAAACCAGGGCATTGGTGCGTCCTTCTAGTGAGAGTTGGAGAATAATGCTTTTATAAAATTCTAGGAAGTTGTAACTTTCATTTCAATTGGGAATTTATTAGAAAAGTGTTCGGTGGTTTTTGACTCAGAGGGGGTTTTCCAACAAAAAATATTGCGCCTATTGTGTTCTTTTCTTTACTGTTGTTACTGGATAAACATTAATAATAATTGAAGATTAACTAATGCTTTGAAAGGATTTAGAAGTGTTAATTGCTAAGGAATACTGATTCGGCCCCCCTCTCAGTATTTCCAACAATTGGTATCAGAGCTTGGTTCCTTCAATAGAATTCTAAAAACTAGAAGGAGATAAGAAATATACCAAGAATAGAGTTCCTTTGTTCAATGGAAATAACTATGCACTTTGGAGTGGAAGAATGGAGGTTCATTTGCTGACACAAGGATACGAAGCATGGGAAATCGTTGAAAAAGGCATCACATCGATCCCAGATGAACAAGGTAAGAAAAATATGGCATATGATGCAAAGGCTAAAGATCTTATTATTAGCAGGCTTATTGAATCTATCTATCTTAAGGTATTGATTTTCAAAACTGCTAAAGAGGTATGGGGCAAGCTTAAGAATATATATGCAGGTGACTCACAAGTGAAAGAAGCAAAGCTTCAAATTTTCAGGGAAAAATTTGAGCAACTTAGAATGAAGGAAGAAGAAGATATTGTTGCATACTTTCAGCATGTTGATGAAACAACAAATACATTGGAAGGTTTGGGAGAACCTGCCGACATAAATATTAGATATCATTTTTGGGATTCAACTGCGTTAAGTAAGTCATTCAAAGTATGACCATTTCCATGAGAGGTAGTCGTAAAGTGACTAATTTCTCATGATTTTTGAATAGTTCACTTAGCACTCATTGCATCGGGTGATGCTCACAGGGGTGAAGAAGTGATCCAGGTGGATATTGGTGGCCACCTGCCAGGTCCACCTGGACCCCCACCATTGTCTTTCTCAGCATTTTCAGTTTCCTTAATTGTAGCACAGTTTACTATTTTTAGCAGTTTTTCGGGTCCTGAACTTCCGGAGCCGTTTTGAGGCCCTAAACGATGTTTTTTTGGAATTCTGGGGCGACCGAGCCCTATGTTGCCTCCCCAAAGTGGTAGTACTCGGATAGATCTTTCTAACGAGCTATCGTACGCGTCAAACGGAGATCGTATGCCAAAGTTACGACCCCGGGAAATTGATGTACCAATTTACCCAAACGGGGCCCACAATTTGGCGTTTCATCTTCTAGGGTTAGGTTTCGGTATGTGAAGGGTTTTCCATTGTTTCTCAACAATAAATAGGCCTTCGAGCCTCATTGTAATACAGTTCAGAGGCATGTAGCCATCACATCTCTTCTCAGAGATAAGCTACCATCGCCCTAGCTAGTTTATTGCCATTTCTGTTTGTAAGCATATGTCAGTATTTTCCATTAATGAAATGAAGTATTATTTCCGCTGCATCTTTGTGTATATGGTTATCTCTGTAATTTGTTGCGTTCCTGTTTAAATCTGGATCAGTGGTATCAGAGCGGTCTGCTTTTTCTCTGTTTTTCTTTGCATGTCCCCAACAAGGTCGGGATATAAGGAGTTAGGGCTTGAACTGGTTGAACCTTTGCAAGACCAGCCTCGCAAATCCCGACGGCCTCCCATGGCGGACGAGAAGAAAGACGAGGGGGCAGGAGATCCCATCAAAATCTTGCTCGAAGAAGCGCTCGAGCGACAACGGAACGCGATGATGGACAACTTTGCGCAGATCCTTCAGCGGCTACCCAGAAGCGGCGCATCGGCTTCCAGCAGCTCCTCTGGAAACGCCACACCCTTTAAGGTACAAGTTAATTTTGAAATCCCCATATTCGAGGGTCAGATAGACGCCGATGCCGTAGATAAATGGTTAAATCTGCTAGAGGGTTATTTTTCTGTTCATGAATTTTCGAGTCGGGAAAAGATTGTTTTTGCTCTTCTCAAAGCAGCCCCCCACGTCAAGGACTGGTGGGAAACCTACTGCGAGCAGAAGGATGAAAGTACTGGCTCACTATTTTCAGCCGCACCCACCTGGGATTCGTTCCGGGATGCCATCAAGGAGCAGTACTACCCTGTCGGAAGCTATGAGGATGAATACATAAAGTGGACCACGCTGCGGCAGGGAAGGGACCAAGATGTGCCGGAGTTCACCAATCTTTTCCATACCCTTCGCACAAAGTTGGGTATCAAGGATTCGGAGCAACATTTGATACTCAAATACCGTGGCTGCCTGCACAAGTACATCCAGGAAGAAATACAGTTCCTAAACATCCCCTCGCTCGGCGCAGCATACCGGTATGCCGTCAAAGTCGAGCAGAAGTTTAAACAAAAGAAGCGAGACTTTGGATCTGCGAATCCAAAGCAGGGGAAAGGTGCCCCTAAACCACAGAACAAAGGACAAAGCCAAGGCGGGACAGCCCAAGACAACCAGCTGAAGCTGCAAGCAAAGAGCAACGCCGCGAAGCCGAGAAAGGACACTGGAAAATGGTGCGAGTTCCATAAGAGCTCCACTCACAACACAAGTGAGTGTCGGGCCAAACAGTCACTGGTGGCTGAGCTAAAGGTTTCAGAATCAGATGCATGTTCCGACTCTGAGTCAGAACCCGATAAGGGGTATGAAAAAGGGAAGCAGATCATTGATGCGGATCCCAGCGCCACTGTTGCTACCGCAAAGATCCAGAAAAATGAACCCGAAGATCCAGAGGAGGAGGAGCGTCTCTTCCACTCCCAGATGTGGGTCAAGGGCTCCCCGATACAGTTCATTGTTGATAGCGGGAGTCAAAAGAACCTCATTTCGGCAGAGGTCGTGAAGCGGTTGGGCTTACCGACCACAGCACATCCACAACCATACACCATTGGGTGGCTTTACCAAGGGCGAGATCTTCGCGTGAGCCAGCAGTGTCGCCTTCCATACAACATCAAGCCCTTCACGGATGAGGTATTGTGTGACATTGCTCCCCTTGAAGTTTGTGATGTATTACTAGGACAACCATACTTGTGGAAGCGACATGCTGTGTATGAATCAAGGCCCCGTGCTGTTATTATTACATTGGGAAATAAGTTGTTCAGGATACCAGAGGTACCACCACCTGCCGCCATCTCTTTGATTACTGCAAAACAATGCAGTAAGATCATTTCCAAAACCAGGAAATTTGTTTTCCTGATGATACGCCCTCAAGGGAAGAAGAAGACAGTGGCCGCGGCCTCCAAACGAGGTCCCTCTGCACGGCAGCTACAAATGGACAAGATTGTGGAGGAGTACAAAGACATCTTCACCTCCCCGGCAGGGGTTCCTCTGCACTGTCAAGTCAAGCACTCCATTGATCTGACCCCAGGTGCGCCGCTACCCAATGGACCAATTTATCGGCGCTCCGTTCTGGAGAACAATGAAATCAAGAGGCAGATTCAGGAGCTCCTACAGAAAGGTCACATCCGTCCGAGTTCTTCGCCCTGTGGGAGCCCGATAGTGTTGGTACAGAAGAAGGATGGGACGTGGAGACTCTGTATTGACTATCGGGCGCTGAACAAGATCACTGTCCGTAATAGGTACCCGATCCCGCGGATTGATGACCTCCTAGACCAACTAAAGGGGCGAAATATTTCAGCAAGATCGATCTGAAGTCAGGATATCACCAGGTACCAATTGAACCCTCAGATGTGTGGAAGACTGCCTTCAAATCCAAGGAGGGCCTCTTCGAATGGTTGGTCATGCCTTTCGGATTGACGAATGCTCCTGCAACCTTTATGAGGCTAATGGATGACATCTTGCGGCCATTCACCAACTCCTTTGTAGTAGTATACTTGGATGACATTCTGATCTTCAGCCAGAGTTGGGAAGAGCACCTCCACCACATCCGACAGGTTCTCCAAACACTGCGGCAACACAAGCTATGTGCCAATTTGGAGAAATGCACTTTTGGCATGACCGAGGTCCAGTATCTGGGATACATCATTGATGAACAGGGGGTGCATGTCGATCCAGCCAAGGTCCAAGTCATTCGGGATTGGCCCTCTCCAACCACTCTAACAGAGCTCCGCAGCTTTCTAGGTCTTGCCAACTTCTACCGCAGGTTTGTGTTGGGATTTTCTCATATTTCTTGGCCCTTGAGTCAAGTCACCAAGGGCGGGGCGAAAGCAAAATTCTTTTGGTCTGAATCTCAACAGAAGGCATTCAGGGAGTTGAAGGATCGCCTCTGCACGGCACCAGTGCTCGCGTTACCAGATTTACAACAACCATTTGAGGTCGAGACAGATGCCTCTGACTATGCTATTGGGGCAGTCCTTACTCAACATGGACATCCAGTGGCATATCACAGTGAAACACTTTCAGACACAGTCCGGAAGTACCCCACTTATGATAAAGAGATGTATTCCATTGTACAGGCCTGCCGACAATGGAAGCATTACATTTTGGGGAAGGAAACGGTCATCCACACAGACCACCGACCTCTGCAATTCATACAGACCCAAGGGAAATTGCAGAATGATCGCCATCAGAAGTGGTCTACATACCTGCAACAGTTTCACTTGAATATCAAGTATAAAAAGGGCAGCACCAATAATGTTGCAGATTGCCTCAGTCGACCACCGATCATGGCGCTAACCACCGTGCTCAACTCTTGCGGGCACGAGACTTCTGATTGGCCACTTCTCTACAAAAGCGACCCAGAATTCGGCCACACATACCAGACACTCTTGGAGGGTCGGCAGGTTGCAGATTTTCACCTCCAGGATGCCCTATTATGCCACCTCGGTCACCTTTGTGTTCCTTCAAGCGAGCGTGCCAAGATGATTTGGGAAGCACACTACAGTCGGGCTGCTGGGCATTTCGGGGTCGAGAAAACAGTGGCAGTACTGCAAAACTATTTCTATTGGCCGAATCTTCGACAGGATGTTGGGAAGTACATCCGATCATGTACTGCCTGTGCCATTGCCAAACCGACCATTAAGAAGCAAGGCCTCTATACCCCGTTGCCTACCCCTAGTCGACCTTGGGAATCCATCTCCATGGATTACATGTCAGGCCTTCCTTCCACTAAGCATGGAAATGACTGTGTTTTTGTGGTCGTCGACAGGTTCTCAAAGATGGCCATTATGATGGCCTGCAAGAAGAATATCACAGCAGAAGCCACTGCTAAACTCTTCTTTGAACGAGTGTGGGTGCACTTTGGGATCCCACAGTCTATCATCTCAGATCGGGACAGTCGGTTTCTCAGCACATTTTGGTCCAGTCTCTGGTCAATGCTGGACACCAAACTCACGAAGTCCACAGCCTTCCATCCTCAAACTGATGGCCAGACAGAGGTTGTCAACAGGATGATTGTGCACATTCTGCGCATGTATAACTCAAAGCATCCACGCACATGGGACGAGAGCCTCCCCTATGTTCAGCACAGCTACAACCGAGCTCTTCACAGCTCCACTGGCCATAGCCCTTTTCAGGTGGGTTTAGGATTCCAGCCACTATGCCCCATTGATGTGGCCATGCCACTTGCAGCTACTCACATGAATTCAGCTCATGTCCAGTCCGAAACAGATAAGGCCACCAGCTTCATTGAGCGCATCCAACATATTCGCCAGCAGGTCCATGACATTCTTGAGAAATCAAATGCCAAGTACAAGCAGCGACATGATCAACACCGGGTGCCACACAAGTTTCAGGTGGGCGACAAAGTCTGGTTGCATTTGCAAAAGGAACGCCTTACTGGAGCCTATCGGAAATTGAGACCACTTCGATATGGTCCTTACACCATTACTAAGGCTATGGGAGACAATGCATTTGAGCTCAGCATTCCCCCATTCCTTGGCCTGCACCCAGTGTTCAATGTGGACCGCCTTCGGCCATACTTTCCACCATTGCTAGACACATCCGACATTGCAGAACAGCTCAAACCCACAGAATTAAATCCAGATTGCATGGAACAAGCTGCAACTGATCGGATCATGGACACACAGATCAAGAACACTCGCCAACAGCATATCCAACTGTATCGAGTTGTCAAAGCAGGCCAACTCCTTCAGCAGGGCAAGTGGCTCACCAGGGAACAAGTTCAGCAGAGGTTTCCTCATCTCATGGAGGAGCTCAACGCAATGGGGACCATTGCTTCCTAAGGGGGGAGGAATGATCCAGGTGGATATTGGTGGCCACCTGCCAGGTCCACCTGGACCCCCACCATTGTCTTTCTCAGCATTTTCAGTTTCCTTAATTGTAGCACAGTTTACTATTTTTAGCAGTTTTTCGGGTCCTGAACTTCCGGAGCCGTTTTGAGGCCCTAAACGACGTTTTTTTGGAATTCTGGGGCGACCGAGCCCTATGTTGTCTCCCCAAAGTGGTAGTACTCGGATAGATCTTTCTAACGAGCTATCGTACGCGTCAAACGGAGATCGTATGCCAAAGTTACGACCCCGGGAAATTGATGTACCAATTTACCCAAACGGGGCCCACAATTTGGCGTTTCATCTTCTAGGGTTAGGTTTCGGTATGTGAAGGGTTTTCCATTGTTTCTCAACAATAAATAGGCCTTCGAGCCTCATTGTAATACAGTTCAGAACAGTTCAGAGGCATGTAGCCATCACATCTCTTCTCAGAGATAAGCTACCATCGCCCTAGCTAGTTTATTGCCATTTCTGTTTGTAAGCATATGTCAGTATTTTCCATTAATGAAATGAAGTATTATTTCCGCTGCATCTTTGTGTATATGGTTATCTCTGTAATTTGTTGCGTTCCTGTTTAAATCTGGATCAAGAAGTGGGATTGAAACTAGTGAAATGTGGAGAACGAATCACATAGCATCAATCATCACTTCCGGGGCTTGCACCCGGTAACCAGCCCCGGAAGTGATGATTGATGCTATGTGATTCGTTCTCCACATTTCACTAGTTTCAATCCCACTTCTTCACCCCTGTGAGCATCACCCGATGCAATGAGTGCTAAGTGAACTATTCAAAAATCATGAGAAATTAGTCACTTTACGACTACCTCTCATGGAAATGGTCATACTTTGAATGACTTACTTAACGCAGTTGAATCCCAAAAATGATATCTAATATAATGCACTGCGAAAATCCCCCATACTTAAAGACATAAATATTGTTGTCCGGAAGATCCTCAGAACCTTGCTAGCAAGATTCCACCCAAAGGTATATGTCTTGGAAGATAGATCGAATTTGACCAATCTCAACATAGATGAATTGCATGGAATTCTTACGGCATATGGAATGAGGATTGAAGAAGAGGATGGCATATCTCACTTAGAAACAACATTTGTCACATCCAAGAAGACTAGTAAGGATAAGGAGACTCTGAAAGAAAAAACTTGCAGTTGTAAGGATGAAGAAAAGGAAGAAGATGAAGAATTTTCAGATAAAGAATTTGCCTACTTCACGTGGAAAATGAGAATAGGTATGGAAAAATTCAAAGGTAAACTTCGATTAATATGTTTTGATTGTGGTGAGGTTGGGCATTTTGCAGGGAAATGTCCTAAAAAAAATGAGGCTTTTACGAAAGGAAAGAAAGGTCCTAGGAAGTTCAACAAGCAAGGCAAGAAGAAATGGTAAAAGAAGAGTTTCTTTTCCAAATAAGATAGCTCCTCACTTGAAGAAGGTAGTGATAACGAAGAAGAAATAAACGGAAGAGTATTGTTTATGGCCAAGTACAATAAACAAGAGGCATCTGATGAAGAAGGAGACAAAGAAGAAGAGATGACTGAGATTGAATTTCAAAACAAAGTGGTCAGGGTTATCATAGAGCTCAAGGCCATGAAGAAGCACATTAACACTCTTGAAGACGAATTAAAGACCGAAAGGGAACAAGTCCTAAATCTTAAAATCAAGGTTGAAGAATACAAACGAATTGAAGAATCGCTCAGGAAAGAATTAAAGGAAAGCAACAAGGAAAGAGAAGCATTGGAAGCTGAAATAGTTTCTCTATGAAAGGAAGTAAAAAATGGAAAAACTCTTCAAAAAGACGCCAACAACTCAAAGGCATTGGAAGAACTCGTCAACAATCAACAATCATGTAGTGACAAGACTAATCTTGGTTACAAAGAAAAATCTGAAAAGGAGTCAAGTCCTTCTATGACAACAAAAGATGATGGATATGAAAAATCTACTAAGCAGATAGATCTCCCAGCTAAATCAAGAGATAAAGATTTGTAGGAAGAACCATGGAAGACAATTCCTCAAAGAAACTTTCCTCCCAGGTATCAACCTATCCTTTATGGTCATTGTTATTCATGTGGAAGGTTTGGACATAGAGTTGTAGAATGTCACACATATGTTTGGAATGAATATAGTTCTGGGAGATCTTTCAGAAATAGTTATTCCAGAACTCAACAGAATACCAAGAGATTTGATTATTTAAGAGATGATGTCAAATTTTACAAATGTAACAATTTTGGACACCTGGCTAAAGATTGCAGACTTGGAAGTTCTTCAAAGGAATTCTCACAAAATCAGAATGAACAAGTATGGAAAAAGAACACTGAAAAGTGTGCTCTTTCTCTTAGGGCTCAAAGAAACAGAAACATTTGGTATGTTGATAGTGGTTGCTCAATGCATATGACTGGAGATAGAAATAATTTCATATCCTTGAAGGAAAAGAAGGATGGAACAATGTCTTTTGGAAATGATGGGTCTTCAAACATCATAGGAGCAGGTACGGTCACACTTGGAAGCAAGGATGCATTAGCGAAGGATGTGTTATTGGTTTGAAATATGAATCACAATTTGATCAGTGTTCAATAGATGTGTGATCAAGGACACACAATGTTATTCAACTCTAAGAAATGTGAAATTAGGATGCAAGTTTGGTAAAATTGTGGCTACAACAAGCAGAGCTCCAAATGACATATATATTTTGGATGAGGCACCTAAAGGGTGTTTTTGGCCGAAAGAAGATGAAAGTTGGTTATGGCACAAACAAATGGGACATATAAATTTCGACAAATTTGTTAGGATCAACAGAAAGGAAGTAGTAAGATATATGCCGAAATTTCAAAACCTACCAATACGATATGTGAAGCTTGTAGGCACGGAAAACAAACAAAAGTTGAGTTCACGATAAAAGAACACTTTGCATCACGTCCATTGGAATTAATACATACTGATCTATGTGGTCCTATGAGAACTATACTTTATGCTAATGATAGATGATTACACCAGAATGACAACCGCAAGTTTCTTAAAGAAAAAGTTTGAGACATTCAAATGTTTCAAAATCTATAAAGAATTGGTCGAAAATGAAACCGATTTGAAGATCAAATATCTGATATCAGATAATGGAAGAGAATTCGTGTCTAAAGAATTTCAAAAATATGGTGATGAAAATGGAATAAAAAAGCAATTCTCAACAGCCAGAACACCACAACAAAATGGAGTCGCTGAAAGAAAAAACAGAACCATACAGAAAATGGCTAGAACAATGTTAAATGACTCAAAATTAGATGATAAATTATGGGTTCAAGCAATTAATACAACCATATTCATTATAAATAGAGGTCTACTTAGGAACAATTGTAACATGACTTCATACAAACTATGGAAAGGAAGACCGGATAACATCAAATACTTCAAAATATTTGGAAGTAATTGCTACATCAAAATAGAAGACCAAAAATTGGGCAAGTTCGATTCCTGTGTTGACAAAGGTATTTTCGTAGGTTATTCATGTAAAACAAAGGCTTATAGATGCTACAACTTGAGGCGAAAACAAATAGTTGAAAGCATAAATGTTACTTTTGACGAAGACTGCGTTATAAAGGATAACAATGAGATCGTCTCTGAGGGGCTTGAGGTAGAATCTTTGAAGGATGAAGAAGAAGCTCCAAAAAAAGACCAATCAAATAAGGAAACAACAATCAACCAAGAGGAAATAAGAAATGATCAGTAGGATGTACAAGAAACTTCTCCAAAAGTTTTAAAATAATGGTGTCAAAAGAATCCGTCAAATCAAATCATTGGCAACATAAATGAAGGAATTAGAACCAGAAGAAGTCGATAGCTTCATTCATCACAACAAGCCCACCTTTCTCTTTTAGCAACTTTTGAGCCTAGCAACTTTTGAGGAAGCTAATCAAGATGAACACTGGGTAGTAGCTATGAATGAAGAACTATATCAAATTGAGAAGAACGAAACTTGGGAATTGGTTCCATGACCAAAGGATAAAAATGTTATTGGAACTAAATGGGTCTTCATAAACAAATTGAATGAGGACGGACATGTTACCAGGAATAAGGAAAGATTAGTCTGCAAAGGATATGCACAAGTAGAAGGAATTGATTTTGAAGAAACATTTGCTCTCGTTGCTAGAATGGAAGCTATCAGGATGTTTCTCACTTATGCATGCTCGAGAAAAATCAAGGTGTACCAAATGGATGTTAAGTTAACCTTTCTAAATGGTGAATTGGAAGAAGAATTTTACATTGAACAACCTGAAGGTTTTCTGCTCTCTGACAAGGAAGACTACGTTTGCAGATTAAAGAAGGCACTATACGGTCTCAAACAATCTCCTAGAGCTTGGTATGCTTGTCTGATGGATATCTACATCAACAAGGATTCAAGAAAGGAAGCACCGACAATAATATCCATGTGAAAGTGGATCACGATAACCTAACAATATTGAGGTATATGTGGACGATATAATATTTGGAAGCAATGGCGATAGATTAAGTAAAAAGTTTGCCACAAAGATGCAAAGTGAGTTTGAAATGTCTTTACTTGGCGAGCTGACACACTTTTTAGGGCTCCATATATCTTAGCAGGATAAAGGAATATTTATATATCAAACCAATTACATCAAGGAAATGCTCAAGAAATTCAAGATGGAAGATTGGAACCCTATCCTTACCCCAATGGTAACAGGTTGCAAGCTAAGTTTAGAAGATTCGTCAAAAGATGTGGATCAAAGGTTGTATAGATCTATGATTGGCAGTCTTCTATATGTGACAGCTTCTCGGCTAGACGTAATGTAGGCAGTTGGACAAGTAGCAAGATTCCAAGCAACACCAAAATAATCTCATATTATTGTCGTCAAAATAATTCTTCGATATCTTAAGGGCATGACAAAATATGGTTTATGGTATCCCAAAGGAAATGATCTAGTTATCCAAGCTTATACAGATGCAGATTGGGCAGGAAGTGTTGATGATTGAAAGAGTACCAGTGGAGCAACATTCTATCTAGGTGGTTGTCTTGTTTCATGGTTAAGTAAAAAGCAATCTTCAATCTCGTTATCCATAGCGGAAGAAGAATATGTCGCGACAACAACTTGTTGTACTCAAGTTCTATGGATGAAGCAAACTTTGCAAGATATTCAAGTCAAGTTTGATGAGCCTTTTCCCATCTTCCATGATAACACCAATGCCATCACTATCTCCAAGAATCCTGTGATGCATTCCAAAACAAAGCACATTCCGATCAAATACCATTTTGTTAGAGAGAAGGTCGCCAAAAAGAATGTCAAGCTTGAATATGTTGGCACAAAGGAACAAATTGCTGACATATTTACCAAACCATTACCTCATGAAGCATTTGAGTATATTCACCAAAAGCTTGGGATTCTCCCAAGTTCTCATTAAACTCTTTCTCTTATCTAACTAAGTAGAAAGGGGTAGTGGAGGTGTGTATAGGTCCGTAGGATGACAATTTGTCAAGGAGAGTTACCCTTTTCCATTGATGACAAAGGCAGAGAGAAGGTAGTAGAAAGAGGTGTTATGATCAAAGGGGGAGTACTTGTGTTGCCATCAATGCCAAAGGGGGATATTGTTGATCAGTGGTTGTCATTGATGTCAACCCAAGCAACACTAGGGGCTACCCCGATCTTGCATGGGATTTTTGACTTAACAACTCATCATATTCTCAGTCAAGGATCTTCTAGATGGATTCTATCCATCGAGATGTTTCTATTTATATATGGCATGCCACGTAGTTCTTCACGGTTTGAGAGTTGTTCGTGTTTGAAGTTAGTAACCCCAGTTAGTGGGCTAAAACCCCATGGGGTTGTGGCATGACACTCATCATTGGTTGTGGTCATTGAATAGTCAATAATTAATATATGCTCCTAAAACCCCTCCAATGTTCACTTGTTGAGGACCCTCTCAACTCAATACATTTCTATAAATAGTGACCCTCATATCCTCCTCTAGAAAACACTTTTCAACGAATTATCTTATGAGAAGATCTATGTAATTTTTTGGCCCTTATGAGCTTCTAACGCAGGATCTGTTGTAGGGATTTTAAGCTTTCATTGAGTTCTAGTTAGGGCACAAAATTATGATCAAGTTTTAAGGTTTGTTTTGAAGCAAGTTTAGAGCCTTGGATTCTAGGATTTCACTGCTTCAAACAGGTCATCGTGGAATTTCTCTATAAAGTTTTTTCTACGAAGCTTCAGAAGCTAAAATTAAAACCCATTTGCACTGACATTTTGATGAACCTAGTGACTGAATTTCAGATCTTGGTTCGCTATATTTTCGGAGATATGATATGAGGAAGTTAGGGTTTTTGAAGGCTCCGAATTCCATGTCAAACAGGCGACCTCGGGAAAATCGTCATAACTTTCTCTCTAAGCATTGGATTCAAATTTTGTAAACAATGATAGAAAGAGGATAGACTGTAGTTTGTTGGGTATCATTTTCAGGGCTGAATGTCGCAACAGTGACACGTGGGACTTTGTACAAGTTCGCTCTACTGAACCCGGTCTATAATCAGGTCATCATAGGATATTGGGCATAACTCTTTCTTGAAGAATCCAATCTTGATAAGAGCTGTGGGGTTGGAAAGAGGACTTAGAGGGATACCACATGACACAATTTCAGACTTTCGAGATCCGCAATTATATAGATACAATAGATTCAATATCGAGCTCCTAGAAGGAAAGAAAAAGTATGCATTCAAAGATCACTGTAGTAAGCACCACACATCAACAATAAAGGGTAAGTCTACTACAACAAGGTATGTATGATTAGTGTTTATCATATATGACATATGTTTTTGCAGGACAATTTAAGTATATTGTTTTGTATTTGTTTGGGTCTTGCTTGTTAATGCATGTGTAGGAAGGATGACACTTTAGAACAACTCAAACACATACTAGAAGGACATGCAATGCCAAAGTACCATTACTTGAAGCAAGCACAATAGTACCTCAACAGATGCAAGTGATCCAAGAAGTTATGTTGAGTCAAGAGTTAGGTCTTGTCAAAAAGCCAGTGTTGCAAAAGAGTTAACATTGAAAGAGTCATTATTGTAAAAGAGTCAATCTGCCTAGAGTTGAAGAGGCATTGTTGGGAGTTATAGGAGTCATTGTTGGGATGATGTCATGGTTGGGTTTCAGGTCATAGTGTGATTGGGTGTTCGGTAAAGTACAAGAAAAGCATTGTAAATCATATTGTATTGTGGATCATTATCCCTGATACAGGAGTCTACACTCTTGTCTCATTTCTGATCATTATAGGGTGACAGGGAGGTGCTAGTTAGGTGCATGAAGTTGCCTACAGGTTGGATCCTATGAACACTTCAGGGTGGTAGGTTGGTCTAGGATGTTAGGGTATCCATTTAGTTGATTACTGAAGAAACCAGGGTGTTGGGGTGTCCTTCTAGTGGGAGCTGGAGAAGAATGCTTTTCTAGAATTCTAGGAAGTTTTAACTTTCATTTCAGTTGGGGCTGAAGATTAAAGAATTTATTAGAAAAGTGTTAAGTGGTTTTTGACCCGGAGGGGGTTTTCCACCTAAAATTCTTCTGCCTATTGTGTTATTTTGCTTATTATTGTTACTGGATAAACGCTAATAATAATTCAAGATTAACTAATGCTTTGAAAAGATTTAAAAGTGTTAATTGTTAAGGAATACTGATTCAGCCCCCCTCTCAGTATTTCCAACAGTGGTTTTCCCCTAGATAAATCTTTGCACATGTGTGCTGTTTCCTTTTTCATGTCTATGATTCTTGTTTTAGATGGTGGTTTAATTTCCGCAAATCAGTAGAATAATTTCAAGTCTTGTGATTTAGCAAATTTCATGAGCAATATTGAAACTACACATTAATTTCTACAGACAAGCTTGTATGGAGCATTTCATTTGTTGGTTTCTACACCCCCAAGCTTGTACATATTGCTTTAAGTACATACATAGTGCTTGTAGATAAAAAATAGTGGTGGAAAGCTCGTTGAAACCAAATGCCGTTCAAAAGCTAAAAAAATCATTTGGTGCATCATGGAAAATAAGGTACCCACATGGGACATTCTACAAAAATGTTATGCTACAGGGCTAGGGTGGTGTGCTTTATGCAAAGGAGATGGAGAACATATCAAGCACTTGTTTATTTCATTCCCTTTCTCTAAACAAGTTTAGGAGGTATGTAAAACAATGACAAGATCCAATCAATTATGTGAAGGGGAAGAATTGGAAACAATTTGGAAGAACTAGTACTCAAACCCTTCTACTTGTCCTTATAGGGCCCTCCCACTCATGCTATGTTGGGGCATTTGGCTGGCTCCTAATAAAATCATTTTTAGGATAAATTATCAGTGCCAAAGTCAATTGAAACTAGAGCCCTAACAATACTAGCCCATTATCCACTTAAAAAACGCATTATTCCACCCAAATTAATAGTGAATCAATCCTTAGACACCTCAAAACCGTGGGAATTTTCCAATGGGGCCTCAAATGAATTTGCAACGCGTTGCGGTGGGGGTTATGTCCTTTTCCTATTCCCAATACATTCATTTCATGCCAAAATGTGTTTTGGCCTGGGAACAAATAATAAGGCTTAATTAAGGGCATACAAAAACTTAACGGTCTTTGCTAGGTAAAACATATGCTCTTGATTACAAGTATATGGAGATTCTATGTTGGTTGTAAATTGGTTGAACATAACTCATATGTGTAAGAATCGTCTCTAATGTCCTATATTAGAAGATATTTGGAGGCCCAAAGACTCATTTACCTTTTTTGCATGTTTTCATATATACAAAGAGCACAATGTTATGGCATATAGAATTTCCAAAGATGGACTATACATGAATCAAGACCTTTGGCATATTTGTGAGAAGCAAGGGGACTCTTCATGTGAATTTTACCATCGAACTTTGATTGAACATGCTTGACACAATTAATCTTATCGTTGTACTTTTTATTCTCTACATGATGTATTCTTCGCTATAGACCAAGCATATTTTCTCACAAGCATACTATCTATGATGCATATACTCTATAGACCAGTGCATGATAATACATGGACCTAGATCCACAAAGGGATAAGATCAGTTCCCACTTGGGGTTTTTTTGAGTTTTTGTTATACATGTATGTTGATATTAATATTGTTTATATAATGCAGCAAGGATAAATTTTATGCAGTTTACTCTCCTGCTGGATGTGCAGACCAAGTTTTTTGTGGCATGTAGTGGCATGAAAATATACAAAACCAAGTGTAAAACTAGATGCAGTCATGAAAGGAACAAGATGCGCATATGCAAGATGTAATTTTTGTACCTTTTGTTGAACGAATGAAAAAATACAACTTTTCTTTTTTTGAAAGAATGAAAAATTACAACTTTTTAGAATTTTACATTTAAAAAAAAACTATAACAATTTTTTGTTGTTGTTGTTGTTATTATCAATTATTCAATAAGTTTTTATTACATAACCAATGAGAATTCTTCTTCGAATCAAAATTTTTCACATGATTTATCTATATATCCATTGAAATTTTGAATACCTCACGTCGAAATAATTTAATTTAGTTAATTTTGATTGTTAAAAATTTTGAAAATAAAATTACAAAATTAATTTAAATTTAAATTATTATAAATTATGGGGAAAAGGACGATTACAGGGTTGTGCCCACCACCCTGGAAATGCGATAAGATTTAATGTGGGGGATGGCGTGGCTGCCCCCTCACATGCATAATCAAGCGGTCTTTAATCCCCTCCAACATTATGTATGGTGACAAATCAAAGACGATAGAGGGTAATGCGAGTTGGTCTGGTCGTTCAGAGTAATGGGGTGTTGTTTTCCTGCCCCAAGAGAGAGTTCAGGAAGGTAATTTGTATAGGAGCGCGTGGTGTTATCTTTGGTTATGTTTCAAAGAAAAACCTTGGATACCAATTATTGTGAGGGGCATTGAAGGTACTAGCCCGTGGGATGTTCATGGACTAACCAGTGTAAAACATTGGAGGAAAGAGAAAAATAAGCAGACAAAGGGGGATATTAAGCGTGGCCTAGCATAGTCGTGTTCGTACCTCTTAACACAGAAGAGCCAACCAAAGTGAAACATCTCACTTTGGTTTGGAATGGAAGGGTATCTCTCCATCTTTACTGGGTAACTCTTAAGCCTAAGGGAAATTATCTTATTTTTATATGGGATATTTTCAAAAATATTTATAGTTGCTCAAAGATTCAATTTGAATTCTATGTTGAGTCAAAGAGATCTTGTAAGATTAGTTGAGGGGTGGTGTATGTGATTTGATAATGATATCTAAGACATTTCTTAAGGTATTACAGACTCATGTGCATGTATATGCCTATGTTATTTTGTGCAATGGATCGATAAGATTGCGAAATACACAGACAATGAAGCAGTAAAGAAGCATAATAGACAACACACATAAACACAACAAGTTTAATATGGAGTTCATACAAAACTCCTGGGCTACATCTCCTGGTTCAGCCTTAAGTGGTGGCCTCTCTATTATGTCTTCAAAATAGAGTTTTACAAAGTATGAGCTCAATTTGAGTCTCAACACAAAACAGATACAACAGTAAGAGTTTTGCTTGAACCCCTCAAGCCTCTCTGAGTACACAGACTCTCTCTATCACTCTCTGTCTCTGTCTTTGCTCTGTCTCAGCACTGCCTGCCCTATTTTCTGTCAATCTGTGGCTTTAAAGCCAATCTGCGCTGGCTGTTCATTTCCTCTTCTCGGGCTTTCTGGCTTCCAGCCTTTGTCCGCTCGAATCCCCCTTCTGGGTATTAAATAATCATTGCTAATGTTTTTAGGGGAGGTGGCCACCTGTTCTGCAACAGAAGAGTCCATTTGGTCGTTGAAATCCCTAGAACAGCCATTCTCAGTTTACACAGAGAAATGCCTTCAAACTCGGGAAAATCTGCCACAACACAGTCTTTCAGACTTAAAATATTCATAAATCCACCTTATATTTCTATCGGATCCGCCTTTAGGTTGACTCTGCATCTCCACCATTGATATGGGAGATCCAGATCCAACGGCTATGGTTAATTTTGGGCGGCTCTTTCGTACGGGGATTAACCCCTTGATAAGGGTGGTTTTCTCTCTCCTTAGCCTGGACATGTGGCATCCAATGTATGGGCTTGGGCAGAGCCTGGCCCAAACCACTTACCGCTTTGTTCCTCCTGAAATCCCGCCTGTTTCGTGGATTTCCTTTGCATTTTGAAAATACATAAAAACACTAAAAATCCCGTAAAAATGGCTTTGGGCGGATTTGAAATATTATTCATTTTCATTCCCAAACCCCTTTGGGTTCGGGTTTCATCGCATCGACGCTTCCCTTTGCATTTCGTTTAATAAACGAAACATGTGAAAATACATTAAAAATGACAATTGATGGATCTCAACTCTTATGAGATAACGTTTATATTCCCATCGGGTCCGGCTAATCGCATCGCATATATATAGATATATATATCTATATATCTATATATATATATGTGTGTGTGTGTGTGTGTGTGTGCATATATCCCCGCTCCATTGTGTTTGCTGATTATGATATCGCAATGCGATTGATCGCGATAACCCCGGGCCGTTTGGTGAGCGCTCTATTCGTATTTGCCGACTGCGATTCTACGATGCAATGTGGGCCGTCGATCCGTGCGCTTGATCGACGGTCCTCATTGACTTCGACAATCACCATCGCAAGTTTTATGTGGTGTGCTCCGATTTCCTCTGCCTGTCACCATCGATTTGCGATATGCCGATCGGATTTGGACCATTGATCGGCTAGATCCGATGGCTCCTAGGCATTCACTGTTCAAGCCTCCGATAAGCCTGTTTTCCACAGTTTCTTGGTGTTTTTGGCTACCGATAGTGTTTTCCGCTGTTTTATGAAGGTTTTCCCATGCAATAATTTTGATTTTTTGAATGATTTTGAAGACTTAGAGAGTATTCTAGGATCCATTTTAATTACGCCTTCCCACTGAAAAGGATTTTGGACCACCAAAAGTTGGTTTCTAAGCATCAATCAAGTGAGGATACAACTACCTCACTTGACTAGTCTCTATCCATTTTTCACTGCTTGGTTTTGAACCTTTGAGTCTGATTCTGAGGTACTCAACATCCCCTCTGCGTGTAATTCTCACCTTCCTGTCCAGAACTGTATCTTCCTGCAACTCATTGAGATATTTAGGCAACAGATCATCAACAGAAGGCAACTGAATTTGCTCTTCGGGATCTTCAATAAATGAAGGTTCAAATAGTCTTAAGTTCTCTGCATTAACTATGGAATAGATGTGCAAGTAAGCTGAAAAATGAAGATGAAAATCATTCTCACCAATTTTATCAAGTGTCTTGAAAGGCCCATACCTTATTGGCTTCAGCTTCTTTACTTCACCTTGCATTCTGTCCTTGCTGATGTACAGCCAGACTTGATCACCAACTTGGAAGCTATGCTCAATTCGATGCTTATCATGCCTTGCCTTGTACTTGGCCTGGCTCTGTTCCAGCTGTTCTGGCACTGCCTGGTGAATTTCTTGGATCTGTTCAATGAACCTGGTTGCTTTGTCCACATCACTGTGTCCATCAACTGCTATGTCTTTACTAAAGACAAAATCCAAGGGAGACCTTGGTATGAAACCAAAACAAGTCTTAAGAGGAGATCTTTGTGTAGAATAATGTTTAGCACGGTTGTAAGCATGTTGCACATAACATAAATGTTCATCCCAAAGCTTTGGATGCTTGCTGCAATAGCCCTTGAGCAATTGGATCACTGTCCTGTTGACCACCTCTATTTGGCCATCTGTTTGTGGATGAAAGGCTGTGCTCTTCTTCAGTCTGGTGTCCATCAACTCCCACAGACTTGACCAAAACTTCCCAAAAAATCAAGAATCTTGATCTGATACTATGGAAGTGGGTAACCTAAAATGCACCCAGACATGCTCAAAGAACAACTTTGTTGTTTGTTCAGTTGTAATTTGCTTGTTACAAGGTATTAAAATACACTTTTTACTGAACCTGTCCACAATAACATATAAATAGTCATGACCTTTTCTAGATTTTGGCAATCCCCCAACAAAGTCCATTGAAACACTTTCCCAAGGACGAGATGGAACTAGAAGTGGAGTGTACAAACCTAGTTTTTTATTGTTGGGCTTGATTTTAGCACACATGGCACACCCCTTAATATATCTAGAAACTGTTTCATGCATTCTTTGGCTAATAACAGAATCTTTGTAGCTGTGCAATTGTTTTACTTACACCAAAATGACCTGATATTAGAGAAGTGTGTGCTTCTCGGATTATATTAACTCTTTCAGTTTGTGGAATGCATAGCTCTCCCAAATGATACAAGAGTTGGTCCTTAATATGATAATCCAATTCTTCTACTTGTTTGCCATGACTTAAAGTTGCATATACATCTTTAAAATCTACATCTTGAGCATATTGTTCAATGTAGCTTTCATGTAATACTGAATTATGCTTAAGTATAGTAGATGCATTTATGATTGGTCTAGACAACATATCTACAACTTTATTGTGTATGCCTTTCTTATATATGATGACTAGATGAAACTGTTGTAGAAAACCCATCCACCTATAGTGTCTTGATCACTGCAACTTAGTTTATGAGTGTAAATATTGAAGTGGTTGATGATCAGTATGTATAATTGTTTCTTTGCCCAATAGGTAATGTTTCCACTTTTTCACATTCTGCACTAATGCATACAATTCTTTATCATATGTGGGATAATTAACTACTGTAGAATTAAATGTCTCAGAATGGTAGCATATGGGTTTACCATGTTGCATCAACACTGCTCCCATGGCATAGTCATTGGCATCTGTTTCAATCTCAAATGGTCTTTGAAGATCTGGCAATGCTAGTACTGGTGCTGTACTAATTTTTTCTTTCAAGGTGTCGAAGGCTTTCTGCTGTTTGCCTCCCCACTGAAACACCTTGTTCAATCCTGTTAAAGCATGTAAGGGAGCTGCAATCAAGGAAAAGTTAGCAATAAACTTTCTCCAATATTGTGCTGCCCTTAGGAAGCTTCTAACTTCTGTAGCAGATTTGGGTTTAGGCTAGTTCACAATGACTTCAACCTTAGAGGGATCTATCTTCAATTCACCACCCCCTACAATATGACCCAAATAATTCAAAGATGTTTTGCCAAATTCACATTTTGATAGCTTAACATAGAGATTTTCTTTTTTCAAAACATCTAGAGTTTGCTTTACATGCTTCAAATGTTCTTCCCATGTTTTACTGAAAACAAGAATGTCATCCAAATATACAATTACAAAATCATCAATAAAAGGTTGGAGTACATCATTCATAACTCTCATGAAAGTGGCAGGAGCATTAGTTAAGCCAAAAGGCATAACTAGCCATTCATATAGCCCTTGCTTCGTTTTGAAAGCAGTCTTCCATGCATCTTGCTCTGCAATTCTGACCTGATGGTAGCCACTACGCAAGTCCAACTTGGAAAAGTATACAACTTCTTTCAACTAATCTAATAGGTCATCTATGTGAGGAAGAGGAACACGATTCTTGATTGTTATTTTATTCAGTGCTCTGTAATCAATGCACATCCTCCACGAACCATCTTTCTTTCTCACCAACACGATTGGAGACCTGCATGGTGATGTGCTTGGCCTTATGAACCCTTTCTCGAGCAGCTCTTGTACCTGCTTCTTGATCTCTGCATTATCTAAAGCGGATAGCCTGTACATCCTGATGTTAGGCAATGGAGCATCTTGCTGCAAATGAATATCATGTACAATTTCCCTTTTGGGTGGTAGACCTTTAGGTTCTTGAAATAGGATATCATATTCTGAAACAACTTTTTCTAAATCAGATTTTTGTTTAACATCACAACCTTCAAATGCATTGGTTTTATCAGGGGTCTTAGTAAAAATTGTTTGCATGAATTTACAATTCTTTTCATCTGCCCTGAGTTTATGAGAGTGTAATTATTTTTGAGTTGATGAGCTCTTACAATATATTATGTTCCATATTTTGTGAGTTGATACTTATTTTCAGCTCTATAGAAAATGGCTTTTCTATCATACAAGTAAGGACTTCCTAAAACAATACCACATATATCCAAGGGAACTATGTCTAACTCAACCTCATCTACAAATGCTAACCCAAAATCAAACCTAAGTTTACATTGTCTAGTCACTTGTAGCTTTTCTTTATCACATACCCAACCTAATGGATATGGCTTCTTGTGAGGTGTGGTTAGTAGTCCCAACTTCTTTACAATTGCTTTAGAAATCAAGTTTACTTGTGAACCACTATCAAATAAAGTATCAATGTTTTGATGCTTGGAAATAACTCTAATATGAAAAAGCTCATGTCTTTTCCTCTCATTTTCTTCATTATCATTAGATTGTGCAGAATTACTAGTAGATGCTTCAGAATTTTTACCTTTTATACCTGTAGCTGTGACTGTTGTTTCATCACCTGAGTCTGACCCCAAATCTTTCTGAATAGCAATAACAGTCTTCTTCTTCTTGCCATCGAACTTCTTGGGTTTCAGCTCCGGATACAAAGACCAACAATGTTCATCATCATGTCCATCCTTCTTGCAGTGAGTGCATGAAGGTTTGGCTTTTTGTACAACATTTTCCTTCCCCTCTTTCCATTCATGCTTCCTCTTTTCCTTGTTCTTGCTTGCAGTGGGTTTTGATGAACCCCCAATCTCTGGGTTCACATTCTTACCTCTAGCCTCCAGATGTGTAGCCTAGATTGATACCTCATCTATGCTAGTAGGGTTAAACATGAGAATGGTGTGCCTCAAATAACTGTGTAGATCACCTATATACTTCAGCAAAGTTTCAGGTGAGTCTAGAGAAATGCATAGAATTAAAGCTCTTTTTCTAAATTCCTGGGTATAGCTTTGTACACTTTGCCCCTTTAATTGGCGAGGAGTTTGCCAACTCAGCATGGCTTGCTGCATATAAGCTAGTGGATAGAATTGTTTTTAATGGCAGAAACAAATTCACTCCAGGTAGAAAGAATTTTACCATGCTTCTTCAAATCAGCTTGGGTCCTGCCTTCCCACCACACTAGGGCAGTTCCTCCAAGGCATAGGCTGGCCTGTTGAATCTTTCTCCTTTTTGAATCGATGTTCTGCACTCTGTAATATACATCAATCTGTCTAATCCAGTTATCTAGTTTTTTTACATTATATTCTCCATCATATATTGGCAAATCAAATTTTACATCTAATTTAATCAAAGGGCTAGAAGGAGGTGT
Source organism: Pinus tabuliformis (assembly GCA_031772625.1). NCBI lineage: Eukaryota > Viridiplantae > Streptophyta > Pinopsida > Pinales > Pinaceae > Pinus > Pinus tabuliformis. The sequence continues at coordinate 47,779,970 of CM062805.1, read as the reverse complement.
TGATAGAAGAGCCTCTTTTCCTTTCCCTTTGCCTTCAGAATGGCCATCTAGAAGATGTCCTTCTATTCCTTTGTATTGTTTGGAGGTTGAAGTATCTTCACCTCGACCTTTCTTAAATTCTCGATACATCTCTTCTACCATGGCTCTCATGGTCATGAAACTGTCCATGAACTGAGAGTCTGATTATGAGGGAATTTCTTCTGCCATTTTCCTCCTAGGATAGACTCTTCCAATTTCTGGGTTAGTCTCAACCAGTTCTCCTTCTCCTGATTGGAGCTTTGACCTAGTTAGCATTCAACAATCCAGCACAAGCTTGTCTAACCTTAGCAAACCTAAAGCTCTGATACCACTTGATCTGATAATGAGATCTAGGGCACTTCTTAAGGTATTACAGACTCATGTGCATGGATATGCCTATGTTATTTTATGCAATGGATCGATAAGATTGCGAAATACACAAACAATGAAGAAGTAAAAAGTCATAATAGACAACACACATAAACACAACAAGTTTAATATGGAGTTCACCCAAAACTCCTGGGCTACATCTCCTGGTCCAACCTTCAGTGGTGGCCTCTCTATTATGTCTTCAAAACAGATTTTCATAAAGTATGAGCTTAATTTGAGTCTCAACACACAATAGATACAACAGTAAGATTTTTTCTTAAACCCCTCAAGCCTCTCTGAGTACACAGACTCTCTCTACCACTCTCTGTCTCTGTCTTTGTTCTGTCTCAGCATTGCCTGCCCTGTTTTCTATCAATCTGTGGCTTTAAAGCCAATCTGTGCTGACTGTTCATTTCCTTTTCTCGGGCTTTCTGGCTTCCAGCCTCTGTCCGCTCGAATCCCCCTTCTGGGCGTTAAATAATCATTGCTAACATTTTTTTAGGGGAGGTGGCCACTTGTTCTGCAACAGAAGAGTCCATCTGGCCGTTGAAATCCTTGGAATAGCCATTCTCAGTTTACACAGAGAAATGCCTTCAAACTCGGGAAAATCCGCCACAACATAGTCTTTCGGACTTCAAATATTCATAAATACGCCTTATATTTCTACCGGATTCGCCTTTAGGTTGACTGCACATCTCCACCGTTGATCTGGGAGATCCAGATCCAACGGCTATGGTTCATTTCAGTTGTCCCTTTCGTATGGGGGTTAGCCACCCGATAAGGGTGGTTTTCTCTCTCCTCAGCCTGGACATGTGGCATCCAATGTATGGACTCGGGCAGAGCCCGGCCCAAACCACTTACCGCTTTGTTCCTCTCGAAATCCCACCTGTTTTGTGGATTACCTTTGCATTTTGAAAATACGTAAAAACACTAAAAATCCCATAAAAATAGCTTTGGGCAGATTTGAAATATTATTCATTTTCATTCCCAAACCCGTTCGGCTTTGGGTTTCATTGCATCGACGCTTCCCTTCGAATTTCGTTTAATAAACGAAACATGCGAAAATACATTAAAAATGACAATTGACGGATCTCAAATCTTATGAAATAGCGTTTATATTCCCATCGGGTCTGGCTGATCGTATCACATAAATATAGATATATATATATATATATATATATATGCCTATAGCCCCGCTCCATTGTGTTTGCTGATTGCGATATTGTGATGCGATTGATCACAAGCGCATATCGCGATAACCCTGGGCCGTTTAGTGAGCACTCTATTCGTATTTGCCGATTGCGATTCTGCGATGCAACGTGGGCTGTTGATCTCTGCGCTTGATTGACAGTCCTCATTGAATCCACCGATTGCCATCGCAAGTTTTATGTGGTGTGCTTCGATTTCCTCCGCTTGTCACCGCCGATTTGCAATTTGCCGATCGGATCTGGACTGTTGATCGGCCAGATCCGACGGCTCCTGTGCATTCACTGTTCACGCCTTCGATAAGCCTATTTTCCATGGTTTCTTGGTGTTTTTGGCTGCCGATAGTGTTTTCCGTCGTTTTATGAAGGTTTGCCCATGCGATAATTTTGATCTTTTGAATGATTTTGAAGATTTAGAGAGTATTCTAGGATCCATTTGGATCAATATGTGATATCTACAATAGTCAATTCTCTTGTGGTGGTGCCCCAAGTAGCTGATAACTTAACCTGGGTGGGGACCCTTTATGTCTTAAACTTTCTTCTACCTTTCTGAGTCTTTCTCCCATTGGTGGTATGAGTTTGTGTGGTATATTTGTTGTCACACCCTTGAGCCATGGCTAGAAACCAAATTCATTTGACAACCTTATTGTCATGGCGTTACCTGCATTACATTTCAAATTGGCTTCCCTCTGGCAGGTCTATAACTGATGTCTTTAAGATTACCAAGTTTGGTAATTGTGCTCCCTTTGTCTTGGTTTTGGGTCCCATAAGTTTTAAATTAAAAGTTCATTGCTTTTGGTGGATAATGGAGAACCAGGGAATGCACAATATGTGTGGGGAGGCTTCAATAGAGCTCAACAATAGGCCAAAGAGGTTGTTGATAACTACCATGCAAACAATTCCCCATAATACCCAAAATTAAATTCACAAATTGGAGACTAGAGTTGTTCAAGAAAGACAAGTTTTCTTGGATTTTGAGATCCTACAAGACATAGCCACATGGATTCCTGACTTGGGGCACACTTGGGGACAAAGTAAGCACTATTATGTAGCAATGATCTTATATTGGAAGATGAAGACTCTATTAGGCAAAATATTGATGGATAAATAGGCTGAATGATATAAAATATTTGCTAGCTTAGAGGATGTCAAAAGATACCAACTCGATCAAAGTTATCGTCTATATAGGATTGCTCACATAGAACTTCATTTTCAGTGCAAACCAGCTTCACATGCTCCTCCAAGATTGACTAACAAAGACACAATCTTGTCACTTCTTCAGATACTTGAATCCTTATGCCTGTATTCAGTTTTTGTTTTTACAATGCACGCATACATAGCCTTTTTATGCTTTTAATGTTGAAACTTGTTGAATTTTGGACTAATTACTCTATAGGTAGGTGGCAAAAAACATCTAGTTTCCCATTTGGGTAGATTGAGACCACCTACCCAAGGACATATAAGTTGATGATGTCTGATGGATGCACATGTTTTGCTTGATTTTTTTAGGGAATACAATTAAAATTAGTAAAAAAAACATATACATATTATAGCTATTGGCTTGCCATAAAGGAAACTAGACAAGTAGCACAAAAAGAGAGTTTTAGTCAACATGATAATATGAGTTTCTATGTTAGCCATAATGTAACAAAAAGGGTCATAATTTTTTTGTAAAATCTCAATTTCCTATTATTATGCCTAGAGAGAGTAGCATAGAGGTTGCTCATAAAAAACAAACAAAAACATAAAGCCAAAACATTATTAGGTAATAAGAGTCCAACAAGATGGCACCTAGGCTATCTTCCTCATCATTTGAGGAAGGAAATTCCAGGCCTACAATTCTTTTTGCTAGGAGAGTGACCTTATTAGCCAACTTCTTCACCTTAAGTTGAAGAGTATTAATGCAAAGTAAGATCCCTTATTGTGCTTCACCACATTCCACAAGTACCTTCCCCATGATGGTATTGATTTGCCAGTGAAGGTCGATATTTTGAAGATATTTTGTTCCATGGTTGCAAATATTTACTATATCCAAGACCCAATGTCCCACGCCCTCGTCAATGTCATCCTCATGAATGAAGTTGCACTCAACGAAAATCTCAATATATGCAACATTAATCTTGGAAAAAACATACAAAGGAGTGGATTGCCAATTTTGAGTTGTTACAACCTCGACATTGCTTTGGGCATCTGACACAAACTGACTATGATGCCCATATCCATGGCGGCTTCACCCTTGACTAGAACCAACTCTAGAGCCAGGCATTATGAGAGGGTAGGCTGGGGAGCAGGGTGAGGAATAAAGGTAAAGTTGAGGGAGGGTTCTCAAAGCTTTGAGGGAAGCCTAGGGAACCCACAAGAGTGAATATATGAAGTTGTGAAGGAACTGAAGGGGAAAATACATGTAAGAAATACAAGCAGTTTCACCTGGTTGGACACCCTTATAACCATGTTGATACCTCCAAGTAATACTATATTAGAGAGTGCTTATATATGGAATTTCATTTCAATGTAACCCTAGGTATAGTAAAGGTCCCTTGGTTACCCAAAATAGGCCTTAGATAAATCAATTAATCGTTTTGTTGTTATAGTGCACTGAAAACGACACTCGAGAGGAATACTTTCTAACACCTAGTGTAGACTCTGAAGATTGTCCTACCATGACATCCTTTTTGCCTAAAGATCCTCTCTTTTTTCATATATATATTTACCACTTAACTAAAGCCATATCTACCAGGTTTTGATGAAGGTATGCATTAGTATGTTTTCTTGTTCATATTCAACTGTATACCCTATTGTTTTAATTAAAGTTATAATTGGCTACCAAATTAGTCTGTTTCCGCAACTAGTCCAAGATTCCATAGCTATCTTCATTGTTCGCGAGGCTCTAGAGCTCCAGGTCAACAGCGAAAGGTGAAAATGGATAGAGGATGACTCCTTCATGGATACCTTCCTATCCACTCGAAACTGTTTGCCAAAAGAAGCACAGGAGAACGCGGTCAAACTCCAAGTCAACTGCCGGATTAACGCAGAATAGAACCCGAGATCAGCTAAAACCTTATCATTTTGCTTTCGGAATAGAAAAACGACAGTTTAATGATAGAAGTTTAGATAGGATTAAGAGATATTAGGTTTAAAATCTTCATACAATTATGCCAAGAGACCTGCTATAAAGCTAATGGCTGCACTGTTATTTGGGTGCACACCGAATGACGTGTTTATGAACAGTCTGTGAATTTCGCGTGAATGAAATTGTTTTTGTGTGCAAGCGTTGTGTTGATTTGAAGCTCTGAACTACTATGTGGAGGGCCCCTACAAACAATGGCAGGTTTTTAATCAAATACAATCTGATTTCCTTTAATTCTTCAATTGCTCTGTTTTGTGTGACAATGCTGCATAATGATCTCTCCAGCGAATTGTTATCTGCATAAGAATTTTAATTTGATTTACACCTAGTTTAGACTGCTATCTAATTTGCTTTATACCTGGTACTGCACAGTTCTTTCCTTTTCTTATTATCCAAAGTAATTTAAGTGTGCTTAAGTCACAATATAGATGTTGCTTGGGTTACTTTGTTTGAGCAGAAATTGAACAAGCGAGAGGACCTCTCCTAAAACATTTGAGTTCAATGGTATTCCTCCATTGCTGATAAAATAGGTTTCTTTTTGCACTTAAGAGAATTAGGAGCTGCAGCATAGAGATTTAAGGTAAAAAATCCCAAACAATCTAACATAAGAAAAATCACTCTCACATCATCTATGAACTAACTAGATAGAGATTAATTCCTAGGAAACTTAATCAACATCCCTAAGAATTACAACACTAATACAATTAACAAATACCGCCCCCATATTGAGTTTAGATCTTAACAAATACATAACGACCTAATGAATAACTTCTAAGCACATATTGTGCACCCGTACTTCATCAGTCTAGGCACCTTGGTTGAATTGATCAAACACCTAGGTAATCGAATAGTATGCCTAAGGGCACAATTGAGTTGCCTTAGTTGGTTCCTTTGGATATTGGATTGTGTATTAATGTTGGACCCCACACATATATGAGAGAGCCACTTGGCACTCCCTTACCCCAAAAACCATCTCCTTTGTTACTAGCTTTCAAAATTCCTACATAAATTATCATATTGAGAATTAAAGAATTTTATCAGCATAAGAATATTCAAGTAGGAGTAAACTCTGTTAGGAGCAACAAAAAATCCTACCCACACCGTTGTTTGAGACCTATCTTAACAAAATCCTTATGTTGAGTTTATCACCATGGTACCACTCTCTATCAATATTTTTAATGGTCCCACCCACCACCATTAGGCATATATCTCAAAAGACCCATGATGCAATGTTAATTACATTAATACCAGTATGTAATAACTATTTTGTGGACTCATATCTATATGCCTACCACTCAAATAGTATATATCTCTAGTAAAGTTTCCACTTTGAAAAATTTGTGTGATGAGTTGCTATACAAGATAAACCACAACAACTCCTATCCTTAGTAAAATCTAGATGACATTTGTGACAAGATAGCCAACCTAGAGTCACTGCCTGACCAAATTTTCAAATTTATATGATACAAAATTGGATCCTAACTTCACAATCGTCAAGTTATAAATGTCCTAATGAGCCACATCAAAAGGAATGGGTTGAATCATCCAACCCTAGTGGGCATCACTCAACCCCACTTATCAATGATTATATGGCTAATATGTTGCACAAACTTCGTATAATAAATCTCAACAAATTTGATGTGCCTAACCCCATAGGATGGGTTAGTTGTATAGAACATTATTTTCCCTACATGGCATCACAGATGACTTGGTGGAACTTCATGTGGGTGTCCCATATGTTGGTCCTAATTGTTGACAATGGTGGTAATGACATGAGATATTCCACTTTAGATTTATTGCTTGGATATAATCTATCTCAAACCTCCATGCATGCTCTAAAATAAAATCTTATTATTTAGGACAACCAACCAAACTTGAACAATCTAACATAGTCAAATATTTCACATTCATTTTTATTTAATTGACTATCCACACCAAGGGCATATCTGATACTTTTTTCAAGAAATGCTTTATCGGTGATTTAAAAGAAGAGCTACATGCATGATTTTGAATGGATCATCCTACTACTTGGTTGGAAGCCTCACAAAGATCTTAGGAAGCTCAAAAGGTGGTGAGTTCTCAATAATAAAAACCCAATTTACTCCTTGTGTTTGTCCCACCACACCCCCCCCCCCCAAGAAAAAAAAACCCACAACGAATTCCTCTTTGTCCTCTCCACCTCCCAATATACAAAATCTAACTAGAGATAAAGTTGTGGAAAGCCAATTTAAAGGTCTACGCAATAACTAAATGAAAAATATTCCCCTAGGCATAAATGTAAGGAAAAAAATACTTTTTATGGCCGTTTCGAATGACATTTATGATGATGAAGATGAAGTTATACCCCTAGTGGTCCTTCATCCATCTATTGATAGCATTACTCCCTCTAATGTATTATATGTTAAGCTTTAAACATTTATTGATGACATTATCCCTTATAGTATATAAGATTTTGAGCTAGAGATATCCTTGCATGACTTGACTAGAATTTATGTTCCCTAAACCCCCAAATTGATTGGCTACATCAAGCATTGCAAAGTCATTATCTTAATCGACAACAATGCCACCGATAATTCCATTCATCAACATGTAGCCCAAGAAACACACTACCACACTCGTGTCGTGAACAACTTGTAAATCTTGATTACTAAAGGAGGTTTATATGAAATTTGGTGGTTGTTGTGAAAATGTAAGGCTTCAAATGGGTGAGTATTCCTTTAAAGGTCACATGTTTGCGATTGAAATGGGTGGTTATGACATTGTTTCGAGTGTTAGGTGGTTATGAACATTGGTTTAAGTTTTAAGTCTTGCACAGTAATGCAGTGCATACATGGGTTCTTATAAATAGAAAAGTAAAACAATGGAAATCATATATTATACAAATATTTACCTTGAAAATCCAAACCGAGAAAACCAACAAATTGTTTGGAGCCACACCTCTAATTTTTATCACTAATCAACTTAATTATTTACAATATAATGATCGTAATAATTAAGAACATGTGATTCCTCATAAGAGGTCATGGGTTCAAATCCAAAGGGGGGTAGAGTATGTACACCTCTATAGACTTCAATATTCAAATTGTTGTGCAGATACAAGTCTCTTGTCCTGGAAACAAGGGGATTTCATACACCAATTTGGTGTTTAGCTTGGTTGTGACCTTAAAACTAGATTATTATTGTTATTTATTATTAATACGTAGGATCATACGACATCCAAGACCCCTACTCCATTAACCTATATTTGATTATAACCTCAATTAGAAAAACATGGGTTGAATCACCATGTGCCACAAAACACCAAAAGTGAAAATCATGTGCTGAAAATCGTAAAAAATGAATGCAAATAACTACCCAATTTTGTGTTCAATGACTACCGCCCCCTACTATGTCCAAAGCAACAAATAATGGGTAGGGATAGTCGTGCAAATAATATAACACATATCCAACAATGCTGGCTCTAAGTTAGCTAGCTTTCCATGGAAGTCATAGAGTTTTTAATGAGCATTGGAATGGTTGTGATCACTCTGATACTGCTTTTTAGAAAGAAAATGCTAAAAATAATAATCAATGACGAATAATAATAAATCACATTATAGCAAAACATCATGGTTATCCCAAAAACCTTAAATTGGGAAAACAAACTTGTAATATATCTATTACTCTTGGCCAAAAGGCATCTTTCAATGGAGTCACCAAGCCATTCAATTAACTACATTACATTAAATTCCATGGGAAAAACCATGGGTTACCAAAGCCTTGGGCTAGTAAACCACCAATAATAAACCCATTAATTACCATATCGAAATGAATCTATTATCAAATCAAGTTTAACTCCATAATTCAGACCAATCTCCATTTATATTTGTGAGTTGTAGGTGAGTTCCTAGCAAGAAAGGCATAACTACACTTTCTAAGGAATTATTGTCAACTCTCTAGAGATCATCAACTCCCATTGTATGGAAAAGCTTCTTAAAAATGGGGATTCATGAATTATGGCTCAATTCCATTCCATTCCTTTGAGCATCTTCTCAACAAATTCATTATGACATTCAATTATTCTTGATTAACCACCAATCCATATTTAAACCTCCACAAGGACTACCACCTTCAGAGGTGAGCATGATCATTGCATTATGTTTATACTAAATTGCCTCTCACCCATTGTACACCCATGGCACCATCCATTTCCCCAATAAATGGAACAAAAGGGATAGTTCAAGAGTTGCTAGTCACCAGTGTAATTTTCCCTACTGTAGCCCCCAACACTTGACCTGTGAGAATAACAAAATGCTAGAAATATGAAACAATATTGCCAGAAACACAAAAATATCACATTAATTGAGGCAACCTATAAAGATATTTTATTATTCAGAAGCATAATATAATGTTCACTTGCCTCTTCGAGGGGGCAACCTCCAACAGAGAAAAGGTCAAATAAGACTCCATGATTCTTCCCTTTCTATCTAAGACTATTTATAGCTTTGAGACCTCCAAAACCCTAATTATTAGTGGTCCCTTGCATAATATAGGTTAACCACTTTATTTATTAACTATGGCCCGTTTATAACTAATTGTGGTCCCTTTTCTATAATGCGGATCAACCACTTACAATTATTGTTAATGTGGATAACGCTTATGAGCTTTATTGACTTAAATAACTCACTATGACTCTGACTAGGCGCTAACATGCCCTCCCCCATCCAAAGCAACCTTATCCTCAAGGTTGAAGTTGCGGAAACTGCTGAAGAATACTGGTTGGTTCCCATGTTGCATCTCCTGGAGAGTTTTCTTTCCACTTGATGAGGACTTCCTTGATTGTGCGGCCACAAAGATGTCTTTCGTGAGTATCGAGGACTTGTTCAGGACTAAGCCAAAGTGAACCTTCCTCATCCAATTATGGTAGATTTGTTTGAATCCTGCAATTGTTGCCCACAACTTTCTTGAGGAAAGATACGTGGAAGTCTGGGTGGATTCTTGAAGTAGTCGACAGGGATAGTTTGTAAGCGACTGCTCCTATAGGCTGAAGTACTTGATAAGGCCCATATAATTTTGGTGCTAGTTTATGGTAGCCCGTGTCTTTGAGAGATGTCTGCTTATAAGGTTGGAGTCATAGGAACGCATGGTCACCTACTTGAAATGACGTCTTTAAATGATGTTGGCCGGCATATTGCTTCATTATATTCTAAGCTTGATGTAGATTATCTTTGAGATGAGTGATCATGGTGGCACAGTTCTGCACGAGCTGATCAACTGCGTGCACTTTGGAAGATCTGGGGATATAATAAGCTGGTGAAGGTGGTAGTTGGCCATACACTACCTTATCTAGTGTCATCTTGGTGGTTTCACGATAGTTAGTATTATACCGCCATTCAACTAAAGGCAACCACATTACCCATTGATGATGTCTGAAGTGAAGCACCGTAGACAGGTCTCCAAACATTTGTTGACTGATTCTGATTGACCATGAGTTTGGGGATGATAAGTTGTGCTCAGTTGGATTTGCGTGCCCTATAGCTTGAAAAGTTCCTATCAAAATTTGTTGGTGAAAGTGGGGTCTCAATCAAACAAAATGGAAGTCGACATGCCATGTAGTTTAAATATTTGGTCCATGGAAACCTGAGCCACCATTGTTGGGGTAAATGGGTGCGGTAGAGCGCAAAAATGACCATATTTGGAAAGTCTGTCAACAACCACCATGATGACTGATTTGTTGCATGACTTTAGGAGACCTGTAATTAAATTCGTGGAAACATTTGTCCAAACACTAGCAGGGAGTGGCAAGGGTTGTAAGGTTCCTGGTAGCTTGATTGTTTCCCCTTTGTTGCACTGGCATACATCGCATTCAACTACAAAAGTAAATATGTCGTTCTTCATGTTGGTCCAAAAGAAAGAGCAACATGCTCATGAATAAATCTTCTAAAAGCCTGAATTTCATGCGATCAGAGAGGAGTGTAGCTCTTTGAAGAAGCGGGTTTTGAGGGTGGAGGTCAGATATAGCACTACCCGATCCTTATAGCGAAGAACCTCATCCATCCAAGAGTAGTCCTCTGACGAATTAGGAGATGCTTGTAATCTATTAATGAATTGGGACAAAGAGGGGTGGGAGAACCATTCATGATGGGCTTCTTCAAGCCAATTTGGACTGGGTAGAGAGAGGGATAAAAGGGTGCCTCATCCTCAAATTTGTGCGACAGGGCATCGACCACTACATTTTCACACCCCTTCTTGTTAATTATCTCATAGTCGTATCCCAACATTTTTGTGAGCCATTTATTTTGCTGTGGCGACGATAGACACTGCTTGAGGGAATACTTTAGGCTATGATCATCAATGCAGATTTAGAAACACATCCCCAATAAGTATGGCATCCAAGTGTCTATTTCATGTAAGATGGCCGTAATTTCTTTCTCATATGTAGATTGACCTAGATGCTTGCCACTGAGTTGTTGACTCATGAAAGCCAATTATCTACCTTCCTAGATCAATACTGCACAAATGCCCGTACCTAAAGCATCACATTCAATCACAAAAGGTTTTGTAAATTCTGGTAGGGCCAATACTGGAGTGGAGCACATGGCTCATTTGAGAACTAATAAGGCTTGCCGAGATGCGTTAGTCTAGAGAAATGAGTTTTTATTGAGAAGATTAGTGAGGGGTCAAACAACGTGTCCATAATTGCGGACAAATTTGCGATAGTAGCACGTGAGACCCAAGAATGCCCTTAAACTCTTCAAGGTTTTTGGTTGTGGCCAACCTTACATTGCTTGAATCTTTTTCGAATCAACCCTCACTCCTTCATGACCCACAATGTGTCCCAAATACTCTACTTCTTCCATGCCAAAGGGACACTTGGATAATTTGAAAAATAGTTTATGATCTTGGAGCAGTTGTAATACCTAGTCAACATGTTGAAGATGAGTGTCCCATGTTATGTTGTAGATGGGAATGTCATTAAAAAAAACCAAGATGAATTTTTTGAGATATGGTTTCAGAAGGTGGTTCATGAGGCTCTAAAAAGTGGATGGGGCATTATAGAGACCAAATGGCATGACCAAGAATTCATAATGGCCTTCATGAGTTCAGAAGGTTGTCTTGGGAATGTCAACTTCCTTCATCCGAATTTAGTGATAGCCTGAGCTAAGGTCCAACTTGGTAAATTTTTTGGCACCATGCAGTTCATCAAGTAGATTATAACTTCTTCATGTTGTATGCTTTTATGTAACGTACTAATCTGCAGGACACAACAAATCTATAATGCCAAGATTTTACATGCACATTCCATGAGTCATCGGACACAAACAGGGAGTTGATTTATTTTTCATGGTTATTTTTATTAAAAATAGATTGTTATTAACATCATGAATTGGACTAAAATTATGCTTTTGATATTCCTTAATCTGTTTCATTTTGGCATACAATTTTTGCGTAAGAATCAGGAAGGGAATGGCCATCTCTTCTTGAACAAACTTATGTTCTTTATGCCAAGTTTTTTTTTTAGCAGGTTTTGGATGATCAACTGATCATTAAGGAGATTAAATTGTGACGACAATTGGTCTTCAAAAGACTAATTTCATGAGAAATTCTAAAGAACAAGACCATGATCATAAGAACGAAATTTCCAGAAAATTACAAGTTCTTGTAACTTCCTGTAAGGGTTTAATGGTTTGATATGTTGCATGACAGATTAGCAAATTCAAAGACTTGGGGGTTGTTCCTAAATGTACAAGGATGGTGAAATACCTATCCACACTTGAATTTGACGTCTACAGGTGGCTGGTCAACCTCAACTATTTCAGCACAAATCCCAAAAATATTATATGTTATTCTTGAGATTTTTCGACCTCTTTGAAAAATTGTAAATCCCACCACTTGTCAAAGCATTCCATAATTCACTTTTTCCCAGCAAGAGTCATTATCCATTTTTTATTTTCTCACATACACGTCATTATACATTTTGAACGCACAAATAAAACCAAGTAGCTCACTTACAAGGTTTTTGCGCCACTTTCCATTTCCGTTTTCAGTTTCCTTTTCCATTTCCATTTCCATTTACAAGTTTGCAAAAATAAATCTTGCTTCTATGTAAATCACTGAGTCCACAGTCCTTGAGTCTAAATATCTTTCTAAAAACACCTTGAAGCTTGCATGCCTTAATGGCAAGCTATCATCCCGATTAGCAACGGGAATACATCAATGTCCCTTGTTCGTCGGAGCTTCTAAGTATTCGACAACAACAAATTCATTCATGCTTAGAAAGATGTGTTAGGGCACCTTGACTCTCATCCAAATCAAAGATGGGAGCTCTCGTTTTGACTAGTGGCATCCATTAATGGCCACTAAGTTAACAATTTCTTGTTATGTTCAACACCAAAACATTTATTCACATGAGAAGAATTGTGCCAACGAGTGTAGAAGACTTGAAGACATTTACTTTCATTTTGTAGCAGAGGAAACATATTTACTTTCATCATTTTTCAGTTTTTGATGCAAATGACTTGAGGACAAGTCAATAAATAAGGCTGGGGGGGAAGTCTAAATTCTGAATTTGGTATACCTTCCAAGCCTTATACATTTACAGCCGCATTTAGCAGCAGATTATGAACATTCAACAGAAGATCCAGTAGCAGATTTAGCAGAAGATGCAGCAACAATAAAAGATTCATTTTTTCGACTTCATCCACCATTTTCATAGCCAAAAGAAGACGACTATGATTAGAATTTTGCAGCCACACATGCACATCTCTCATCCATTTTTGAAAGGGTAAGTTGAGGTATGATATTTTCTAACTTTTAACCATTTAATTCCTTGAAAAAGACTAGAATGATAATTTTTGGAAACAAAGCACTTCCATTTCTCATTTCACACAACTGCCAAAACCATCAGTTTGGGGGGAGGATATATTTACATTCATACTTTGTCACATTCATATTTTTCCATATTCATATATCACATTCTAAAACCCACATACTTTCCAAATATATTTACTATTACATCATCATGAGCATATAAATGGCTTTGTAAAAAGTACTTAAAAGTTAATGGATGCCAGCGTAATCATGGTTGTCACACAAGAACCAACCATGATACATTCCAACAAAAATACTTTGCAATAAAAATCACATTATCATTATGCAAAGATCATACATTGAATGCAACAAACAAAATATGGTTGAAACACAAGAACCAACCAAGTTGCAATTCAACAAACACACTTTGCAAACATTAGTAAATGATATCATGCAAAGATTAAGCCAAAAAGCTCAAGTATCAAAAGTAATGTAATAGATTGCATGAGGACATGCAATGCCTTTAGTTTGGGGGTATGTTGGGCCTAAGAATTATCCTTAAAATACATCCACTTTCACTCCATTCACACATTTTATCACATCTATTTCACCACCATGTCATCACATCAAGCTTCACTTTCATCATTATATGGGTTACCCTTGTGTTTTCCAAAACATTATTAATTCTTAGCATTTTTAAGTGAATTTGTGGTTAAACTTTAGAAAATAATATCCTTATACTTATACCTAATAATTGGAATGAGAAATTTGACATGTGTAGGTACAAAGGAAGCTTCCAAGGCATATTTATGTGGCACTCTATGTTCACTTTCGAATTTGAGGAGATCATGGACCTCATGGAGAAGATCATGGACCTCATGGATGAGATCATCAAGGATAGGGTTATGTGTCACCATTGGTTGAGAAATATGTGGATCAAAGGACGAATAGTGGATCTACATTTATGAGTTTGTTATCATAGCTTTTGTATAAACAAGAGTGTTATCTCCTTCATTTGTAATCTTAATTTTTAGAATCTTAGAACCTAGTCCTTCATTGTAACTTAGTAATGTTAATCTAGATAGAATTTAGAATAGTTTTTGTTTGGATCATATGAGCTTATAGCCATTGTACTTTGAAAATTATGATGAATAAAATGGAGCTTCTTTGATCCTCTACATTTGACTTCTCTTTTGGTGTGCTTGTGAATCCTTGGAAGGATCCCCATTGCCTAGCAAGGACACTTTTGTTTTGGTAAGCTTTTATTTTTGTTTGTGAATTTCATTAGATTAAATTATTAGGCTCATATGTTTGAAATATTAATGAATGACCTTTCATAAGAAAGTATTAATGTTTCCTTTAATGAATTTGGTTTGTTATTTAATGTTTGATTTCATTAGATTAAGTTTCTGATTTATATGCTTGAGATATAAATGAATAGTCTCTTGTAAGAGAGCTTTAATATTTCATGCAATCAATTAGAATTAGGTTTAAGTGCTTTAATTTCATTAGTTTAAATAATTTGTCTCTAAGCCCATATATGTTGGATGATCCTTGAAGTTTACTTACCTGGATTGATAGTAAATGAAACTCTAATTTGCATCCGCATTTTAGACCCAACATTTTGGCGCCGTTGTCGGGGAGGATGATTTGGAGATAGACTTAGGAAGTTATTTTTATTGCAATTTATTTTTATGGACTAACTTGTGAAACCTAGTGATAACAGGATCTTCATAAAGGAGTTCAAGTTTGAGCTTTTTGATTTTTTCATACTTAGTTAGTTTCAAATTCAGTTTTTAAACCCCCCATTTCTTACTAATCCATCTACAGATGAGAAAATTGAAAATGTTGAATAGGTACTTCTTGGAGAGCAAGAACAATATTGAAGATTGGTTTCGAAAGAACCTTGCACCAAATCCAAGAATAAGACAGGTTACTCACATGCTTGCAAATAATCAAGTAAAAACTTTAAATCTAGATGTGAGCATTTTTGAATTTCTAGTCCGTAGATGGCTTCACTGGAAGCATTCTTTTACCTAGGAAATAAAAAAATCTTTCAAGGTAGAATAGATTAAATAAATAAAATGAGATCTCATAGAGTTTTCCTTTAGTCTTGTTTTCAAAAAATAAAAATAATAAAAAATCATCCACATTTCTCATGAATAAATTTAGGTAAGAGCTACTTCATCCACGCTAACCTGCAAAAAAAAATAAAAATAAAAAAAATCAATAGGTTAGTATGCTCTCTTCCTACGCTTCGAGCGATCAGGAAGATCAGAAAGGGTTTTGGTGTAGGAAAAACCTGTCATCATTTAACCTGGTTGTTTACATAGATAACACACTCTTCTATCACTCTAGTCCATTTTTCATTTTTAAAATCAAAATGATAAAAAAACATAAAAGAAAACAAAATCATTAAAAAAAAACTAAACAAATAAAGAATAGAAAAATTATATTTAAAAATTAAAAAATATTTCAAAAAAAAAAAACAAAAAAATAAATACAATAATAATGAAAAACAAATAACAATAAAACAAGAACCTTAAAACACAAAACATCATATATTAAAAAAAACCTAAACAATACATAAAATAGAGAATACAAAAGAAAAAAAATAAAAAAAATAGCAAAATGAATGTAAAAGTGAATGACAAAACCCATCAGGTGTATATACATAAATAAGAAAAATAAGAGTGAAATAAAACAAACCAAACCCACTTAGGGTCGAAAGCCATAAGGTCGAGATCCATTTAAATAAACATAGTATACTTTGCATTTAAATTGACGGTCATAGGTTTGAATGAACAAGGTATGCGATGCAAAAGAAATACACAATTTTTGAAACACGAATCGCATTTGGCTTCAACCTATCCAAACTCCAGCCTACAAATAAAAACTTTTATCATGAACATTTTGTGGATCTTGATCTCGATCTCTGCATTGCATAGTATTCCAACCTTTTGTTTAAATACAAAAATGATGGTTTGCGTGGTAAGTTTGGTGAGAAATGAAAAAAAATGAAATTTTAACAAGTCAATCTATTGGATGATTACTTAATTTTCGAATCAAAATATGATAAGAATCTCCAAATGGAATATCAAAATTAATGTGTGGGGAAAAACAGTTGACTGATCCGTTTTTTCGGGCGAATAGGATGAGGTTGAATTTAAATTGCCATTTTGTTTTCATCGTGCGTCAGTGTAATTCGGAAAACCATTGTAGGTTTCGAGCGAATAGGATGAGGTTGAATTTAAAGAAAAGACTTTGTGTGCCTTAAAAAATGTAACATGTGCGTTTCAATGGTTGGGTCATGCGTTTTATTAGGCGGAAATCATGGTTTCGATTCCAACAACCGTCACTCATTTATAAAACCACAAATGAATTCAATTTTTTTTATTAAATAAACACATTTAAATAATAATATTCTGGCAACAAAGTATTGCTTTGACATCAAGAGCTCTCGACACAACACATTGGCAGACTTTGGAAGCGAATTTGGAAGATTGATTTATCGAACATTTAGAGGATTATCTTGTTTTGACAATAAAACTATAACTTCTTCATGTCGTATGCTTTTATGTAACGTACTAATCTGCAGGACACAACAAATCTATAATGCCAAGCTTTTACATGCACATTCCATGAGTCATCGGACACAAACAGGGAGTTGATTTATTTTTCATGGTT
Source organism: Pinus tabuliformis (assembly GCA_031772625.1). Lineage (NCBI taxonomy): Eukaryota > Viridiplantae > Streptophyta > Pinopsida > Pinales > Pinaceae > Pinus > Pinus tabuliformis. Next base: position 47,762,774 of record CM062805.1, on the reverse strand, counting down.
ATTTTTAATAAAAATAGATTGCTATTAACATCATGAATTGGACTAAAATTATGCTTTTGATATTCCTTAATCTGTTTCATTTTGGCATACAATTTTTGCATAAGAATCAGGAAGGGAATGACCATCTCTTCTTGAACAAACTTATGTTCTTTATACCAAGTTTTTTTTTTAGCAGGTTTCAGATGATCAACTGATCATTAAGGAGATTAAATTGTGATGACAATTGGTCTTAAAAAGACTAATTTCATGAGAAATTCTACAGAAAAAGACCATGATCATAAAAACGAAATTTCCAGAAAATTACAAGTTCTTGTAACTTCCTTTAAGGTTTTAATGGTTTGATATGTTGCATGACATATTAGCAAATTCGAAGACTTGGGGGTTGTTCCTAAATGTACAAGGATGGTGAAATACCTATCCACACTTGAATTCAACGTCTACAGGTGGCTGGCCAACGCTGGTCAACCTCAACTATTTCAGCACAAATCCTAGAAATATTATATGTTATTCTTGAGATTTTTCGACCTCTTTGAAAAATTGTAAATCCCACCACTTGTCAAAGCATGCCATAATTCACTTTTTCCCAGCAAGAGTCATTATCCATTTTTTATTTTTCTCACATACACGTCATTATACATTCCAAACCCACAAATAAAACCAAGTAGCTCACTTACAAGGTTTTTGAGCCACTTTCCATTTCCGTTTTCAGTTTCCTTTTCCTTTTCCATTTCCATTTACAAGTTTGCAAAAAAAAATCTTGCTTCTATGTAAATCACTGAGTCCATAGTCCTTGAGGCTAAATATATTTCTAAAAACAACTTGAAGCTTGTATGCCTTAAGAGCAAGCTATCATCTTGATTAACAATGGGAATACATTAATGTCCCTTGTTCGTCGAAGCTTCTAAGTATTCGACAACAACAAATTCATTCATGCTTAGAAAGATGTGTTAGGGGCTGCACCTTGACTCTCATCCAAATCAAAGATGGGAGCTCTCGTTTTGACTAGTGGCATCCATTAATGGCCACTAAGTTAACAATTTCTTGTTATGTTCGACATCGAAACATTTATTCACATGAGAAGAATTGTGCCAACGAGTGTAGAAGACTTGAAGACATTTACTTTCATTTTGTAGCAGAGGAAGTAGATTTACTTTCATTATTTTTCAGTTTTTGATGTAAATGACTTGAGGACAAGTCAATAAATAAGGCTGGGGGGGAAGTCTAAATTCTGAATTTTGTATACCTTCCAAGCCTTATACATTTTCAGCCGCATTCAACAACAGATTCCGAACATTCAACAAAAGATCCAGTAGCAGATTTAGCAGAAGATGCAACAACAATAAAAGATTCATTTTTTCGATTTCATCCACCATTTTCACAGCCAAAAGAAGACGACTATAATCAGAATTTTGCAGCCACACATGCACATCTCTCATCCATTTTTGAAAGGGTAAGTTGAGGTATGATATTTTCTAACTTTTAACCATTTAATTCCTTGAAAAAAGACTAGAATGATAAATTTTGGAAACAAAGCACTTCCATTTCTCATTTCACACAACTGCCAAAACCATCAGTTTGGGGGGGGGATATATTTACATTCATACTTTGTCACATTCATATTTTTCCATATTCATATATCACATTCTAAAACCCACATACTTTCCAAATATATTTACTATTACATCATCATGAGCATATAAATGGCTTTGTAAAAAGTATTTAAAAATTAATTGGATGCCAACGCAATCATGGTTGTCACACAAGAACCAACCATGATGCATTCCAACAAAAATACTTTGCAATAAAAATCACATTATCATTATGCAAAGATCATACATTGAACACAACAAACAAAATATGGTTGAAACACAAGAACCAACCAAGTTGCAATTCAACAAACACACTTTGCAAACATTAGTAAATGATATCATGCAAAGATTAAGCCAAAAATCTCAAGTATCAAAAGTAATGTAATAGATTGCATGAGGACATGCAATGCCTTTAGTTTGGGGGTATGTTGGGCCTAAGAATTATCCTTAAAATACATCCACTTTCACTCCATTCACACATTTTCTCACCTCTATTTCACCACCATGTCATCACATCAAGCTTCATTTTCATCATTATATGGGTTACCTTTGTGTTTTCCAAAACATTATTAATTCTTAGCATTTTTAAGTGAATTTGTGGTTAAACTTTAGAAAATAATATCCTTATACTTATACCTAACAATTGGAATGAGAAATTTGACATGTGTAGGTACAAAGGAAGCTTCCAAGACATATTTATGTGGCACTCTATGTTCAATTTCGAATTTGAGGAGATCATGGACCTCATGGAGGAGATCATCAAGGATAGGGTTATGTGTCACCATTGGTTGAGAAATACGTGGATCAAAGGATGAATAGTGGATCTACATTTATGAGTTTGTTATCATAGCTTTTGTATAAATAGGAGTGTTATCTCCTTCATTTATAATCTTAATTTTTAGAATCTTAGAACCTAGTCTTTCATTGTAACCTAGTAATGTTAATCTAGATAGAATTTATAATAGTTTTGGTTTGGATAATATGAGCTTATAGCCATTGTACTTTGAAAATTATGATGAATAAAATGGAGCTTCTTTGATCCTCTACATTTGACTTCTCTTTTGGTGTGCTTGTGAATCCTTGGAAGGATCCCCATTGCCTAGCAAGGGCACTTTTGTTTTGGTAAGCTTTTACTTTATGTTTGTTTGTGAATTTCATTAGATTAAATTATTAGGCTCATATGTTTGAAATATTAATGAATGACATTTCGTAAGAAAGTATTAATGTTTCCTTCAATGAATCTGGTTTGTTATTTAATGTTTGATTTCATTAGATTAAGTTTCTGATTTATATGCTTGAGATATAAATGAATAGTCTCTTGTAAGAGAGCTTTAATATTTCATGCTATCAATCAGAATTAGGTTTAAGTTCTTTAATTTCATTAGTTTAAATAATTTGTCTTTAAGCCCATACATGTTGGATGATCCTCGAAGTTACTTACCCGGATTGATAGTAAATGAAACTCTCATTTGCATCCGCATTTTAGACCCAACATTTTGGCACCGTTGTCGGGGAGGATGATTTGGAGATAGACTTAGGAAGTTATTTTTATTGCAATTTCTTTTTATGGACTAACTTGTGAAACCTGGTGACAACAGGATCTTCATAAAGGAGTTCAAGTTCGAGCTTTTTGATTTTTTCGTACTTAGTTAGCTTCAAATTCAATTTTTTTTTAAAGCCCTCATTTCTTACTAATCCATCTACGGGTGAGAAAATTGAAAATGTTGAACAAGTACTTCTTGGAGAGCAAGAACAATATTGAAGATTGGTTTCGAAAGAACCTTGTGCCAAATCCAAGAATAAGACATGTTACTCACATGCTTGCAAATAATCAGGTAAAAACTTTAAATCTAGATGTGAGCATTTTTGAATTTCTAGTCCGTAGATGGCTTCACTGGAAGCATTCTTTTACCTAGGAAATAAAAAAATCTTTCAAGTTAAAGGTAGAATAGATTAAAACAAATAAAATGAGATCTCAAAGAGTTTTCCTTTAGTCTTGTTTTTTAAAAATAAAAATAATAAAAAAATCATCCACATTTCTCATGAATAAATTTAGGTAAGAGCCACTTCATCCACCCTAACCTGCAAAAAAAGATAAAAAATCAATAGGTTAATATGCTCTCTTCCCGCGCTTCGAGTGATCAGGAAGATCAGAAAGGGTTTTGGTGTAGGCAAAACCTGTCATCGTTTAACTTGGTTGTTTACATAGATAACACACCCTTCTAGCACTCTAGTCCATATTTCATTTTTAAAATCAAAATGATAGAAAAACATAAAAGAAAACAAAATCATTAAAAAAAAACTAAACAAATAAAGAATACAAAAATTATATTTAGAAATTAAAAAATATTTCAAAAAAAAATAACAAAAAAATAAATACAATAATAATGAAAAACAAATAACAATAAAAAAAAACCTTAAAACACAAAACATCATATATTGAAAAAAAACCTAAACAATACATAAAACAGAAAATACAAATGAAAAAAAAAAAAAACAAATAGCAAAATGAATGTAAAAGTCAATGAAAAAACCCATCAGGTGTATATACATAAATAAGAAAAATAAGAGTGAAATAAAACAAACCAAACCCACTTAGGGTCAAAAGCCATAAGGTCGAGATCCATTTAAATAAACATAGTATACTTTGCATTTAAATTGACGGTCACAGGTTTGAATGAACAAGGTATGTGATGCAAAAGAAATACACAATTTTTGAAACACGAATCGCATTTGGCTTCAACCTATCCAAACTCCAGCCTACAAATAAAAACTTTTGTCATGAACATTTTGTGGATCTTGATCTCGATCTCTGCATTGCATAGTATTCCAACCTTTTGTTTAAATACAAAAATAATGGTTTGCGTGGTAAGTTTGGTGAGAAATGAAATAAAATGAAATTTTAACAAGTCAATCTGTTGGATGATTACTTAATTTTCGAATCAAAATATGATAAGAATCTCCAAATGGAATATCAAAATTAAAGTGTGGCGAAAAACAGTTGACTGATCCGTTTTTTCGGGCGAATAGGATGAGGTTGAATTTAAATTGCCATTTTGTTTTCATCGTGCGTTAGTGTAATTCGGCAAACCGTTGCAGGTTTCGAGCGAATAGGATGAGGTTGAATTTAAAGAAAAGACTTTGTGTGCCTTATAAAATGTAACGTGTGTGTTTCAATGGTTGGGTCATGCGTTTTATTAGGCAGAAATCGTGGTTTCGATTCCAACAACCGTCACTCATTTATAAAACCATAAATGAATTCAATTTTTTTTTAAAATAAACACATTTAAATAATAATATTTTGGCAGCAAAGTATTGTTTCGACATCAAGAGCTCTCGGCACAACACATTGGCAGAATTTGAAAGATTGATTTATCGAACATTTGGAGGATTATCTTGTTTTGACAATAAAATTATAACTTCTTCATGTTGTATGCTTTTATGTAACATAATAATCTGCAGGACACAACAAATCTATAATGCCAAGCTTTTACATGCACATTCCATGAGTCATCGGACACAAACAGGGAGTTGATTTATTTTTTCATGGTTATTTTTATTGAAAATAGATTGTTATTAACATCAAGAATTGGACTAAAATTATGCTTTTGATATTCCTTAATCTGTTTCATTTTGGCATACAATTTTTGCGTAAGAATCAGGAAGGGAATGGTCATCTCTTCTTGAACAAACTTATGTTCTTTATGCCAAGTTTTTTTTAGCACGTTTCGGATGATCAACTGGTCATTAAGAAGATTAAATTGTGACGACAATTGGTCTTCAAAAGGCTAATTTCATGAGAAATTCTAAAGAAAAAGACCATGATCATAAGAACGAAATTTCCAGAAAATTACAAGTTCTTGTAACTTCTTGTAAGGGTTTAATGGTTTGATATGTTGCATGACAGATTAGCAAATTCGAAGACTTCGGCATTGTTCCTAAATGTACAAGGATGGTGAAATACCTATCCACACTTGAATTCGACGTCTACAGGTGGCTCGTCAATGCTGGTCAACCTCAGCTATTTCAGCACAAATCCCAGAAATATTATTTGTTATTCTTGAGATTTTTCGACCTCTTTTGAAAAATTATAAATCCCACCACTTGTCAAAGCATGCCATAATTCACTTTTTTCCAGCAAGAGTCATTATCCATTTTTTTTTCTCACATACATGTCATTATACATTTCGAACCCACAAATAAAACCAAGTAGCTCACTTACAAGCTTTTTGCGCCACTTTCCATTTCCGTTGTCAGTTTCCTTTTCCATTTCCATTTCCATTTACAAGTTTGCAAAAAAAATCATGCTTCTATGTAAATAATTGAGTCCATAGTCCTTGAGTATAAATATCTTTCTAAAAACATCTTGAAGCTTGCATGCCTTATGGGCAAGCTATCATCCCGATTAACAATGGGAATACATCAATGTCCCTTTGTCGTCGGATCTTCTAAGTATTCGACAACAAAAAATTCATTCATGCTTAGAAATATGTGTTAGGGGCACCTTGACTCTCATCCAAATCAAAGATGGGAGCTCTTGTGTTGACTAGTGGCATCCATTAATGGTCACTAAGTTGACAATTTCTTGTTATGTTTGACATCGAAACATTTATTCACATGACAAGAATTGTGCCAACGAGTGTATAAGACTTGAATAAATTTACTTTTATTTTGTAGCAGAGGAAGCATATTTACTTTCATTATTTTTTAGTTTTTGATGTAAATGACTTGAGGACAAGTCAATAAATAAGGCTGGGGGGAAGTGTAAATTCTGAATTTTGTATACCTTCCAAGCCTTATACATTTTCAGCTGCATTCAACAGCAGATTCTGAACATTCAACAGAAGATCCAGCAACAGATGCAACAACAATAAAAGATTCATTTTTTTGACTTCATCCACCATTTTCGCAGCCAAAAGAAGACGACTATGATCAGAATTTTACAGCCACACATGCACATCTCTCATCCATTTTTGAAAGGGTAAGTTGAGGTATGATATTTTCTAACTTTTAACCATTTAATTCCTTGAAAAAAAACTAGAATGATAATTTTTGGAAAAAAAGAACTTCCATTTCTCATTTCACACAACTGCCAAAACCATCAGTTTGGTGGGAGGATATATTTACATTCATACTTTGTCACATTCATATTTTTCCATATTCATATATCACATTCTAAAACCTACATACTTCCCAAATATATTTAATATTACATCATCATGAGCATATAAATGGCTTTGTAAAAAGTACTTAAAAGTTAATTGGATGCCAACATAATCATGGTTGTCACACAAGAACCAACCATGATGCATTCCAACAAAAATACTTTGCAATAAAAATCACATTATCATTATGCAAAGATCATACATTGAATGCAACAAACAAAATATGGTTGAAACACAAGAACCAACCAAGTTGCAATTCAACAAACACACTTTGCAAACATTAGTAAATGATATCATGCAAAGCTTAAGCTAAAAAGCTCAAGTATCCAAAGTAATGTAATAGATTGCATGAGGACAACAATGCCTTCAGTTTGGGGGTATGTTGGACCTAAGAATTATCCTTAAAATACATCCACTTTCACTCCATTCACACATTTTCTCACCTCTATTTCACCACCATGTCATCACATCAAGCTTCACTTTCATCATTATATGGGTTACCCTTGTGTTTTCCAAAACATTATTAATTCTTAGTATTTTTAAGTGAATTTGTGGTTAAACTTTAGAAAATAATATCCTAATACTTATATCTAACAATTGGAATGATAAATTTGACATGTGTAGGTACAAAGGAAGCTTCCAAGGCATCTTTATGTGACACTCTATGTTCAAATTCGAATTTGAGGAGATCATGGACCTCATGGAGGAGATCATGGAAGATAGGGTTATGTGTCACCATTGGTTGAGAAATATGTGGATAAAAGGAGGAAAATTGGATCTACATTTATGAGTTTGTTATCATAGCTTTTGTATAAATAGGAGTGTTATATCCTTTATTTGTAATCTTAATTTTTAGAATCTTAGAACCTAATCCTTCATTGTAACCTAGTAATGTTAATCTAGATAGAATTTAGAATAGTTTTGGTTTGGATCATATGAGCTTATAGCCATTGTACTTTGAAAATTATGATGAAAAAAATGGAGCTTCTTTGATCCTCTACATTTGACTTCTCTTTTGGTGTGCTTGTGAATCCTTGGAAGGATCCCCATTGATTAGCAAGGACACTTTTGTTTTGGTAAGCTTTTATTTTATGTTTGGTTGTGAATTTCATTATATTAAATTATTAGGTTCATATATTTGAAATATTAATGAATGACCTTTTGTAAGAAAGTTTTAATGTTTCCTTCAATAAATCTGATTTGTTATTTAATGTTTGATTTCATTAGATTAAGTTTCCGATTTATATGCTTGAGATATAAATGAATAGTCTCTTGTAAGAGAGCTTTAATATTTCATGCAATAAATCAGAATTAGGTTTAAGTGCTTTAATTTCATTAGTTTAAATAGTTTGTCTCTAAGTCCATATATATTGGATGATCCTGGAAGTTTACTTACCCGGATTGATAATAAATGAAACTCTAATTTGCATCCGGGTCAATGATTTACAATTATTATTAATGCAGATAACCACTTACGAGATTTTTTGACTCAACTAACTAACTATGACTATGACTAGGCCCCTTAGGCTTATTACATAAATAAAGGGGTTAGGGTTGGAACCTAACAACAAAGGCATAACTACACTTTCTAAGGAATTATTGTGAACTCTCTAGAGGTATTCATGAATTATGGCTCAGTTCCATGCCATTCAATCCTTTGAGCATCTTCTTAACAAATTTATTATGAGATGCAATTATCCTTGACTGAACACCAATCCATATTTAAACCTCCACAAAGGCTACCACCTTCAGAGGTGAACATGATCATTGCATTATGTTCATACAAAATAGCCTCCCACCCGTTGTACACCCACGACACCATCCATTTCCCCAATAAATGGAACAAAATAGATAGTTCAAGAGTTGCTAGCCACTAGTGTAATTTTCTCTACTGCCACCCCCATTCTTCATCGGTTGTTATTGTCCTTGAGAGTGTAGGCGCTTGGCACATGTGCCATAACTTTTGAGCATATAACATACTAGAAATTAAGGATAAGTTTCCCATTCCAGTCAATTGATGACCTTTTGGATGAGCTTAAGCATGCTTAATGTTAGACACAAGTAATACTGAGAGGGGGGGGGGGGGGGGGTGAATCACTATTTCAAAAATATTATAAAATTTCTACAAATAAAACTTAATAGAAAATTCACTTCAAAATGATGTAACAAGATCATTCACATGCACATGAAGAACACAAACAATCATCACATGTGGACCCTCGAAGTTTAGGTGGAATACCCCCCCTCCAGGGCAGAAAACCACCAAACTGTTTGTTGGTTCTTCTTATTATCTATTGCTTCAAAATATTCTCATTTAAATTACATCAACTAGCCACCGTTGGCAATGGATCACCCAATCCTTGATTAAAATGAGAAATTTTGGCCACAACCAACTTGGAGCACCCACTCCTACAATAGAAAATCAGCATGCACTTAGCTTGAATCTCCTACTCCAAGTACAAACAATTATGCAATAAGACAATATGATTTGGAACTGGAAACAACGCTGCATAAAACAAAACTAACATCAAATGAGAACCCTCATGCAACCACAATTCCACACTCCAAATGAGAGAACAAATCTCCACACACACTCCCTCCAAACTGATCTTCAATCTTTGCACACAACTTTGAAACACAGTTGATGAATAATTTTTGAAGCACACTGCAATAATGAAGCTCTTAACTCTCTGCTACAATCATTGGTTTGTGTACTTTCTCTCCATGCACACTCAATCACTCACACTAGTAGAGAACAAACTAAATGAGCAATTTTCTTCTCATATTTGTAATTTTTGGAGATGGTTAAGTCAATAAATTCTTCAGATGATGGAGCTTGCCCAAAACCTTTTTACACACTTCAGATTTTATTGAGATAGGCATATTGACCTAATCAAGCCACTTAATCCATTAACCATTTTTTATTTTCAACTTTGATCAACTTCTAGAGGCCCCACGACTTGTCTCAACCTTTTTTTGAAAAATTCTGATCATGAGCTTCGACAAATACAAAATAATATCAATTATGCGTACAAAATCCATAGCAAAATTTGAGTCTCCTTTCAATCACATGAACATTCCTATAAAATTCTAGTGTCAACCGCACACAAAGAACTGTCACAAAGCGGTCAAAGCCTTTCAATCGCACGCATAAGCCATCATCCATGCGGTTGGGGCAGAGCATTCTGTAAAACAAAAAATCTTGCCCTAAAACTTGTGACAAAGATTCAGGGGGTTGATATGACCTATAAAACATCCTTCCAAACCCATATTGACATCATGAAACCATCTACATGACTCAACACACAACATCAACTTGACCTCTATAAAAGTTATAGCTCAGCTTTAGATGAGGCCTTGTTACATCATGGCACATTTCCTATAGACCTTCTAATACTATGACAACATTTTACATCATCATGACAACCTTCAACAAGTATACAAAAAACTCAAGATGATACATAGTGACTCATGAGTACATGACTTACAATAGGTGACATCAATGGAAACACAAACATGCCAACAAACTCCCCCTTTTCCAATGATGTCAACCTGTAGCTTCTGAAGATAATTATTACATTTACATATAGAAATCTGAAGCTGAGCACATACACAACTCACTCTCTCTCCCCCTTTGACATCAATGGCAAGGGGTTCTACATGGAAAAAAAAAATACATAAGACAATGTGATACATAGCCAATGATGAAGTACTCCCCCTTGAAGGGTTGCAACAAATACTCCCCTTGAATATATTTGAGACCACTCCATCTTGAAGAAGCAATATACATGAAGAAGAAATCCATATTGAAATGAAGAAGAAGAAGCAAGAAAACATTTCATAATGCTTTGAAAATCAAGTAAACAACCAACCACTACCCATTTTCCAAATTTTGTAGCTGAAAGTGCTTTTGGTGGAAACCATATGACATCATCTAACTCCATGAAAAACTCCTCAATGCCTTCGAAAAGGCACAACACCCATCTTCTCTCTAAGATATTCAAAATTTTCCCTTGGAAGTGGCTTAGTGAAGATGTCTGCAATTTGTTCATCTAAAGCAACATACTCCAACCTCACAACTTTGTTGACCACTTGTTCTGTCAGAAAATGATATTTTATTAGTATGTGCTTGGTCTTGGAATGAAGAACTGGATTTTTGGATATTCTTATTGCACTTGTGTTGTCTACCATGATAGGAAGAGGCTCTTCATACTCAATATGCATGTCTTGAAGAGTTTTCTTCATCCATAGTATGTGTGTATAATAAAAGGCTACTGCTATATATTTAGCTTCAACAATGGACAAAGATATAGATATTTATTTCTTGCTTGCCCAAGAGAACAAACAATCTCCCAAAAGTGAGTTTCTCCTTAAGTACTTCTCTTGGCATCAATATTGCCAGCCCAATCAACATTAGTAAAAGAAAGAAAATTGAAATGTTTACTTTTGGGATACCATAATCCATAGTCAAGAGTGCCTTGAAGATCCTTTTTACAACATTAAGGAGAGTCTCCTTGGGATCAGTTTGAAATATTGAGACCAATCCTACAACTTTCATAATATCAGGCCTGTAAGAAGTTAGATACAATAAGCTACCAATCATGGAACAATACATGTACTGATTTACCTAGGGTGATTCATCATATCTACTAAATTTACATCGAGTTACCATAGGAGTGCACACCGGTTTGCAATATTTCATGCCAGATTGCATTAATTTCTCCCTAAGATAGTTTGATTGAGAAATGAAAATGCCTTTATCATCTTGAATAAATTGTAAACCAAGGAAGAAAGTTAGCTTACCCAATATTGACATCTCAAATTCCTTTTGCATTTCTTGTTCAAATTTGTGGCCCATCTCCTCAAAATCGCTTCCAAAGATAATATCATCTACATACACAAAAATTATTAGAAAATGATCACCTTCAAATTTGATATATAAATTGTTGTCTGTGGATCCCTTTTTGAAGCCTTGTTGTTGTAGATGATTATCTAGCTTTGCAAACCATGCCCTTCTAGTTTGTTTCAAGCCATAAAGGGTCTTTTTCAACCTGCAAACTTGATTTTCATCACCACCTAATAAAAAACCTTCAGGATGCTCATTTTAAACTTCCTCTTCTAGATCACCATTCAAGAAAGTTGATTTAGCATCCATTTGATACACTTACATTTTCTTTAAGCATGCAAAGGCAAAAAATTTTCTTATTGCATCTAATCTAGCTATAGGTGCAAAAGTTTCATCAAAGTCAATACCTTCTACTTGAGTATATCCTTTGCACACAAGTCTTGCCTTGTTCCTTACCATCTCACCTTCTTCATTTAGCTTGTTCTTGAACACCCACTTGGTTTCAATGATGTCTTTGTCCTTTTGCCTTGGCACGAGCTCCAATGTATTGTTCTTCTTAATCTGATCTAACTCTTCATTCATCGCGTTCAACTAGTTTTGACCTTATTTAGCTTCATTGAAGTTTTTGGGCTCTATTTGAGACAATAATGCAGTAAAATATGTAGAAATTCTCACTGTATATTAACCTGATAATGCAATATAACTAAAGCAAAATACTTTAATCTACTTTGACAATCAAACTTGCAGAAGCTTAATAGATTTGAGCAAGATCAAGCATAACACATATAAACAGAAGCATAATCCATGCATATGAAACATAGAAGAATACTCAGGGGAAAACCTTAGCTAAAAACCCCACTATCTGTATTATCATACAAGGTGGAAATATCATAGAATTACACAAAGCTTTAGCTCTCACAGCTAGCCATCTCTCAGTACAATTCTCCTGGATGCTCACAGGCAAACAAGGCTTCTCACAAACCTTCTCCTTTACCTTCCAAGCCTCCTATTTCCTTGAGCTGTTTCTCCTGGGTGATCCTACTGTTACCAAGTGTAACACTGATCACTCACACTGATCTCACACCCTGTAAAACTGCGCAATCCTCAAGGAACCTTCTTCCTTCCGCATGGATGAGTTTCCTTTATAGGAAAACTCATGCAACTGATAGTACATTGTCACTGTCTTTAATCTCAACTGGGTCTTTCTCTAAATAGACATCCATGAGTTATTTATGAGAGAACCTTCAGTTATCTGGAGTACACTAGTTGGATGCATGCATGCATTAACTGACTGAATTCACAATTAGTTCCTCAAACAGTTTGGAACTAATTTAACTGGACATAACTCAGTTAACTGAGCCAACTAATTACAACTCAATTATAACTCATCCTTATCCCCTTAATTTAAGGGATAACTGTTGCATGACTTCACAAAGACTTCTAGCTTGAATTTTTCCAACTAATTAATCCATAATGAATGAATTAATTATTTTTCAAGTAGCTGGTGAGACTAAATTCGAATTTTAATTCTCAATTTTAATTCAAGGACAAATTAAAATTGGAATATTCTGGATTCTATTTTTATCATTTCTTATTGCTATTTTCAACACTCCCTCTCAACAAGAAAGTAATTCAACTCGATCCCGATCCTGAACCTTTGGAATGTTCTGCATGCAACACTTCTCTCTAGTGTTGTTGCTCCAGCAACTCCAGAAACAAAAAAAATATCCAACCTAAATCAGAATGATGCCTTTGTCATCAAAATCTCTGACTGCTATTGCCTCTATTGACTGAAAACTCTGTGCTTCTGCTGACTCAGCCTTTCTGCACTGTTGTCAATCCTTCTCTGCGCTCTTCAGTATCTGACTGCTCTAGCCTTTGTCACTTTGATCTCTGACTGCATCAATCCCACTGATTCCTCCCGCTACTATGTACTTTGGGCTCCCGTAGCAAGGTACGATCCATGAGATAAAACCTCTGAATGGACCCTGCCCAATTTAAGCCTTCTTGAGATTATCACTTCACATCGCCCCACCTCACACCTGGAGGTATGGCTGCATGTGATCCCTCTGTTGACTTCTCCAATTGCGGCTCCTCCACAATTGTCTGAGACTTCTTCTGGCACTACATGTTGAGAGGTAATTTACTCTCCCTCTCAATCACCAAGTCTCTAACATTTGCCTTGCTCCTCAAGGATTTGCATGAATCTTGAACCTCAAGGGCATACATGTTCTTAACTCGTGAACCGATCTGTTTCACCTGTCTCATGGTGATGTGTCTAAGGAAAACCTTTCCCTTACTGAAGACAACATCGTAGCCTTTTTCCTCCAACATCGCGATCGATACCAAATTCTTCTTCAGTCCAGGCACATACTTCACATCTGTCAAGGTGATAAGAGCTCCATGCTCCCTCTAAAAAGCAACCGTGCCCACTCCTGAAACACTATACCTTTCATCGTCACCCATCTCTATGTGCATCTTGAGGTCTTTCTCCTCCAAGGTATTGAATAAACTTTTATCGCTGGTCATGTGGAATGAGGCTCCACTGTCAAGAAACCAACCACAACCCATCATCGATGACACCATGCATGCGATGAGGGTGAAATCCATTTCGAACTGAGAGGCTAATGCCTCACCTTTCGATCCTTCCGAGGATCCCTTATTTGACTTCTTTGATGGGCAATTAGTCGCATAATGACCCATCTTTTGACAATTAAAGCATCTCACTTTAGACTTGTCAACCTTCTTCCCTCCATGAGAAGAATTCAATTCAGAATGGGACGCATTCCCCTTCCCTTTCCTTGCCTTACTTGCTAAGGCCAGATTTTCTTCATCATCCTTGGATGAAGAACCATTTCGTGTGCTCCTCCTAATCTCCTCCTGCATGAGATCCAACCATATTCGTTCCCAATCCGACAGTTTCTCCCTTCCATTCGCAGAGTCCTGGTAGCTATTCCAACTCTTTGGAAGGCCAAGGAGAGCGAGGCTCACCATATCATCATCAACAGTAGTTATTCCCACACTGCTAAGCTCATCTCTTTAAGTGGTGAGCTTGTTCAGATATGTGGAAATAGTATCGCAATTCTCCATCTTGATTCTTCGAAGCTTATCCTTGAGCGCCAATTTCCTCTGGTCGTTACTGTTCTGGTAGAGGTCCTTCAATGTCTTCCACATTGAATATGGAGTATCCTTCCCATGGAGACTCGAGACAATATGGTCTCGAACTCCCTCAAGGATGATCCGTCTCGTCGTCGCCACACACTTCTTCCACTCAACCAACTCTTGTGAATTAGTTGAACCTGGCTTTGGGATTTCTTGATCAATGAAATCCTTCAAGCCGTTGTCTTTTAATACAGCCTCCATGCGATCTTTCCATGCTATGTAATTCGAGCTGTCATCCAAGGCATACTCGAGTCTCAAGCCATAGAACGCCATTGACCAACCTGAAGTATGAGATGAATTTGATTTGCACCTGCAAAACCCGAACTTCAAACTTCGAATTTTATCCTTAGTATACTGTTCACAACTCTGATAACCTTTGCTCTAATACCATGTAGAAATTCTCACTGTGGATTAACCTAATAATGCAATATAACTAAAGCAAAATACTTTAATCTACATATACAATCAAACTTGCGGAAGCTTAATAGATTTGAGCAAGATCAAGCATAACATATATAACCAAAAGCATAACCAATGCATACGAAACACAAAATATACTCAGGGGAAAGCCTCAGCTAAAAACCCCACTATCTGTATTATCATACAAGGTGGAAATATCACAGAATTACACAAAGCTTTAGCTTTCACAGCGAGCCAGCTCTCAGTACAATTCTCCTGGATGCTCATAGGCAAACAAGGCTTCTAGCAAACCTTTTCCTGTGCCCTCCAAGCCTCCTATTTCCTTGCGTTGTTTCTCCTAGATGATCCTAATATTACCAAGTGTAACACTGATCACTCACAATGATCTCACACCCTGTAAAACTGCGCAATCCTCAAGGAACCTTCTTCCTTCTTCATGGATGAGTTTCCTTATAGGAACACTCATGCAACTAATAGTACACTGTCCCTGTCTTTAATCTCAACTGGGTATTTCTATGAATAGACATGCATGAGTTATTTATGAGAGAATCTTCAGTTATCTGGAGTACACTAGTTGGATGCATGCATGCATTAACCCATTGAACTCACAATCAGTTCCTCAAACAGTTTGGAACTAATTTAACTGGACATAACTCAGTTAACTGAGCTAACTAATTACAACTCAATTATAAGTCATCCTTATCTCCTTAATTTAAGGGATAATTGTTGCATGACTTCACAAAGACTTCTAGCTTGAATTTCTCCAACTAATTAATCCATAATGAATTAATTAATTATTTTTCAAGCAGTTCGTGAGACTAAATTCGAATTTTAATTCTCAATTTTAATTCAAGGACAAATTACAATTGGAATATTCTGGATTCTATTTTTATCATTTCTTGTTGCTATTTTCAACAAAATATTACTCCTTACAAGAAGCATAAGGCAACTAAGAAGGGATATGGACTTCAACTTGGAGAGCAGGAGAATAGAGGTGATGCTAGGGGACCATTGTAGTACTGGATTTGTGGTAAATATCATCACAAGAAAGATTACCCATTGTAGCAAGGTAGCAGGCCTTAGATCTAAAGTGCTAAGGAGGTGTAGACAGTTGGGGATGTCAGCCATAGCATTACTTGGATTTATGCAGTTGTGGATAACAAGCAGGCAGATCACCAAACATCCATTATTGAGATGGAAGGTAAGCTCTGTGATTGAGTTGTTTCTATTTTTATTGACCCCAGATCCAATTATAGTTATGTTAATCCTAACGTGATGGATAAGTGTGGTTAGAGAAAATAAGTGCATGTAGAGTCTTGGTTGGTGTAGTTGGATACAAGTACTGAGAAGAGAGTTCATAATTGATTAAGAGCTTATGCATTTGAGCTATATGGTATGCCTACATCAAAAAATCTAAATGTGCTTCCATTGGGACCATAGTATGATTTTGGCTATGGATTGGTTGTACATCCATAGGACCAAAGTAGATTGTTATGACAAGGCTATTGAGTGCTTGGATGATAATGGGAAAAAGAGAATCTTGTAGGGAAAGAAGAAGCCTACATCGGTGAGGATGGTTACAACTATGAAAGCTAAGCGTAGTTGTAAGAAGGGGTGTGTATTGTTTGTAGTTCGTATTTCCAATGACAAGTGTAAGGATGTTGAGGATGCATAAGTTCTCAAGAGGTATCCTGTCTTGTAGCATTTTCAGGATGTATTTCCAGCATAGATTTTAGAGTTTCCTCCTATTGAGTCTCCAAAATGTCATCCATTTTCCCCTTCATTTCCATCATTTTACCCTCATTCCGTAACTTTGTAACTCCATAACCCTACATTAGTAACCATTTTCATAATCATATGGGTTTATTATTATTATTTTTCAAGTCATTGATTTTAAGTGAATTTGTGATTAAATATTAGGAAATTAACATGTTTTCATATATATCTAAAAGTGTTATGAATTTTGTGATGAGATTCTAGAAGGGTCTTATTTGGCCATCCAACCACAAATTCGAATTTCAAATTCCAACTCACGAGGATTTGTGGAATAATTGTAGAAGATGTGGATAATTAACTATGCACATCCAAAGGAGAAGAATCATGGATGAGAGGATTTTGAGAGGATTTGTATCTTACATTTTTAGGAGATTGGTTGTAATCATAAGAGATAAATGTGGATTTAGGAGAGATCTAAGGATCTATATTTATTGAATAGTTATCCTTAATTTTTGTGTAAATAGGAGTGCACCCTTCATACAAAGGGTTGTTGATCTGAATTTGAAACTACTTGAAATTTGTTTGCAAGGTATTCAATTCAGAATTAAACATGTTTAAAAGATTTCCATGTCTTGCAGAAAGAAAACACATGAAATTTTCAGCTGTTCATGACCCATTCAAGCATAGCAGAGTTATTTCCTTTTACTGTTTAACACATTAAAAAGAATTTGTTCTGCAAAATAAATCAACCACATCGGCAAAAGAAGTTGATAAAGCAGTTCACCCCCTCCAGGGCTACGTCTGCTGGGTCCAAAGCTCCCAACCGGGCTTGTCCTTGTTTTTATTAAATGCTCAAATTGAAAATACAGCTGAATAGAAGCATCTACAGGAGAAATAGATGGTAGAAATGGATTCAGAACACTTGAATCCTACAGGATTGACTATTGGATCACCTCCAATGGATACCTGCAACCCTGTACAGTCTTCCCAATACTGGGCCCTGGTGGCTCCTAGAACTTCCATGGCTTCAAAACGTCTGTAAATGACCTCTGATGGATGTAAGACCTACACCAATGGCTTCAGAAGGTCGAAAATACCCAAAATAAAAAAAAAATTCGTCCAAAACCGACTTTCCTAGCCAAAGTTATGGCCATTTACTCCCAACTGCCCGTTTGGCCTAACAAAACCCCAGTTAAATTTAGTGACGGCCAGTTAAGCCCGCCAAATACGGAGCGGCCGCCAAATTTGGCGCCACCGCCAACTGCTCCGCCATGCTAACTGCCGTTACAATAAATGTTGATAGACGTTGGCGGTTTCCCTCGGATTTTGTGCCGGCGGTTAGGGGGTCTCGGCCCTTAGTTCACGCGCTCTGGTCATATGTGTATGGGGGCTGGCCCTTAGGGGCTGGCCCCCTTCATTTTCCCACCGCTCCAATTTTAAACCTTATTAGCAATATGCTCCGCCCCTTCAATGAATCATGCTGTGGGCTAACGGTAAGCTTGTTGGTTAATAACCCGGAGGTCTCATGTTCAAAACCCATTAATGCCCAAACAATTTTTAACATAGGCGCACATTGTTGCTGACGTCATCCGAGGGCCACTGAATATTCCAAGGAATATTCTGCGGAATATTCCTTTTAATTTTTTTTTTTTTTTTTTTTTTTTTTTTTTAAAATTCAAATTTTCTAATGTTTTGGGCAAAATATTCTTTTGGCCATATCTTCCTCATACGGCGATCGTTTTTCGAACCGTTTGTGGCACTGGAATCGGGAGGACGAGCACTTTCCAGTCGTTCAGCTTTGAACCAGTTTTGAGCACTTTAAATTTTGAGCATTTTTACGACACTTAGGACATGAGCACCTGATCACGCCTCCCCATTGGGAAGCTTTTGGACCCCAAAATCCTTCAACTACCTGTTAAAGAGGTGAGGGTACAACTCCCTCACTCTGTCCACCTCCATCCACTTTGCCTTATTCGGTTTGCTGCCTTTGAAACCAACCCGAACATAATCTACACTGCCCCTCCTTGAAGTGCGTGTCCTTCTGTCAAGGATTGTATCTTCTTTCAGCTCATCTAAGAATTCTGGCGAGAAATCTTCTATAGATGGCAGCTGAACAACACTTTCATGATCAGCAATCAAAGGAGGTTCATACAAACGTAAGTTCTCCACATTGACAACAGAATACATTTGCATGTAGGAAGGCAAATCTAATTGAAAAGCATTATTTCCAACCTTCTTGAGGATTTTGAATGGACCATAACGAATAGGCTTCAACTTTTTACCTTCTTGCATCCTTTCCTTACTAATGTACAGCCATACCTCATCCCCTTCTTGAAACTTGTGATCGACTCTATGCTTGTCGTGTCTTTCCTTGTACTTGCCTTGACTTTTCTCAAGCTGTTCTTGAATTTGTTGATGTATTTGCTGAATTCTTTCAATGAATGAACGAGCTTTGTCAATGTCACTATGTCCCTCAATGGCGACATCTTTCTCAAGAATGAAATCAAGAGGTGATTTTGGCAAGTAACCAAAACAAGCTTCAAACGGTGAGGTGTTTGTGGAAGAGTGCTTGGCACGGTTGTAAGCATGCTGTATGTAGTGCAAATGTTCATCCCAAAGCTTGGGATGCTTGCTGCAATAACCTCTCAAGAGGTGCACAAGGGTTCTGTTCACAACTTCGGTTTTTCCATTTGTTTGTGGATGGAAAGCAGTGCTTTTCTTCAACTTTGTGTCCATCATCTCCCATAGGTTGGACCAAAAATTCCCCACAAATCTGGAATCCCTGTCACTAATAATGGAAGTAGGCAAACCAAAGTGAATCCATACATGATGAAAAAATAATTCAGCAGTTTGTTCAGCAGTTATAGTTTTCTTACAAGGCATAAGTATACACATTTTGCTGAAACGATCAACTACTACATATAAATAATCATGCTGCTTTCGAGATTTTGGCAAACCTCCTACAAAATCCATAGAGATGCTCTCCCATGGTCTAGAAGGTACCGGCAAAGGATTATACAAACCAAGCTTCCTATTGCTGGGCTTGCTTGTAGCACATAATGAACAACCTCTTATGAACCTTGAAATAGAATCTACCATGCGAGGCCAATAGCAATACCTCTGTAGATGTGCAACTGTTTTGCTCACACCAAAATGGCCAGCAATAAGAGAAGAATGAGCTTCTCTTATGACATTTATCCTCTCCCCCTGTGGTATACACAACTTGCCCAAATGAAACAGCAAATTGTTATGCATGTGATAATCATTTTCCTCTACATGATTCCCTTTACTCAAGTTAGCATACACATCTTTAAAGTCATCATCAGATGCATATTGTTCTATGTAACTATCATGTACAATGGAAGCATTCTTAAGTAAAGTAACAGCTCCAATAATAGGCCTTGAAAGCATATCAGCAACCTTATTCAAAGTACCTTTCTTATACCTTATTACCAAATGGAACTGTTGCAAGAAGCCCATCCATATGAAGTGTCGTGACTGTTGTAACTTGCTTTGTGATTGCAAGTACTGTAAGGGCTGATGGTCGGTATGTATAACAGTTCCTTTGCCCATCAAATAGTGTTTCCACTTTTTGACGCTTTGTACCAACGCATACAACTCCTTATCATATGTAGGATAATTTACAACAGCACCATTAAAAGTTTCAGAATGAAAAGCAATAGGCTTACCATGTTGTAGAAGAACTGCACCCATAGCATAATCACTAGCATTAGTTTGTATCTCAAATGGCTGTCTCAAATCCGGTAATGCAAGGACTGGAGCTGAACTAATCTTCTCTTTCAAAGATTCGAAAGCTTTTTGCTGCTTGCCTCCCCATTGGAAAGCATGCTTCACACTTGTCACTGCATGCATAGGAGCTGCTATAGAAGAGAAGTTAGAGATAAACTTCCTCCAATATTGAGCTGCACCCAAAAAACTTCTTACCTCTGTTATGGATTTGGGAGTAGGCCACTTCACAATAGCCTCAATCTTAGCAGGATCAATTCTCAAAGCACCTCCTCCTACTATGTGTCCCAAATAAACCAAAGAAGTCTTTCCAAATTCACACTTTGACATTTTAAGAAATAACTGATTCTTCTTCAAAACATCAAGTACTTTTCTAACATGCATGACATGATCTTCTCTAGACTTGCTGAAAATTAAGATGTCATCTAAGTAGACAATAACGAAATCATCAAGAAAAGGACGCAAGACATCATCCATTACCCGCATGAAAGTTGCAGGTGCATTGCACAAACCAAATGGCATCACAAGCCACTCAAAGAGTCCTTGTTTGGTTTTAAAGGCTGTCTTCCAAATGTCACTTTCTTCAATTCTTACTTGATGATATCCACTACGCAAGTCTAACTTAGTGAAATATTGAGCATCTTTCAGCTGGTCTAGCAAATCATCTATCCTTGGGAGTGGGTAACGATTCTTTACCGTTATCTTATTCAAGGCCCTGAAATCAACACACATACGCCAAGTGCCATCTTTCTTTGGAATCAATACAATCGGTGACCCACATGGCGAAGTACTTGGCCTTATGAAACCCTTGTCCAACAAGTCCTTGATTTGCTTCTTTATTTCAGCATTCTCCATAATAGACATGTGGTACATGCCTATGTTTGGAAGAGGACAATCTGGATGCAAATGGATTTCATGCTGAATCTCCCTCTTAGGAGGCAAACCTGTTGGCTCCTGAAACATCTCATGATATGCATCAACTACATCATACAGATCTGATTTAAGTTTTGGATCACAATTGTCAAATGACTCATGATTCACATCAACCTTGGGCTTAATCATAAGAAGAACAAAAATTCTTACTTGAATTGACCAGCCTTTTTACCTGTCCTGCATTCACCATCGCTATATTTGTCTTCTTGCGATGAGCTCTAACAATGAACTCCTTGCCATATTTGAACATATGATATTTGTTTTCATGGCGATGAAAGATAACTTTCCTGTCAAACAAGTAAGGACTTCCCAAAACAATTCCTGCTATATCAAAAGGTACCACATCAAGTTCAACTGTGTCAATAAAATGTGCAGTAATTGCAAAGCGCAATGTGCACTTTCTTGAAACTTGTAAATTTGCATCCTTGCAAATCCATCCAAGTGGATATGGCTTTGGATGTGGAATGGTCTCAAGTTTAAGCTGCTTGACCAAGTCCTCTGATATAAGGTTTGCTTGTGACCCACTATCAAAAAGTGTGTCAATTTTAGTATGTTTTGAAATCACCCTCACATGAAACAGTTCAATTCTTTCTTCCTCATTAGGAGCTTGTACATGGCAGTTTGAGGTACTAGTGCTGGCTTGAGTTTCAATTTCTTTTCCCTTCAAGTTTTTCAAACCCATGGCTGTAATTTTGGTTTCATCACCTGAATCTTCCCCTAAATCTTGTCGTGTAGATGTAGTAGCAACAGTTTTCTGTTTCCCTTTGGATTTGTTAGATTGAGGTCTTTTTTAGGATATAATTTCCAACAGTTTTTCTCCTCATGGCCTGGTTTAGAACAGTGTTTACAGATCACTTTCTCACTCTCCTGCTTGACAGATGCATTCTTTTTACCCTTTCCCTTGGAGGTTTTCTCTTTGCTTTTCCCCTTGGGGGGCTTGCTTCTACCCTCTTCAAATGTGTTTTTTCCCCTTGCCTCTAAATGGGTAGCTTGGACACAAACCTCATCTAGGCTAGTAGGGTTAAACATCAAGATGGTGTGTCTAAGGTAGCTATGCAAGCCACCAATGTATTTCAGCAAGGTTTCTTGGGTCTGTAAATCTACCCCTAACAAGAGAGCTCTTCTCCTGAATTCTTGGGTGTAGTCTTGGACACTCTGACCCTTAAGTTGTCTGAAATTTTGCCAGTTCATAATGGCTTTCTGCATGTGAGCAAGAGGATAAAACTGTTTTTTAATGGCTAACATAAATTCAGGCCATGTTAAGGTAACCTTACCAAATTTCTTGATCTCCTCTTTAGTCTTGGCCTCCCACCAAACCAAGGCTGCTCCATCCATTCTCAAAGAAGCCAACTGAATCTTTGTGGCATCATCATGCATATTTTGGATCCTCAAGTAAACTTCCAACTGCCTAATCCAGTTGTCAAGCTTTTCTGCATTCACTTTACCATTAAACATAGGTAATTCGAATTTTACATCAAGCTTCAAAAAATGACTTTTTCCAGAGGATCTATGCTTATGAACAGAAGAAGACGAGGATGAAGAGGAAGAAGGTGAAGATGGGGGTGGTGGATCACCATTACCTCCTTGTCCTTTCTTGGAATGATCATCATCCTTCTTACCTCCTGAAGAGCCCTCTCCTTCATGTGGATGTTTGGACCCTTCTCCAGCCAATTTCTCATTTCTTTCTTGGTACAATATCCTCACCATTTCAGTGAGATCTAAGAAAGCCTTTCTGAAGACTCTTTCTTCTTCTCTTGGATCTGTCTCTATAGGAATTTTTCCTTCATGTTCAGACATCCTTGAAGCTTCTGCTGAGACTCTTGAGGGTGAAATTGAAGGTGGAGGTGATGGCTCTATGGCCTTCCTTGACTGAGGATTCTCTCGTTCTCTAGTCAACTGTCCTTCCCCTCTTTTAAGTTTCAACCTGGTAAGAATCAATACTTTGCAAGACAGTTAGAAGATCTTTGCACAAAAACCCTGAGCTCTGATACCAACTTGATCTGAATTTGAAACTACTTGAAATTTGTTTGCAAGGTATTCAATTCAGAATTAAACATGTTTAAAAGATTTCCATGTCTTGCAGAAAGAAAACACATGAAATTTTCAGCTGTTCATGACCCATTCAAGCATAGCAGAGTTATTTCCTTTTACTGTTTAACACATTAAAAAAAATTTGTTCTGCAAAATAAATCAACCACATCTGCAAAAGAAGTTGATAAAGCAGTTCACCCCCTCCAGGGCTACGTCTACTGGGTCCAAAGCTCCTAACCGGGCTTGTCCTTGTTTGTATTAAATGCTCAAATTGAAAATAAATCTGAATAGAAGCATCTACAGGAGAAATAGATGGTAGAAATGGATTCAGAACACTTGAATCCTTCAGGATTGACTATTGGATCACCTCCAATGGATACCTGCAACCCTGTACAGTCTTCCCAATACTGGGCCCTGGTGGCTCCTAGAACTTCCACGGCTTCAAAACGTCTACAAATGACCTCTGTTGGCTGTAAGACCTACACCAATGGCTTCAGAAGGTCGAAAATACCCAAAATAAAAAAAAAATTCGTCCAAAACCGACTTTCCTAGCCAAAGTTATGGCCATTTACTCCCAACTGCCCGTTTGGCCTAACAAAACCCTCGTTAAATTTAGTGACGGCCAGTTAAGCCCGCCAAATACGGAGCGGCCGCCAAATTTGGTGCCATCGCCAACTGCTTCGCCATGCTAACTGCCGTTACAATAAATGTTGATAGACGTTGGCGTTTTCCCTTGGATTTTGTGCCGGCGGTTAGGGGGTCTCGGCCCTTGGTTCACGCGCTCTGGTCATATGTGTATGGGGGCTGGCCCCCTTCATTTTCCCGCCGCTCCAATTTTAAACCTTATTAGCAATATGCTCCGCCCCTTCATCAATGAATCATGCTGTGGGCTAACGGTAAGCTTGTTGGTTAATAACCGGGAGGTCTCATGTTCAAAACCCGCTGATGCCCAAACAATTTTTAACATAGGCGCACATTGTTGCTGACGTCATCTGAGGGCCACGTGGAGCCCTCCGGGCCTGCCACGTGGCACCCTCTAATTGGCTGTTGAGAAGGGAATATTCCCTGAAATATTCCAAGGAATATTCTACGAAATATTCCTTTTTTAATTTTTTTAAAAAAATTCAAATTTTCTAATGTTTTGGGCAAAATATTCTTTTGGCCATATCTTCCTCATACGGCAACCGTTTTTCGAACCGTTTGTGGTGCTGGAATCGGGAGGACGAGCACTTTCCAGTCGTTCAGATTTGAACCAGTTCTGAGCACTTTAAATTTTGAGCATTTTTACGACACTTAGGACATGAGCACCTGATTAGTTGTTAACTAATTAGTCATTTGTAGCTAGTTATTAGTTGTTAGTTGGAGGTTCCAAGTTCTGTCCAAGATGTGATTTGTAAAGTGAGGATAGATAATTCTTGTAATATCTTGTAACTCATTTTATGAAATACATATTGCTACTTTGATCTCCAAGATGTGATAGTTTGTTCAGTGTGCTTGTTGAGGAATGGAGGGCCCCTATCAACCACATTTTGTATACCTTTGTACATATTGGTAACATAGTATAGTTGTTTTATTTCATTTATTTTCAGTAAGTGTGTTTTCATTTTATGCATGTGTGCTTTTCCTTTCAGCAAGTGTGATTTCATTTCAGCAGGCATGAGTTTGATTTCAATTTAGCAAGTGTGATTTCAATCCTGCAAGTGTGATTACATTTATGCAAGTGTGGTGTGATTTCAATTCTACAAGTGTGATTTCATTTATGGAAGTGTGGTTGATTTCAATTTATGCAAGTGTGGTGTGATTTCAATTCTGTAAGTGTGATTTCAATTTCAAACAAGTTTGATTTCCTTTATGCAAGCGTGATTTCAATTTCCTTATGTTTGGTTTGGTTTAGATTATATTGATTTAGCTTGTTTGGTAATTAGTTTTAACTGCATTAGATTAATCTATTCTAATAAATAACTACCTAGTACATATAGTACATGTATACCTCGTCAGTTATACGAACCCTGGGTTGAAAATTAATGACAGGGATTTAACTTACAATTAAATCACCCAACGTTTTGGCATCGTTGCCAGGGAGGTATACATAGGTGTTTATTTTGAAATTTTAGACAACTCATTATAATTGCATTCATTCTTAGATGCATGGTAAAAATGATATTAAAATAATTTAGAATGCATATTAGATTTCAATATTTTTTCAATAATTTGTACTAACATGTGTGAATGATAGGAAGTATCAACCAATTGGAGTAATTCACAGAAAATCAAGAGTTTGAAGAATATCCTTCCAAGAACTTTCTCAAATTTTAGCAATAGATGGGATATCTTCCTCTCAAGAAGAGTTTATTTTAACTGCATACAGAAACTTGTCTATCTCTCCACCTCCACAAGAGGATCTTCAAGTCTCTTTTGATTCCTCTTGTCAATATGTTGAAGAGATTAAACAATCATGCAATATTTTTGATGGGGAGAAACCACTAGAAGCTAAGATTGATGAATGCATAACAAAGGAGGATATTTAATGTGATCTAAATCAAGAAAGGAATCAAGAATGTCATGGACTTATTGAAAGATGGTTCCAATCAAGGATCAAGCCACATCACTCTTTCATTCTTCCTTACTTCTTGATTGTATTATCAAAACAACTGGTCTTTCATGATTTGATGTGTTTTAATGCATATTTTTTAGAACTAAGCATGAATATATTTTTACTTATGTTACGCACATGGTTACATCAGAAATATTCATACACTTGAAACAATCTTTCTATTTCCAGTAGAGTAGAGTAGGATAGAATCAATGAATAAAAACCAAGTTTGGTGTTGTGTGTCTGTTTTTTTAAAAGAGTTTTTAAGTTAGATTTCATTTTATTTGAAATTTTATTTATTGGTGGGGCAGTAAGAGCCACCCAACTACTAATCATTTACAGGAAGATGTAGAAAGAGAAGGAATATTTGAGAAGAAGGAGACAAATAGAGTTTTGAGAGCCACAATTTAAAATTTAGAGATTAAATCCTTTCACTTTGTATTTTTAATTTCACATTCCAAATGAATAAAGAGTTTCAATATTGTTGAGTATGCTCTCTTCTTGCACTCTCTGCGACTTGGAAGATCATAAAAGAAAATTGAACAAAATTAGTTTTAAAATTTTGCAATAAAAATTGGATAAGAGATCTAAATTCATAATTAAAAGTATAATTACAGGTTTTTACAAAGCTCAAACTGAAAAATTAATGTCTCGAATGGATCCAACGCTATCAAACCCTCACGTCATTTAGCCAAAAATTGAGTGAAATATAATTGTTTCAAGTTTTTGCCCAATTCTGTTGTTAATAATCCTATAGTTTGACCCAAACTCGACCTGTGTGCCCTGAATGCGGAAACTGCATGCAAATCTAGCTTACATTCTCAATCAGCGATCGAATTTGTAGGACAGTTAAAATCGGCATTTAGCCCTAGTTCCAAAAATCGTGGTCACATAGGCACCATATGAATGCGTTAGGTGCCGAAAATCAAGGGCCAATCGATTTCTGCCCCTTTTCTCTGCGGTTGTGGTCATATGTGTGGCATACGACCCAGGGCTAATCCCAATTCTTCCGCCGCACCCCTTTAAACTTAAGCGAATGGTCATATTACGGTTCATGGGACCGTGAGTCGAGCTAAGGCCTAGCCCTTGGCCCCCACCCGTGGTTCTATGGCACTGGAGGTCTA
Source organism: Pinus tabuliformis (assembly GCA_031772625.1). Classification (NCBI taxonomy): domain Eukaryota; kingdom Viridiplantae; phylum Streptophyta; class Pinopsida; order Pinales; family Pinaceae; genus Pinus; species Pinus tabuliformis. The sequence continues at coordinate 47,735,448 of CM062805.1, read as the reverse complement.
GGAACTAGGGCTTATCCCTAACCCCTTTCCCAAAAGGTGCGCCCATCAAACTTAAAATATGTGTTTGGAATGGTTGTTAACAAGTAATAACGTAGGTGGGATCGTAAAAGCGCTTTGTTGGTAAAGAAGAGGTCATGGTTTCGATTCTTGTGGAGGGTAGTTCGACCCTTAACAAACTTTTGTCCACCACGAGGAGGCCACGTGACAACCAATGGTTGGTCCACATTGCACTCCCTCGTTGGGTCACCATAGCAACCTGTTGACCAATAAAAAAACAACCACATGTCAACCAATAAAATAGTGCCAAGTGTCAACCGTATATTGGCCTATGAGAAACAGTGAAACTTGCCACATCATGACCTAAACAGCGTATGGATTGCTGACTAGGCATTCCTGCAACTCAAAAATTCATTTTTTACCTTTTTCCCAAAACGAACAGAACGCGTTTCCGGGAGCATCCAAAGTCATATTTCGGTGAAACGAATTGCGTTGGATTCAGGGCGAAGAGATCTACGCTTTGGCATTAGTTTAAAACTGATCGAATAATTTTGAATTTTGAGCATTTTCTCGATCCACGGGATCATGGATAAGGGTGGAGCGCTATAGAAAAAGAACAAATGCAGTTATGGACTTAAACTTTCATAAAAACCTGCAAATATTAAAAACCTATATGCAATAATTGACAAACCACCATCCGAGTCTAAATGCATTTTGATTCACAAAGTTTAAATGTTTTGCAATGATCAATTGATGAGCACATCAAATGGCTGACATTCACTATGAGACTTAAAAAGGAATTCTCAATGTTTTCAAGTATTTTGATGTAGAAAACTAATAAACGTATTGTTACACAAGAACCAATACTCATAAAATTTTGGTTGTCACACAAGAACCAACCATAAAAAATATATGTTGCAATCAAATATATTTCAAAGTACACTTTGCAAAAAAGAATAAAGTTATCAAATGATATGATTATGCAAATTTAAAAGAGAATCAATACAAAGCCAAAAGCTCATATAGAAGCAAAACATTTCAAGAAGATCAACTTGTGATTAAGGGAATCAATGCAATAGTTGCATGAGGACATGCAACATCTTCAGTTGGGGGGTATGTTGAGTCTCCAAAATGTCATCCATTTTTACCTTCATTTCCATCATTTTACCCTCATTCTGTAACTCTGTAACTCCATAACCCTACATTAGTAACCATTTTCATAATCATATGGGTTTATTATCATTATTTTCCAAGTCATTGATTTAAAAATTTATAAGTGAATTTGTGATTAAATATTAGGAAATTAACATGTTTTCATATATATATCTAAAAGTGTTATGAGTTTTGTGATATTGTAGGTCTACTTCGAGATTCTAGAACGATCCTACTTGGCCATCCAACCACAAATTCGAATTTTAAATTCCAACTCATGAGGATTTGTGGATAATTGTAGAAGATGTGGATCATTAACTATGCACATCCAAAGGAGAAGAATCATGGATGAAAGGATTTTGAGAGGATTTGTATCTTACATTTCTAGGAGATTGGTTGTAACCACAAAAGATAAATGTGGATTTAGGAGAGATCTAAGGATCTATATTTATTGAATATCTATCCTTAATTTTTGTATAAATAGGAGTGCATCCTTCATACAAAGTGTTGTTAACTAATTAGTCATTAGTAGCTAGTTGCTAGTTGTTAGTTGGAGGTTCCAAGTTCCATCCAAGATGTGATTTATAAAGTGAGGATAGAGAATTCTTGTAATATATTGTAACTCATTTTATGAAATACATACTGCTACTTTGATCTCCAAGATGTGATAGTTTGTTTGGTGTGTTTGCTAAGGAATGGAGGGCCCCCATCAACCACAATTTGCATACCTTTGTACATATTGGTAACATAGTATAGTTGTTTTATTTCATTTCTTTTCAGTAAGTGTGTTCTCATGTTATGCAAGTGTGCTTTTCCTTTCAACAAGTGTGATTTCATTTCAGCAGGTGTGAGTGTGATTTCATTTCAACAGGTGTGAGTGTGATTTCAATTCAGCAAGTGTGATTTCAATTTGACAAGTGTGATTTCATTTATACAAGTGTGGTGTGATTTCAATTATGCAAGTGCGATTTCATTTATGCAAGTGTGGTGTGATTTCAATTTTTCAAGTGCGATTTCAAATTATGCAAATGTAGTGTGATTTCAATTCAAATCAAGTGTGATTTCCTTTATGCAAGTGTGATTTCAATTTCTTTATGTTTGGTTTGGTTTGGATTAGATTGATTTAATTTGTTTGGTAATTAGTTTTAACTGCATTAGGTTAATCTATTTTGATAAATAAATACCTAGTACATATAGTACAAGTATACCACGCCAGTTCTATGAACATCGGGTTGAAAATTAATGACAGTGATTTAACTCACAATTAAATCACCCAACACCTACCCACAAGGAAGTGGATTTTTCTATTGAGTTGGTATCAGGAGCAACACCAACATCAAATGCATCTTACAGGATGAGCACTCCAAAGTTAGTGGAATTGAAGTTGCAGATGAAGGAAATTCTTGACAATGGATACATTAGACCAAGTGTATCGCCTTGGGGTGCACCAGTATTGTTCGTGAGAAGGATGGTACTCTTAGATTGTGCATTGATTACAGGTAACTGAATAAGGTGATGATCAAGAATAGGTATCCATTTCCAAGGATCGATGACTTGTTTGATCAATTGAAGGGAGAAACAATGTTCTCAAAGATTGGTCTGAGATCAAGATACCATTAGGTGTGCATCAAAGAAGAGGATATCTACAAGGCTACTTTTCGGACTAGGTATGGGCATTATGAGTTTGTTGTGGTTTCTTTCAGTTTGACTAATACTCCAACTACTTTCATGTGCTTGATGAAAATTGTGTTGCATCCTTACTTGGACAAGTTTGTGATAGTATTCATTGATGATATATTTATATATTTTAAGAATGAGGAAGAGCATGCAGAACACTTGGAAATAGAGTTAAAATTGTTGAGAGAGCATCAATTGTATGGAAAACATAGTAAATGAAACTTCTTTCAGATAGAGGTACATTAATTGGGACGTATTGTTTCCAAGAAAGGTATAACAATGGACCCTAAAAAGATTAGAACTATCATGGAATGGGTAGCTCCTAGGAATGTGGATGAGGTTAGATCATTCATGGGGCTAGCAGGTTACTATAGGAGGTTCATCAAGAACTTCTCACAAACTGCCTATCCTATTACATTATTGCATAGGAAAGGAAAGAAATTTGAATGGACAGAGGAATTTGTAGCTAGTATTGAGTAGTTGAAACAATTTCTTACAAATGCTTTAGTTCTAAAGATTGCAGATCTAGATAAAAAGTTTGTGGTGTGTACAAATGCTTGCAAGGGAGGACTTGGTGGAGTCCTAATGCAGGAGGGATAGGTGGTGTGCTATGATTTAAGGAAACTAAATGAGCACGAACAAAACTATCTGACTCATGATCTTGAGTTGGCAACTATTATTCATGCCTTGAATATGTGCAGACATTATCTTCTTGGCAAGAGGTTTATTTTGATGAGTGATCATAGTGGACTAAATTATCTATTTGACCAACCTAATCTAAATTCTAGGCAAGCTAGATGGTTGGCTACCCTTAGTGAGTTCTACTTTGAGATCAGAGACATTAAAGGAAAGGAGAACAAGTTTACAAATGCTCTCATTAGAGAGTGCAAGTAAACCATGTTGTTGCTTTGATTTGTCATGGGACAAATTTATAGGAACGGGTCTTACAGGCAGGGCAACATGATGATAGGTATCAACAACTTAAGCACATGTTATAGCAGGGTACATGTGAACAGGATGTGGATTATCATCTCACAACAGATGGCTTGGTGAGATTTAGGGATAGGATCTATGTGTTGGATGACAGTGACCCTAAGAATCATATCTTGAGGGAGTTTCATGTCAAGACATATTCAGGTCACCAAGGATATCAGAAGACGTTGCCAGTTGTGAAGAATTTATACTATTGGTTAAATTTAAAGAAGGAAGTGACAAAGTTTGTTGCTATATGCTTGGACTGTTAGCAAGTGAAAGTTGAGTGTAAGAACCTAGTTGGTTTGTTACAACCTATTCTGATTTCAAAGTGGAAATGGGATGTAATTTACATGGATTTCATTACAGGTTTGTTGGGGACATCAAAGCAGAATAATTCCATTATGGTTGTGGTTAATAGGTTGAGCAAGGTAGCTCACTTCATTCTAGTGAATACTACTAATTTAGCTAGCGAGGTAGCTCTGATCTTCATCAGGGAGATAGTGATATTGCATGGTATTCCTAAGAGGATCATATCAGATAGAGATTTCAAGTTCACTTCCATGTTTTGGAAGGAGTTATTTGAATGTTTGGGTACAAAGTTGGCCTTCAGTACAACTTATCATTTGTAGAAAGATGGACAGACATAGAGGGTCAATAAGATACTGGAGGATATGTTGAGGATGTATGTCATGCATCAACATAGGAGGTGGGAGGAGTATCTTCCACTGGTGGAGTTTACTTACAACAATGGTTACTAGGAGTCATTAAATATGAGCCCATTTGAGGCACTCTATGGGAGGATTTGTAATAGTCCCATCAGCTGGAGTGATCCAATGAACAAGGCACTGATTGGACTGGATATGTTGGAAAAGATGGAATAAGAAATGTAGGTTATCAAGAACAATCTAAAGGCAGAACATGATGGACAAAAGAGTTATGCAGATGAACACATGAAATGTAAGGACTTTCAAGTTGGGGAGCATGTGTACTTATACATCAAGCCCAATAAGAGATCCTTGAGGATTGGATCATGTGCCAAGTTGGCACATTAGTATTGTGGGCCTTTCAAGATCATTGAGAGGATTAGACTATTGGCATATAGACTTGCATTGTCTTCGATAGTGAAAGTCCATGATGTTTTCCATGTTTCATTGCTTAAAAGATATGTGAAAGATGTTGATCATGTGGTTGACTGGTCTGTATTGCAGGTGGAGTCAGAAGGAGAATTACAGTCGAAACCTTAGTGCATTTTGTAGTGGAAACAAATCATGCTCGGAACAGAGCAATTAAGCAAGTTAAAGTGCAATGGAAGCATTTGAACATACATGGGAGATGGATGATCAAATGAGAGCTACGTATCCTTCATTCTTTGTTAGTGAAGGAAAATGAGTTTTTGGTATATGTACATATTTATGTATGGTTGTTATTGTAAATACCACAATGAGCTATGTTATAAAGGTCCAATAAGCGGTATGGTTGTCATGTTTGTCATGATGGTTTTGTTTTTGAGCAGGTTGTTCATTGTAAATACTGCATCGAGCTAATTTATAAATCTCCACGGGCGGTATGTTTTGGTTTCAGTGGTATTGCTAGTTATAGGTGTCTTAAAACATTGAGGACAATGTTCCTCTAAGGGAGAGGGGTCTGTAACAACCTTGGGTTAAAAGTTCATGTAATAAAGTTAATAGAGGAAAGTAAGATCAAGGTCATAGGACACATATTCCAAGATGAATGTTGGGCAAAAGAATCCTAGTGGGAATCAATTGTTGTTTATTACAGCTAAGGAAATTGGAAAATGAATTAGCAAAGGCTTTGGAAAGGCAAATTAACAACTATTGAAATTTATTTATGAAAATAAAGGAAAATAGGAGAAAAGGGAGATGAAAGGTCATAGGTTTGCATGAGAAGGAGATTGAAAGAAAATAGGGGAAAAATGAAGAAATTAGAGGCATCAATAATAAAAAGGCATCACAACATCAATTTGGGGCCTTTTTTTAGTTTGGCTTTGGAGTTAGTTGGAGAGAGGAGAAGAGCACCAAGAGGAGAAATCAAGCAATAAAGTAAAGGAAGACAAAGGAAAACAATGACAAGTAAAGGAAAGAAAAGGAAAACAAATGACAAGCAAGGACAGATTGGATCAAGCAACTTCAATAGGAGGACTTGCAGATAACATGTTTCACATGTGATTTCCTAGCTGAAATGTGACTGCATGGTGCATGCATTTGTGTAGCTGGTTCATTTGCTGTCATTAGCATGGGTTTTTCTTGGTTTGACTATGGTTTCAAGCTTGCCTTTCTAATTCTTGGATAACCATGGTGTGATGGGATTAATTCTTGGTTGAGATTTTGATTTCTGGAAGGTTTTGGACCTGGTTGAGGTGGTTTCAGGTAAATCCTAAGGGTTGGGGGTGGAGATAGTTTTCTCCAGTAAACCCTCAACAGGTGGGTGGAGACAAGAAAATTCCTCAAGGGATGGTGAAGGAATTATGAGGCATACAAGCTTGGTTTGGTTTTGCGATCTCACAACCGGTTTAGGTGAGATCACGATAGTGTGAGGGTGGAGGTGGTTTAACATTTTGATTCCCTTGGTTGTCTATGTCTTGGTTTATCCCATGAGATACCACATTCATGCTTGGAATATGGCACATGGGTGATTGGCTGAAAGAAAGATTTGGTTCAGCCCAATCTATGGTCGGAAGGTACATGGAAGTCCATGACTTGGTTGGATTTTGCATCATTTAATGAGAGCTATTTATCTATTTAAATATATGAATCATTTGTACTGGTTAATATGATGATTCAATGTTTGTTATGTCATGGTTTCTATGATAATTATTTGTTTGTTATAAGCATGAATTTGTTATATACTCTAGCTATGGCTTGTTTATGAATTGATATGTATTTGGTTGGTTGATGAATGCATGAGCTAACAAATGTTATTTCAACTATTAAGAGAGGAAATTAGTCATTATTAGTGAATCTTAGATAAGTTTCATGCCCCTATGTTCAAATATGCATTCATGACCTGTAGATTTCATGTTCACCATAAGTTTGACAAAATGACAGTCATGGTTAGGTGTGGTTGGGTCAAGTTCTTGACTAATTTTTGTATGAATGGTTTTGCCTTGATGTTATATATAATTCTATAAAGTCTCATTAAGTTATGGGTAGTGGTTGGGAGTTAGGCTCTGAAAATGTGGCACTGACTCCAGGGTCGCATTCTTAGAACTAGCAATCATTGGGTTGTAGTCGCTACCTTCCAGGCTTATGCATGCAACTAGAGGCCTACAGTTGCATGGAGGCCTTTTCATGCATGCAGATGGGTGTCAAAATCAGCAAAAGGGTAAGTTAGCTAAGGGTTTGGGCACCTGGAGTAGTTATTTAACTCCTAGGGGTCTTGTAGCTCCTAAGGGAGGTCGGTAAAGTTTCAATTATTTGACTCCACTTCCTTAATGAAACTAGGAGGTTGAGCCATGTCATAGTAGCCATGATCTCATGTTTACCCTAGCAGTCCAGGTAATGTGGGTAAATGTGGGAAGGGTGGTTACAAGAAAAATTCCAAAAACCCTTCAAAAAATGTGCCAAAACACTTCCATAGAAAGTTGCTTCAACTTGGTTTCACTTCACTTCTTCTTAGTTCATGAGGTATGAAATTCAGAATTTCTCCTTCACTCTCCTAAACAAAAAACTAAAATCTTGAGTTTAGCAGTTACAAATGTTCCTTCTCACACCTATTTATAGTGCATTTGGATGCTAGGTTAGGGCCGACTTGCCCACTAGTTAGATAGACTAGCATAACTGGCAGAATACATAGTGAATATTCGAAAATTCATTTCTCCTTAATCATGAGGAGTTAGAATGTGTGCCATATATTGTTGTAAAGATCTTAGAATAAGCTTTCCAACCACATATCCTATGCTCCCATTTGATCTAGGTAATTAGAGTAAAAATGCGTTCAAATATAGGGCATCCAAATAGAAATATAGGGAGTGTCATATATTATTGGAAAGGTATTGGAATATGCTATTTGACTAAGTAATTTCCTCTTTCATTTGGACAACATTTGACATACCAACTACTTTGTGAGCCTTATTTAATCAAGATGATATTTTTGACATTAACTTACAATCTACCCACCAATTGTCTAATGTGATTTATTTAGATAAGTTAGCCTTAAGTACATTAATTGACTAACTTGATGCAGGGCTAGTCGCTTATCAACAGTAAGCCTGTGTTTCCCAGGTTCCTCTTGTCATTTGTCTTGGCCTTTATTCTCGTTGTACAAAACCACCAGTTTCAAACCCTGTGAAAAGATAACCACTGAAGCCAAATTTTTTAATATGATATGCGTGTATGGCCAGTCAAGACATAATCCGCATGGACCCACTTAAACAATACATGTATTATAAGCGCATGAATGACTCCCTTTGATGTTGGCCGATGGCCCTCAAAACCAAAGTCTCAAGAACTCGACTTTGCAATAATGGAACAATGATTTATGACCATACCTCATGCCTTATGCCTTACACATGCTTAGCTCCTCAACTTTTGATGCTTCTCAATTCAACCCCATACGATCTTATCTCGTGACCTTGGTTCAAGTGCTCGGGTCGACCTTTTTTTAATAACAAGCACACTTGGATCCTTCCAAGTAACAAAATCTAGGTAACAAAAAAATTCTCGTCGGTTGTCATCCATCTTTTTCCACTCCCAGGCCTTTTTGTCCCTGATGCCCAAACCTTTTTCAAAATTGCAATTTCCAACTTTCCGAAGTTCCCGTGTCCCGAGAAATGGGAACTTTCTTGAAAAATGTCGGTTATATTTTTTTGTCTCTTAACGATTATGGCTTCCCAACATCCCACCCTTTCTTCCAAATTACAATTCTCTAACCTCCTGGGATTCTGAGGTCTCAGGTAATGGAAACTTCCAACTTCTGTTTCTCGGCACCGTTGGTTAACAGACTTCGTCGGGATTTAGAAAAAAACTAAGTGTTGCGCTCCTCTTCGTGTTCGACTTCTGTTACTAGCTTGTCCTCTGTACTTGTCCTTTTGTTCTAATCTTGGTCCTTCTCCAATCCTCTAGTCTTCTTCATACACACTTATACACATTGATCCATCATAGTTCTTCTTTAATCTCCTAGGATCACCATGATTCCATTATGATACTCTAATCACTTCAGATGCGCAACTCTCCTCTATGCATTCAATTCCTTCGCATTTAAATTTCTTTCTAAGACACTGTCCCTCCTAAGCTTTAAACAATGATCTTGTGGCATCTACATACTTTTGACGGCACTTTCTCTTAGTGCAATTCCACCTGATCTTCGATTCACTTGCAATTAACCTATATATATTGAATTCAACATAATACACAGAATCAACTTCGTATTGTAAAAAGACTTTGAGAATGGCGAGAATCTCAACACGCAGGTCAAACATTTGCATCAAAGTGTTTCTTCTATTAATATATGTACATAAATACTTTACATAGGCCCTTGTAGCCATATTTACATTGCATGGCCCTTTCTTGGCTTTGAAGCAATACTTGACTCCTCAAGCCTCTTCGATCTCTCTCTTTCCCCACACACACACATGATCTTATTTTAGCTACATATTTATACATAAGGATTCTAAACTATATTATGGTTTAGATCCATAAAATCCTCACCTAAAACCCCTATTCTAGGATTCCTAGGTCCATAAATCTTTCAACAATCTAACTTCCCTCATTTCTCTCTAACTCTCTCAAATATTCTCGATATCTATATTCTAAAAGAGAGATCTAGTTACAATACTCCTCATTTTCATCACTTGTGTACATTTCTTAAGAAAACATACGAAAACACAATTAAATAAATAATTACACTCAATTAGGGAACCAACTCCCTTGGTAAATGAAAATGACTATTCTAGTCAAAAGTTATTTTGATTTGGAGGTAAGATGCTCGTGCATCATAACTACTAAGTACCCAAAGTTGGGAGGGTAGGGTATGGGCCTAACGACTGGTATCCTTCATGAAGTTTGAACCATACTTGGAGGGTTGCACTTGATTGGAATATTTGCATAGGTTTGGTGGAGTATTAACCCTTGAATGCGATTTCACCCTTAGTTGGTAGCCTATTTATGTATTGTTGGCTATAGCGACAATTGGACTTCAACAAGCAAAGGAAAATGTGTATTTTATGTTTTATTTTTGCACGATGCCATATTTTACTTGACATGTTTTGAATGGGAGATTTATTAATCACATTGTATTGTAATGGATTATTCTTGTTTATTAAACTATCTTGCTATATTTCCTATTTTGAGTAGATGGGCTTGTGATTTCCTTAGTGATGATATATATTAAGAAAATAAAAGAAAAAGAGCTTGAATATTGTAGGTAACACTCTTCTAGGTAGGAGGGTTGTTACAACAACCAAGGATGTTAATCACATTGCTTAGATTTGTCTTTGGTACCATATCACTCAATCTAGGTGCCTCCAAGAAGGCTCAAATTTCAATGTCCTTAAATCTCAACAACATTAGAATCAAGTTGTAGATCTCGTCATTACAAACCCAATGATGCAAACGACACCTCAATTGGAGTTCGTATGACTATTTTATGACCATCAAAATTTTGCAAGTCGTATGGGGATGTGGGACCCACTATACTTATGTGGTGATTGAATGGACAATAGGCCATTGACATGTGCCACTCCAACATTGGCCTCCTATCCCTATACAAAAGACAAAAATGAATAAATCATATATATATATATATATATATATGGTTATATGGTGAAGACCTAGAGAGAAAAAAAAAGAGCGATGGCTAGGGTTTCTGAAACTGCCTTTTGCACTGCCGCTGCTCTCTAGACCAGAGATCTGAGAAATAAGGGAGAATACAGGAAGGGAGCTCAATGCCCCCACAGAAAATTTGAAGATTTACAAGCCGACGATGCCAATCTATCAACCGTTTGGCTCCTCCACAAACCAGAATACGAATCCCCTATGACAGATTGACCATTACTCTGGTCATGACTGAACTCTCCCTTCCTGAACCGACGTGTTTCATACAGAGCGGGACAAGGGCTTATAGGAATGGGAAACTTGATGGTAGAGAGGCCCTACACTGACCAGATCAATCAGACGGCAAATGATTATACTCTGGCTTCTATCGATCTGTCGTCCACAAATCAATAGGCATAGGGGAAGCCACTTGGATGGTTTGGGCAGCGCAGGACAGGTTCTGGGATATAAGTCTGGGCAATTTTAACACAGATCTATCCCCGACATGTCTCACGGCATGCCTACCTGTCTATGTTAAGACAAAAACCTTGCATACAATGTTTTTTTTGCAGGAAGTAACACAAGCATTGGAGCCGAAGGTTGACGTAGTAGGGCTTGAGAGCTGAAGGGATGAAAAGAGGGTCCTACCCCTGGTATCTGAGAATTTTTATGGAGGCAGTCTTCCGAGGACATGGATCTATGGTGATGCGAAGTCTAACAAGGAGAGAATCGATCCGCCGCCCTCTCCCTTAGCCCCGATTCAGTCTTGGGCGAACGAGGTGCACTGGTCTATGGGCGGTCCCTCCTCCAATGCTAAGGATTCTGGTAATGTTAAAGCCACTAGACATTGCGAGTATCAGGGTTTCTTCCAGGAATAAGAAGAGGAAAGGGGAGTCCGAGAACGCAGAAGGCGAACTCGAGACCAACAAGGATGATAAATCCGTGGGATGCAGCGGCCGTAGTGTATCCCCTGCACTAGCGAGCTCCAAGACTACATAACATTATGGAGGCATAGAAGCGGGACAACTATGCAAGAACCAGAAGACCTCAGAACCCCCCTCTCTGGTAATTTCTAATCGTTTTCAAATTTTTAGTAAAACCCCTTCGGGGAAGTCTATCTTGATATGGGTCCATGCAACAGACGGTATAATGGACCTGAAGAATATCATCGCCCATCAAATTGGCTACCCGGATGGACTACAACATTTGCTATATGGGGGCAGAACCCTATAGGATTACAGATCCATTTCGAACTACAACATTAAGCCAGATTCTACCATAATACTCAATCTGACACTGCGAGGTGGAGCAACAATCTTCAACTCAACAAAACAAACAGAGGGAGGCAGTGGGACAAGCACAAAACCAAAAAACAACACAGATCCATAACAAAAGCATAGAAACGAAGGAATATCGTTCAAGAACATCTTACAAGGGGGAAAATCTCCTGCATAAGCTCCAAAGCAGGCTGGAACAGAACCTAGTCCATACATCGTGGAGCAACTGAAGTATACACTAGAACTAAATATAGACATACCAGAAACAGATGAGGTATGTAATAACTATGAATCACAAGCCATTATATGTCGTTTCAACGGTTTTTGGCCAAAACCGTTTGATCTATTCCACTGGGTTTTCACAAAATGGACTTTACACTGTGAGATTCACTTATGCTCCAAAGGGTTTTTCATTGTAAAATTCCAATCAATAGAGATAAGAGACATAGTGATACAGGACGGACCATGGTTTTGGGGATATTCGGGCCTTTTCATCACACCATGGTTCTTAGATTTCGACGCCAATACTATGGTTGTTTCCAAGATGCCAGTTTGGGTACGTCTACATAATCTCCCAATTCATTTTTGGGACCAAAAGGTTATTACATGTATAGGCAATACCATTGGCAAATATATTAAAATGGATACACAAAGAGTGGAGGAAAGAATATCTACAGTCGCACACATCTGTGTGGAAGTAGATCTTAGTAAGGGCTTACCAGATTGCACACGACTGAAACACAAACAACGAAGCTGGACTCAGATATTAGACTATGAAAACACAACATTTAGGTGCAGAACATGTCGACAAACAAGACATCTACAAAACACATGCTCAGAAGTAAAAAAAGGACAATAGAAGGAAGAAGAAAATAGGAAAACACCACAAGGGCTGGAATTTCCCCCCACTAGATCCTGAGGAAGAGGAGGAGTTAGAAGTGGAAGAGCTCATCCCCAATGAGAACAATCAAACAGACAAAGAAGCAGAAACCTAGGAGACATCTCCACAAGGACCTATGGAATCACATCCGGAAAAGATGTCAGATACAATGGAAAACAATGGAACCAAAAGGCTACATGCATCAGACACCTCTGATTCTGACAAGGAAAATCCCTGATGAGGCACTGAAATCCCACTTCAACTTGTTCCCATGATACCGTCTTAAGGGGAGTGGCATAAGGTCGAGAAGAAAAAGGGGTGGAAAACATGATTTTCCCCCAAATGTTTTTTATTTTTTATTTTCTACTATATTTTTATGTACCCCATCTGAGGTCTTTTGACTTGTAGATGGATTGTGAGCAGCATATACAACATGTAATTCTATTTTTATTAATAAATTTACGATTTTTCCTATGGAAAAAAAATAATTATTAAAATAAACATATAAAAACAATATTACAACCCAAAAAAACCAAAAAAGGAAAAGAAGAAAAGAGTTTAATAAATATGGTAAAAAAAAAAGAGTTCAAATCAACAAACAAATATACCAACGAAAGTTTGTTTTCAAACCACATATGGCGGGATTGAATTTTTTTAAATGTATGGTTTCAAAACCATATGATCCAATGGTGGTTCAACCATATTATATGGTTGGTTTGTATTGAAGTTATATTAAAACAAAAACGTATAACCATGTCACGCCATAACCACATATAACCACAAAACATTAACAAACACGCTGATACCAAAAATTAAAGTGGACAGGTATTGAACACGTAACCCACGAGATCAAGCGCCCTAAAACTAACCCGTTAGCCAACATACCAAGGCTCCGGCTTTAGCAAAAGTCAGCCACTATACGTATATATAAAACGGTCGTTACTATTCGACCGGGGGAGTTCGGAGGCCGAAACACCAGCACCGAGCAGAGGAGTGTCGGAACCGAGAGCGATGGCCGAGGCGGAACCTTGCCTGGCTCATTTTTCGGGATAAAATCTTATAAGAATATTTTTTCGATGCTTGAGGAATCTCGAAGATATTTTTTAGAGATTTTTTCTTGGAGATGGTCTAGAAATCCAATACTCAGATGAAAATTATGAACACACCACTGTTCTGTGAAAAACGACTATAAAATCAACATCATTCTGCTTGTAAAAAATCAACCTCTAAAAGAATCTTTTAAATTCCTCAAGCATAAAAGAATATTCATGCAATATTATGTCTCCAAAAACGTGCCAGGCATGGTTCCACCTCGACCACTGTGTCAAGGTTCCACCTCGGCCCTCGCGCTCGGTTACGACACTCTTCCGTTTGGCGCTCGTGTTCTCGGCCTCCGATGACCCCCCGCTCGAATGGTAAAGATGAGTTTATATATATGCATGTCGACGGATTTTTTGTAGTCAGTCTTTTGGCATGTTGGTTAACGGGATAAGGATAGGGAGCTTGGTCCCGTGGGTTACAGGTTCAGTACCTACCCACTTCAATTTTTGGTATCGACGCGTTTGTTAACGTTTTGTGGTTAATGTGGTAATGGCATAGCATGGCTATATGTCGAGCCATAAGGTTGTTTTAACGTAACTTTAATACAAACCAACCATATAATATGGTTGAACCGTTTTAATATAACTTTAATACAAACCAACCATATAATATGGTTGAACCGTTTTAATATAACTTTAATACAAACCAACCATATAATATGGTTGAACCGTTTTAATTCGATCGTTTTGAAACCATACATTTAAAAAAAATCAATCCCGTCATATGTGATTTGAAAACAAACTTTCGTTGGTATATTTGTTTGTTGATTTGACTATTGTTTTTATATTATTGATTTTATAGGGTTATATATATATATTTTAAATGATTTTTGTTTTGTTTTTGTATTTTGTGGAGAGATAGGAAGCCAATGCTGGAATGCCATGTGTCAATGGCCTATTGACCATTTAGTCACCACATAAGTATAGCGGGTCCCACATCCCTTTACGATTTGCAAACTTTTGATGGTCATAAAATAGTCATACATACTCCAATTGAGGTGTCGTTTGCCTCCTCCTTGGCTTAAAACTGATGTTGCAACCTTTGTTTCTCCTTCTTTGGCTCATGTAGGAGTCTCCTTAGTTTGACATTCTCTGCCTGAATGTTTTGGTTAATTTCTTGGAGCCATGCCGCATTTGGTTCCCTTTCATTTTTGGCACATCTGTTGAAATAGTTGTCTCATCGTCTGAATCAGAACCCAAGTCGATGGGTCCCTCCTATGTAATCCCAAGAGCTACAATTTTCATTTCATCATCTGAGTCCAATCCCAGGTCAATTGGTCCAACACCTGCAAATCCCACAGTTGTGATCTTCTCATCATCCTCTGATTCATATTCTTGGTCTTGTTGCACAATTGCAACTGTCTTCTGCTTCTCTTTTTTGTTGTTCCTCTTAGGCCTCAATTCTGGATGTAGTTTCCAACAATTCTCCTCACCATGCCCTTCTTTCTCATAATGAGTGCAAGAGGGCTTTGCTTCTCTTCTCTTCGCTGCTGCTACCCTCTTTGGGCAGTCATCTTGCTCATGCTTCTCCCTGCTTTCAAGATGTACAACCTTCACACTAGCTTCATCAAGAGACTTAGCTTCAAATAATAATAACAAATGACTAAAATAACTATGCAAAGAGCCAATATATTTCATCAATGTCTCGGAAGTGTCTAGTGGAACATTCAATCTCTGGTTATCATTCACACTCACAATTCACATCAACGAGAAGACTGCTCTGATACCAAATTTGATCTGGATCTCTTCAGCTACCAAAATTAACCAAGATCTTTTACTTCTATGATGTTAGCAGAATTTCATATGAAATATTATAGAACAACCACATGTGCATACTTCAAAGAAGAAGAAATATAATGTCAACCAACAAATCAAGAACAAAAACACATTGATAACAGAGTTCACCCAATGTGGGTTGTCTTCGGGCCGGTGTCAAAAGTGGGAAGGCCGCTTCATTAAATGTTGCAAGATGATGATGAGTACATAGTAAATTCTTGGTCATTACAAGGATAAATTCCCTCAATCAGAGTGACATGTCTCTCCATGAGATGTTTCTCCCTATAGGGACTCTCACTCAAATGGGCCATCCTTCAACATGACAAGCTAATAAATTTTCACATGATGTGGCATACAAGTATTCTTCAAGATAATGGTAACAAGGATCTCAACAACAAAAACATCATCTCAGAAAACCAAAGGAAAGACATGGCATCATTGCATCACATACCTCCACTTTCGAAGATGGCAAGAAAATGCAAAGCTCAACTGGCGAAATGGATTGCATTGTTGAATTCGTGGCGCAAAATCGTGTCAGATGAATATAAAATTGATCGCTTTTTGACACCGTAAAATTATGGACCCTTGGGAATCTCAAAGATTCCCCCAAAGATTATTTCTTGGAGATGGCTGAGAAATTCGCTGCTCGGATGAAAATTCTGAGCACACCACTGCACTCCTTGCGAAATTCTGTAAATATTGACTATAAAGTCAACATCATTCTGCCTTTGTAAAAAATCAGCCTCTAAAAGAATCTTTTAGATTCCTTAAGCATCAAAGAGTATTCTTGCAAGATTCTGTCTCGAAAAACATGCCATGCATGGTTCCGCTTCGGTCACTGTGTCAAGGTTCTATCTTGGCCCTCACGCTCGATTCCGACACTCCTCCGCTCGACGCTCGTGTTCTTGGCCTCCGATCTCCCATCGATCAAATGACAAAGACGAGCTTATATATATGCATGTTGACAAATTTCCTAAAGCCAAAGTCTTGGCATGTTGGTTAATGGGCTAAGTATAGTGTGCTTGGTCCCGTGGGTTATGGGTTCAATACCTGCTCACTTCAATTTTTGGTATCGACACATTTGTTAATGTTTTGTGGTTATGGCATAAGATGGTTATATGTTGAGCCATAAGGTTTTTGTTTTAAGATGACTTTAATACAAACCAACCATATAATATGGTTGAACCACCATTGGATCATATGGTTTTGAAACCATACATTTAAAAAAAATCAATCCCACCATATGTGGTTTGAAAACAAACTTTTGTTGGTATATTTGTTTGTTGATTTGACTTTTGTTTTTATATGGGTTGGACCAAACCATATTTATTAACCTTTTTTTGTTATAATATTGATTTTATATGGTTATTTTAATAACCATATATATATATATATATATATATATATATATATATATATATATATATATATATATATATATATATATATATATGATTTTTGTTTTTGTTTTTGTCTTTTGTGCTGGGCTAGGAGGCCAATGATGGAGTGCCACGTGTCAATGACCTATTAGTCATTCAATCATCACATAAGTGTAGCGGGTCCCACATCCCCTTACGATTTGCAAACTTCTAATGGTCATAAAATGGTCATACAGACTCCAATTGAGGTGATGTTCATGCCGTTGGGTTCATAATGATGAGTTCTACAACTTAATTCCAATGTCGTTGAGATTCAAGAACTTTGAAATTTAAGCCTTCCTGGAACCACTTGGATCATCGCTAATGTTACCTATGCCTTTCTAAGTATCAGATTTAGAAGGGTTTGAATTAGGCATGCAAGAGATTAGTGAAGAATTTCCTCTCTTGAATAACACATTGTTTATGAACATATAGTAGAAGGAACTCCAACTAGACATGAGTTATGGAGAAGTGAGAATTGAGGAAGTTACAATTGAAATGTTGGCATGACCACCTCAGTCAAAAGCAAAATATAGGACTCTGTGCTTATCAACATAGATAAGCACATAAGGAAGGAATGCTAGTGGAAGGGGCAAGAAAACAATGATATTCGTGGGACAACAATTTAGATGGATAACTGTATTAGGCCAGAGTATAAAGAGGAAATAATCGCCAAATGTTTTCACCTTAATCTAGAACCCAAATCAATAGAGGAGTTTGTTGGGTGATTTAATTGTGAGTTAAATCCTTGTCATTAAATTGTAAACCCAGGGTTCGTGAAATGATGAGGTATACATGTACTATATGCACTAGGTGATTATTTCTCAGAATAGATTAATCTAGTACAAGAAACTTGAAACTAATTTCAAAGAAAATAATTAAAGCAAATGAAAATCAAGTGCACACGTTCTCTCTCAAGCATGTTCTCTCTCAAAGGCTAGCTCTACAAAAACCAATAATTCTAATTTAAGCTATGAAATGAAAAAGTAATTTAATCTAGTAGCCTATGAGATTACTAGTGTGCCAATCCAATCCAAACATAAGGGAAATAAATCAATCTTAACAAAACAACATTAATGAAATCCAATACAATCCAAACATAATTAAATTAAATTAGTCTTCACAAAACAACATAAAACATATAATCAAAATAACATAAAAGAAACTAAACTAAATTTACATAAATGAAATAACATAAATTCTACAACAAAGGAAAGAGGTGCGCAAGCTGCAGTTGATGGGGGCCCTCCACTCCTCAAAAAGCACACTGAACTATTATCAAAGCTTGGAGATCAAAGTAGCAACATGTATTCCATAAAATGAAGTTAGAGAAAGGCTCCAAATATATTATAATAATTCAACTCTCTTCCTCTCTATCCTCACTTTACAAATTACATATCTTGTATGGAACTCCTTTGTATGAAGGATGTACTCCCATTTATACAAACACTTAAGATAACAAATCAATAAATATAGATCCAAAAATCTCTCCTAGATCTACATTTATCTCTTGTGGTTACAACCAATCACCTAAAAATATGAGATACAAATCCTCTCAAAATTCTCTCCTAGTTTTGATAGGAGACACATATCAAAACATCCATGATTCTTCTCCTTTGAATGTGCTTAGTCAATGATCCAAATCTTCTACAAATATTCCACAAACCTTCATGAGTTGGAATTGAAATTCGAATTTGTAGTTCAGTAGCCAAATAGGATCCTTATGGAATCTTCAAATAGGCCTACAATATCATAAAACTGATACTAATTTTAGATATATATGAAAACATGTTAATTTCCTAATATTTAATCATAAATTCTCTTAAAATACTTAAAATAAATGACTTGGAAAATAATAATGATAAACCCATATGATCATGAAAATGGTTATTAATGTAGGGTTATGGAGCTACAAAATATGGTAAAGAGTTACATAACATGGTAAAATTATGGAAATGAGGGTAAATGAGGATGACATTTTGGAGGCCCAACATTCCCTCCCAAATGAAGATGTTGCATGTCCTCATGCAACTTTGCATTGATTCCCTTAATCATAAGTTTATATTGTTGAAATGTTTTGCTTCTATATGAACTTTGGCTTTGTATTGATTCTCTTTTAAATTTTCATAATCATATCATTTGATAACTTTATTTTCTTTGCAAAGTTTACTTTGAAAGGCATTTGATTGCAACATATTTTTTATGGTTGGTTCTTGTGTGACAACTAAAAATTTATGAATATTGGTTCTTGTGTAACAATAATTTTCTTATTTTTGTTGCATCAAAATACTTGAAAACATTGAGAATTCATTTTTAAGGCCCCATAGTAGTTGTCAACCATTTAATGTGCTTATCAATTGATCATTGCAAAACATATAAACTTTTGGAATCAAAATGAAATAATAGTCGATTGGGAAAAATATGTTGGTTAGGATGTGTTGTACTATGTAACAACCCCTCACCCCCCCCCCCCCCATTTATGGATAACAATAGCTAGGTTAGAGATATAAATGGGGACCCTTTTTAAAATTTTTAGTTTTTAACATAATAAAGCCTAACTCTAAGAAATTGCTTTGAAAAATCTTTCAAAACAACCCAAGGATGAAATCCTTATCGCAAATCACACGTTTCATGTGACTATCATAAAACACCTTTAAAAAAAGGCGATGCGTGATCAAACCTCCCACTGCGATATCCCGATTATAAGCACCTTGTCATTTCGCAAATTGCACTTCGCAAACCTCGAATGTAATTAAGCTATGCCATTATAATGCCCATTAACAAGTTGTGAAATGCGATATTGCGACAATCACAATCACATTTCACCTTATAAGTAAGCACAACACTATATTGTATTCATTTGAAGATTGCGATATGCGAATAAAAGCATTAAGCATGTGAAATAATTGTGTTTTAAATACAAAGACGAATGAATTGATGGGATAATAAATATTTACCGGCTAGAGGAGAGTTAATAATTTTGCAAGTTATGGGTAGATAACGTTGAGTATCTCATTAAACCTTCATCGCGATCCGAGGTCATTTCAGAAATGCTTTCAATCTTAATTGCCTGATATTGTTTGCACTGATATATCTTGCCCATTTCAAGCAAGCTACAAAAGGCATGTCATTGAGGAAGGTGATGCAGAAACATAAGAAGCAGAGTGTTGTAAAATCTGAATTTATAGAGATGGCGCCCATATTCTCTGATATAGTCTGCAACTCTGATGGAGGAGTAACTTCATGGGAGGTCATTTACAACAGGCTTGAGAACGAGCGTCCCAAGATCACTGTTACAAGAGCAACAACTGACTCAACAAGACCTTCAGGGCTTCAATTCAAGGATGTTGCTTGTTCTTCCTGCATAGGATAGGAGCGAGGGCTAAAATCCTCCCATACACGGATATGATCAGATGGGTGGTCGAAAACCTCACCATTGAAGATAGGCAATTCAAGAATTCAAGAAACGAACTCATAGTATCTTTCAGAGCAGAGGACATGAAGAAAATGTATCATATACTTGATCCTCAGGATATATATGATAATACATATATGGTTAGCTTTGCAAAGAAGAACCCAGACCCCTTCAAGCTGATTCAAGGCTGGAGAGTATTAGACAACAAATTCAAATTTGACAAATCGGGTATGTATGCTATAGCCTCTTTGGCAAACCCTTATAACTATGCAGCTGCTATGTTATGTAGACTATATGGGTTGCCTAATAATTCTAAGTTTTCCATAGAATGGATTCCTTTGATTGATGCCTGCATTAATTCCCACATCATGAATTGGGCCACCATCCTGTCTGACAACCTAACCACCATCATTGCCGAGTATCAACAGAAGAGAGCCTCCTCTCAAGAGAAACTTCCCCCCTTTTATTTTTGTGCCTACATTATGGACGCCATTTGTTTCTGCACCACATTTCCGACCATGGGTTGGAAATGGACCTTACAGGATCCTTACCCCATCCACCTCAGTCATAAGAAAATATGGGAATCCCATTATATACCTCATTTCTATAAGATATGTCATTATGTTGTTTTTCCTTTGCATCAAATGATTTTCAATAAGAAAGCCCCCAGGTTTTCACAAGAAGCCGCAACAGACCTTCTAGCTGTCGCCAAATATTTTATTGAAGAATGGTTCACCTACAACAGGGTTTTTGGTAGCACAGCCGACCCACATGTCCTACCTTTATATGTTTCTGATAAATTGTTAGCAAGGGAAATCACTTACCAGACTGTAGGAAAAGGCCTAACTAAAGTCCTCAAAGAAAACAAGAAGTTAATATGGCCCTCTGTTCCTGTCAAGTGTGGTTATTTTGCTTTAGAAAATTTTAATCATACCATTAAGGAGTCAACAAACATGGAATCCCTTAGGCTTCATACATTGCCGATAAGGCGATTCGATCCAGACAAGGTAGCAAATAACATTACTACTACGGTAAAGCTCAAGCCATACAACCATGAGGATAATGATTTTGAAGAACTGTTACATCTAGCCAAGTCCTTCGAACAAGCATTCGAATGGGCTAAAGCAAACCTAAGTTCTCAAAATTTTGAAATATTTCAGGAATTCAGGAATGAAAGGCTCGCAGTAATCCCACTACACTTGTTGAAAATTGAAGATAAGCCTACACCGAGTGTGACTCTTAATAGTGAAGGACCTAGTTCTCGCACATCGTCTTAGGTGAATACTGAGAAAACACCAGATATGGGGAAGGCCCAAGAGACATATAATACAACAGAGTCCAGTAGAAAGTCAGCTGAGAAACAAGTTCTGAGCACCCCACCTAAAGAAATCAGTTTAGAGGTCAAAGGCAACAGTTTGGAATAGGAGTGGGATCAATTTAATCAGAAACTGCAAGACACTCCCAAAACAACAGATACCCAAGAGGCAATGGAGTGTCAAACTCCTCTACATATTTAGGAGAATATAGAGTCCAAGTCTATGAATGAAAAACCCAAACCCATGGATGAGCAGTCTAAACCTATGGATGGGCAAGCGACAACATACCAACAGACTGAGATTATCCTTGCTCTGCGTACATCATAGATCGTCTTGAAAGTGACTGAAATCCCACCACTTGATGTGTTCTACAACCCTCTCAACAAGGCAATAGTAAGAAGATAGAGAAAAAGGAAAAGGGTAGAAACACCTGAGATCCCACCTGGAAACGAGCCCATGGACATAGTTTGGAGGGACATTCCTTTCAACCCAGCTGAGAACTTGACTAGATTGTCACAGTTCACGGGAGTATACGCCACGGCCACTATGGACAAAGCCACTAAAGTCTCTACTTTGTTGAGAGAAAAGGAGGAGAGAATTGTGCAGCTCGAACAACAACTCGAAGCAGAGAAAGCAAATGTGAACAAAAAAGCAGTCGAGTAGCTCGCCGAACTACAACAGAGCATGGAGGTCTTGAAAATAAGCCACGAAACCAATATATCGGCTAAAGACATGTAACTCCAAGAATTACAACAAGCCATGGAAAGATATAAGGACGTTCCCACTACTGAGGAGTTCGTTAAAGAGGCTCTGGAACTGAATTCCCTCCTAATGTAGCAACATGACCATTTCTTCCAAAATATGTCGCACATTACTCCTTATCTGACCATTAGCGACCAACTGACAGATAAGGCGATTGATTAGAGAATTGAGTTTACTGATCTCACCACCAGAATCTCAGAGTTCATAGAATGGTAGGAAACAAAAGGCGAAAGGAAGGTTAATCTGCCTGAAATCAAGGAGACTCACAAAGACATTCTTTTCATAGATTGGGACGCAAGAATCAAGAAAGCTGAGCTAGCAGTGGCAAGGAAAGTTGGGGTATCAAAGAATATAATCAAGGCAGTGAACCACACTCTGTTTGTCACCAACCTGCTAAAGGAAGGCAGTCTGAAGGAAATGCCCGATTTGGGTGCTTTGCATAAAAGCTGGCAGGTAAAGGCGGAGACTCAAAGGGAGGCAATTGCAAAATTAACCAAGACCAACTGGGAGTCGTATTGGCAATACCTCGTAAAACCGCACAGCCAGATCATGACCCTCAATTGTTCACTTCATTCGACTCAGCAGATGTTGCCACCTCTCACCGATGCGATTTTTACAGGACAACTCAGGACACATTTTGGGGCACCTCCTCAACTCAAACCAATGACCGATATTTGCAATTTGAAGGACAAGCTGGTATACAACAAGTCATCATCTTAGTTCTACTCATAAGACCACTGTTTATTTTTAGAGTTAGCTAACTAGTTAGGAGGAAGGTTGTTTGAAACCTCCTCAATTTTTTTATAATCTATTTTTGCACATTATTTAGAATAGTATTTATACTCCTCTCATGCATTTAGAGAGGGGTCCAGAATTTTACCAAAAACATTTGCAAAGAATGCACTTTTGTAAGTTTGTGAATGCTTTGGTGGAATTATGGAACATGATCATTTCTTTTAGATATCATACTACTTTCCTTTGTTGATGCACTATTGTGTTCTTGGGAGATAATTTGATTTGGATAAATGAGTTGATTCATGTCATTTGTTAGATGAGAAGAAATTCGCACATATGGTACTATTATCTTGTATGATTGTTTATGTTTTCTTTTAATTAGTGACAACACTTTACTTTCATGAATTGTGTGTGAGATTTATTCTTTCTGTTAAGCGTTAATTGCACTATTGTATGATGCCTAGCTGAAATGGTTAATTTTCATATACATAATTCATCATATATGCGATATATTTTATAAATTTCTTTGACTAACTATTTAGTCAAAGAAATTATCTTATACGTTATCATCTCTGTTTATGCATGATTAATCTTTATTATCACATGTTAAGCATATATCTATGTAGATCGCATACCACACAGAAATACCTGGGTTTATATTAGAATAAGATTAGTTAGAAGATTTGCATGATAGAATAGGTCATTTAGATTATCATTATTCTATTTGCAAGCACTCATGAACCACCCACTCTCATATTAAAACCCACACTGGGAAACTGGTCCCATTATCCCCAGTTGGAGCCACCACTTTAAATGGAAAAGGAGCTATCTTAAGGTCCAGACCGAGTGGTTATCCCCCATGTTGTCGCAGTGATTTTTTAGGCCCCAACATTTTGGCGCTAGAAGGAGGGCCATCCGACTATGAATGGCATATAAACCTAAAGATCAATCGAAAAACATTCATAAGAGTCAAAACCCCTCTGCAACTTCTACACCTTCTAGATCTCGTTCAAAATCTCCTGATCTGAAATCTGAAGTAATAGAAACATCTCCCTCGTCTCCTGAAGTAGTAAGACAATCACTTTCCCCAGATTACACTCCCGAGTCTCCCGAAGTTCATTATTTGATACAAAAATTGGAACAGATATCCATTTCTTCCGAGAAGCCACAGAGGCCCGAAGTTTTTGATGAAAGTGTTACCTCCTTATTACAATAAAATGGTATATTAACTAGATTGCAAAGTGAAAGGCTTGGAGTAACCCATTTTGAGTTTCCCATCCCTCCACGACGTAGGAAAGTTACCTCACCAAGGTTTGAATTAGGTACCAATGAGATCACATCACCTTTCCATCCATTCACTTCCCCATTCACTTCTACTCAATCCACAACTTCTCAACTATCCACTTCTTCAATTAGTACTACCACTAGTAGTACTAACCCAGTAGTAAGTTTTTCGCCATCTATACCTACTTCTAGACTGACCTCCATCTTCTCAGTCTCTAACTCAAATTATGGCCAATCAACCCGCTTAACCTTGGACAAACCCTGGTGCTGTCCTGGTTGGAAATCCAAATGCACTCCCAACAAACCCAGAAAAATGGCTACCCAAGTACAATCCCGACGATGGTCTTCCAACCGAAGAACATCTAAATAACTTCATGTTGGCCATGAATCTTAATGGAGTTGCACATGAAGATGTTGTAATCAGACTATTCCCTTATACCTTCCAAGGATCTGCTGGATCTTGGTATTTTTCCCTTCCAGCAGGATCAATTAGGAACTGGGATACTTTTCAAGAAGTATTTCTTGCAAAATTTGGTGATGATAGGACCATAGCATCTTTGATCAATGATCTTTCTAATTTAAAATCTAACTCAGATGAAAGGATCAAAGACTTCAACTCCAGATTTAACAAATTGCTAAATAAAATCCCAGTTGCCTCAAAACCTGTTGTAGATGTACAAATAGAATGGTACATATCGTCTCTTCCCTCTAATATTGCAATTTTTGTAGATAGAGCCAATAAGGCTACCCTTGTAGAAAACATGAAAGAAGCCTTGTCTGTAGAAAGAAGGATTATAGCTTTAGAAAAGAGATCACAAACAGACGAGAGGAAGTTAAAGAAAATAACGTTTAAGGATGATTCTAAAAAGAAAGTTTCAAAAGACCCTTTCATTCTTGAAGGCTTGCAGAAAGTATTAAAGACAATGTCTAATGAAATGGTTGAAATCAAGAAACAGGTAGCAAAATCCTCTTCTCCCAAGAAACCTTTTCACTCATTTAAAATGAATTATGCTTCTACATCCCAACCCTCGAACACCATTTCAAATGCTGAGTCTAATCAAGAAACAAAAGAAGACTCACCAACTGAAGAGGAAGCCGAAACGGAAGAAGAAGTTGAATTAAATGGAATGTGGGATTTCATCCTCCCAAATGAAGAAGAGGCACAAGCTATGCCAGTAAGTACGAGGAGAAAAAAATCTCCTGACATGTCTATCACAAATCGAAAACAAAAAACTGCTATTCCTGTAAAGGAGAAAATAGTAACAAAAAAGTCTAAGACTAGTGAGATGGACCCTATTCCACTAGATTCTCCAAATGCTTCCAAAACATTAGTAGTTTGAGATAAAGTGGAATACAACACAGTTGAAGATATGAAAAAGACCAGAGCAAACATTTCTTTGCATGAGCTCACTAAACTCAAGCAACAATAGAAAATTTTGTTAAGAGAATTAAAAGTAGTTCCTGCATCCCCTTTTCCATCCGTTGTAGTTACTCAAGCTACCTACGATATGGGAAAACCTTCATCATCTTCCAAAAAAGTAGATCCTTCAGATTTAGTCCTAATTGGTGATAGATCTATTTCTCATATTCCTCCATTTCTGCTCACTTATGAATTTTTCAACAGGAATGTTCATACCTGTCTTGTTGATTCAGGAGCCTCTTCAAATATTATGCCAAGATCCGTGTGCACCAAATTGAATATTACACCTCAAAAATATGCGGTACACATAGTTCAATTAGATAGGACAAAAGTAGAGACACTCAGAGAAATAGCATCAGTATCAATAAGTCTTTCCTCTAATCCAAAAGTTTCCCAAATAATTGATATTTTAGTGGCTGATATCCCTGAATTTTATGGTTTAATCCTAAGTATGGATTGGTCCAAAAAGTTGCATGGTTACTTCGCAATTGATTGGTCTCATATGTGGTTGCCACATAATGGTAAAGCAAATCAAATCAGGGTAGACTGAGAAAAGTTCATGAAATATAAAGTCACTGACCTTGAGGCAAGCAATGAACTTGTTGCCTTCACCAATAAAATCGTTGGAAATTACTTTGCTGAGTCATTTTTGGGATCCTATAATGCTCAGAGGTCTCCCTTCCCAGATAATGCCATAGTGACTCAAATATAATTTTTTTCACAAACATATGCTTCCAAGTGTGTTAATTTATTAGATAAAATTTTAAATAATTCTTTGTTCTGGACTCTCTATTTTGACAGTTCCAATTCCGAAGACGGTGCAGGCGCATGATGCATTTTGATTAATCTGCAAGGAGAGAAAACCATGTTAGCTTGCAGACTTGAATTTCAGTGCACCAATAATGTCGCTGAATATGAAGCATTGATCCAAGGTCTGTACAAAGCCATTGGCCTTAATGTCAAATATCTGAAAGTCTATGGTGATTCTGAAATAATTGTGAAGAGGGTAAGAAATACAATTCATTGTGTCTTTGGGCACCTCAAACATTATCAATCATTAGCCCAGAATCTGACTTCTCATTTCTTTGCTTTTAACATTTCTTCAGTTCCTAGACTGTAAAACACAAGTGCTGACTTACTGGCTAATGTGGCATCCAAGCTTATACCCGCAGAAGAGTTTAGTCAAGATAGATTTTCAATAAAGTTAATCTTTAGGCCATCTATTCCCGATAATGTAACAAATTGGAGATTATTCAATAACGATGCAGATATAGTTAATTTCCTTACATCAGAGGGGTCCTATGAGGAACAGATGATAGACAAACAAGAGCATGATCTCCAAATTAAAAATGATTGGAGTCTAAACCAAATCTCGAAGTATGTAGTTAAGATGGAAGATCTCTATGACCTAAAGGATAGATCCCAAAAAGTTACTAACTCCAAAACTCAAAGTTCTACTTTGAGATTTGAAGTAGTAAACTCAGGGTCAATTAAAAAACCTCAAAATATCAACCTAGGTCTTGGCCTATCATCAGAAGAAAGTATATCATTCATTAGATTGTTAAAAACATACAAAGGTGCCTTTGCTTGGGATTACTTAGATCTCAAAACCTATGATACCTCTATAATTCAACATACCATACCTATAACTTCGAACGAAAATCCAGTTCAACATAAGCTTCACAAAATTCACCCAAACCTTGAAAGCCAAATCAAATCCGAATTAAACAAGCTTATGAAAGCCAAAATAATCTTCCCTGTTAGACACTCTAAATGGGTATCGAATATGGTGCCTGTAAGGAAAAAGAACGATGATATTAGGATTTGTATCAATTTTAGGAACCTGAATAAAGCTTGTCAAAAATATAACTTTCCTTTGCCTACCATGGAATAGATATTGCAATCAGTTGCAGGTTCTGAATTAATGTCTTTTCTAGATGGATTCTCAGGATATAATCAAATTCTTGTACATCCAGATGACAGATTAAAGACAACATTCAGAACCAAGTGGGGAACATATGCCTATCAAAAGATTCCCTTTGGACTCATTAACGTAGGTGCTACATTTCAACGTGCTATGGATATTGCTTTTAAAGGTATGATTAATAAATCAGTTGTTATTTACTTAGATGACCTCATAGTATTTTCTAAGGATAGGAACAATCGTTTGAGTGACCTGAAGCACATTTTTGAAAGATGTAGGAAATATGGCATTTCCTTAAACCCCAAAAAATCTTATTTTGCTTTACTAGAAAGCAAACTCCTTGGGTTTATAGTATCCAAGAAAGGGATTTACATTGATCCCAATAGAGTCCAAGAGATAAAAAATATTCCTCTCCCACAGAACAAAAATACAGGGCAAATCATTCAAAGGCCAAATTAATTTTGTAAAAAGATTTGTCCCAGACTTTTCATAGATTGTCTTACCCCTTCAAACAATGATACGAAAAAATGCAGTTTTCAAATGGGGCAAACATGAAAGGGAGTCATTCGAGTTGATTAAAAAATCCATTATTTATGCTCCTTCACTGACAATTTCTGACTTTCTCAAACCCTTTGTGTTATACACTTTTTCATATGATACATATTATGCAGCAGTTCTAACGCAACTAAATGATGAAAATATCGAAGCACCTATCTCCTTTTTCAGTTCTAACTTGCAAGGTGCCGAGTTAAATTATTCAGCTGTCGAGAAACAAGCATTTGCTGTTTTTAAAACCTTGAAACATTTCAGACCTTTTCTTCTTAAAGCCCATACAAAGATAATAGTACCCTACCCCACAGTAAGGAAATTATTAATCCAAAGAGAAGTAGGGGAGAAAAGAGCCAATTGGGTTACTGCACTTCAAGAATATGATGTGGAAATCTGACCGGATAAAATTTTTAGGGGTCAAGGTTTTTGCAGGATGTTAACAGGAGCTTCCCAGTTATCACCAGAAGAAGATCAAGGTAATGAAGTACAAATATCAGAGGTAATCCCCAATGATACACAATCACAATATGCTGATTTGAAATTTTACTTAAAGAACGGGTATGCTCCTATGCACCTTAATTACAAAACAAATCGTGCTTTAAGGTTGAAAGCAAATCAGTATCAATTAGTTGATGATGTATTGTTTAGGAGAAATTATGATTCAGTATTACTAAGATGCTTGGAAAAACCTGAAGCTGAAAAGGTCATGCAGGAATTACATGATGGACCAACTGGAGGACATTTCAGAGGAAATACCACAACTCACAAAATCCTGCATGCAGGATATTATTGGCCAAAGATATTTAAGGATGCACATGAATATGAAAGGAAGTGTAAAACTTGTAATACTACAACCAGAAGAGTGATGCAGGAGCATCGGAACTAGTCAGCAATGTGGAAAATTGTCCACATGTTGTGGCTTGACAGGGTGAAATTCATTGCTGTGTGTTAAAATCCAGTTTGCTAAGGAGGTCGATTTCATAAATAATTAGTTATTATTGTAATAAGTGTGTCTATCTTATTGATAAGGTTTGTTATAACAGGTGTGTGTGAGCGCTAATAGATAGGAGTTTTATTTGTTAGAATTTTTTTAGTGTGTGATTTGTAGAGCGAAAGCTCAGAGGGAATAAAGGATGGTGTTTCTGTTGTAGATTCTGTGTTTTATGTCACTTTCAGCGCTGTTGAACTTGGTGAGATCGAAAGACGTTAATACAGGAACCCGGAGTTGAGTTAAGTTCAGTTTTGAACTGAATCAGCGAGAAAGTCTGTATTGGCGTTGTGTAAACCGGCAACAATCAAGGGAAGATATATCGTGTTAGTTGTAACGGTTCGGCGTAATTGACATCGGAGCAGAAGTAACAACATGTCCCATCCTATTGCAATAAAACCGGAGGTAAGATTACATTCAGTTTGAAATAAATGCAGTTCCAAAATTATCGCATCGACGATGAAATTTCTACGAGGGATGAATGACATGTCACTCGAGTGAATCGGCGATCCCAAATGGTGCGTGCATTGGTGATATCGACAGAAAAAATCATGGGTGAGTCATGATAATGGGATATCGCGTCCAAGATCAGTAAAAAAAGGAAAAAACGCAGATCTCTTATGATATATAGAAATTTCCCAGGTTGCAATTGGTTTCAAGGTCACGTCAAAAATTTCTGGGCGTGGATATATGGTATAAGAGCGTGTTAACGCAGAGGAATAAAAGGACGGGTTGTTATTTGTCAATTGCTGTATATGGTCACCATATGTATGCCGCAAATGTTTTTTGTTTAAGCAATGGTCTGTCCCTGTATATGGTCACTATATGTATGCCGCACATGTTTTTTCGTTTAAGCAATGGTCTGTCCCTGTATATGGTCACCATATGTATGCCGCACATGTTTTTTTGTTTAAACAATGGTTTGTCTTTGTATATGGTTTTAAAAGAACTGTATGGCTGCGCCCTGTATGAATGAAGAGAGGAGTTCAGTTCCTGTGTTTTAGTTTGAAACAGGATTGTTATTTCGGCATTCTGGCATTTTAGAAGCCAACACGATTTATTTGTTTTGTATACTGATAGCCATTGCTTCCAAAAAAGAAGAGTGCGATCGGAGTTCAGGGTCATCATTTTGGTATCAGAGCCAAATTAGACAGGTGGTTGCAGCAAAGATGCCGCCAAGGAGAGGAATTGGTCGAGGGAGACCAGAACCAAATGCAGTTTTGATAGAAGAAGTGCGGAGATTGCGTGAACGAATGGAGACAGCCCAAAGAAGAGCGCCTGACAAGGGAGCTGAGAGTTCTTCAGAAGAATCTGATGCAGATGTGGAAGCAGAAGAAGAGAATGACAATGTCAAAATCATCAAGATGCTGGCAAAGGTTGGAAGCAAACCCAAAATGGAGATTCCTATGTATGAAGGGAGTCTGAATGCCGAGGAGCTCATGGATTGGATCAGATCCATAGATCAGTACTTCGATTATGAAGAGATTGAAGAAAATAAAAGGGTAAAATTTGCAGTCACTAGATTGAGAGGTCATGCAGCCATCTGGTGGGACGAGTTACAGACATCGAGAACGAGAAAGGGGAAATCTAAGATCAAGCAGTGGGATAAAATGGTAAGCAAACTGAAAGCCAAGTTTTTGCCTAAATACTATCATTTGAATCTCTTTAAGCAAATGCAAAATCTGAAGCAGAAAGGAATGTCTGTTAAAGAATATACTGAAGAATTTTACAAGTTAAGCATCAAAATAGGGCATGTAGAAGATGATTTGGAGAAAGTAGCCAGATATGTTAATGGGCTAAGGTATGAGATCCAAGATGAGATTAGTCTGTTAAGTTTGAAAACTGTTGAGGATGCCTATCAAGCAAGTTTGAAAGCAGAGGAGAAAATACTGCGGAAACAGAGTCAAAGAAACAGAGGAAAGAGCTCAGCAAGAGGTAGAGGATCAGCCAGATCTAGAGGAACACAACATCAGTTTGAAGCAGGAAGTTCAAGCAGCAGATCACCACAGATGGGTGAATCTAGTAGAGGGAGATTCGCGCCCAGAGGAAGAGGGCGAGGAAGAGATGTTAGGTGTTATACCTGTGGAGAATGGGGACATATGTCGCGGGACTGTCCTCATAACAAATCAGCAAGCCAGAGGGGTGAAAATGTGGCTGAGGCGGGGCCGGAACCACCTCGACTTGTAGAGAAGGAAGAACCACCGGAAGAAGGTGAATCATTGCTGTTCAGAAGAATTTTGCTGAGATCAGAAAAGGAGATTGGAGAACCTGCGCAAAGAAAGAACTTGTTCAGGACTACATGCAAATCAAAGGGTAAGTGCTGTAAGGTTATAATTGATAGCGGGAGTATTGAAAATATTGTGTCTACAGAGATGGTGGAAAAGCTTGGGTTAACAAGGAAAGCGCATCCTGCACCTTACAAAGTATCTTGGCTTCATAAGGGTCATCAAGTCATCACGACAGAACAGTGTAATGTGGAAATGCAGATTGGCACATACAGAGATGTGATTTTATGTGACATAATGCCCATGGATGTATGTCACCTGTTATTGGGGAGACCATGGAAATTTTACCGAAAGGCGATTCATGATGGAAGAAGAAATACATACACCATAGAAAAGGATGGAGTTAAGCATACGTTGCTGCCAATGAAGAATGATGCTAATAAAGAGCTGCCTGAAAATAGTATTATGTTGGTGAGTGGTAAAGAACTGCTACGGGAGGTTGATAAAAGCGAAGAGGTGCATTTCGCTATCGTGGGAAGGCCAAAGGTAATTTAACCTCCACAAATTTAAATGATTTGCCTAAAGAAATTCAATCTGTGTTAAATAGTTACATGGATATCATTATGGATGAATTGCCGAATGAATTACCACCGGTTAGAAGTATAAGTCACCATATCGACTTAATACCAGGAGCAAGTCTACCTAATAAAGCTGCATATAGATTAACTCCTTAGGAAAACGCAGAAGTTGCAAGACAGGTTAAAGAGCTGATGGGCAAGGGACTGATTCGAGAAAGTCTGAGTCCATGTGTTGTGCCAACAATGCTTAGTCCAAAGAAGGGAGGAGAATGGCGCATGTGCACCGATTCCAGAGCTATCAACAAGATAACAGTCAGGTATAGATTTCCTTTGCCCAGGATGGATGATTTAATGGATTGTTTAAGTGGATCCAGGTACTTTACTAAGATAGATCTGAAAAGCGGGTATCATCAGATCAGAATTCGGGAAGGCGATGAGTGGAAAACAACTTTCAAAACCAACAGTGGACTGTATGAGTGGTTAGTGATGCCTTTTGGGCTCACTAATGCGCCCAACACATTCATGAGACTAATGAACGAGGTTCTGAAAGAATATACAGGTAAATTTGTTGTTGTTTACCTTGATGATATTCTAGTTTTCAGCAAAAGTAAAGAGGAGCATTTGGAACACTTGAAGTTAGTTTTGAAAACTCTACAGAAAGAAAAACTACTAATCAATCTGAAGAAATGTAGTTTCATGAAAGAGGAGCTGGTATATTTGGGATTTGTGATTTCCAGAGATGGTTTGAAAATGGATCTGGAGAAGGTACAAGCAATCAGAAACTGGCCTACTCCCAGGAGTGTGTTCGAGGTAAGAAGTTTCCATGGACTTGCTAGTTTCTACCGAAAATTTATAAAGGGATTTAGTCAAGTTTGTGCACCAATCCTTGAGACAATCAAGGAGGCCAATCAGCCATTTCGATGGATAGAAGCAGCTAATAGGAATTTTAATTTGCTGAAAAAGAAGATAACAGAAAAGCCTATTCTAGCA